>OU612097.1:159195-1409195 GCA_914767995.1 Thecocarcelia acutangulata
TTTGGATGAGATTGAGGAGGAGGAGGATGGGAATCGCTTGGTGGATGGCGAAAAGAAAGAAAAAATTTTTTTTCGAATTTTTTGGTACATTGAAATTTCGTTGATAAATTCAACTTGTGGGGCAAAAATTTTTTTTCGAATATGTTTCTACATCGATACTTTCTATGATAGACTCGTTTAATCCCAATAATTTTGATACCAGTGGAATGAGGAAGCGATATACTAACGAAATACGTCAATTTCGTTATACTAACGAAATCTTTATACTCTTGTTGAGTTTTAGCAAAACTTTTTGGTAAAGGTTTATTTTTTTAATTTTTTACATAATGCATGGATATTCCAAATACCAACTGCAAATGCTTTTGTGCACTATTTAATATGATGAGCTTGAATGTTTTGGATGAGATTGAGGAGGAGGAGGATGGGAATCGCTTGGTGGATGGCGAAAAGAAAGAAAAAATTTTTTTTCGAATTTTTTGGTACATTGAAATTTCGTTGATAAATTCAACTTGTGGGGCAAAAATTTTTTTTCGAATATGTTTCTACATCGATACTTTCTATGATAGACTCGTTTAATCCCAATAATTTTGATACCAGTGGAATGAGGAAGCGATATACTAACGAAATACGTCAATTTCGTTATACTAACGAAATCTTTATACTCTTGTTGAGTTTTAGCAAAACTTTTTGGTAAAGGTTTATTTTTTTAATTTTTTACATAATGCATGGATATTCCAAATACCAACTGCAAATGCTTTTGTGCACTATTTAATATGATAGCTTGAATGTTTTGGATGAGATTGAGGAGGAGGAGGATGGGAATCGCTTGGTGGATGGCGAAAAGAAAGAAAAAATTTTTTTTCGAATTTTTTGGTACATTGAAATTTCGTTGATAAATTCAACTTGTGGGGCAAAAATTTTTTTTCGAATATGTTTCTACATCGATACTTTCTATGATAGACTCGTTTAATCCCAATAATTTTGATACCAGTGGAATGAGGAAGCGATATACTAACGAAATACGTCAATTTCGTTATACTAACGAAATCTTTATACTCTTGTTGAGTTTTAGCAAAACTTTTTGGTAAAGGTTTATTTTTTTAATTTTTTACATAATGCATGGATATTCCAAATACCAACTGCAAATGCTTTTGTGCACTATTTAATATGATGAGCTTGAATGTTTTGGATGAGATTGAGGAGGAGGAGGATGGGAATCGCTTGGTGGATGGCGAAAAGAAAGAAAAAATTTTTTTTCGAATTTTTTGGTACATTGAAATTTCGTTGATAAATTCAACTTGTGGGGCAAAAATTTTTTTTCGAATATGTTTCTACATCGATACTTTCTATGATAGACTCGTTTAATCCCAATAATTTTGATACCAGTGGAATGAGGAAGCGATATACTAACGAAATACGTCAATTTCGTTATACTAACGAAATCTTTATACTCTTGTTGAGTTTTAGCAAAACTTTTTGGTAAAGGTTTATTTTTTTAATTTTTTACATAATGCATGGATATTCCAAATACCAACTGCAAATGCTTTTGTGCACTATTTAATATGATGAGCTTGAATGTTTTGGATGAGATTGAGGAGGAGGAGGATGGGAATCGCTTGGTGGATGGCGAAAAGAAAGAAAAAATTTTTTTTCGAATTTTTTGGTACATTGAAATTTCGTTGATAAATTCAACTTGTGGGGCAAAAATTTTTTTTCGAATATGTTTCTACATCGATACTTTCTATGATAGACTCGTTTAATCCCAATAATTTTGATACCAGTGGAATGAGGAAGCGATATACTAACGAAATACGTCAATTTCGTTATACTAACGAAATCTTTATACTCTTGTTGAGTTTTAGCAAAACTTTTTGGTAAAGGTTTATTTTTTTAATTTTTTACATAATGCATGGATATTCCAAATACCAACTGCAAATGCTTTTGTGCACTATTTAATATGATGAGCTTGAATGTTTTGGATGAGATTGAGGAGGAGGAGGATGGGAATCGCTTGGTGGATGGCGAAAAGAAAGAAAAAATTTTTTTTCGAATTTTTTGGTACATTGAAATTTCGTTGATAAATTCAACTTGTGGGGCAAAAATTTTTTTTCGAATATGTTTCTACATCGATACTTTCTATGATAGACTCGTTTAATCCCAATAATTTTGATACCAGTGGAATGAGGAAGCGATATACTAACGAAATACGTCAATTTCGTTATACTAACGAAATCTTTATACTCTTGTTGAGTTTTAGCAAAACTTTTTGGTAAAGGTTTATTTTTTTAATTTTTTACATAATGCATGGATATTCCAAATACCAACTGCAAATGCTTTTGTGCACTATTTAATATGATGAGCTTGAATGTTTTGGATGAGATTGAGGAGGAGGAGGATGGGAATCGCTTGGTGGATGGCGAAAAGAAAGAAAAAATTTTTTTTCGAATTTTTTGGTACATTGAAATTTCGTTGATAAATTCAACTTGTGGGGCAAAAATTTTTTTTCGAATATGTTTCTACATCGATACTTTCTATGATAGACTCGTTTAATCCCAATAATTTTGATACCAGTGGAATGAGGAAGCGATATACTAACGAAATACGTCAATTTCGTTATACTAACGAAATCTTTATACTCTTGTTGAGTTTTAGCAAAACTTTTTGGTAAAGGTTTATTTTTTTAATTTTTTACATAATGCATGGATATTCCAAATACCAACTGCAAATGCTTTTGTGCACTATTTAATATGATGAGCTTGAATGTTTTGGATGAGATTGAGGAGGAGGAGGATGGGAATCGCTTGGTGGATGGCGAAAAGAAAGAAAAAATTTTTTTTCGAATTTTTTGGTACATTGAAATTTCGTTGATAAATTCAACTTGTGGGGCAAAAATTTTTTTTCGAATATGTTTCTACATCGATACTTTCTATGATAGACTCGTTTAATCCCAATAATTTTGATACCAGTGGAATGAGGAAGCGATATACTAACGAAATACGTCAATTTCGTTATACTAACGAAATCTTTATACTCTTGTTGAGTTTTAGCAAAACTTTTTGGTAAAGGTTTATTTTTTTAATTTTTTACATAATGCATGGATATTCCAAATACCAACTGCAAATGCTTTTGTGCACTATTTAATATGATGAGCTTGAATGTTTTGGATGAGATTGAGGAGGAGGAGGATGGGAATCGCTTGGTGGATGGCGAAAAGAAAGAAAAAATTTTTTTTCGAATTTTTTGGTACATTGAAATTTCGTTGATAAATTCAACTTGTGGGGCAAAAATTTTTTTTCGAATATGTTTCTACATCGATACTTTCTATGATAGACTCGTTTAATCCCAATAATTTTGATACCAGTGGAATGAGGAAGCGATATACTAACGAAATACGTCAATTTCGTTATACTAACGAAATCTTTATACTCTTGTTGAGTTTTAGCAAAACTTTTTGGTAAAGGTTTATTTTTTTAATTTTTTACATAATGCATGGATATTCCAAATACCAACTGCAAATGCTTTTGTGCACTATTTAATATGATGAGCTTGAATGTTTTGGATGAGATTGAGGAGGAGGAGGATGGGAATCGCTTGGTGGATGGCGAAAAGAAAGAAAAAATTTTTTTTCGAATTTTTTGGTACATTGAAATTTCGTTGATAAATTCAACTTGTGGGGCAAAAATTTTTTTTCGAATATGTTTCTACATCGATACTTTCTATGATAGACTCGTTTAATCCCAATAATTTTGATACCAGTGGAATGAGGAAGCGATATACTAACGAAATACGTCAATTTCGTTATACTAACGAAATCTTTATACTCTTGTTGAGTTTTAGCAAAACTTTTTGGTAAAGGTTTATTTTTTTAATTTTTTACATAATGCATGGATATTCCAAATACCAACTGCAAATGCTTTTGTGCACTATTTAATATGATGAGCTTGAATGTTTTGGATGAGATTGAGGAGGAGGAGGATGGGAATCGCTTGGTGGATGGCGAAAAGAAAGAAAAAATTTTTTTTCGAATTTTTTGGTACATTGAAATTTCGTTGATAAATTCAACTTGTGGGGCAAAAATTTTTTTTCGAATATGTTTCTACATCGATACTTTCTATGATAGACTCGTTTAATCCCAATAATTTTGATACCAGTGGAATGAGGAAGCGATATACTAACGAAATACGTCAATTTCGTTATACTAACGAAATCTTTATACTCTTGTTGAGTTTTAGCAAAACTTTTTGGTAAAGGTTTATTTTTTTAATTTTTTACATAATGCATGGATATTCCAAATACCAACTGCAAATGCTTTTGTGCACTATTTAATATGATGAGCTTGAATGTTTTGGATGAGATTGAGGAGGAGGAGGATGGGAATCGCTTGGTGGATGGCGAAAAGAAAGAAAAAATTTTTTTTCGAATTTTTTGGTACATTGAAATTTCGTTGATAAATTCAACTTGTGGGGCAAAAATTTTTTTTCGAATATGTTTCTACATCGATACTTTCTATGATAGACTCGTTTAATCCCAATAATTTTGATACCAGTGGAATGAGGAAGCGATATACTAACGAAATACGTCAATTTCGTTATACTAACGAAATCTTTATACTCTTGTTGAGTTTTAGCAAAACTTTTTGGTAAAGGTTTATTTTTTTAATTTTTTACATAATGCATGGATATTCCAAATACCAACTGCAAATGCTTTTGTGCACTATTTAATATGATGAGCTTGAATGTTTTGGATGAGATTGAGGAGGAGGAGGATGGGAATCGCTTGGTGGATGGCGAAAAGAAAGAAAAAATTTTTTTTCGAATTTTTTGGTACATTGAAATTTCGTTGATAAATTCAACTTGTGGGGCAAAAATTTTTTTTCGAATATGTTTCTACATCGATACTTTCTATGATAGACTCGTTTAATCCCAATAATTTTGATACCAGTGGAATGAGGAAGCGATATACTAACGAAATACGTCAATTTCGTTATACTAACGAAATCTTTATACTCTTGTTGAGTTTTAGCAAAACTTTTTGGTAAAGGTTTATTTTTTTAATTTTTTACATAATGCATGGATATTCCAAATACCAACTGCAAATGCTTTTGTGCACTATTTAATATGATGAGCTTGAATGTTTTGGATGAGATTGAGGAGGAGGAGGATGGGAATCGCTTGGTGGATGGCGAAAAGAAAGAAAAAATTTTTTTTCGAATTTTTTGGTACATTGAAATTTCGTTGATAAATTCAACTTGTGGGGCAAAAATTTTTTTTCGAATATGTTTCTACATCGATACTTTCTATGATAGACTCGTTTAATCCCAATAATTTTGATACCAGTGGAATGAGGAAGCGATATACTAACGAAATACGTCAATTTCGTTATACTAACGAAATCTTTATACTCTTGTTGAGTTTTAGCAAAACTTTTTGGTAAAGGTTTATTTTTTTAATTTTTTACATAATGCATGGATATTCCAAATACCAACTGCAAATGCTTTTGTGCACTATTTAATATGATGAGCTTGAATGTTTTGGATGAGATTGAGGAGGAGGAGGATGGGAATCGCTTGGTGGATGGCGAAAAGAAAGAAAAAATTTTTTTTCGAATTTTTTGGTACATTGAAATTTCGTTGATAAATTCAACTTGTGGGGCAAAAATTTTTTTTCGAATATGTTTCTACATCGATACTTTCTATGATAGACTCGTTTAATCCCAATAATTTTGATACCAGTGGAATGAGGAAGCGATATACTAACGAAATACGTCAATTTCGTTATACTAACGAAATCTTTATACTCTTGTTGAGTTTTAGCAAAACTTTTTGGTAAAGGTTTATTTTTTTAATTTTTTACATAATGCATGGATATTCCAAATACCAACTGCAAATGCTTTTGTGCACTATTTAATATGATGAGCTTGAATGTTTTGGATGAGATTGAGGAGGAGGAGGATGGGAATCGCTTGGTGGATGGCGAAAAGAAAGAAAAAATTTTTTTTCGAATTTTTTGGTACATTGAAATTTCGTTGATAAATTCAACTTGTGGGGCAAAAATTTTTTTTCGAATATGTTTCTACATCGATACTTTCTATGATAGACTCGTTTAATCCCAATAATTTTGATACCAGTGGAATGAGGAAGCGATATACTAACGAAATACGTCAATTTCGTTATACTAACGAAATCTTTATACTCTTGTTGAGTTTTAGCAAAACTTTTTGGTAAAGGTTTATTTTTTTAATTTTTTACATAATGCATGGATATTCCAAATACCAACTGCAAATGCTTTTGTGCACTATTTAATATGATGAGCTTGAATGTTTTGGATGAGATTGAGGAGGAGGAGGATGGGAATCGCTTGGTGGATGGCGAAAAGAAAGAAAAAATTTTTTTTCGAATTTTTTGGTACATTGAAATTTCGTTGATAAATTCAACTTGTGGGGCAAAAATTTTTTTTCGAATATGTTTCTACATCGATACTTTCTATGATAGACTCGTTTAATCCCAATAATTTTGATACCAGTGGAATGAGGAAGCGATATACTAACGAAATACGTCAATTTCGTTATACTAACGAAATCTTTATACTCTTGTTGAGTTTTAGCAAAACTTTTTGGTAAAGGTTTATTTTTTTAATTTTTTACATAATGCATGGATATTCCAAATACCAACTGCAAATGCTTTTGTGCACTATTTAATATGATGAGCTTGAATGTTTTGGATGAGATTGAGGAGGAGGAGGATGGGAATCGCTTGGTGGATGGCGAAAAGAAAGAAAAAATTTTTTTTCGAATTTTTTGGTACATTGAAATTTCGTTGATAAATTCAACTTGTGGGGCAAAAATTTTTTTTCGAATATGTTTCTACATCGATACTTTCTATGATAGACTCGTTTAATCCCAATAATTTTGATACCAGTGGAATGAGGAAGCGATATACTAACGAAATACGTCAATTTCGTTATACTAACGAAATCTTTATACTCTTGTTGAGTTTTAGCAAAACTTTTTGGTAAAGGTTTATTTTTTTAATTTTTTACATAATGCATGGATATTCCAAATACCAACTGCAAATGCTTTTGTGCACTATTTAATATGATGAGCTTGAATGTTTTGGATGAGATTGAGGAGGAGGAGGATGGGAATCGCTTGGTGGATGGCGAAAAGAAAGAAAAAATTTTTTTTCGAATTTTTTGGTACATTGAAATTTCGTTGATAAATTCAACTTGTGGGGCAAAAATTTTTTTTCGAATATGTTTCTACATCGATACTTTCTATGATAGACTCGTTTAATCCCAATAATTTTGATACCAGTGGAATGAGGAAGCGATATACTAACGAAATACGTCAATTTCGTTATACTAACGAAATCTTTATACTCTTGTTGAGTTTTAGCAAAACTTTTTGGTAAAGGTTTATTTTTTTAATTTTTTACATAATGCATGGATATTCCAAATACCAACTGCAAATGCTTTTGTGCACTATTTAATATGATGAGCTTGAATGTTTTGGATGAGATTGAGGAGGAGGAGGATGGGAATCGCTTGGTGGATGGCGAAAAGAAAGAAAAAATTTTTTTTCGAATTTTTTGGTACATTGAAATTTCGTTGATAAATTCAACTTGTGGGGCAAAAATTTTTTTTCGAATATGTTTCTACATCGATACTTTCTATGATAGACTCGTTTAATCCCAATAATTTTGATACCAGTGGAATGAGGAAGCGATATACTAACGAAATACGTCAATTTCGTTATACTAACGAAATCTTTATACTCTTGTTGAGTTTTAGCAAAACTTTTTGGTAAAGGTTTATTTTTTTAATTTTTTACATAATGCTTGGATATTCCAAATACCAACTGCAAATGCTTTTGTGCACTATTTAATATGATGAGCTTGAATGTTTTGGATGAGATTGAGGAGGAGGAGGATGGGAATCGCTTGGTGGATGGCGAAAAGAAAGAAAAAATTTTTTTTCGAATTTTTTGGTACATTGAAATTTCGTTGATAAATTCAACTTGTGGGGCAAAAATTTTTTTTCGAATATGTTTCTACATCGATACTTTCTATGATAGACTCGTTTAATCCCAATAATTTTGATACCAGTGGAATGAGGAAGCGATATACTAACGAAATACGTCAATTTCGTTATACTAACGAAATCTTTATACTCTTGTTGAGTTTTAGCAAAACTTTTTGGTAAAGGTTTATTTTTTTAATTTTTTACATAATGCATGGATATTCCAAATACCAACTGCAAATGCTTTTGTGCACTATTTAATATGATGAGCTTGAATGTTTTGGATGAGATTGAGGAGGAGGAGGATGGGAATCGCTTGGTGGATGGCGAAAAGAAAGAAAAAATTTTTTTTCGAATTTTTTGGTACATTGAAATTTCGTTGATAAATTCAACTTGTGGGGCAAAAATTTTTTTTCGAATATGTTTCTACATCGATACTTTCTATGATAGACTCGTTTAATCCCAATAATTTTGATACCAGTGGAATGAGGAAGCGATATACTAACGAAATACGTCAATTTCGTTATACTAACGAAATCTTTATACTCTTGTTGAGTTTTAGCAAAACTTTTTGGTAAAGGTTTATTTTTTTAATTTTTTACATAATGCATGGATATTCCAAATACCAACTGCAAATGCTTTTGTGCACTATTTAATATGATGAGCTTGAATGTTTTGGATGAGATTGAGGAGGAGGAGGATGGGAATCGCTTGGTGGATGGCGAAAAGAAAGAAAAAATTTTTTTTCGAATTTTTTGGTACATTGAAATTTCGTTGATAAATTCAACTTGTGGGGCAAAAATTTTTTTTCGAATATGTTTCTACATCGATACTTTCTATGATAGACTCGTTTAATCCCAATAATTTTGATACCAGTGGAATGAGGAAGCGATATACTAACGAAATACGTCAATTTCGTTATACTAACGAAATCTTTATACTCTTGTTGAGTTTTAGCAAAACTTTTTGGTAAAGGTTTATTTTTTTAATTTTTTACATAATGCATGGATATTCCAAATACCAACTGCAAATGCTTTTGTGCACTATTTAATATGATGAGCTTGAATGTTTTGGATGAGATTGAGGAGGAGGAGGATGGGAATCGCTTGGTGGATGGCGAAAAGAAAGAAAAAATTTTTTTTCGAATTTTTTGGTACATTGAAATTTCGTTGATAAATTCAACTTGTGGGGCAAAAATTTTTTTTCGAATATGTTTCTACATCGATACTTTCTATGATAGACTCGTTTAATCCCAATAATTTTGATACCAGTGGAATGAGGAAGCGATATACTAACGAAATACGTCAATTTCGTTATACTAACGAAATCTTTATACTCTTGTTGAGTTTTAGCAAAACTTTTTGGTAAAGGTTTATTTTTTTAATTTTTTACATAATGCATGGATATTCCAAATACCAACTGCAAATGCTTTTGTGCACTATTTAATATGATGAGCTTGAATGTTTTGGATGAGATTGAGGAGGAGGAGGATGGGAATCGCTTGGTGGATGGCGAAAAGAAAGAAAAAATTTTTTTTCGAATTTTTTGGTACATTGAAATTTCGTTGATAAATTCAACTTGTGGGGCAAAAATTTTTTTTCGAATATGTTTCTACATCGATACTTTCTATGATAGACTCGTTTAATCCCAATAATTTTGATACCAGTGGAATGAGGAAGCGATATACTAACGAAATACGTCAATTTCGTTATACTAACGAAATCTTTATACTCTTGTTGAGTTTTAGCAAAACTTTTTGGTAAAGGTTTATTTTTTTAATTTTTTACATAATGCATGGATATTCCAAATACCAACTGCAAATGCTTTTGTGCACTATTTAATATGATGAGCTTGAATGTTTTGGATGAGATTGAGGAGGAGGAGGATGGGAATCGCTTGGTGGATGGCGAAAAGAAAGAAAAATTTTTTTTTCGAATTTTTTGGTACATTGAAATTTCGTTGATAAATTCAACTTGTGGGGCAAAAATTTTTTTTCGAATATGTTTCTACATCGATACTTTCTATGATAGACTCGTTTAATCCCAATAATTTTGATACCAGTGGAATGAGGAAGCGATATACTAACGAAATACGTCAATTTCGTTATACTAACGAAATCTTTATACTCTTGTTGAGTTTTAGCAAAACTTTTTGGTAAAGGTTTATTTTTTTAATTTTTTACATAATGCATGGATATTCCAAATACCAACTGCAAATGCTTTTGTGCACTATTTAATATGATGAGCTTGAATGTTTTGGATGAGATTGAGGAGGAGGAGGATGGGAATCGCTTGGTGGATGGCGAAAAGAAAGAAAAAATTTTTTTTCGAATTTTTTGGTACATTGAAATTTCGTTGATAAATTCAACTTGTGGGGCAAAAATTTTTTTTCGAATATGTTTCTACATCGATACTTTCTATGATAGACTCGTTTAATCCCAATAATTTTGATACCAGTGGAATGAGGAAGCGATATACTAACGAAATACGTCAATTTCGTTATACTAACGAAATCTTTATACTCTTGTTGAGTTTTAGCAAAACTTTTTGGTAAAGGTTTATTTTTTTAATTTTTTACATAATGCATGGATATTCCAAATACCAACTGCAAATGCTTTTGTGCACTATTTAATATGATGAGCTTGAATGTTTTGGATGAGATTGAGGAGGAGGAGGATGGGAATCGCTTGGTGGATGGCGAAAAGAAAGAAAAAATTTTTTTTCGAATTTTTTGGTACATTGAAATTTCGTTGATAAATTCAACTTGTGGGGCAAAAATTTTTTTTCGAATATGTTTCTACATCGATACTTTCTATGATAGACTCGTTTAATCCCAATAATTTTGATACCAGTGGAATGAGGAAGCGATATACTAACGAAATACGTCAATTTCGTTATACTAACGAAATCTTTATACTCTTGTTGAGTTTTAGCAAAACTTTTTGGTAAAGGTTTATTTTTTTAATTTTTTACATAATGCATGGATATTCCAAATACCAACTGCAAATGCTTTTGTGCACTATTTAATATGATGAGCTTGAATGTTTTGGATGAGATTGAGGAGGAGGAGGATGGGAATCGCTTGGTGGATGGCGAAAAGAAAGAAAAAATTTTTTTTCGAATTTTTTGGTACATTGAAATTTCGTTGATAAATTCAACTTGTGGGGCAAAAATTTTTTTTCGAATATGTTTCTACATCGATACTTTCTATGATAGACTCGTTTAATCCCAATAATTTTGATACCAGTGGAATGAGGAAGCGATATACTAACGAAATACGTCAATTTCGTTATACTAACGAAATCTTTATACTCTTGTTGAGTTTTAGCAAAACTTTTTGGTAAAGGTTTATTTTTTTAATTTTTTACATAATGCATGGATATTCCAAATACCAACTGCAAATGCTTTTGTGCACTATTTAATATGATGAGCTTGAATGTTTTGGATGAGATTGAGGAGGAGGAGGATGGGAATCGCTTGGTGGATGGCGAAAAGAAAGAAAAAATTTTTTTTCGAATTTTTTGGTACATTGAAATTTCGTTGATAAATTCAACTTGTGGGGCAAAAATTTTTTTTCGAATATGTTTCTACATCGATACTTTCTATGATAGACTCGTTTAATCCCAATAATTTTGATACCAGTGGAATGAGGAAGCGATATACTAACGAAATACGTCAATTTCGTTATACTAACGAAATCTTTATACTCTTGTTGAGTTTTAGCAAAACTTTTTGGTAAAGGTTTATTTTTTTAATTTTTTACATAATGCATGGATATTCCAAATACCAACTGCAAATGCTTTTGTGCACTATTTAATATGATGAGCTTGAATGTTTTGGATGAGATTGAGGAGGAGGAGGATGGGAATCGCTTGGTGGATGGCGAAAAGAAAGAAAAAATTTTTTTTCGAATTTTTTGGTACATTGAAATTTCGTTGATAAATTCAACTTGTGGGGCAAAAATTTTTTTTCGAATATGTTTCTACATCGATACTTTCTATGATAGACTCGTTTAATCCCAATAATTTTGATACCAGTGGAATGAGGAAGCGATATACTAACGAAATACGTCAATTTCGTTATACTAACGAAATCTTTATACTCTTGTTGAGTTTTAGCAAAACTTTTTGGTAAAGGTTTATTTTTTTAATTTTTTACATAATGCATGGATATTCCAAATACCAACTGCAAATGCTTTTGTGCACTATTTAATATGATGAGCTTGAATGTTTTGGATGAGATTGAGGAGGAGGAGGATGGGAATCGCTTGGTGGATGGCGAAAAGAAAGAAAAAATTTTTTTTCGAATTTTTTGGTACATTGAAATTTCGTTGATAAATTCAACTTGTGGGGCAAAAATTTTTTTTCGAATATGTTTCTACATCGATACTTTCTATGATAGACTCGTTTAATCCCAATAATTTTGATACCAGTGGAATGAGGAAGCGATATACTAACGAAATACGTCAATTTCGTTATACTAACGAAATCTTTATACTCTTGTTGAGTTTTAGCAAAACTTTTTGGTAAAGGTTTATTTTTTTAATTTTTTACATAATGCATGGATATTCCAAATACCAACTGCAAATGCTTTTGTGCACTATTTAATATGATGAGCTTGAATGTTTTGGATGAGATTGAGGAGGAGGAGGATGGGAATCGCTTGGTGGATGGCGAAAAGAAAGAAAAAATTTTTTTTCGAATTTTTTGGTACATTGAAATTTCGTTGATAAATTCAACTTGTGGGGCAAAAATTTTTTTTCGAATATGTTTCTACATCGATACTTTCTATGATAGACTCGTTTAATCCCAATAATTTTGATACCAGTGGAATGAGGAAGCGATATACTAACGAAATACGTCAATTTCGTTATACTAACGAAATCTTTATACTCTTGTTGAGTTTTAGCAAAACTTTTTGGTAAAGGTTTATTTTTTTAATTTTTTACATAATGCATGGATATTCCAAATACCAACTGCAAATGCTTTTGTGCACTATTTAATATGATGAGCTTGAATGTTTTGGATGAGATTGAGGAGGAGGAGGATGGGAATCGCTTGGTGGATGGCGAAAAGAAAGAAAAAATTTTTTTTCGAATTTTTTGGTACATTGAAATTTCGTTGATAAATTCAACTTGTGGGGCAAAAATTTTTTTTCGAATATGTTTCTACATCGATACTTTCTATGATAGACTCGTTTAATCCCAATAATTTTGATACCAGTGGAATGAGGAAGCGATATACTAACGAAATACGTCAATTTCGTTATACTAACGAAATCTTTATACTCTTGTTGAGTTTTAGCAAAACTTTTTGGTAAAGGTTTATTTTTTTAATTTTTTACATAATGCATGGATATTCCAAATACCAACTGCAAATGCTTTTGTGCACTATTTAATATGATGAGCTTGAATGTTTTGGATGAGATTGAGGAGGAGGAGGATGGGAATCGCTTGGTGGATGGCGAAAAGAAAGAAAAAATTTTTTTTCGAATTTTTTGGTACATTGAAATTTCGTTGATAAATTCAACTTGTGGGGCAAAAATTTTTTTTCGAATATGTTTCTACATCGATACTTTCTATGATAGACTCGTTTAATCCCAATAATTTTGATACCAGTGGAATGAGGAAGCGATATACTAACGAAATACGTCAATTTCGTTATACTAACGAAATCTTTATACTCTTGTTGAGTTTTAGCAAAACTTTTTGGTAAAGGTTTATTTTTTTAATTTTTTACATAATGCATGGATATTCCAAATACCAACTGCAAATGCTTTTGTGCACTATTTAATATGATGAGCTTGAATGTTTTGGATGAGATTGAGGAGGAGGAGGATGGGAATCGCTTGGTGGATGGCGAAAAGAAAGAAAAAATTTTTTTTCGAATTTTTTGGTACATTGAAATTTCGTTGATAAATTCAACTTGTGGGGCAAAAATTTTTTTTCGAATATGTTTCTACATCGATACTTTCTATGATAGACTCGTTTAATCCCAATAATTTTGATACCAGTGGAATGAGGAAGCGATATACTAACGAAATACGTCAATTTCGTTATACTAACGAAATCTTTATACTCTTGTTGAGTTTTAGCAAAACTTTTTGGTAAAGGTTTATTTTTTTAATTTTTTACATAATGCATGGATATTCCAAATACCAACTGCAAATGCTTTTGTGCACTATTTAATATGATGAGCTTGAATGTTTTGGATGAGATTGAGGAGGAGGAGGATGGGAATCGCTTGGTGGATGGCGAAAAGAAAGAAAAAATTTTTTTTCGAATTTTTTGGTACATTGAAATTTCGTTGATAAATTCAACTTGTGGGGCAAAAATTTTTTTTCGAATATGTTTCTACATCGATACTTTCTATGATAGACTCGTTTAATCCCAATAATTTTGATACCAGTGGAATGAGGAAGCGATATACTAACGAAATACGTCAATTTCGTTATACTAACGAAATCTTTATACTCTTGTTGAGTTTTAGCAAAACTTTTTGGTAAAGGTTTATTTTTTTAATTTTTTACATAATGCATGGATATTCCAAATACCAACTGCAAATGCTTTTGTGCACTATTTAATATGATGAGCTTGAATGTTTTGGATGAGATTGAGGAGGAGGAGGATGGGAATCGCTTGGTGGATGGCGAAAAGAAAGAAAAAATTTTTTTTCGAATTTTTTGGTACATTGAAATTTCGTTGATAAATTCAACTTGTGGGGCAAAAATTTTTTTTCGAATATGTTTCTACATCGATACTTTCTATGATAGACTCGTTTAATCCCAATAATTTTGATACCAGTGGAATGAGGAAGCGATATACTAACGAAATACGTCAATTTCGTTATACTAACGAAATCTTTATACTCTTGTTGAGTTTTAGCAAAACTTTTTGGTAAAGGTTTATTTTTTTAATTTTTTACATAATGCATGGATATTCCAAATACCAACTGCAAATGCTTTTGTGCACTATTTAATATGATGAGCTTGAATGTTTTGGATGAGATTGAGGAGGAGGAGGATGGGAATCGCTTGGTGGATGGCGAAAAGAAAGAAAAAATTTTTTTTCGAATTTTTTGGTACATTGAAATTTCGTTGATAAATTCAACTTGTGGGGCAAAAATTTTTTTTCGAATATGTTTCTACATCGATACTTTCTATGATAGACTCGTTTAATCCCAATAATTTTGATACCAGTGGAATGAGGAAGCGATATACTAACGAAATACGTCAATTTCGTTATACTAACGAAATCTTTATACTCTTGTTGAGTTTTAGCAAAACTTTTTGGTAAAGGTTTATTTTTTTAATTTTTTACATAATGCATGGATATTCCAAATACCAACTGCAAATGCTTTTGTGCACTATTTAATATGATGAGCTTGAATGTTTTGGATGAGATTGAGGAGGAGGAGGATGGGAATCGCTTGGTGGATGGCGAAAAGAAAGAAAAAATTTTTTTTCGAATTTTTTGGTACATTGAAATTTCGTTGATAAATTCAACTTGTGGGGCAAAAATTTTTTTTCGAATATGTTTCTACATCGATACTTTCTATGATAGACTCGTTTAATCCCAATAATTTTGATACCAGTGGAATGAGGAAGCGATATACTAACGAAATACGTCAATTTCGTTATACTAACGAAATCTTTATACTCTTGTTGAGTTTTAGCAAAACTTTTTGGTAAAGGTTTATTTTTTTAATTTTTTACATAATGCATGGATATTCCAAATACCAACTGCAAATGCTTTTGTGCACTATTTAATATGATGAGCTTGAATGTTTTGGATGAGATTGAGGAGGAGGAGGATGGGAATCGCTTGGTGGATGGCGAAAAGAAAGAAAAAATTTTTTTTCGAATTTTTTGGTACATTGAAATTTCGTTGATAAATTCAACTTGTGGGGCAAAAATTTTTTTTCGAATATGTTTCTACATCGATACTTTCTATGATAGACTCGTTTAATCCCAATAATTTTGATACCAGTGGAATGAGGAAGCGATATACTAACGAAATACGTCAATTTCGTTATACTAACGAAATCTTTATACTCTTGTTGAGTTTTAGCAAAACTTTTTGGTAAAGGTTTATTTTTTTAATTTTTTACATAATGCATGGATATTCCAAATACCAACTGCAAATGCTTTTGTGCACTATTTAATATGATGAGCTTGAATGTTTTGGATGAGATTGAGGAGGAGGAGGATGGGAATCGCTTGGTGGATGGCGAAAAGAAAGAAAAAATTTTTTTTCGAATTTTTTGGTACATTGAAATTTCGTTGATAAATTCAACTTGTGGGGCAAAAATTTTTTTTCGAATATGTTTCTACATCGATACTTTCTATGATAGACTCGTTTAATCCCAATAATTTTGATACCAGTGGAATGAGGAAGCGATATACTAACGAAATACGTCAATTTCGTTATACTAACGAAATCTTTATACTCTTGTTGAGTTTTAGCAAAACTTTTTGGTAAAGGTTTATTTTTTTAATTTTTTACATAATGCATGGATATTCCAAATACCAACTGCAAATGCTTTTGTGCACTATTTAATATGATGAGCTTGAATGTTTTGGATGAGATTGAGGAGGAGGAGGATGGGAATCGCTTGGTGGATGGCGAAAAGAAAGAAAAAATTTTTTTTCGAATTTTTTGGTACATTGAAATTTCGTTGATAAATTCAACTTGTGGGGCAAAAATTTTTTTTCGAATATGTTTCTACATCGATACTTTCTATGATAGACTCGTTTAATCCCAATAATTTTGATACCAGTGGAATGAGGAAGCGATATACTAACGAAATACGTCAATTTCGTTATACTAACGAAATCTTTATACTCTTGTTGAGTTTTAGCAAAACTTTTTGGTAAAGGTTTATTTTTTTAATTTTTTACATAATGCATGGATATTCCAAATACCAACTGCAAATGCTTTTGTGCACTATTTAATATGATGAGCTTGAATGTTTTGGATGAGATTGAGGAGGAGGAGGATGGGAATCGCTTGGTGGATGGCGAAAAGAAAGAAAAAATTTTTTTTCGAATTTTTTGGTACATTGAAATTTCGTTGATAAATTCAACTTGTGGGGCAAAAATTTTTTTTCGAATATGTTTCTACATCGATACTTTCTATGATAGACTCGTTTAATCCCAATAATTTTGATACCAGTGGAATGAGGAAGCGATATACTAACGAAATACGTCAATTTCGTTATACTAACGAAATCTTTATACTCTTGTTGAGTTTTAGCAAAACTTTTTGGTAAAGGTTTATTTTTTTAATTTTTTACATAATGCATGGATATTCCAAATACCAACTGCAAATGCTTTTGTGCACTATTTAATATGATGAGCTTGAATGTTTTGGATGAGATTGAGGAGGAGGAGGATGGGAATCGCTTGGTGGATGGCGAAAAGAAAGAAAAAATTTTTTTTCGAATTTTTTGGTACATTGAAATTTCGTTGATAAATTCAACTTGTGGGGCAAAAATTTTTTTTCGAATATGTTTCTACATCGATACTTTCTATGATAGACTCGTTTAATCCCAATAATTTTGATACCAGTGGAATGAGGAAGCGATATACTAACGAAATACGTCAATTTCGTTATACTAACGAAATCTTTATACTCTTGTTGAGTTTTAGCAAAACTTTTTGGTAAAGGTTTATTTTTTTAATTTTTTACATAATGCATGGATATTCCAAATACCAACTGCAAATGCTTTTGTGCACTATTTAATATGATGAGCTTGAATGTTTTGGATGAGATTGAGGAGGAGGAGGATGGGAATCGCTTGGTGGATGGCGAAAAGAAAGAAAAAATTTTTTTTCGAATTTTTTGGTACATTGAAATTTCGTTGATAAATTCAACTTGTGGGGCAAAAATTTTTTTTCGAATATGTTTCTACATCGATACTTTCTATGATAGACTCGTTTAATCCCAATAATTTTGATACCAGTGGAATGAGGAAGCGATATACTAACGAAATACGTCAATTTCGTTATACTAACGAAATCTTTATACTCTTGTTGAGTTTTAGCAAAACTTTTTGGTAAAGGTTTATTTTTTTAATTTTTTACATAATGCATGGATATTCCAAATACCAACTGCAAATGCTTTTGTGCACTATTTAATATGATGAGCTTGAATGTTTTGGATGAGATTGAGGAGGAGGAGGATGGGAATCGCTTGGTGGATGGCGAAAAGAAAGAAAAAATTTTTTTGGACGCGTACGGGCGAAAATTTCGCGCGAAATTTTCGCCCGTACGCGTCCAAAAAAATTTTTTCTTTCTTTTCGCCATCCACCAAGCGATTCCCATCCTCCTCCTCCTCAATCTCATCCAAAATACCTCCTCCCCCCTTGCGCTAGCTTCGTTGAAGCTAGCGCCACATCTTCCCCATCTTCGTCGTTTGTTGTAGGTGTTGGTGTGTTTCTGCTTTGCTGGGGAAGATGTGCTAACGTTGTGGTGGTGCTGTGTGTGGTGTTGAGGGGGGAGAGGTAGGCGGGTATCTAATCATTACTTCGAGAACCTACTCCTATACAACTGCATCCTGTGGTGCCTACCTATAACTACTCTCCTATTCAACCTTCCTAATAAATTCTGCTGTGTACCTATAACCTACCTAAACTAAATCTAAACATCCATCCATCCGCGTTGACGTCGCTGAGAATCGAACCGTGACATCATCTCACTGAAAGCTGGTGCTCACCGCATGCGCTATCGCCTCCGGTTGAATATTGCAGTTATTACTTATAAGACTGCCAAATGCAATAAAAAAAAATCTATTTTTAGCTTTTATAAATAGTGTAGTGGCACAGAGTTGCCAAAACAAGGCAAGCTCAAAATCCCAAATCTCTAATATACAAAATGATTAATAGCCTACTACGACGATATCGAATGAAAATGTATACGAAAGAAAGCTAATCACTCACATTCGAATCAATTTGGGTTTGTCTACGTCACTATTGTTCGTTCGCATGAACTTATGTATTTTAATTGAATTTTGACACATTGTTCGCATAGAATAAAGTTAGAAAAAACCCAAATCAATTTTCTTTCGCCTAGAGTGCGAACGAACTTATCCTTTCAACATCGGCGAGCTGGCTGTTATACTTTTTGTAACATACATTCTGAATTATACAATTGATAATAACATTTTACATTTCAATCATCTTCATATATTTTAAAATTGTTTACTATTTAGACAATCTGCTGTAATTCATTTCTTTACAAATATTATACCTATCTTTTGTTTTAAACATTTTTTATATTCTTAATTTATGCTTACTATCTGGCCAGATAATTAAAAACCAAAAAAACTAAAAATTCGAAAAAAGACCTTAAGCTCGATCTGATTTTAATTTTAATAAACCCTAATAAACTAAACGACAAGGACAATACAAAACTACATACAAAGAGAGTTTGTAAAACCATGCATTCAAGTTCATAGTTCGGCTGTATTCTTTTTACTATCTAATATCTGTAAAGCTGCAAAAAATTTCATTTTTTCCCATTCACGAAAAAAAAAATTTCCGCCAGGTATCCTTTTTTTCTAACAAACTTTTTTGGGTTTTTAAGTTTTATAAGCTACTGCAGTTTCTTTTATCTATTGTTAAAATAATGAAGGATTATTTATAATATTGTATTAGAAAACAAACTTGGTATTTATAATGCATAGGAACGAACTACATATATATGTGCATTAATAAATAGATTTAATTTTAATATTAATAAAAATTTCTTACTACTTTGAATAATACACACTCATGTGAAAACCAATAATACTTTTTCTTATTTGAAGAAAAGGCAATCATTATTTCTATTTTAATAACTCTCTTTTATTTTTGCATTTTATTTATGCAAAGCTAAGAGCATATATATTTACTTTATCTTCAACTTGTTATTAACTAAAAACCATGTACATATGTAGTTTTTTTTTTGCGTTACTGATAATTTCATTGTCGAATTATTTATAAATAATTAAACCGATTGGAATAAAATTGATCATGTACACATCTTTGTAGAAGTTTTTTAATTATATACATATGTATTTCCAAATTCAGCGAAGTAACATTTTACCTATTAATTATATTTATAGACTGATTGCTAACCTAAAAGAGATTCACTGCGTGGTCAATTAGCAAATATATACCCACGTATGATAATATAAATGATTGATGGCAACAGTGTTAGAAAAGTTCACTATGCATAAAAATTAACGCATATGTAATAAAATAATTCGCGTATTCTTTTTTTTATCATAGCTTGTTCTTAGAAAAACGTCACCTTCTCGTTGTTTATGAATGTGCATACATAAATACTATACTCGGAGTAACAATTTTATATAAAATAGTTAAAGTTATTCATATAAAACACTTAAATTTAAAATAAAATACTTCCAGGCAACAAATTACTATTTGTACTTTATAGTTTTTATGAATTCAAACTAATTAATGGTCTTATAAAAAAAATAATTTTATTCTATGGAAAATAAATGTTTAATAACCATACAATATTTTTTTATGAATACGTAAAAGAGGGACAAAAAATCAACTCTCATTTAACAACAGTTATAAAAAATTGCTTAATAAACAGTTTCAAACAGCGTGTCTAGTTTTAAGGGCAAAAATGTACAGAGTGTAATATACATTCAACAATTTCATAAAAAAAGAGTACTAAACCACCCTGTATTTTATGAAGTGTCGCCATCTTAGAAAGCTTTTGCAAACTAATATGTCAAATCTTCAAAAATAAAAACAAAAAAAAGATTTCATGCGAAAATGTATTATTATTAACAACGTACATATCAGTAAAAAAGTGCAATAGATAAACACATAAATTTGTTAAGATCATTAGAAAATATGTTTAAAAAGTTAAAAAAACCTGGAACTCACATTTGTTTTATATAACAAAAATTTATTGAATTCTATAATACGTACATAAATACATTGTGCTATAAACGTACAAAGTCGTGTATTTTTACATACATAAGTATATACTACATGTGTGTGCAAATAGAATCTGCCATCAACACAAAGATAATTATTTCGGAAAGCAATAACTCAGAACTGTACGACTCGAATTTAATCATTTCAGAGTAAGTAATTCATGTAAATTTTACAGCATTTACTCAATTTGTAAACCCATTTCAAACTAGTAATGCCTGTAGTCAAATTTTCTTAAAACGCTTGCGAACCTGCTCATAATAGAAGTACTTGCATATGTATGTAAGTATGTATGCACAAAATATATACATAGCTAACATAATATTAAATATAAAGGGTTAAAAATGTGTTTATTACATACATATGTACAAGAATATTTGTATAACTTTTTATACGTATGTTCCTAAAATGTTTTACTTGTAGTACCTTGCAACAAAAATCCATTTTCTCAGCTGTTACCAGCTGTTGCATTTTGTGCTGTATATTTTAGATGTGTTGGAAATTGAACCAACGCTAAATCAGGCTTTTTAGAGCCTTTGCAATATTTAGTTATACTTATATACACAGATATGTAGGTATTTATGTTAGGAATGATTTCTTTACCATAGTTTTAAATTTGTTTCTAATTTACTATACGTTTTTTAAAAACTGTGTTTCGTCTGTGTTGAAAATGTTAGGTTTTTGGGTTGTGACTGGCTGTTGAATTTAGTGTGCGGTATGATACCTACCTACTTTTAAGAACATTCCAAAGAATAATAAAAAGAATTGGTATTATGAAACACCAGTTGCGTGTTTTCGACCAATCACTTTATTGTACTAAATTTTTGCTAACATGTAGTTGAAGAAATAACATTAAAAAGCATTGCATTGTTGCGAAAATTGTAAAAATTGGAAAAAATAGGCCAAAAAAGTTAAAGGGGGGAGTGGCGAGTGTTTTTACGTTAAAATTAAAACGAAATGGGACTTGGAAGGGATATCCTCTTGATATTCTGTGCTTGGGATTATCGCAATGAAATCATTTTTTGTCACCAGTCACAATGCGATGCAGACACTATCCGTCAATATCTCACGGCTTCAACTCATACGGTACCCAACTTCCACCAAGCCGCATGACTTATGCGCATTGAAATAGCTTATTGTGTCACTCCCAATGATCCTGGCAGTTTTTATTGCTGGTCGATAAAATCACATATTGAGCAATCTGATGGTGGCAACGGTATCCCTTCTTCTAAGCCGAGTATGGCCGCCAAAATGAAGTATATTGCGCGCAAGAGGGTTTGGGTGAAGGTCCAGTTTACTGACACCTTATCGTGTACTTATAAAATTCCTCTTTTGTCGCCTTTGAATTTTTTAAATATTTGACGCTGAGGCGGTGCCCCGTAATTGAATTTCGTAGCACCATATGGGCTTCAGAATGTCTTTGTATAACAGAAGTTTGCAATCCAACTTCAATGTCGAGTTTCTGTCCATAAGCCAATTTAGTTGCGCTACTTTGAATTTCAACTGAGTGACTTGCTTCAATGTGAGACTTCCACGTTAGCCTACGGTCGAGGTGTATACCAAGGTACTTGACTTCATTGAGCTGCGGAATAGGTGAATTGAAAATTTTTTTTTTTCCCATCGATTCGCGGGTTTGCTATTGAAATTCAGTAAAATCGGTTCACATATAGCTAATATATATCCAAAATTCCGAAAAAATCCATAATTTTTTGGAATTTTGTATGAAAATTTTGTGAAAAAAAAATTTTTTCTTCTTTTTTGAATAATTTTCAACATTCGAGGTCGTTTTTCTATTTATAAAAATGTTTAACAAATTTATTCAATATTTCGGTATTTTCCTTTAAAAAACTTCTTTTTTCTCTCCCTGAAGAGAGAAATTTGCGATATTGGCCGAGATATACGGCCATGTCACAGAATTCACGTCCGTTCGGAAGTTTAATTGAGTCGGTTTTTTAATTCTTGAAAAAACTAAAATTTATAATTTTTGCGGAATGAAATGAATTCTATAAGATAATACTAGTTTCATTCTTGCAATTAGAAATGATTTCATTCCGAAAAGTGTTTTAGTTTTTCGTTTTTTTAAGAAGTAAAAAAGAATACAATTCCGATTCCGAACGGAATTAAGCTCTGTGACATGGCTGATAGTCTGATTTTTCCATGAAAAAATTATTATTATTTTTTTTGTTAAAAGCAGTTCTGGTAATAAAAGATGTTTATATAATTCAGAAAAAGACAATTTCCGGCAGCGGTCCATATAGTATATCCGAGATATAGTTTAAACCGAACTTAAATAACTTTTCTTGCTTAAAAGCAGTTCTGGTAATACAAAGAGGTTACCAAATACAGAAAATAAAAATGTTCGATATCGGTCCATATATACCCGTGTCTGAACCAATTTTTCAGGAATTTTTTTTTTAGCTTTAAAGCGGTTCTGTTTATAAGAGAAGGTTACTAAAATACAGAAACTGAAAAATTCTGATATCAGTCCATACACATATGTATGTATGTACATATACCCGAGATATAGCCTAAACTGATTTTTTCATTAAAATGTCGCGTAAGCGTACTTAAATAATTTTTTTTTGCTTAAAAGCAGCTGTAGCAATAAAAGGAGGTTATATAATTACAGAAAATGAAATTTTCCGATATCGGTCCATGTATACCTGAGATATAGCCTAAACCGATTTTTTTGCATGAAAATGTCGTGTAAGCGAACTTAAACATATTTTCTTTTTTTTTCCTTAAAAGCAGTGCTGAAAATTAATTATTTTGTGAAACTTTTAATTATTTCGTTAAAATTAAAATTTCAGATCATAGAGCTTGGAAATATGAAAATGGCGCTCCGGATTGGGGAGGATTCTCGATCATACCTAGCACTCAAGCTACAAAAATTGTTTTAATCTCTTTTTTCCAAATTTTTCTAATTCCATAGACATCTGAAGCAGATTAAAATTAAGAAAAAGTTGCAGCTGCGCTGTCAATTTCACCTGTTATGAATTCGCCTTGCTCACTTATTTTCGTTTGTTTTCAAACATTTGCGTGCCATTTTAATATAGATATTTTTTTGTATGATTTAGTGCAATTTCAAGAAACTTTTATTATTTTAAAAGTGGAAACGCAATAAAATCTGGATTTTAATTACAAACTATTATAAAAATTATGTATCTAAAGTGAATGTGTGGGTATATATTTTGTATAAACTCTTCTTGTCAGAAACTTGTAAAATAATGCCCGTGGTTTCTATTCACTTAGTATGAATTCGCCTTGCTTATAATCAATATTTGAAAAAAATTATGTATCTAAAGTGAATGTGTGGGTATATGTTTTGTATGATTCCAGCCAAGGTGCATTAACGTATACACGGTGGCAGCACTACGGCATATGCCAGTTTTTTGCTACTGGCAATATAGTAAGCTACTTACGTCAAATGTATTGTTTACATTTTTGATAAAGAATGTAGTGTTCCATTCTGAACTAAACATATACAAATTATTTTGTAAACATAAAAATAATTTATAATTATGAAAAAGTACATTCATAGTTTATAATTGTGAAAATAGTTACAAATATTTTTGAGAAACATAGCTTACCACCAAGGCGAATTCATTATTAGGTGAATGCATCAGCGAATTCAGGCGAATTCGGTTAATATGGCGGCACCTTCGCAGTCAAGTTTTGTTTACGTTTTTCGGCGCCATTTAAATTTTTGTACATGTCTTTTTCAACTACTTTTGACAGCGTAAGTGTGAATTCGCCTTTTTACACAAACAAAATACCTGTTGTTTTTCTTATTGTTGTATTGTTGTAGCGAAGCGGCTACCTTGTTTTTTGTATCATGGCTTACCACATGCCTGTTTTTGTTGTATTGTTGTAATTTTACTCTAGTGCTGCCACCGTGTATACGCTAATGCACCTTGATTCAAGCCTATATTTCAACATTTCGTAGATGTGATGTCACCTTACTCGTCAATAGACTTAAAACCCTTTAAAAGTGTTTAATTATTTATTTTTGTATTAAATTGTCTTTAAGTAAAGACAATGAGAATTAAAAAGACCAATTCAATCACTAAAATAAAATTTTAGATATGCTTTTAATAACTTCAGTGTATGGCAACTATAAGCAATTGAATGTTGTGTATCTCAAAATATGTACAAAAGTTTATTGCTATAGTCAGTTCGAGTGTGAAATTCGTATGGTACGGATGAAGAAGTTGACGTGTCGCGAGTACGCGATTTTTTGTTATTGAAAATTCTGCTAAAGAGAAACTATACATACATATGTATATAACTTTTACTAATTATTTACTCATTATGTACAACACGTCTGTGTTTTTATAATATTCGTCAATTCTGTCTTGAAAGTTTTGTATGTTTTAAAACGCAAAAAGTTTTAATGGTTTTTTTTTTTGGCTATATTAGCTTTTTGTGATTCTTTTTCTGCCTTCGGAATTTTTGATTGTTTCATATTCACTTCGTCTCGTTACGCCTTTAACTTAAAGGTTATCTTTGTGTTTCAAAGCCTCCTCCCACTCTAAAAATATAAAATAGCAACGGGTTGAAAGAAAAGTTAAAAAAAAATTCAAAACAAAAATATAAGAATATGTTTTAAGTGTTTAAATACTAATGTATGTATATTTTATTAAAACTGGAAAAGGTCGTGTCAAGTTAACGTAAAAATATTTTCATATTATAGTGTATTTGATTGAAAAGAGCTCATTTCTCTCTCGCTCTCGGTTGTTTTGAAGTAGTTTCGTATGTGTGTTTTCTTGACGTATTTATGTATTTAAAAATTTCTCTCTAAAAATTAAAAAAACAACAGTTTATTTCGCATATTTCGATGACTCGTTTAAATATGTACATACATATATATAAATATATATATATATATATATATATATATATATATATATATATATATATATATATATATATATATATATATATATATATATATATATATATATATATATATATATATATATATATATATATATATATATATATATATATATATATATATATATATATATATATATATATATATATATATATATAAATATATACATGTGTATGTATATCCTAGAGTTAAAGCTTCTCATGTGTATAGTGCTAAAAATCGAATTGTGTATATACCTACACA
Organism: Thecocarcelia acutangulata; assembly: GCA_914767995.1. Taxonomy (NCBI): domain Eukaryota; kingdom Metazoa; phylum Arthropoda; class Insecta; order Diptera; family Tachinidae; genus Thecocarcelia; species Thecocarcelia acutangulata. The sequence goes on from OU612097.1 coordinate 185,300, forward strand.
CACATGCATACAAAGTATCTAAAAATTGCAACCAAAAAGTTTTCTTGTCTACAAAAATTTGAAATTTATGCAAATACAATAAAGCAACCAAGAAACATGAATAGATATATGTATATGTATGTAGATATGTACATATATTTGTGTTTACATATTTTTTTAAGTGAAACTCTGTTATTATAAACATATAAAGTGCAAACAAATCAATGGTTTTATATTAATACCTGTGGATGTACATACATACATAAATATATAAAAAGTTCGCTTTAAATAATTAAACAAATAAACGCGTTTCCATTATTATTATAGCGACAAAAAAGCATATGTACCCTATATAACTTAGTCTTCTTCATGCATATACATATATTTATGAAGACAAAAAGTGGAATATTTATAATAAATGGATTTGTTTACGTCATTCTTCCAGTAATCAACAAGGTAAAAACTACTTTAAATAATTTTGTAGTGTACATAACCAAGACAGCTTTAATAGGGTAGTGGTGTCAGCACAGCTGTCTTTCGTTTCCTTTGCGTAAATTTGTCAAAATTATATATGTATACAAAATACATAATTCTGAAAAAACAAATAGACTTCCTTGCTTTTTGAAACAAAAGTAAAACAAAATTTTGAAAATTTTTCAACAAAACAAATGCGTTGTTTGTTGGTGTTGTTTTCATTGCAATTCTGTCACTACCTGTTTAAAGCTGACTTGATGCATAACAAGGTAGAATTATATATTATATATATATATATATATATATATATATATATATATATATATATATATATATATATATATATATATATATATATATATATATATATATATATATATATATATATATATATATATATATATATATATATATATATATATATATATATATATATATATATATATATATATATATATATATATATAATTTCAGCTATTAAGTTACAACTTTAATCAACCAGCTCGTACGACTTCTTCTTTACGACTGACCTTGTGCTCCAACTCTTTTCGTTATCTCAGCTTACCATGATTGCTAGAAGCAATCAAATATTGTCAAGTACTGCTATATGCTGATGATGTAAAGTTATTCGTGAGTGTCAAGCACCCTTTGAATCAACTTAATTTGCAACATGATCTGGATAATTTTTTCAAATGGTGTAAATTAAATTTGATGGAATTGAATATTATTTATTTATTCAAGGAATAAGCTATCTTAAAAACTAGTTAAAATGACTTACGTCTTACTTACTTACTTTGGCCATCAGCTTGTATATTTAGTAAATATGTGACTATGCATGCATATTTAATTTTTTTATTTATTTATTTTTTTTTTTGTAGTTACGAGTAGTTTGATTTTGGAAAGTAGTAGATTTGCAAATATTAACTTTACAATTTATTCTTGTTTTTACCAACTCTAAATATATTTATATATGTTGCAAGCTTTTAAAAAGTTCATATGTTTGTTATTGAATGATTTTTATGTAATGGAGAGGAAATGCTTTGAAGTACTGATTTCGCTTATCGCTGAAAGCTGGGAAGTGAATTAGTATGTGTTTGAGAGAGACTCTGCTAACCCTGCATTTGGGGCAGATTTCGGACGTATTGCAATCTACTAGGAATTTATGTGTGATTATGGTGTGGCCTAGTCTGATCCGTAAGTATTTTCTGTAATCTACCATAGATAGGGGTGATGTGCCTTTCCGGTTAAAATAGTTTTGGACTTTGATTTTGTTTTTATTAATTTCTTTGTACCAACTCGATGTTGCTGCCCATATTTCGTTCCGTTCCGACACTAATTTGTTAACATAACAACTTATGTCGGCTATGTTAAGGTTTTGTTGTACATATACGGGGGGTTTAAGGGAAAGTTTAGCGGTCCGATTAGCCATTTCATTCCCTGGTATGCAGCAGTGGCTTGGCACCCACATAACGACAATGTTTGGGAACGAGTCTACTAAGATATTTCTTATTTGAAATGCATAAACGTTTCATTCCCTGGTATGCAGCAGTGGCTTGGCACCCACATAACGACAATGTTTGGGAACGAGTCTACTAAGATATTTCTTATTTGAAATGCATAAACGTTTTGGTTGTTTATATTTGTAATGGCTTTAAGGGAAGAGAGAGAGAGTCCGTGCAGATTAAAGATTTTGTGGTAGTTTCTTTTGCAAGGTTGATTGCTTCAGAAATAGCTATTATTTCCGCAGAGAAAATTGTGGAGTAATGGTTTAAAATAGCGGTTTTGATTACGGAGCTTTCTGTGGTTATACTGTAAGAGATATTATTTTCGTCTTTGGAACCATCAGTATATAATACCTTATAGTTTTTGTAAAGGTATTTGATTTGTGTAAATGATTTTCTGCAGATTTCGTGTGATGTGGTTTGTTTCGGAAATTCGCTTTACGTAGTGTTGACGCTGCTGTTATTTAATAGCCACGGTGGTTTCGTTGGTATATACGAATTTTTTATTGCTTTGAAAGGGAGATCGTTTTCTTTAGCAGCTTTTTAGTGTATTCAATTATTTTTTCCTGTCTTCTGTGATCAAGAGTTATTGATCGCGGCAATTATTGTTATAATTATAAATAAAAATATTTCTTGGCTTTAGCCAGGATTGAACTCGAGCTAGACGAATGATACCAACCCATCATCATATAATATTAGAAATATTAAAATAAAGTTCGACTATTTAACATTAATACATACAGCTATTTTATTATTTGTATTATTTTTAACCTATATTATGCTATTATTTGTTATTACATAGTCAATTAGTGTTTTTGATTCCTTTGTTATTCCAGTGAAATCTATTATTTGTTTGAGACCATTATTATACCCTTCACAAAAATGTAAAGGGTATTTATAAGTTTGTGATTCCGTTTGTAATTTCTACAGTTTTTTTCTGCGACCCTATAAAGTATATATATTCTGAATCAGAATTAATGGAAAAGTCGATTAAGCGATGTCCGTCTGTCCGCTGTTGAAATACCGTTTCTGAGAAAACCATTAGACTTAGAAACTTTTTTCTTTCACCATTCTTTTACCCCATCGATTCATGGGTTTACTATTGAAATTCAGTAATATCGGTCCACGTATAGCTGAGATATATTCAAAATTCCAAAAAAAGCCATTTTTTTTTTGCAGTTTTGTATGAAAATTTTTGAAAACAAAAGTTGTTCGTTTTGCTTCAAACTTCACACACTTATTAAGCATGGTGACTTAAAGGCAAAAAATTTCGATATCGGTCCATATATACCCGAGATATAGACCAAATCGGATTTTTAATAAAAATGTCGCATAGGCGAAGCTAAATAACTTTTTTTTGCTCAAAAGTAGTTCTGGTAATAATATTAGGTTACATAAATATGGAAAATGAAAATTTCCGATATCGGTCCATATATACCCGAGATATAGCCTAGACCGGGGTTTTCATGAAAATGCCGCGTAGGCGAACTTAAACAACTTTTTTTTTGCTCAAAAGCAGTTGTGGTAATAAAATTAGGTTACCTAAATATGGAAAATGAAAATTTCCGATATCGGTCCATATGTACCCGAGATATAGCCCAAATCGGGTTTTTCACGAAAATATCGCGTAAGCGAACTTAAACAATTTGTTGTGCTCAAAAGCAGTTCTGGTAATGATATAAGGTTATATAAATATGGAAAATTAAAATTTTCGATATCGGTCCATATATACCCGAGATATAGCCTGAACCGATTTTTTCATTAAAAAATTTTTTTTTTTTTTTTGCTGAAAAGCAATTCTTGTTATAAAAGAAGGTTACTAAAATACAGAAAATAGAAAATTCCGATATCGGTTCATATATAACCGAGCATATTCAGGCCACATTTTTAATATACTATGCATATTCGTGACTATCGTGAAGGGTATTTTAGATTCGGCCCAGCCGAATATACTACACTCTTATTTGTTTTTTTTTTTTGTCCTTTTATCACAGCCCACATTTCCTTTTGATCATTAGAAAATGAAATTTTATTATTTAAATATTTGTTTTTTTTTTCATTCTCGATTTTGGTTTTGTATTTATTTCTTGTCATATTATAATCTAACCAAGCTTCACAGGCTAGTGGTTCCATCTGAAAATGTGGACAAAAGAAGGTTACTAAAATACAGAAAATAGAAAATTCCGATATCGGTTCATATATAACCGAGCATATTCAGGCCACATTTTTAATATACTATGCATATTCGTGACTATCGTGAAGGGTATTTTAGATTCGGCCCAGCCGAATATACTACACTCTTACTTTTTTTTTTTTGTCCTTTTATCACAGCCCACATTTCCTTTTGATCATTAGAAAATGAAATTTTATTATTAAAATATTTGTTTTTTTTTTCATTCTCGATTTTGGTTTTGTATTTATTTCTTGTCATATTATAATCTAACCAAGCTTCACAGGCTAGTGGTTCCATCTTAAAATGTGGACATCTCAACGTCATTCTGCCGATACATCCATTCAGACTACAATCAATTTCGCACTCATAACTAAAAGTAGTACAACGACGTGGAAGTCGTGTTAATTCCTGCGATGTTCGATTTCTTGGACTTCTATGTTATTTGAAATCGTGCATTGCATTGCAATGGTTTTGAGTTAATCATTCAGCTTGCGATCTCCTTTAAATTTTGATCGAGCAGCTCATGGCGTTACCTTTGATACAATAATCGTATATAGCAAGTGAAAAATCGAATGGTCAGCGTAGAAATAAAATGACGATCGAAACAGCGCCTGAAAAGATTCAGCTCAGGAGTCCGCATGTCATTATATAGATAAAACATTACGATACATGGTTTGGGATTTTTTCAAGTGACAACAAAAAATTATAATATGGAAAATGGAGGGCATGTTGTAGATATTTGTATGGTAATATATAGGGAAATCTAAATGGCGTATCTCCGGATCCACTGAGCCGATTTTGTGGAAACTTCACATAAACCATCGCCAACGCACCTCTAAATTTTGGTCGAAATTGGTCTACCCGTTTTTACACTGATCAACATCTTCATGAAACGCGTGGAAGATGTTGAAAATGTGAAACACTGTTTACATTGGTCACATCTAACATCTACTATCAATCAAAAATATTATTATTTAAATTTTCAAACAATTTGACAAAAGCACGCAAAATAGTTTAGAAAAAAATTAATTTGAAAGACAAAAGAGGATTAATTATAAAATATACGTATGTCTATAAACAAAATGTAGGACATATAAAAAAAAATTCCCAAACACCAAAAAAAAAAATGTATTTCAGAAAAAACAAGTAAGTCCCAATTTACACACATCAGGTTTTCTTGATCAATTCTGCTTCAATTTTCTTTTGAACTTGCATTCACGTTCACACACAAAAGCTTTGTATCGTCAAGTTTAAGTTTTTTTGCCTTAAAGTTTTCATATTTTCTGGCATTCCATTTTAAACTTGACGGTACCGTCAAGTCTGCACCTTTTTCCACTCTCTTCTCCCCGTTCTCCCAAAAACTCAAGACTTGACGAGTCAAACTTGATGTGTGTAAACTGGCACTAAGAGTGTAGTATATTTGGCTGGGCCGAATCTAAAATACCCTTCACGATAGTCACGAATATGTATAGTATATTAAAAATATGACCTGAATATGCTCGGTTATATATGAACCGATATCGGAATTTTCTATTTTCTGTATTTTAGTAACCTTCTTTTATAACGAGAATTGCTTTTCAGCAAAAAAAAAATAAATAAAATTTTAATGGAAAAATCGGTTCAGGCTATTTCTCGGGTATATATGGACCGATATCGAAAATTTTCCATATTTACATAACCTTTTTTCATTGCCAGAACTGCTTTTGAGCACAAAAAAATTGTTTAAGTTCGCTTACGCGGCATTTTCATAAAAAACCCGTTTTAGGCTATATCTCGGGTATATATGGACCGATATCGGGCATTTTCATTTTGCATATTTATATAACCTTATTTCATTACCAGAACTGCTTTTGAGCACAACAAATTGTTTAAGTTCGCTTACGCGACATTTTCATGAAAAAACCCGGTCGTAAATCTAAGTATTGGTCAAACTCACACCCTAGAACACATGTTCGATAATTTGATATGGAGTCTCTGATATTCAGATTGAAAATATATCGAACCACTCTCATTTTTCATATTTATATGACCCTATTTCATTACCAGAACTGTTTTTAAGCAAAAAAAGATGTTTAAGTTCACTTACGCGACATTTTCATGAAAACCCCGATTTAGGCTATATCTCGGGTGTATATGGACCGATATCGGAAATTTTCATTTTCCATATTTATGTAACCTTATTTCATTACCAGAACTGCTTTTGAGCAAAAAAAAGTTGTTCGCTTACGCGACATTTTCATGAAAAACCCGATTTAGGCTATATCTCGGGTGTATATGGACCGATATGGGAAATTTTAATTTTCCATATTTATGTAACCTAATTTTATTACCAGAACTGCTTTTGAGAACAAAAAAGTTGTTTAAGTTCGCTTACGCGACATTTTCATGAAAAATCAGATTTGGGCTATATCTCGGGTATATAGGGACCGATATCTGAAAAAAAAAATTTTTTGCCTTTTAGTCACCTTGCTTAATGAGTGTGTGAAGTTTGAAGCAAAACAAGCAACTTTTTTTGTCAAAAATTTCCATACAAAATTTCAAAAATTCATGGCTTTTTTCGGAATTTTAAATATATCTCAGCTATACGTGGATTGATAGTACTGAATTTCAATAGCAAACACATGGCAATATGGAGTAATAGAATGGTGAAAGAAAAAAGTTTCTATGTCTATTGGTTTTCTCAGAAACGGTATTTCAACGACCGACAGACGGACATCGCTTAATCGACTTTTCCATTAATTCTGAATCAGAATATATATATACTTTATAGGGTCGCAAAAAAAAACTGTAGAAATTACAAACGGAATCACAAACTTATATATACCCTTAACATTTTTGTGAAGGGTATAAAAATTAAGGAAGAAACCGCATACGCAAACAATTGACACATGATAAATAAATTATGATTTTTTAAAAATTTTTCTTAAAACAAATGACGTTTTTTCAGTGATGCCACAAGAATAATCGACATTATTACCACTTTTCTAGTGATGACACTGAAATAATCGGAAGATGTTGAATGGAATAACATGAGATAGGAACATATTTTAAAGATGTTGACATATGTTGACTTTTATAGTACAATGTATTTCTTATGGGAAGGTTTTATCATCTTCAAAAAACTGATGGTAGATGTTAGATGTTGTTCAGTGGAAAAAACCTATTAGGCCAGTTAGTGGTGACATGCACTGCGTCTTAAATATTTATGCTAATACAAAGACAAAAACCATGAACAACACTAACATACATGCATGAGTGAGCGTACTGTACATACAGTAATAATACAAAGACAGAAACCATAAACAATAACAACAAATTTCGTAAACAAAACTAAAGTAGAACATTACTTCAATGCTTGAAGTTCTACTTCAATTTTGTTCTATTTCAGTTGTTTCTACTTGTGTTTGGTTCTGTTTGGTCTGCTTATAAGACAGTATTCGCTTATTTGGTTAGAATATTTCCGCACTAAAGTGTTTGTTTTGAAATGTGAAAGAAGACGATGGATAGTACTATTTTTACTGTGCTTGAGCAGTCCTCTAATATATACATATATAATGTGAAAATTTTCAAAGCTGAATCCAATGTCACCAATCTGTAAATAATTGAAAATAACGGCTATATTCATAAAAAATACTTCATACTTATTTATTAAAGGTTTATTTAATAAATTTCTATAAATTTTTATGAATATGTCAGTTAATTTTTTCTTTTAATAAAGTTTTTCTTCCTTTTCAGTTAAACCAGTTGTCGCTAAAAATTAAATTATTGGGTTCAAAATTTGTCTAAATAGTTGAAAGAAACTAAGCGGCTTATCTTGCGCTGCAGCTAACAGATGAGCCTTAACACCACATGTCAATTGCTGCATCTGAAAATGCAGGGTAAGTAGAAAAATTAAGCTTTTGTTTTGTAAATTTTCTTATAAAAAAAAAAAAACATAACAGAACTTTTAACAGAACAGAAACTGAAAATGCGTCAAAAAAGCTAAAAAACGTTGTTTGCTGTTTTTTTTTTTTTATTTGTTTATTTTTTTTAAATTCATATACAAGGGCGGATGTTTATTGAAGCTACATACCTAAGTAGGAAAAAAAAACATTTTTTTTCAAAAAGCATTTATTTCTCAACATAGTTCCCTTTTAGCTCAATACACTCAATAAGGCGATATTCCAACTCTTCGATACCATCTGAATAATACGATTTTGGAAACCTCTCAAAACACGCGTTAGTTTCGGCAATCACTTCTTCGCTTGAGCTGAATCTTTTTCCTGCGAGCCTTTTTTTTCAAAGTTTGAAAACAGGAAATAGTTGGTAGGGGCTAAATCTGGTCTATAAGGTGGATGATCAACCAATCCGAAGTGTATTTCTCTTAATTTTAGTATCGTATCTAAAGCTGCGTGAACTGGTGCGTTTTCTGGAAGAAAGATCACTTTGTCTCTTCTTTCTTGATGGCATCAATCAATTGATAATAATGCACAATAATACTTTCCTGTGATTGTGGATCCTTTTTCAAGATAATCGATGAACAATATTTCGTGTGCATCACAAAATACAGTGGCTATATATAATCTTGCCAGCCGATTTCACTGTCTTCGCTTTCTTCTTGTTTCGCTTCATTTTTCCGGACCTGTTTCAGGACCCACGTTTCATCAACAGATTTTAATCGACGCCAAAAATTAACAGGATTACGCTTTATCATGACCAAACACCGCTGTGAAGTGGTCTGTCGAACTTGTTTTTGCTCGACACTAAGCAAACGCGGCACCCATATCGCCGATAGCTTATTCATATGCAAATGTTCATGCGAAACGTTGAAGTCACGTTCATATAATATGTTTACAACTTCACGTAACTTGGCTCGGCGATAATTTATAATGATATCAGGGATTTTCTTCAGTCTTCTTGGCTCGGCGATAATTTATAATGATATCAGGGATTTTCTTCAGTAACCACCTCTTTTGGTCTTCCTGTTTATGGTATTGTTGCAGTGCTTGTTCGGCCTCGCCTAAATTCAGCAATCCAGTATTTTACAATGTAATCTGACAGAGCAGACTCACCGTAATGTTTATCGAGCTCTTCTTTTGTATTTCGCCGTTTTCTCTTTCAAATAATAGTATTTAATCACTGCACGAAATTCGCCTTTTTCCATTTTTCAAGAAACACAAAATTTGCTTATTTCAAATGACAACAACAAATAAACTAATCGATGAATTTGCGTGAAATTTTAACAGCTGGCGTTTGACAGATCGTGATTTCAAACAAATGTTTTTCTTTTGTTTATGCTGTCATTTAGCACTAGGTAGCTTCAATATCAATCCGCAAATAATATCAACATACATACATAAATACATGCTACATAAAATGTCACAAAAAACTAAAATCAGAAAACACTTTATTTATTATAATCATAATTCGGTTCGGATGCTGCAACCCGCTTATAAAAAGATGTTACTACACAAAATTTTATTTTTAGGTTTTTTTTTATTAGCTTTTTAAGAGTTTTGGCATACATTTTTGAAAAAACCAGGGTTTTTTCTTTTAATAATTTTTTTTTTTCAAAAAAAAAAAAAGTTTCCACAATGTGGAAACTAAAATTTCGTGGTGTTACCATAAAACGAAACGAACAAATAAAAAAAAATTTGTATGAAAAATAAAAAAAGGAAATGAAAAAGTCTCCAAAACCGCGCGAGATAATTTTTTTTTTAATTTTATGGTTTTTTGACTCACCTTGTAATTTTGAAATTTTGAACTGGTAACAATACATAATTGCGTCTTAAGTTCCAACAAATTATGCAAAAAATATCCATAGCAAATAAGATTTTGTCCTGGAAAATTATATTGTGGACAAAAACCAATAAGAGGAATTATGACGAAAAGTACGTTTAAAGAATATTTAAATTTCAATATATTTAATATCAGTACACCAAATATGGGATTTTGAATAATACTTTAGGAAATTTTGCTTAATAACGATAAGTAAATGTTTAGTAAGTTTTTTCGAATAAGGCTGTAAATAAATATCGGAAGTGATTACTTTTGTGCAAAGTATGCACATAGGCAAAATTCACATAATATACTATTGTTCGCAAAGAAGTGTTTTCTTCTCGGCTTTCAATGATTTATGAATTGTTATATGATTGACAAAAATACGTATACCTACTTGTTAAACCTTAACAGCCTTATTAAAAAAAAATTTACTTTTGGTTTCATGTAGGTACAAAATGAGTAAACAAACTGTTTCGTATTCAGAAGAAACACACAACCGCCACCCTCCACTCACCCCACTGATACATAATTTAAGCAATTTTGAATTTTTGACCTGGTAACAGTATACATGAAATTGCCTCTTAAGTTCCAAAAAATTGTTGATGAAAAAACATGTATTATATTAATCGGTAACCGAATTTTCGAATACTTTTTAGTTGTAAAATAATAAAAACACATGTGCGTACAATAAACATTTCGTTGCTTTTATCTTTTAGTGAAAAATTTTAATGAATAGAGTTAAAAAAATGTATTAAGAAAACCAAATTGAGCAGATTTACGAAGGCGAATGAGATGTACTTTTTTCATTGCGAATAAAACGGACTCGAATAACTTTACTGTTACTTTTTTGTGCATCACTTTTGTGTGTGTTATTTTTATGTCATTCAGAAATAAAAATTTATTGAAATTGAAATATGAATGGAAATTAACTTTTAGTTAACTATTCCTCAACTAGTTCTGACTGACACTTGGATTACTTTTCAGTGGAGGTGCTTATGAGGCCTCATCAAACGAGTTAATTATTAATTCGGGAATTCCGCAAGGCTCCGTTTTTTCTCCCACCCTATATCTTATTTTTCTCAACGACCTTCTCTACCAAACTTCCAACCCCATCCACTCTTTCGCGGATGACAGCAGTATTTGCCACTCGTACTCTTTTAGTTATAGCTCCAGCCTACCAGAGATCGCTGCCAAGAGGCTAAATATGAATGATTCACTGAATAGAGATTTTCTATTAATCTCCGAACGCGATCGTAAAACCAGGATCGCCTTTAACGCTCGTCAGATCCAATGTTGTTATTAAAAAAAAAAAGAAAAACAAACGACCGCAAATGCTGCTTCATTTGTACTTATGGATGGTATAAATATCGAGGAATCGGATGCTCTTGATGTTCTTGGAACGAAGATACAGTGTGACGTTCGCTGCACTGAGCACATTTTTCATGTCTCTAAAGAAGAATTCATGTGTTAATCGGTGACAGTAGGGTATCCACCTCTATTGACTCACTGGAGCATCGACGCAGTGTGGGGTGCGTTATTCTGACTTTGCTATGACGAGATTAGGTATCTGGTTCTCACATTTTTACGTAGCACGCGTTCATCGTCCAGAGCTCATCAATTGGTGGTCGATTGCCCGGGGAATCGTACCACGCATTACAGGGAAAACTCGTTTTTCAGCCGTACGCTTCGACTGTGGAATAAGTTGCCTGCAAATGCAACAATTGAGCATCAAGCGCATAGACCTGGGCCGTCTGTATTAGAGAGTCTACAGTTGAAAATGTGAAAAGATTTCAAACTAAATGGCGAATAACGCCATGGATAAATAATCGGCTTCGATGTCTTGTGAATTTTAAAGAATAACTGCTTGAAACAATAAAGAAAAAAGGAAGACATTCAGCGGTTGAAAATAAATTAAGAAGAATAAGCAAATTCATAAAAGCAGTCCAGGAGATAATTGCAATTATTTTAATACTTTGCATTCAATGCATTCATCAGTTCTCTTTTAGCCACACATGTGACGATGAAGTTTTGGAAATAATTTCATGTCTGTAACTTAATAAAAGTTCCCAGGGAAAGAATCGTACCGTCTTCATTTACTATGGCATACGCTGGTATATTGTTTATGGATTTTGTGCCATCAGTGTAGATCAGTCGTCAATCATTAGTTTTTAAGTAAATCTTTTGGTCGGCAGCAGGTTGACGAAAACGTTCTTAGGTGTGTTGTTTTTATTGAAGGTAGTTAATGAGGTGTTTTTTAGTTTCCATGGTGTTTTTTTTTTTATACATTTTCTAGTTAAAGTGAGTGGGATAGAAAATTCTGTACAAAGTGGCAGGATGAGCTATGGCAGATTTGATACGTTAAGGTTTTTTTTTTCAGTGACTATGCAGTGTATGTCTTTATCGAGGATGGAGTTCGTACTGTTGCGAAGTTTTTGCAGGATTCTGGATTCGCGCAGGATGGTATCGACAGGGGTTGTTCTTAATCATCGATAATAAGCTGGTTTTATGATGTTGATGTTCGTTTTGCAACTGTTACCGTAAATAAAAAGGCCGTAGTCAATTCTGCTTAATATTAATGCTTTATTGAGATAAGTTAAAGTGTTTCTATGAGTAAAGCTTTTTGATGACAAATATTGTATTATGTTAGATCGAGATAATATTGAGTTATTTAGCTGTATAAGATGGTTTTTCCAATTGTATTTGTTTGAAAAAAGAAGTCCCAGTATCCTTAGCGTTTCTACGTTTTGTATGCGCTCCCCATCAACTTGAATGGTGTTTTCTGCAAATGTGAAAACTTTTTTTTTTTTTTGTTTTGAGAGTTTTGCCCCTGAATAGTTAGACCAATTTTTAATGTCCCCAAGGATTTTTTGTAAAAAGCTGTTAGTTTCGCTATTATCGTTTTTGCTGCAGATGATACAGAGATTATCAGCGTGTAGGCAATGGTCTATGAAACGGCTTTTTCTATTATTTTGCTTGAATGCTATTTGAAATAGTACTACTGATAGAGGCAAACACAGGAATACCGTTCATTAGAGGAAAAGCTTTTGACATTTGACTATAGACACGCATCCTGAAACGTCTGTTTGTTAAAAAGGATGTTACAACACTAAAAATTTTTGGTCCAATACGCCATCGTATTAAAGTGTCGAGAATCACGTGGAGTCCAATTCTTTCAAATGCCGTTTCGAAGTCTACGGACAGAATTGTTACGTGATTTTTTGCAGACATAGCTTTTGTGACGCGGTAGTCAATGTGTAAAAGTGCATCATCACAACCCTTGTTTGTTTTGAAAGCTACTTGTTTTAGTATAAGTTTTTTATGTTCCAAAAACCAAGAAAGCCTAGTAGCAATAATTCGTTCAATGATTTTGAGAAATCGGACGATAAGCGTTAGTTGAAGATGCGTTGGACGATTTGGCGATGAGAATTACTGTGGCTTGTTTCCAGGAGTGTGGAATGACCCCGCTAATAAAAATAGTGTTGTACAGGTGAAGTAAAAAGTCCTTGCCCTTGGTGTGGTAGCGCCTTTACCATCTGATAAGATATGCGATCATTTCACTTTATTTAGACAATGCGAAACTTCTTGTATAGTTATTGGTACTTCTAGTGACTGTTCTGTTTTATCGTTCGTGTCGCTTATGGACAAGTTGAATGATTGTTTTGAAGTGCTAAATTGAAGTGGGAAGTTTGAATCGGAAGCAGGCTCGGCTCAAACTTTACCGAAGTGATTTGCAATTTCTACAGAGTTGGTAAGGGTTTCGTCTGGTACTTCTGGCGACTGTGCTGTTTTATCGTTCGTGTCGCTTATGGACAAGTTGAATGATTGTTGTGAAGTGCTAAATTAGAGTGGGAACTTTGAATCGGATTGGTACTTCTAGTGACTGTTCTGTTTTATCGTTCGTGTCGCTTATGGACAAGTTGAATGATTGTTTTGAAGTGCTAAATTGGAGTGGGAAGTTTGAATCGGAAGCAGGCTCAGCCCAAACTTTATCGAAGTAATTTGCAATTTCTGCAGAGTTGGTAAGGGTTTCGTCTCAAGTGTCTATGGCTTTTATAGTGGAGGAGGAGTATCTATAGGTGATTCTGTTTATTTTTGACCATATTGTTGGTGTGGTAGAGTTTCTATTTATAGTTTTAGTGAACTATTCAAAACAAGAGGAATTTGCAATCTTCGTTTCTCTGCGGAGTTTAGCGTTACCCTTTTTACAAAGTATTAAATTGTTTTAGGTCGGGTTAGTTTTGAAATATCGCCAACTTTTCATTTTTTTTTTTTTTTTGCGTAAAAATGATAACGAAGAATTCCACCATGGAACTGGTATATGATCTATTTTTCCTTTTGGGGAATATGGGTGTTGGCTGCAATGTGCATACATTTGGTAAGGGTGGTGGCATCTCTATTGCTAGATGGTGAAGTTCGATATTTAAGTATTTCTAATTCAGCTATTTGGGTGTATTTTTCACAACTGGCGAGGTGAAGTAGAAATCGGTTGGTTTTCGCAGGACCATTTTTATTTTGGCTAATTTTAATCGATATTTTGATTGGGAAGTGATCACTGCCATTTAAATTGTCGAGAATAGTCCATGTGACCAGCGGGAAAATATTTGCTGAGCAATGTGATAGATCTATATTGGTGAAGGTGTTGTGAGAAGAGAAATGTGTTGGGCTACCGTCATTTAATATGCACAAGCCAGTCTGAAGAATTATGTTTTCCAATAAGATACTCTCTTATTATTGTTTGTTGACCCCCAGATAGTGTTCCAGCCGTTAAAGTCCCCAATAACTACTACTGGACTGGTGAATGAGTTTATAATAATGATTATTTCTATAACATAAATGTCTTGGTTGGGTGGTATGTAAACCGATAGAATAGTAAATTTTATGTTAAGATTTATGTCGACAGCTACAATTTGATATTCCGAATTGAGATTTATTTCGACAGCTACAATTTGATATTCCATATTGACGGGGATTAATTTGTATGGAATATTAGATTTAATAAGTACTCCAACTCCTTGCTTTGAAGTGGTATTTTGTAAAGAGTTTGCAAAATAAATTGTGAAGTTTCTAGGTGATATAGGGTTAAAGTTGAATGGGCAGTGTGTTTCTTATATAGATATAAAGTTAGGATCCACCTCCTTTAAAATTAATTGGAGGTTGTGGTAGTTATTGCCAAAGCCTTTAATGTTCCACTGTAGAATTGTAAAATCGATATTTAGTTGATGAAAGTATATGTGCATGCGCACGCATGAGCATGTGTACCAATGCATATAGTTGAGAATGTTTTGGAAATTAATGTTTATTGTTTTGATGGTGTTAAGCTATATTTTGAGACTACGTTAGAGAATGGTTCATCACATCGTCACCGGAGTCGTCCTCGTCTATGCATGGAATGCAATAATTATTATTGATCATTGATTGAGTCAATTGTGGGATCGGTGAAGTAAAAAAGTTGGTGACATAGTTGTGTGATTCGTGTTTGGTGTTTCCCTTGTTATTATTGTTGTCTGTTAAGATTGTTCCTCTTTGTATTTTATTATTGTTCATTATTTTGGTGTTTTTGTTGTTGGTTGAAGATGTTGTTTTTTGTACTTTATTATCGTCTGTTTTTTTGGTGTTGAGATTGCTTACAGTCTTTTTATTGGTATTTGATGTTTCTGGTTGTAATGTTGTTGTTTTACAAGTGTTATTTACTTCCTTAGTTGTTGGATTGGATTTAAATTTGGAATCTTTTCTGGCGATGTAGTATCGGTTGTTCTTTTCGGGAGGTTATTTTTAGTTTCCAAAAAGTCTCCCAAAGCAGCGAACCTGTTGTTGGGGGGTTTATCTGGCCCAGTGTTTAAAAAACTGCAAAGTAGCAAAAGTCGTAAGATTGTGCTTTTTCTTCGACTTCTCAATTTTTTGCTATTCAAACATAAACTGTTGCTTCGACTTCTGATTTCAATCATACAAACAGTCGCAGTTAAGCTAGAGACAAAAAACAAAAAGTTATACACTACGAAGGCTTCTGAAGTCGACATGTTTGAACAGTTTTTAGTTTGACTGACTTCGAATAAGTTCAGAAGTTAAAGAAAAGTTGTATATATATATTTTTTTTACTGTGTTTACAATTGAATATTGTTGTCAGATGATGCTGGAGATTTATTCATTTTTTTTTTATGAAAAAGAGTTTTTTTTTTTTGGAAATTTTGCAGCTTACTTTTTTATTATGTTTAATCAAAATGGAACCAAAACCAGAAACAAAATATTAAAAAATATATTACATCACTACGTACAATGCGCCCATTGAAGTTTGAAAATATTATTCAGTTCAAAATAATAAAACACTTATTATTGCTAACTTTATAAATTTAAATTATTACAGGTAACTTTTGCACGAGCATTTTCTGCGTTAAAGATCGCACTAATAGAGTATAGAAACTGTTTAAATGAGGAAACACTTTAAAAGATATTGCTAGTGAGCTAGTGAAGAATACCTATTTGAGTGATTCTGATATAGAATTTCTTTTTACAAGAAGATGAACACATTAATACCTTTTTTAATAACTGTTTTTGAAACGTAAAATTTATTTACTTTGTTTTTAGTTTAGAATGTGCTTGGAGATCTTTTTGTTTTTTAATACATTTATTTCAAATAGGTGCATACTCATATGTACATACGAATTTCAAAATGTTTTAAAATCTATTTATTTACCTTATAAAGATACTTCTCAAATAAATTTATAAAGTGGTGAACATTGGAATTATATTATTATTTAACATCACTCAGTACGCATGCACCAACGAATTTACAGTATTTATAAAAGCAACATCCAACCAAAATAAAGCATCAACAAAGATTTTAACTTAAAATCCACTTCAAACGTCAAAGTCAAAAGAAAGTAAAACTACTTTAAATTTAGCTTTCGAACTTATTAAAACTACAACTTTTCTTTAACTTTAACTTCTGAACTTATTTGACGTTGAAGTTAGTCAAACCAAAAACTGTTCAAACATGTCGATTGTAACACAAGAATACGTGGTTTTTAAAAAGAAAAAACAACAAGAATGTAGCCAACGAATAAATATCAAAAGACAGAGCTGAGAGAACAACCGTACACTTTGAATGCTAGACGATGACTATAAAATGTATAAACAGGGTTTTATCTTAGATTTAAAAAAAAAAAAGTTTTTTATTTCTTTTTAAAAAATATAACATTAATATATACTAATGTATCATGTTAATGTTACTACTGTCTTTAAAAAATTTTTTTTCTATGTATAATTTGTTTTTTTTTTTATGTTATATCAATTTTTTCTCAATTTTATAAAATTTGTAAACAAAAAAATCTAAAAAATTTTTGTGAAGAAAACACACAAAGGGGTGTCGAAATATCGATTATTAAACTATTAATTTTTTTACAACAAGTGATCTCACGCACATTTAAACAACAATTGTAAAAACAATATTTTTTAATTTTTTAGCTGTAAAATATAAAGTAAAATTTTCAAACCGAAATAATTTTTTTACGATTACAATTGTATAAAAATCCTTTCGTATACTTTTTCATTTTACTGTACCTTTATATTAGTCTAAATTTCGCACCAGTACCAAATCCAGAATTCTTGCACCAGAACCAATTCCTCCTCTTTTTCCGACAGACAGAAGACCAATGCAGCTGAGGCTGCTTTCGAGTGGTGGAAGTTAACTTGTATAGCCTTCATCATCGTCTGCTTTCTCTACAACAGTGAAGTTGACGTCGTCTGGCTCCTGATCTTGAGGAGAGTCCAATAGGGCGTCCTCGTCAACTGCCCCGTCAACATGTTTGAAGAACCCCTCCACCAACTCAGAGTGAGGGAGGGTGTCTTCGCCCACTGTTGCACTCGCAGCCTCATCCATAGACATGTGTTACGCTTCTACATCCACATCCTCTGAAATCAGGACGCCCTTTCGTCACCCCTGTATACTCGGAGAAAGATAGTATCAAAACACAGACACATCTGCTCCTTTCTAGCTCGAAGTCGCGTCAGTGACTCCTGATAATATCCCTGGTATTGCCCTTTGATTCAGATACCCTGACAATCTTCCAGTCACGGTCTGTATATCAGGATTTCCGTCTCTCAGGACCTCCAGGATCTCTTCCGAGAAACCAGGGATGTATGTTATCCTGGAAAGTAGAACCACGTCAAGCCAGCCTCCTCACACCTGGGGTACACGGCCGGATTGTCCTACAGAACTTTCCGGATAATTTTTATCCCCATAACTTCACGTTTCACTATAAGCAAATTCAAGCGGTTATAGCCAGATCCGCGTTTCCCCCGTCAATCAACTGTATGACCTTTCCTTTGATGCTTGGGGTCTTACACAGTCCTTTTCCAGTAACTTCACCCTTCGCGTTCCGTTTGTCTTTTTCCATATCCGTAGTCGTCAACATTCTGTCCTGAAGTTTTTATTTGCTGTTCTCACGAGTAAGGGGGAAAGGGAATATACACGTCAAAGCCCCCTGTAATGTGGAGGGGGCATAGTCTATTGGCAAATAGACAGGGCGTAATCTATTGGCAAATAGACTACGGTGATTAAGTATGATTTTTTGCAATCGCACTGTAGCCTGTTTGTTTGGTTCAATGAAAAGGCTCGTTTTGAAAATTAATACAAAAAATGATTTTTATTTCAAATGTTTAAAATAATAATTTTTACAAAAATGAACTTGACTGTTCAAGCGAAAGAACTCAATTAAAAAAATGTGTACCCCTCAATATATTTGTATGTGTCGTTTTAGTTTCTGACATCAGAATTGTATTGTGGGGAATGATCGCCACATTACTCCCCCTTCCGGTTAAGGCAGAAACGTACTTTACGGCCGTAACGAGAAGTGATGTTTTTTGGTTTATTATTGGGGTCCAACAAAATATGACCAGAATTACTTGATGGTATTTTATTTGGGGCTTCCTCATTTGTTCTGTTGCTGTAACGTGTTCTTTGGCTATTTGCGTTCACGGGTGTCTCGAGCTCTGGACTATTACAAATATTTACGGTATTTGTGGATGTAATACAAATGCGGATTTCAAACGATCCAAACTGACATTCACTTTCTTGCCATTGACATAGACTGTAAAATATTTGTCTTGACGCTTAAGAGAAAGCTCACTCTTGAAATGTTTAAGCTTTCTAATGAACTCATTTCGAGGAACGTCATCTTTGGCTTCTGCTACTAAAAACTCACCTGGAACACGTAAGCTTTAGCCGTACACAAATTGTGATGATGTTGCATCGATATCTTCTTTGTAAATGATTAGATTATTAGAGGCAAAATCTTTTTGCATACACACACGCACATGTAGTTCACCAATGTATGTAGCATGTTTTTTTTCGCACATTTACGTTACGTCGTGACTAGTAGTACGTATTTAGTATATTTTATTTCAATCTATTGAATATAATTGTAAATGTTGCACGTTGACGCAATTTACGGCGCTTAATAGATCAAGGAATAAATAAATGGTTCCTCCATTAAATCAAATTTTCTTTTCTTGTAAGGTTATTTCAATTCTATTACTGGTCAAGCTAGGTATGTATATGTACATATGTATATCAAGTACATGCAAAAGTCCAGGTGATTCATTTTGTTTACAAGTTACTGTTGTCAAAACCAAATTAAAAATATTTTCAATGCCTGTCGGTGAATTTTATTTTAAGTGTTCACTGGTAAAAAAAAGTCATAGTTGCGGAACCTGGCCCCTGTAAATATTTATTTGCATATTATTTTTGAATACTTTCGCAATGGTCGTCTTTAAAATATATGAGTTTGAAATATAATCAATTATGTGGAAATACTATATACCTAAATTTTATTTATTTATTTTTTTTTTTTCATTTTTTTTTTTTTTACTTTTTTTATTTTTACATAGCTCTTGATATCACTTTTTAAATAGAATTTTTATTTTAGTTGCCAATTATTACATAACGCGGCAATTATTGTTATAATTATAAATAAAAATATTTCTTGGCTTTAGCTGGGATTGAACTCGAGCTAGACGAATGATACCAACCCATCATCATATAATATTAGAAATATTAAAATATAGTTCGACTATTTAACATTAATACATACATAAAAAAATAATATATAAAAATGTGAAATTCACGCAATAAAAATATTTTATAAAATATATATTCTACATTTTAGGCTTGGCCCATGTGAACTACCAGATCGTTGGATTTCATCTTTATCCAATACTACATCAAATTTATCCACAAGCACTACGCAAACTGACTCATATTTCTCAAAAAGCTCTGACAATTCTTCAGCAAATTTTGCATCAATTTCTACATTACCTACAACAAATTCAACCAAAACAAATACAACGTTCGCAGCAACCTACACGAATACAACAGCGACGGAAGATTTTAGGCCAACAAATAGTAGCAATATTTGCAATCCGCCGCATTTATCGCCGGTGGCAGCTACAGCTGCAGTTACAGTTTCGAACTCTGCCTCAACGGGATTAGGACTGGCGGCGGTGATTCCAATCTCGACTAGTGTTATTCCCCTACAAACCACTACTGCTACTGCCGGCTGTGGGGTAGGTGGTGGAGGAACTACTGCAACATCATCTCTAATTGCCAAAAACAACGAAACTGCAACAACGGAATTTAGCAACACTAATTCAGCTTCTCAAACTGCAAATGTTCTAGCTAGGTTTTCAGCATTACAACAGCAACAGTCTTTTTTTTTTAGTAATAGTAATTCATTGCTAAGTATTAACAATTGGTTGCCTTTAAATTTGCAATACCAACAACACCAATATTTGTCGTTTCATAAAGCTGCTACAACAGCTACAAATATAGCTGCTGCTTTACAACGTTCTGCCAATATGAATGCGGTAGCATCACCGATCTCAACCAATTCCACGACGTCAAATCGAAAAGTACGGAGGAAAAATGATTCCAAAGCCAATTTGGTGAGTTACTTTTTCTTATCAACTTACAAATGTATGTATATTCTTGTTAATGGTCTATAAAATAAGTTTTTTTTATTTTTAGGATACACATTTTTTGAAAATACCACGTAATTTTTTTTTAGTTATTAAAAATATTAACGAAGTTTAAACAGTTTAAGTTCTTTTTCTGTACTTTGGTTGTTTTCCTCTATTCATGTCGTCTTTTATCATGGTAACGTCCAAGTAAAACTATATGTTGTAAAAAAAACACTATTCCTTTTGCTCTTTGGTCCACACTCTGCAAATTATTGGTAAGAAACTTAATCGGAGATATCGTACATTATTTTCACAATTAATTTATTTTCTTTAAATGCCACCAATTACTTGCGAAAAGTTTATTAAACAGTTATGATTATGAGCAATAGAAGCCGACATGGTTTTGATATTCAAAGGCTTTTTTTTTTCAAATATAAAATATATACGCATACCTATGTATGGATTATATATAGGGCGGCTTAAGAACAAGAAAAATGTCTTACAAGACATCGTCATATTTTTAAATATCTTCTATCACATTCAAAACAAACACTTCAGTGCCGAAATGTTCTAATCATACATACGAATATGAACGAGCATCATCTTTTAATCGTTTAGAAAGAGCAGAACAATACATAAGTAGAACCAACTTAAATATAACAAAATTGAAGTAGAATTAGAACCAACTGTTTTTTTCGGTACTGTTGGGGTTTGGATGGTTTTTAACAATAGTTTGCACTGTAGAAGGACTTAATTTTACTATTTTAGCAATTTCCTCGTAAGATTTGTTTTCTTTTTGAAGGTTAACTACCAAATTTCGAACTGATTGTTGTATTTTTCTTCCATTTACCATTATTAAAGTTAAAAAGTGTTTTACACTTTCTGAACTTAAATGATTGTAAGGTTTGAGAAATAAAGCAAATGAAGAAAACTAATAGGTTTTCCCATTTATTCATTTATTTAACTATACAGTATTGGCAGGGTGACGGAGACCATATCTCCAAGGTAGTATTAACAGTACGCTTGTAGCATCGCTGCGACTAACTATAACGACCTATGCCTTCAGATAGGAAGTTGCAGCGTGGTTTACAACGAAATACCTGTAGAAAAACTGTAACCCAATACAGTTAGTTGAGGCAAACCGTTAACCAGTGCGAGCGAGGCGCAAAACTCCCAAAAAAAACACCAAGGCTGGCCACACTCAAGGCGAACTAAAATAGGTGGATGCAAGAGAACAATAAGTACAACATTACAAAAACCACACACTTTTTGTTAGTGTAATTACTTGTGCCGATGTCAGATTGTGAATTCGCAGAAAGCTGTGTTTTTACGAAAAATTAAAGAAAAGCCAAAAAAAAGTTGTTTGTTTTTCTTTTTGAGCGGTGGCTGCTGGATTGTTGTATATATTTTCCGATTGTGTTAAAATTTAAGTTCTGAAAAGTTATCATTTTTTTTTTTTTGGGTATTAAAATGTACAAATTTTTTGTGCATTAATAAAAAATCGTAAAAAATGGTTTTTGTAAATCTGATTTCACCACAAATGTGTCTTTTATGATTGATATTACAAAATGAAAACATTACTTCTTTTGTATCGTGTCATTCCTGACCAGTTGCCCAAAATTTACACTATTTTGGGTCAAAATTATTATGAAAGGGCATTGCCATCTATATCATCTCAGATATTGATGGTCGCAGTCACCCAGTTTGATGCCGGTAAACTAATAACACAGCGTGAGGTAAGACATTTAGTATATAATATATACATAGTATTTGCTGGAAATAAATTTCAATACTTTTTGTAGATAGTATCACAAAGAGTATCTGAAGATTTGACAGAACGTGGTAAACCGGCTTTATTTTGGATGATATTTCCATTACTCATTGACATTTGGTCACACAAGCTGTCGAAATGAAACAAGTATATAACAAGCTATGATTTCAGCTGGGGGAGATGCTGCAGCTGCAGAACTTTTGGCAAGATTATTTGCGGATGCTGGTGATGGTCTTGTATAATTACGTCGTATTGAAGCCTTGAAGATATTGCCTACCAACTATTCCAATAATGTGGTGTTGCTTATTTTCCAGGCAATCAAAGTACTCTTTTTAATTTGACTACCAATTCAGCTCAATAAACTGTTACGGCCTTATGCATATTCAAAATCCTTATGCTAACTAACTAGCTGATAAATTTTTTGTGTGTAAATTCCCATAACGGAAAGATAGCAGCAAGTTAGTTAGCACAAGGTTTTTTATTATACATAAGGCCGTTAGAGTTTGAAATTCAGGCTTTAGCATTTATATGGTATCTATTAACACTTAATACACCTAATAAAAATTAATACAACCTAACCTGCGTCGTTTACGTTAGTACCACGAAAAAGGAGCCGGATAGCGTACAACGGATTATATGTCTATTTGCCTTGCAAAACACATGATAACGAATCACCGAGTGATTTTAATTCAGGAACTTGTTTTAGCTTTTCCACGAACACAAAAAAAACAGCATCAATTTGTTGAAATTTCTATTATGATGATTCCAAACCAATCAATTTAGTGTTTGTTAGCTAAGTTTGTTTTCTACTTTTTGTTACTTTTAAAATACCAATCGTAATTCATTTGTGTAAAAGTTGTTAAGAAAAGTACAAACGTAAATGCCATTTAACATTTTTCAGAGGTTTTCAAGCTTACTTATGATTAGTGTTACACCTATGAAGTGTCAACATATAGACGGGTAGAAAACACTAAAAACAAGCTGTATGTATTTTTTGCTTTGTATAAATATTAGTAGCTAATAAATTAATAAATAACTCAATTGTTATGAAATACTTTTAATTTTTGTGACAACTTCTAATTGAATTGTACTATGGCTATGACATAGGGAGATGTATTGCTTGCAGGGAAAGAGGAACTAGATTTTACTAACTGTTGTGAAATTTTTGTTGTGTTTTTGCTGTCATGTTGGTTTCCCCCGGGGAACAGGTTTTGCCTTGGCGTATTCCTAACTTGGGCGCTCTGTTTTTCGGGGAAAAGAGGGGAAGGGGTCCCTCGTTTGGTGCGGCAAACAAAACTCTAGGAAGCCACATGACTTATGTTTTTTTCACAATGCACAATCTTTTTCTTATATTATCGTTTTTTTATATATAGTTATAAAAGTATATGTATTTATTATTTATTTTATTTCTTTGGATACTATTAAATTGTAATAAATCTGTAACAATATAGCATTAGTAATAGAGGCTATCGCCTTGAGAATATTACAATTAGTTTTTACATACTAATTAGACATGGCTGAGTGCTAATTAGACATGCTAATGCAGTAAATGCAGATCAGTAATTAGAGACGAAAGTGGAATTCGGTGTAACGGCGTATGTGATAAAGTTTACCATTTTACCAAGAAATGTGCTGGCATTGATCAATATTCATCAAAAATTATTGATGAGGATAACTTTTTTGTTTTTTTTATCTTAGACCAGTACTCAGGGGATAGCCCCAACATATGCAGTGCATTGTACTGGAACTAGGAAATTAGATTATGAGGAGGAGGAAAGGAGGAGTAATGTTTCTGAACTTAACACACGGAACAACCAAAACAAAACGTTATCACAGCATTTAAAATGTTTAAATTAAATTAGTTAAAACTGATCAGTGCCCAGTATATATACCTTCGACACTGCTTAGAATAATAAAATTTAGTTCAACACCGCGCACACCGTAAGGTAATAAAATACATAGGAGGAAAATAAAAAAAAAAAAAAAATAATAATAAATAGAGAAAAAACAAACGGCAAAAAAAAAAAAAATATAAAAAAACACGTGCACACATGGTGCAAAAAAACCTCTACCTATTACGGTTTATTTTCGTTTTTTACAAATTATTAATAAACATAAGTATAAGTATAGAAAACACGGACGACAATGAAAAACACGTGTGTACAGAACGAAAGACAAAATACTACCCCTTTGTGCGATTTATATGCGATGATTGTCTGCAGTATATACATAATGTTGATCTTGCTTTGAAAGAAATCCAGGATAGTGTTAACAAAATTAAAGTACATTTAATGGAATATAAATATGAATTTCATAGTTGTTTAAAACAAAATGAACTGGAAATAAAATCATTACTGGAAGCGATAGAAAAACGATACGATGAAAGATTTAAAAAAATAGATAAAGTTCAAAAATTCTGTGAAAATAGTGTTGAAGAAGTAAAGAAGCTTTTTGGAAGTGTAAGAGAAGTGGAAAATAAAAATAAAGATACGAGGGCGGTTCGGAAACTTCTTAGCCTATCAATGAAAGAAAATAGTTAGTTTTTCAAAAATATTTTTATTTTTCAATATAAACTCCTGAAACTTCAATACATTTAGTCTAACGGTTTTCTAGCAATTATATCCCTTGATTAAAATAGTTTTCCTCAAGGTCTTTAAAATAGTGGTTACCAACTGTAATTGCATCTTCGTTTGAGGTAAAACGCTTGCCAGCAAGAAACAGGTAAAAATCACTGGGAGCTAAATCAGGAGAATAAGGTGGGTGGTCAAGCAACTCGTACTTTAATTCGTTGATTTTAGTCATTGTTAAAATACTCTTGTGCACTGGTGCGTTGTCTTGATGAAAAATAATTTTTTTGTGTTGTAAGCCAGGACGTTTTTCTCGAATTTGTACATTTAATTGATCCAAATGGTTGCAATAGTACTTTGAATTTATTGTTTTACCCTTTTGCAGATAGTCAATCAATAAAATACCTTTGAAGTCCCAAAAAAAACTGTTGCCATAACCTTACCAGCCGATTGAATTGTTTTTGTCTTCTTTGGGGCACTTCCTCCAGCTTCAGTCCATTGTTTGGATTGTTCTTTTGTCTCTGGAGTATAGTGGTTAATCCATGTCTCATCAACAGTTATGAAACCACGCTTAAAATCCATTTTATTTTGCTTAAAACGATCCAAACAAGCTTGAGAAATGTTCATTCTTATTCGTTTTTGGTCGACTGTTAACAAATGCGGCACCCATCTTGCAGAAAGCTTTTTCATCTGTAGATCTTCATGCAAAATTAAATGGACTCGATCATTTGAGATGCCCATAATATTAGTTATTTCACGCACTTTTATTCGTCGATCATTTAATACCATATCATGCACCATTGTTGATGCTGTTTTTAGACGTCCACTACGTGGTTCATCTTCAATGCTTGTACGAACACGTTTAAATTCAGCAACCCAATTTTTTACTGTTGCATATGAAGGAGCACTTTCACCTAACACATTCACCATATCATTATGAATTTCTTGTTCCGATAAACCTTTTTTTTGTGAAATATTTATTTATTTATGTAAATATTTAATGACACCACGCATTTCTAATTTTTCCATTGTAAAAAGATCGCGGATGCGTCTTTTGTAAACACCTGTTTCTATGTGAAGGAGTCACCAGACCGAAACAAATTTAACATGTGTTCATAGCAGAGATGGAAGTTTCCAAAACAGTTAACTCTTTTCTGTTTATATCGCGTTTTTTGTGCTAGGCTAAGAAGTTTCCGAACCGCCCTCGTATTGTTAGCAATATTGAAAAACAGAATATGAGTATGTGCAATGAATTTAAGAAGATAGTAAAAGATACAAATATAAAAACAAAAATGTCCTATGCTCAAACTGTATCAAAGAACAAGGTGATGCCAGATCTGTCAAAAAATGTGCCCTTAATTATTGAACCCAAGGAGAAACAAAGTGTAGAAAAAACAAAAGCTAAATTGAATGAAAAGGTAAACCCAGTAAATTTTAAAATAACTAACGTCGAAAACAGAAGAAATGGAACTTTAGTGATACAAAGCGTAGATACGAAAGAAAGAGAAAGAATCAAGAAAGCTATAGAAAAAGAAATAAGTGACGATTATGAGATCAAAGTTCCAAAACAGACTGAGATGCATATAATAATCACAGACATGAATTTCAAAATACAGGAAAAAGAATTAATAGAAAAGTTAAAGAAGCAAAATGAAGTACTTAAAACAAGTGAAATGGAAATTATAATAATATAATATTATGCGAAATTAAAAATTGATAATGAATCTTATCCAAAAGTTATAGTGGGCATGAGACTAAATATAGTTTGGGATAGATGCAGAGTGTATGATGGCACAAATCTGCCGAATGTAAAAATGATGAAGTTTGTTATAAATGTCATGGTAAACACAGAAGCAAAGAATGTTATAAGGAAATAATAAATAAATGCGTTAATTGTACAAGGGATAACACGAGATTTAACCTGGGATTAGATGAAAATCATAGCACGTATAACAGAGAATATCCGGTATATCAGAACAAACTTGGTCTAAAGAAGAAGAGAATTGGTTTCAACACGATCACGGAATATACATGGCATTTGCACAAATATCCAAGGACTTATAAATAATTTTGCACAATTAGAGATTATAGCCGAAGAGGTTAAATCAGAATTTATTTTGCTCACAGAAACGCATCTAACTGATCAAATTGATGAAACAGAAATTTAATTAAGAAACTATGACAACTATACTACATTTTCAAATTCTTCAAAAACTGGTGGTATAACTTTATATTTTAGCAAAAAAATGGCAGATAAAGAAACTAAAAAAACTTCAAATCGACTACATATTATGGATAAGCGCGTACATTGCAAAACGAGAACAAATATCTTTTATAATAGCATTAATATATAGATCACCGAGCAGTTCAAAAGCAGAATTTTGTGAAATTTTTCAAAAATTCCTAGAAGAAATATGCGAACAAAATTACGATATTTTAGTTGCTGGCGATTTCAATATAGATTGGTACAAAGATTTTTATAAGATCAAATTGGAAAGTATTTTAAACGATAATGGTCTCAAATAACTAATAAAGGATTTCACTAGAATAACAAAGGAATCAAAAACTCCAATTGACTATGTAATAACAAATAATAGCATAATAGTGGTTAAAAATAATATAAATAATAAAATAACTGATCATGAATGCATAGACATTTTTATTGGTCATGAATCAGACAATACCAGAAACGATTTTAAAGAAGTTGAATTTTTTAAATATGAGAAAGAAAGCTTTAGTAATGAAATAAGTGCAATATTATACTATTTTGATGAAAAAAAGTGTACTGGAATAGGTAGCAGTATGTGTACACGTGTTTTTTTTCACCGTTGTCCGTGTTTTCTTTATATGTTCAATATTAATATTATTTTCAATGTATTTCATTACCTTGTAGTGTGGAAGGTGTTGGACTAAGTTTTGCTAATCTGAGCAGTGTCGAAGGTATATACACTGGGCACTGATCAATTTTAACTAATTTAATTCCAACATTTTAAATGCTGCAATAGAGTTTGTTTTAGTCTTTCGTGTTGTTATTGTTAACACTCCGCGAACATTACTTACTATCTCTTTATTCCTCACCATAACCTATTTTCCTAGTTCCAGTACGATGCGCTGCATATGTAGCGGTCATCCCCTGAGTACTGGTCCCAGATAAAAAAAAAAATGATATATCCAATTTAAATGAATATGTTTGCTATTTTGATGAATGTTATGAAAATTCAATAAAGAAATTCACTACAAAGAGGATAATAAATGGAAATAATAATAAATGGTTTAGTAATGAACTCCGGACGCTTAAACGTGAAAAAATATATAAATATCAAAAAGCTATTTTTGAATTTACGAACGAAGCATTGGACAGCTATAAATTAATAAGAAATAAATACAAAGTTAAAATTATAAATGAAAAAAAATGTATAAACAATAAAATAACAAATGTAAATGACCAAAAGGAAATGTGGAAAACAATAAAAGAACTGGTAATAAGAAAACTCAGAAATATGATAAAATCTGTGATATTTAATCAAGTAGAGTAAAAAAGAAAACATAGAAATAGCCGAAAACTTTAACTATTATTTTGTGAATAATATAAAAAAAAAATAAGAAAATCTATAGGAAATATGCAATACGAAAATAAAATAAACGTGATAAATACACGATTCAAATTCCGTGCAATATCTATCTTAGAGTTAAAAATAATATGTAAAAACATTAAAGAAAGGAATGACTGTAACAGAATAACAAATGCCATGATTTTAGATAATTGGAATATTACTGGTCCTATTTTACGCAAAATTATAAATAAATCACTTGAAAAGGGAGAGTTCCCTGAAAATTGGAAACAATCTTTAATAATACCCATAGAAAAGGTTAAAAATTAATACCTTAAAAACATTTGAAAAGATATTGGAAAAAGTGGTTAAAAATTGGTTAGAAGAACATTTGGAAAAAAAAATAAAATTGTATCAAAATACCAGTCCGGATTTAAAAATAAATATTCATGTGAAACGGCAGTCAATTACACTATAAATAGATGGAAATATATTGACAGAAATAATAAAATACTGGCGATATTTTTGGATTTTAAAAGAGCCTTCGAGACAATAGACCGAAATATACTAATAGAAAAATTATACATATGATTATACAAAATGATTATGCAAAATACCAATACTTTCAGTGGAGCTACTTTCGTTAACAATCGTAAATCCAACACGATGTGTTTTTGAGCTATCTGTGAACAGAAAGTGCCAGACTTTTGCCTTCATTTTTGTAAATATTTTAATGAAGAGTTGTCGATAAAGTCCGGCAGCGGGGGATTTGTTGTGGATAGCTATATTATTTATGAAAGTTTTAGGATTTAAAAGCCAGGGCGCAAAATTCTCTCTTGTTTTAATACATTTACTGAAGCTAAACTTTTTCGTCATTTTATGCAGATGAGAGAGTGTGGATAGAAATTTGCGTTTTGCTTTCCTCTTACCAAGTTTTACTACATGCTTTTGAAGGATAGTTCCTTTGGCGAATAAAATTATGCAGCAAACGGAACTTCGATATATTTGCGTGTATGCGCAATTCTTCAACTTCCGCCTCTGCGCGTAAATTTTTTCATGGGGTATGCGTTCAAAATATTCTCCACTTTCTGCAAGTTAGATTTAGCTGCTTTACAATATATTGGTAGCCCATATTCAGATATTTACAGTGGTATTTGAATGTATATTTGTTGTCTAAGTTTAAACCTAATATTTTACAATATTCCACATTTTTTTATGTTTGTGTTATTGTCTGATATGTTAATGGGAGTATTGGTTCAGCTATGTTTTCTGCAGATGTCCAAATGTTCCGTTTTTTCAAACGAAATGTCTGCACCTGATCTTGATGGACATATCGAAATCAGTTGTAACGCCTTTTCAAAACTAATTTTAAATTCTGCCAACAATTGTGAATTTGAAATCATCTGCATAGAGGCTGTGATCAATTTTATTCGCTGCCAATATCTGACTTAGGTCGTCAAATGCAATGATAAAAGTGTATGCTTCTTGGCGAACTACACTAGACGAGTTGAGATCATATTCTCCAAAAGCTTTGTTGTGCATGGTGGTATTTAAAAATACAATATATATGTATTTAAAAATACAAATTTTTAAAACTTTTTCACGAACAATTTATAAATTGTATAAAATAACAACGTAATCTCCATCACGAGCAACGCAATCATTCCAACGTCCTTTCAATATCATTTTTATAGAACGATTTTTCTTTTGCCTCAAAATAGGCCTCAGTTTCTGCGATAACTTGTTCATTAGTGCGAAATTTCTTACCGGCGAGCATTTTTTTCAGGGCTGCGAACAGCCGGCAGTCGCTGGGAGCCAAATCTGGTGAATACGATGGATGTGGGAGCAATTCGAAGTTCAATTCATGTAGTTTTGCCATTGTTTTGATTGACTTGTTACACGGTGCGTTGTCTTGATGAAACAAATGCAAATTCGTTTCTTTGCAATTGCGGCCTTCAAACGCTCTCAATATAATCGATGGATACTACACCACGCACATCCCAAAATACCGAGACCATAACCTCTCCAGCCGGGCGCTTTGGACGAGGTTCACCAGTTGCTGTCCACGCAGATGACGTTTTGATTCCGGAGTGAAGTGATGGATTCATGTTTCATCCGTTGTCACATATCAACGCAAAAATTCGGTTTTGTACGTGTAAACATGGCCAAACAGTGCTCAGAATCATCAAACATGTTCTCGGTTTTGGTCAACAGTGAGCAAACGCGGAACCCACTTTGAACAGGACTTTCTCATAGCCAAAAACTCGTGCAATATAAAGCCAACACGTTTTTTTTTGATATCTTTACGATGTCGGCTAACTCATGCAACTTTACTTTTCGATCATTCAAAATAATTTTGAGGATTTTTCATGTTTTCTGGTGTTATCACCTCATTTGGACGTCCACGCGTTCTGCATCATCGTTGTATTTACGACCACGTTTGAAGTCAGCAAACCAACGTTTAAATGTTGTTTCTGATGGAGCGGAGTTCGCATAACACTTTTCAAGCCATTGCTTCGCTTGAACTGTATTTTTCCCCATCAAGAAGCAGTGTAACGTTAAAACACGAAATTGCTTTTGATCCATTGTTTTGAAAATAACAAAAGTAGCTTAGCACAATAACTCACAAACTAATGAATAGAATATCATGAAATTTTAACAGCTGTCTTTTGAAGGTTAGCATTAACTGAAAAAAGGTGACTGCAATAAAACTAGCGCCATCTATGTGTTAGGCCTGGGACTTTTAAGCCTATGTAGTATACTTTGTTCACCGCCAATGGTGCAAAAATATGATTTTCAAAATATGCGAAGGCGGGAATCAAAAATTAGATATTTGTTACGGTAAAAACGCGGAAAGCAAAAAATAATCACCTGCGCTGTCAAGTTAACCTATTATTGAATTTGCATTGCACGTCATCGTAATTATTTCTTAAGCAACTGGTCAGGAATGGGACGATACAAAACACGTAAAGTAATGTTTACATTTTGTACTACCAATCACAACAGACACATTTGTGATGAAATTTGATTTTTACGATTTTTTTTATTAATGCCCAAAAAACATTTTAAATCCCAAAACAATTGTAGCTTTTCAGAAGTTAAATTTTAACACAATCGGGAAATATATACAACAACCCAGCAGCCACCGCTAAAAAAAACTTATTTTTTGTCATTTTATGATTTTCTTTAAGACAGCTTTCTGCGAATTCACAATCTTACATCGGCACAGGTAATTACACTAACAAAAATCGTGATGTGTGTGAAGATAAATATGCCGAGTTAAATATGTTTGACGTAATGGAATGACGTAACGACATATTTAAGTGTGAAGATAAATATGTTTGACGTAACGTCCCAACGAACTAACATGTTTGTTTATGTGTTTGAAATAACTTTTATTAAAAAAAAAATACACAATACCTTAAAACGAAAAAAATTGTGCAAATACAGCATAAACAAATATTATTTGAAACTGAAATGCTGAAATTTTAACATCGAAAATATAAAACAATTTAGTGAAAAATTCGTGATCCGCGAAAGAATTTGCCCATATATGGGCACATTTTTGGTTGTCACTCAATATGACCTTTTGGAATAGGAAGCCAAGAGTGTCCTCTAAACGCTGATATAAGTGGCTGATCTCAATTGTATTTGGGAGTTTTTTAAAAAAAATTTAAATTTCAACTTAGTGGAAAATTCGTGATCCGCGAAAGAATTTGCCCATATATGGGCACATTTTTCGTTGTCAATCAATAGGACCTTTTGGAATAGGAAGCCAAGAGTGTCCTCTAAACGCTGATATAAGTGGCTGATCTCAATTGTATTTGGAAGTTTTTTTAAAAATTTTTAAATTTTAACCTAGTGGAAAATTGGTAATCTGAGCAAATGTTTGATGTTAACATAACAAAGTTAGTACGAGCATGTTGAAATATTTGATAGTTTGATTAACATGTTTGAAGTTGCAAAAAAGAAATTCAAATTCAATAGCAATGAAATTATATTATTTTATTTAAAAAAAAAGGCCTTTTCTGGCTTCTTTTTTGGAATCAAGGTGATTTAGAGACAAGAAGTGAAAAGTTGTAATTAAAATTTTTTAAAAGAAAAATGTTAAATAAGGAAATTTTTAGTTTTTTGGCCAAGATTCATTACCTTTTAATGAAAAGTGATAATTCAAAAAGTGATTTTTTTTCTTTTGCTAATAACCTGCTACAAAATGCAGAAATGGAGCACATAGTACATTGGTAAATTATACTATACATATGTCTTTTGCTTGCGAAATCAATAAATTTCTATATCTATAATTGAGTTGTCACTCAATAGGACCAAAAGGTCCTACTGAGTGACAACCAAAAATGTGCCCATATATGGGCAAATTCTTTCGCGGATCATGAATTTTTCACTAAGTGGAAATTTAAAATTTTTTTTAAAAAACTCCCAAATACAATTGAGATCAGCCACTTATATCAGGGTTTAGAGGACACTCTTGGCTTCCTATTCCAAAAGGTCCTATTGAGTGACAACCAAAAATGTGCCCATATATGGGCAAATTCTTTCGCGGATCATGAATTTTTCAGCCACTTATATCAGCGTTTAGAGGACACTCTTGGCTTCCTATTCCAAAAGGTCCTATTGAGTGACAACGAAAAATGTGCCCATATATGGGCAAATTCTTTCGCGGATCATGAATTTTCCACTAAGTGGAAATTTAAAATTTTTTTTAAAAAACTCCCAAATACAATTGAGATCAGCCACTTATACCAGCGTTTAGAGGACACTCTTGGCCTTCTATTCCAAAAGGTCCTATTGAGTGACAACGAAAAATGTGCCCATATATGAGCAAATTCTTTCGCGGATCATGAATTTTCCACTAAGCGGAAATTTAAAATTTTTTTTAAAAAACTCCCAAATACAATTGAGATCAGCCACTTATATCAGCGTTTAGAGGACACTCTTGGCTTCCTATTCCAAAAAGTCCTATTGAGTGACAACCAAAAATGTGTCCATATATGGGCAAATTCTTTCGCGGATCATGAATTTTCCACTAAGTGGAAATTTAAAATTTTTTTTTAAAAACTCCCAAATACAATTAAGATTATCCACTTATACCAGCGTTTAGAGGACACTCTTGGCCTTCTATTCCAAAAGGTCCTATTGAGTGACAACCAAAAATGTGCCCATATATGGGCAAATTCTTTCGCGGATCACGAATTTTCCACTAAATTGCTTTATATTTTCCATATTAAAATTTCAGCATTTCAGTTTCAAATAATATTTGTTTATGCTGTATTTGCACAATTTTTTTCGTTTTAAGGTATTGTGTATTTTTTTTTTTAATAAAAGTTATTTCAAACACATAAACAAACATGTTAGTTCGTTGGAACGTTACGTCAAACATATTTATCTTCACACTTAAATATGTCGTTACGTCATTCCATTACGTCAAACATATTTAACTCGACATATTTATCTTCACACACATAAAATCGTGTGGTTTTTGTAATGTTGTACTGTACTTACTGTATGCAAAAAAACTGAACAAAGCTTGGTAAACAATTGTTAAGCAAAATGTTCTAACGTTGTATTCAAAAACAATTATTTGCTTACCATTCGTTTAAAGTTGAAATAGGCCCCTTTAACTCTACGTTAAGTTGACGTTTGATTTGTTGATATTGATTTTTCTTAAAATTAACAATTTTGTGAAAAATGCTAGCAAAATCAATATATTATTATTCCTAGATATATAAATTAAAACGTTACATTTTGTATGAATTGAAAATATTAATTTCGAATTTTGAAATATAAATAAGAAATATGTTAGTGATGCACTTCCAATTAAACGAATACAACGAAAAACATTATTCGAATAATAAAAATGTTTCCAGTATAAGTAATCCTGTTAATTTTTCTAAATTTCATTAGTACACTAATATTGAATTTACACACAAAAAAACAAATTTTCCTGAAGAAATCTTCCAAATGAAGACGAAAAATTGAAAAATACATTAAATATTTTTTAAAAAACAAAAAGGACCTTGAGCTGAACGAATTATTTGCAAATATTGAATTAGTACACTGCATATTATTTATTCATTATTTATAAAAAAGGTAAATCCAGGAAATATTTTTCAAAAATTTATTATTTTATATAATAAAAATAATTATTTTTATTTTATATTTGGTTTTCGGGTTAAAATAATATTCGTTTCCATGCATCACTATTCAAAAAATTACAACTGAACATAATGGCATTGCCAGAGTAAAACGATTAAATTTCTTACTACATTTAAGAGTTAACGTACTGTTTTTGCATAAACTTTTTTAACAAATGTATGGTAGTGTTAATGTGTTTGGTAACTAACGTATGAGTTAAATCTCAATACGGTTTTTTTTTGCATACGGCCCTAAAGCTGTAAACATTGGAATCAAAATTATGTTTAATATTATGACTAGTTCTCTAGAAGTTCAAAATAT
Organism: Thecocarcelia acutangulata; assembly: GCA_914767995.1. Lineage (NCBI taxonomy): Eukaryota > Metazoa > Arthropoda > Insecta > Diptera > Tachinidae > Thecocarcelia > Thecocarcelia acutangulata. Next base: position 220,501 of record OU612097.1, read on the forward strand.
TACGTATGTATCTTTGTCTTTTAATCTGCTAGAAACTGAAGTAGAACTAGAACCGACTGAAGATGTGTTCTACTTCACTTTTGTTTATAATTTTTTTTTTTTTTTTTTTTGTTGCTACTCATGGTTTTTATTTGTACTAAACAGCAGTGTACTAAACAGCAGTGTTTAGTGGATTCGCTATGCTTCTGATGTGTTGTGCTGGTTTTTGCTATGACACTTGCCAATTTAGAGTTTTTAAGCGAAAGTGTTGATTGCAGACAAAAATGCGTTTTAGATTTTAGATACATATATTTTTTTGTGTATGCAACATTGATTAAGAATTTGCATTACTTAATGTTTACACACGCAAGTGCAAGTGCAAAAAACCCAATACATTACCATTTTTTTTACTAATACATACACACACCTGAAAGTAGTAGCCTCACTTGCAACTGATTTTGGTTGGCAGTGATTTTTTCACTTGCATGCAAGCAGAAACAAACAGTATTGCTCATAGATATTTCATTTTAACTTTAATAAGTATTTTTCAAGGAAAATTTTTTAAAATATTAATATTTTTAGTTATATGCCGAATACATAATATAAAAACACAAAAATAAATAAACATCTATAACTTATTTTTTATTTGGATTACAAATTTATTATTTTTTTTTATATTGTGAAAAATGGATGTACTTAATATAATTCCCCTGTAATATTGCTATGCTAAAACTTTGGCAGCACAGGTATTAAAAGCGCATGTAGTACAAAGGCGTACAACGTTTGTCTTCGAAGACATTTTGAAAATGAACTTGCACTTGCGTGTGTAAACAATCGTGCAAATTGCAAGTGTTTTTATTATTTTTTCGATGTATTGGTTGTTAAAGTTAATGTTTTTTTTTCCATTATTATTTTCGAAAATCATTTTCTTTTAATAAAAACATATAAAAATATTTCTAAAGAGATACGGTTACATCTATAACAATTTATCAATTTATGAATACGCAAATGATTTGGAATAAATTTTTAAATTGGAGAAAGAAAATAAGTTTCGTTAAAAAAAACCTTTAAGAAATTTATTAAGGGGGGTATATACGAATACATTTAGTATATTCACGAAGAAAATATTGCCAAAAGTAAAATAGTCAGTGGTGGAAGCAGCTGGACTGCTGAGATATTATTAATATGTACACGCAACTTGTAACAAGTTACTTGCACGTGTAAACTTAGTGTTATACATATGCAGTATTTGTTTTTAAAAATACCAAAAAATTCGGTAAAGTTTTTATGTATGAATGTATGTTTTATGTGTACACGTACATTCATATGCACACATGTACCAGATGCACATAAGTACAAATATTTTGTTCGAGAGTCGAATAACAATAAAACAAATAGATTCCTTAGGAAGTGCAAAGTGAAAAATTAATCCTTGAAATACCTACGGAAAAAAAATTTTAAAAAGAAGTGAATTTACTTGAAATTTTGGTAATAAAAAATATATGTACATAAGCACTTTAAAAAAAAAGGCAAAAACTTGTTTATTATGGACAAGAGTGAGTCCAGCTGACAATAGACGTTTGAGAACTTCCGGCATGATGTCGTCCAAGTACACCAAGCCTGTCCTCCAGTGTAGCTGGAGCGTTACAGAGCCCAAATGGCATTACCCTAAATTGCCATAAACCATCAGCTGCACTGAAAGCAGTTATAACACCTAGAATCTGATTTGCTCTTTTTCTCTAACAGGACTTTCATCATTTCTGCCATCTGCTGTTTTATGTCTACTATATCGCCTGCAACGCCACCCTCCTTATAACCAATAGCCTCCATTTTCGCACTTTACATAAACCGTCAAAAAAAGGCACCTTTATCCAGTTTCCAGCTTCTAGGATGACTCGCAACAGTGCCTCTTGCATATGTAGACTATTCGGTTTACCTTCGGGGCTATGAAGTTTCTGATCAACATCATCAAACTTTTCGCTGACATCTCTCTCTAAGTCGTACAATTTCTGTTTGATGACGTTCACTTTAACGTTCACGGCCTCAGAGATCTCTATTATACACTTTTCAGTTTTCGTTCTAGATCTCCAACTGCAAGTCTTTAGAGCTTTCTTCCATTCTCTGCATCCTTCTAGAGTTTTCTTCCATTTTCTTAGACTTTTCTTCTATTTTCTGCATCATGGCGGTGAACATAAAATTCAAGTCAATGATGCTTGTAGCTGGATGTGCACTCATCTCCAGTTCTTCTTTTTCCTCGAATTCATAAGAATCTATGTCCACACAAATCTGCTTAAACCCTTCTATTGTCAGGATGAATCAGATAACCCTGTATTCCTCTCTTCGTTCATGCCTTTTCTATCTTTTTTAATTATACTTATTTTGTATTAGAATTAAACTAATAAAGTTCAGTGCACATCTGACTATTGGCTTGTGTTATACATTACACTATAAGCCTTTATTACGAGCTGTAGGAGTTGCTCCACTTTGAACTCGTCAAATCTCATCTTACAATTTCACTTCCGACACCAGTTGTTACGTTTTTTGCCTCTAAAAACGATTTAGCGGATTCTTCTATTGTAAATGAAATAATGACTCACACACTTGTTCGTTATACAGTACTTAAATAATTCACAACTTTATTTACACTTGATACCACTGTGTACCAAAACACTGGACTTGTTCGATTTGCGCATTTATTTTTTCTGTTATATTAGTACACATGTTATATATGTTTGCAATATCAGCCATGATAACGCACCAGCTCACACACACATCGATGATTGTGCGTGAGTTTTTGTACGGTTGAGGAGATAAAAGAAAAATCGAAAAAGGAGCTGTTGGCGAAACCAAAAAGCACATTTCAGACGTGTTTCCAGGATTGAAAAAAACGCTGGCAAAGTGTATTATATCTAAGGGGGATTACTTTAAAGGGGACAAGATAGTTATTGATGAATAAATAAATACTTTTTGAAAATAACTGTTATTTTTTTATCAGCCCTTGTATATTAATAAAAAGATCCGTGTGAAAAGAGCTAAATAGCTTTGTCCAAAAACTTTTACTTTTCACAGTTTTAACATTTTCAATTAGGCATTTTAGTTAAAAGTGTTTATCTTATTTTTTTTTTACATTTTCATATTTTAGCCTCAATCACAAATTAATAAGTGCAACAATGAAAAAAGACGCCGTGAGTTGGAAAACAATTACATTGAGCAACTCTCAGAATTTCTGCAACTTAACAAACGTGGTGATATGACCTCAACGAAACCAGATAAGGCTGCTATATTAAATCAAGTCGTTAAAACGGTAAGAAATTAAAATACGCTCACCCCTTTTAAAAATATATATAAACAGTTTATAAATTCGTTAGTATATTTTCTGCTTTACAATTTTTTATAATTAAAAACTATAATAAATATAATATATATAAAAAAACGGCCGAAATTAAGAAATAATAAGCATATAATATATATAAATTATTAAAATTTTTGCAGCTTAAGATCTTTTGTTGTTTTTTTTTTTATAAAAAAGTAACGTATTTTTTATTTCTGTTAGCGAAATATCGAAACAGAAATAAAAAATACGTTATTTTTTTCATAAAAAACAACAAAAGATCTTAAGCTGCAAAAATTTTAATAATTTAACATACCCTTCACAAAAATGTAAAGGTTATATATAAGTTTGTGATTCCGTTTGTAACTTCTACATTTTTCATTTGCGGCCCTATAAAGTAATTATATATATTCTGAATCAGAATTAATATAAAAGTCGATTAAGCGACGTCCGGCTGTCCGTCGTTGAAATAACGGTTCTGCGAAAACCATTAGACTTAGCAACTTTTTTCTTTCACTATCTTTCAGTTTGAATACAGCTAAAAATATGATAACTAGAATTTTAACAATTAGTGATAGACAATTTCATGGAAAGAACAAGGAGATAATTAAAGATATTTGACGCAAAATAGCTTTCCAATAACTTAGCAGGAGTATGTAAAAATAAAATAAATAACTTAGCAGGAGTATGTAAAAAGTAAATAAAGTAATAAAATGAAAGTTATGGTATGTGTCGGTTTTGAGTTAAAATTAAACGTTTGCAAAATTTAATAAAACAAAAGTAGTAAAATAACCCAATTTAAATTTCATGCATTAAAAGACACTCTCAATAACAAAAAAGAGATTCCCAGTAGAGTCTTTGACGATTGAAAGTTCTAGCTGGGAATAATTAAATTTTTACTTTTAACATTAATATTCGTTGAATAAACAATAAAATTTATTAAAAGCATTGTACAATCTTAGCGGGCCCGTGTCAGAATAATTAGCTCTAAAAGATGTTGCAGTTAATCGAATGAAATAATGAGAATTATGTCGTTTTTTATAAAAAAAAAATGTTTAAAACATTTATTATTCGATATTTCTTCGTCTTCCTACGAAAAACTTCCTCAGGAAAATTTTGTGACTTACAAAAATTTCCTGAAGAAGTCCGAATGAAGACGAAATATCGAATAATAGATATTTTCAACATTTTTTTTTTAATACAGCGTAGCTGATCAATTATGCTACATTAAGAAACTCAAATAACTTTTTGAAAATTTTATGTAATTTATTTTTTAGTGATTCATTTGAAAAATAAAATTTTTATTAAATTTTATATTTCTAATATTATATGATGATGGGTGGGTATCATTCGTCTAGCTCGAGTTCAATCCTGGCTAAAGCCAAGAAATATTTTTATTTATAATTATAACAATAATTGCCGCGATCAATAACTCTTGATCAAAGAAGACAGGAAAAAATAATTGAATACACTAAAGCTGGGGGACAACTAGCTGTTTCACAGTCGCTACACTGTTCATCAGCACCCATTAGGATTCGAACTTAGTACCATGTAAACATGATGTATTTTTTAATACGGCTGCTTAACCAACTCAGCCACTAAGCCCTTATTTATTTTTTCGTCTATATTTGTCTCATATTGATCACATATGCAATTTGTCATAATCCCAGTTGTTTGTACTGCAGTTTGCTGTCACTGAACAACCAGTTATTTTGTATTATTTATCAACGTACGTATGTATGTATGTTGACAGTCTCTGTGCTGGGAGATATATATGTATGTATTAATGTTAAATATAAAAATAAATAAGGGCTTAGTGGCTGAGTTGGTTAAGCAGCCGTATTAAAAAATACATCATGTTTACATGGTACTAAGTTCGAATCCTAATGGGTGCTGATGAACAGTGTAGCGACTGTGAAACAGCTAGTTGTCCCCCAGCTTTAGTGTATTCAATTATTTTTTCCTGTCTTTTTTGATCAAGAGTTATTGATCGCGGCAATTATTGTTATAATTATAAATAAAAATATTTCTTGGCTTTAGCCAGGATTGAACTCGAGCTAGACGAATGATACCCACCCATCATCATATAATATTAGAAATATTAAAAATAAAAGTTCGACTATTTAACATTAATACATACATATTAAATTTTATTTTAATTTTTATTAAAGTAATATATGAAATTTTGAAAATAATTGAATTTAAATGGCCTCCACCATCGGTGACACATGTTCGACATCTTATCAGAAAGATATTCATTACCGCCTGGAGTGTTGTAGCTGGAATTGTCTCAGCTACCGTTCGAATGGATTGCTTTAAATCATTCAAATTTGTTGGGCTCTTTTTTGTAAACTTTTTGTTTGTAATAACCCACAAAAAAGTCAGGTGCAGTGAGGTCAGGAGACCTGGGAGGCAAAGTTCATAACTGGTGACGAGTGGCTATGACATTAATACCAAAGACCAATCATCCTAATGGAAGTGTCCAGAAGAGTCAAAACCAAAAAAAGCACTAAGGAATACTACCTTAAAGTAATGCGCCGTTTGCGCGAAGTAATTCGTCAGAAACGCACAGAATTGTTGAAAAAACAATCATGGATTTTGCACCAGCTCACAGATCGATGCTTGTGCGTGAGTTTTTGACCAAGAATAACCGCCGTATTCACTGGACTTGGACCCCGCTGACTTTTCTTTCTTCCTAAAGCTGAGGACACCGATAAAGGAAAGCGTTTTGCTACGATTGAGGAGATAAAAGAAATGCGATACCAAAAAGCGTGTTTCAGAAGTGTTTTGAGGATTGGAAAAAACGCTGGCATAATAGTATTATATCTGAGCGGGATTACTTTGAAGCGGACAAGATAGTTATTGATGAATAAAAAATTTAAAATAATAGCTATTTTTTTTATCATACCTCGTAACTCTTATACATACTGCTATAGTATAGTAACATTTGCCTTTTTATTTTTTATTGTATTTTGATAACAAAAATATTCATGAGTTTTGCATGAACAAATTTTTCGTCATTAATTTTTGCAGATATAGACAAAAAAGGTATTCAGTCAATTTCTATAAAATTTTATAGGCATCTTTAATCGCTTTACTTATTAAAATCGGTAAAGTAAAATTAACTAGTCCCGTAAACAAAATTCTGTAAGTGGTAGAGAATTACTGAAAACAAATTGAATTAAGCGCATCAGTATTCATATAGTCCACATACTTGTGTTCAAAGAACAGTTAAAAAATGTTTTTGTGTAGAACAGTACAAGAGCAACAAATATTAATTAAAATTAATATTAAAATGAATGGCAACATCATAATAGAAAGTTGAGGTTTTTTTTACACAGCAAAGTTATCCTGATAAAAAGTTAAATTTTATACAAGAAATTAAACAATTTTAAGCATTTTTGTGCAATGAAATTAAACTAAATAATTTTTGCCCACCATTAAATATATTTGTTTTTTTTTTTTTTTGATTTTTCCGCATCCTAATTGAAATTGTGCTCATCAATTGTTGCAAAGTAATACCCATAACCTCAAAAAAAATTTTTTCTTGGCGCGGTTTTGGCTATTTTTCTTGTCTTTACGATGTCTACAAAAGATTCGTCGTCTTGTGATGTTTGTGGAAAAAATGTAACCACTAAAACAGGAGGCGTTGCCTGTAGCTTGTGTCGGGAGTGGTTTCACACATCCTGTGTCAATATGTCGGCAAATGAGAGAAATTTTTTAAGTCAGACAAAAGGCAAACTCCACTTTCACTGCGAAAGTTGTGCCTCTACTGGCTCTGAAATAGCAGAGTTAAGAGGAGAATTTCGTGAGTCTAACAACGGAATCCACGCTAAATTAGACGCTTTACTCAAAAAGATTGGATGTTATGACACCCACTGAATCTTTTGTTGTGTCAAACTCTTATTATTATTATTACTAGTACTATCACGATAACTTGTTGTAAAAATGTTAATTTTTCCCCTTTTGAATTTGAATATGAATTTCTTAAATATTGCTTTGAAAGCGAATTTCTTTTTATATTATTTCTTAACTATTTGGTTCTGGTTCCCGCTTCCAAAATTGCATGTTTGTGGTAGACTATAGCACGAACTTAGGCCCCATTATTAGTAGCAATGTGGCTTTAAGGCAAATCTTTTTACGAAACAATAATGTTATGAATGTTGCGCATATAAATTGTCAAAGTATTAGCCCTTAATCACAATATGCAAAATTGGATGAATTAAAAAACTTGGTTTTGGATTCTAACGCCAATATAATAGGACTTTCTGAAACTTGGTTAAAGCCCAGCATACCAAAGAATGCTATAAAAATACCCGGATATACGTTTTGCAGGAGTGATAGGCCTGAACATATAAGAGCTGGTGGTGTAGGTATTTTAATTGCTGAAGATATAAGGTATAAAGTTGTTTTTTCGTCTCATAGATACAATCTATGTGAAGCATTATTAATAGAAGTTCCGTGCCACGAATCACCTATCTTATTTGGAGTAGTATATTTGCCGAATGGTAATCTAGATATGATGGAGGAAACTTTGGGTAACATCATAACTCAATACGAAAATGTTGTTTTGATAGGAGATTTTAACTGCAACTTATTTCAACCCGCCAAATCTTCATCTCTAAGGTCTTTGTGCAACAGGTTGGGGTTAACAGTAATCCACAACTCGATTCCAACACATTGGAGTGTAGATCGCAATACCACCTCACTAATTGACTTTTTCCTAGTTAACAAACCTGCTATAGTTAAATCGTCAGGGCAAGGTCAAGCTCCCTTTTTGAACTCTCATCATGCTCTCATTTATATTTCATTGTTCTTTTGTCCGGCTAAACTTGATACTTATGTTGAATTTAAAAACTTTGATCGTGTTAACTTTGAATTTTTGCAATATAAAGTAGAGAGCTTTGATTTCTCCTCATTTTATTACAGTAATTGTGTAGATTCCAAGCTAACTTCTCTTAATTCATTGCTATCTCAGTTATTAGAATGTGTTCCCACCGTAAAATTTAGAGCAAAACCCAGAAAAGACCCATGGATGAACGAAAGAGCAATAATTGAAACTAGACACCTTAGAGATATCTCTTATGAGGAATGTCAAGATAACAAGACGATTGAAAATCGCAAAGCTTATTGCAAATATAGGAACAAGCTAAAATGTCTAATTCGTAAATTTCGAAGGTTATATTATATTGAGAAATTTGATGGTGCATCCAGTAAAGAAATGTGGAGCATTATTAAACACCCTAGATATTCCAGCAGCGCTGAAATAACTGACATAATGCTTTTGTTTCTTGCGGTAGAAGAGATTCAAACGACTCCAATGATATTGATCTTTTTAATGAAGATTTCGGAGGATTCTCTTTTGGTAATATAAATGCTGATGAACTGCAGGTTGCAATATTCAAGGTTAAATCCAATGCCACTGGCATTGATGAAATTCCTATTAAGTTTGTGAAACGAATTTTACCTTTAATCTTGGAACCGGTATTGTATCTTTTTAATTATATTATCACTTCTTCATCATATCCAAATGAATGGAAACTCGCTCGCTTGGTTCCTATACCCAAAGACACCCGTAGAAATGATTTTCGTCCGATAAGTATTTTGCCCTCTCTCCAAGGTTATGGAATATGTTCTTAAAGAAGAAATAATAGATCATGTTTATAAACAGAATTTATTAAACATGCATCAGTATGCTTATAGAGAGTATCACAATACTTCAGGTATGCTTTTGGGTATAACTGAGACTATAAGAGATTGTCTAGATCAGAAGAAAAGTTGTGTCATGGTGTCACTTGACCTTTCCAAAGCATTCGATCGTCTCGATCATAGAATTTTAATAAAGAAATTAAAAGAAAAGTTTAATTTTTCAAGAACAGCGTGTAAATTAATTTACTCTTACTTAAACGGGAGGTCACAATTTGTAAATTTTGGTGGCTTAGTATCAAATGCATTGGCAATTCTTTCAGGTGTTCCGCAAGGTTCAGTAATTGGACCAATTATTTTACTCTTACTTAAACGGGAGGTCACAATTTGTAAATTTTGGTGGCTTAGTATCAAATGCATTGGCCATTCTTTCAGGTGTTCCGCAAGGTTCAGTAATTGGACCAATTATTTTCATAATGTATTTGAAGGATTGTATTGATGCATTGGATTTAAGCCAGGTTACACCTTTTATTTTTGCAGATGACATACAACTACTTTTCGCTAAGAACAGAGATTTGCCTGATGTACTGGAAGCAGTAATAAATCATTCACTTAGTAGTTTGAACATGTGGATGATACGAAATGAATTGTGTGTAAACAATTCCAAGACGAAAGCAATTATGTTTAGAAGCTACAGTAGCAATATGATTTATCCGAAAATTAAAATTTGTGAAAATAGAGTTGACTTTGTTCATTCAGTTAAGTGTTTAGGGGTTATAGTTGATGACTGTTTAAATTTCGGTGAGCATATTGATTTTGTGTCGTCTAAAGTTACTTTAAGTCTGAGAAAGCTTTACAGTTGTGGTATATATTTGCCCTTAGAAGTTAAAAAAAAAATTAGCTCATGCCTTACTTATGTCATATATCAATTATGACATTGAAGTATACTCTGGTACGTTTGGCTACAATCTTATCAAATTAGAACGCATTCTAAAAAGAATAGTACGTTTTGTTTATAATATAAAATATCGCGATCACATCTCAGCCGCTGTAAAGGACTTTTTACTTTTCGATTTTTCCCAATTTTTACAATTTCGTAGTTTAACTTTCTTTTACAAAATTATTTGCAGGAGAGTACCCCACTATTTATATGCGTTTATATATATAAGTTTAACTTCACTAGATACACCACTCATCCTCAGGTCGTGGTTCCAAGTATCCGTACTTCTTTGTCTGAGCGATCCTTTCACGTGAAAATGGCGAGAACCTGGAACTCATTACCAAGTTATTTGCTAAACTTTATGCTAACGGTTTCTGTTTTCAAGCAAAACATAACAAACAAACAAAACATTTTAAACATATTTTTACTTATATAGCAACTACAGACGAACTTAGGGGCTTGGGGGAGAAATCATGTTGTAGTCTCTTATTCTTTTTTTGTATTTTTTTGGAGGAGGAACCATAGCCTGAACATAGTATAGAATAGAATATAAAAGAACCGTTTCCTATAATAAAGATCTCAATTAGTTTATAAAATACTCATTAAGTAATTTATTTATATATATTTGATACATTTATATATTATATATTGTATTCTAGCAATACGGTCTTGGCCTAATAGGCTTTTGGTATTGCAGATAAATAAATAAAAAAAAAAAAAAAATTTGAAAGCCATCATCCCAATACATATTAATCTGCGGATATCCAAGACAAGAAATCGTTATTGCGCATCCATAAAAATTTCTAATTTCAGCCTTGTATATATTCATTTCAGTCTCAGTGGTAGCATGAAAATACATTTTCGTGTACATAACCGCGTCCTTGTAATGATTTTCAGGGAAATACCTGGCAAAGTATTCAGAAGGTGTACAAAATTTTACAAAATTCTGACTTTGGGTTCTGATGAAAACAAAATTCTTTTTGTCGCCACAAATCATCACTTCTATTACCTAGATATTGAGTAAACTGCGTCTCAGGTAAAATAAAACAAAAGCAATAAAAACAATGAAATTGAAATAAAGTCTGAAGGATATCCTACCCTCTTCAAAACATTCTTCTGAAAAAGACACATCGCTTACGCGGCAAATTAATGAAAACCCCGGCTTAGGCTATATCTCGGGTATATATGGACCGATATCGGAAATTTTCATTTTCTATATTTATATAACCTTCTTTTATTACGAGAACTGCTTTTAAGCAAAAAACAGTTGTTTAAGTTCGCTTACGCGAAATTTTCATAAAAAACCTGGTTTAGGCTATATCTCGGGTATATATGAACCGATATCCGATTGCCTTCTAGTCACCATGCTTAATAATTGTATGAAGTTTGAAGCAAAACAAACAACTTTTGTTTTCAAAAATTTTCATACAAAATTGCAAAAATTAATTTATTTTTTCGGAATTTTGAATATATCTCAGTTATACGTGAACCGATATTACTGAATTTCAATAGCAAACACATGGCACGATGAAGTAATAGAATGGTGAAAGAAAAAAGTTTCTACGTCTAATGGTTTTCTCAGAAACGGTATTTCAACGACCGACAGACGGACATCGCTTAATCAACTTTTCCATTAATTCTGATTCAGAATATATGTATATACTTTATAGGGTCGCAAATCAGAATTGTAGAAATTACAAACAGAATCACAGACTTATATGTACCCCTAACATTTTTGTAAACGGTATAAAAAACGGAAAAATATATACTTACCACAAGGCATCATTGTGTTCGCATTGAGACCTCAAACTCGACTGATTTTTTAAGCGTCGCATTACAATTTTTTAATATTTACCATTTTTGAGTGAAGGAAAAATAGCTAAAACAAACACTGCTTTTGAAGTTTTATTACTTAAGATTGGTTCTCAAAGATGCTTTCCATTTTAAACGAAGGTTATGTACATATCCTTTTTTAACAGCAAAAAAAATATGACGTCAAATCTGCCAGCTGTTTCATACTTGTAAATAAATTAACTTACTACGTTTACTAAGTCTAATACTGTTTTTTGGTATTGTAGAAGTTGTTAATTTAGTAAATTAAAAGTTTATACATTTTGTTGTTGTCAAGTGTTAAATTTACTAAATCTATAATATGTACGAGCTGTACAATGGTACTTTAAAACGAAGAGCGAAATCCGCTACTGTTAGAAAAGCAAAGGTAACTTCGTATGTTAAAACTTAAGCTGGCTTCAATGTATCCTGAGCCAAATAATTCAAATTCGACCGAATTATATAAACGGTTCTTGAGGAAATTTTATTATTTGTTTAAACGCAATCTCGTCGGGCTTAGATTTCGAAGAGAGACCATTTTCAATACATTTTCTTTATTTATATTGTTGTCAACTTGTTCTTGTAATTTCATAAAAAAAAAATATTTTTTTCAGTATCGCGATATTTGCGATAGAGGTCAAAGCCGGGATATTTCTTCGTCCTCGTCTACGTCAACAGGAACATCAACAAATCCATTAGCTTCAGTTGCAACACCCGTAAGTGGTGCTACTGCCAATACACAAAACAGTAGTAACCAAAGCTCCTCAACACGTTGCAGCCGTTGTGCTACTGATAATTGTTTAATACATCCGGTTCAACAAGGGGATGTTTCATCAACCGAACCTCCATTGCCTGAACCCTCACTGCTCAATGGTCAAGTGCCTGAAATTTCAGCATACTTTGAAGCTTTAGAACATTACATTTCGTCAGTGGGATGGGTTCTCTTGCAGGTAAACTCAACAGGCATTATTGAATCGTGTACACAGAATATTCGAGAGCTTATTGGCTATGAGAAACAGGAACTGCATCGTCAACCTTTATATATGTATATTTATCCAGGAGACCAAACCAAATTAGATCATATTTTGAATTGTATGTCTAGATCAGTGATGAGTGGTGGAAGTAGTGGTCCTGGTAATGGCCGCATTAATGACAGTGATACAGCGTGGAATATTGGGTCTGATTCTGAGGATCCTAATAGTAATAGTTGCAAACAAGAACGGAGCAATTCGACCAAAGTTCGAATGCTAGTCAAAGAAATTCGTTTGGCAACATCAGGTTCTTCATCAGATACAAATAATGATAACTCAATGGACCAAACACCTAAATACGAAGAAGTTGTTTTCATGGCTGCTTCAGTTAAAGGTAAAAATAAAAACAATATTAACTGTTTGTATTAACCAAAATTTTATTTTAGACGATGGTGACTCGTCATCAGTTTTATGTCTAATAACACGACCTGAAGATGAGTCACCTTTAGAAATGAATATTCAACAACATGTTCAACATCCTTCCATCGAGCAAGTTACTTTTAAATTAGATATTCATGGCAAAATAATTACTTTAGATGCCACTACTTTAAGAGAACCGTTTAAATTGCATTTACCGCAATGGACAGGGCGATTACTACAAGACTTGTGTCATCCCCAAGACTTAACGGCTTTAAAGACACATCTCCGTGACATACAGGATTCCACTGGTGGTATTAATGCAATAAATACCTCACAATCGCCAGGAAGTGGAGTTGGTATAAATCCTCCTATCTCCAATGTTACATCAAAGCCTTTTCGCTTACGATTAGGTGCGCCCGACATTTATGTTCATGTGAAAGCAAATTCCAGACTTTTTATTAATAGCACACCCGGAGAAAGTGATTTTATTATGTCGGTTCAGACTTTATTAAATACAGAAAATGATGTAAATACTGACAACATTGCTATCATGACTGGAAACTCTGGGCTTATTAACGCTGGAATGGCTGCTATGTCTCCTGGCTCCTCTCTGGTTTCATCTCTGGTCTCTAACCTGTCAATGGACACATTTGTAAATGCCAACTCAGTTTCCTCACCTCTCATTAATGTTTCAGGTATGGGAGGTTTAGTTGGCGGAGGTGGTATGCCTACAAACACAACTCAAACAACGAACGTGGGTGGCCCCCTTATGACATCAGCAGTTACTAACGGTACCGGTAGTGTTTGTAACGATACTGGAGGAGGTCCGGTGCTTGGTAGTAATAATTCCGTTATTAATTCTCAAAGAACTGGTTATGCATCTGCTGCAGTAACAGCTGTGGCTTCAAATAGTTCATCATTAGTAAATTCCTTTGCCGCTTCTCCTGCTGGAAATGAAGGTCCCTCGTTTTATACTAATGAGTTTGAGTTAGATTTACCACATTCCTCATTTGAAATAGACCCATCGGTGTCAGCATGGAATGATTCTAGGCCAAATTCTCGTGCATCTGTAACTACGCCAGTGAGTACACCACGACCTCCGTCTGCAGGACATGGGTTTAGTCCTGCGATATGTCCGTCACCATCTACACCCTATCAGATGCATTCTGGAACTAGCTTGTCTTCACCTCAATCGAATACAAGTCAATCGGGCGCTGGAGCTCTTGGAGTTTCGGGATCCGTAAGTTTTGGGTTTCAATCGTTCGAAAATAACACAGAAAAAAATGAAAACGATAATTTGAACAAGAGTAACAACAGCTCCAGTAATAACAATACTACTGGAAATTTATCAAGTGGCGTTAACCAGCTAAGTTTTGGCAATATTGTACCCAAAGCCTCGGGAACAATCTCACAGCAAAAGAATGAAGTCCAACAAGTTCACAATACTAAACCATCAACTGAGTCGGAAAGACTCAGACATTTATTGACAAATAAAAGTCACTCTGCAGCTATAACATCTCTAATGGATGGTGACGACTTAAAGGTATATTAAAGTTTGACAAATTCTTTTACGATACAAATTAAATTCAATATTCGTTTTATTTGATCTTGTTTATATTAATTTCTTCTAAATCCTACCAGCTAAAGATCTTTGTTTTTGTTATATTTTGTAACAAAATTTTTAAACATTTTTATTTTCGATATTTCGATAACAGTTTGTTATCATCCGCAGGAAAATAAAAATGTTATAAAAAATTATTCAGCCATGTTCTGAGAAACGCGCGATATGAAAGCGCAAAATGCTCTGAAAAACGCTTAATTCATTTTCAGGTGTTCTAAGGAACGCGCGTTTTACTGGTGTTTCGGAGTTTTTTTTTTACGAAAATATGCAACATGCGTTCTACATACGTGCATTTGTATGTGGTAGTTATATAAAACGAAAAAAAATTTACAACAAATAGAGAAATTTTTTAATTTGGTTTTTTAATTGAAAATGTCTAAAATTCTTTCAACTTTTTATTGAAATGAAAAGAAAACATATTAAGTTTTAATTGTAAATAATTTTATTTTCTTTTGCAAATTCAGTTTTACCAAATTCAATCAGTTCACTTCAATATAAACATGCTGTGTTTGTTATCATCCGCAGGAAAATAAAAATGTTATAAAAAAATTATTCAGCCATGTTCTGAGAAACGCGCGATATGAAAGCGCAAAATGCTCTGAAAAACGCTTAATCCATTTTCAGGTGTTCTAAGGAACGCGCGTTTTACTGGTGTTTCGGAGTTTTTTTTTTACGAAAATATGCAACATGTGTTTTACATACGTGCATTTGTATGTGGTAGTTATATAAAACGAAAAAAAATTTACAACAAATAGAGAAATTTTTTAATTTGGTTTTTTAATTGAAAATGTCTAAAATTCTTTCAACTTTTTATTGAAATGAAAAGAAAACATATTAAATTTTAATTGTAAATAATTTTATTTCCTTTTGCAAGTTCAGTTATACCAAATTCAATCAGTTCACTTCAATATAAACATGCGAGTTGAAGTTGCCAATTTTAAGCGATATGCGTTTTCCAGAACACCTATTTGGCGATTTCAAATCGCAAAATCATACTACTTGGGTTATACGTTTGTCAGAACACCAATTTGCCGTTTTCAAATCGAAAACGCAAAATTTGAGCGATTTGCGTTTCTCAGAACATGATTGATTATTTGAAAAAATGTCAAAAATTCTTTATACAGCAATGTTCCGAGAAACGCGCGTTCTGAAACCGCAAAGTGTTCTGAAAAACGCTTAATTGAATTTTAGGGGTTCTAATGAACGCGTGTTTTACTGGCTTTTCGGAGTTTTTTCCGGAAAAGTACAACATAAGTTTTGTATGTGGTATTTATATAAAATGAAAAAAAAAATTGACAACAAATACAAAAATTGTTTACAGCCATATTCCGAGAACGCGCGTTCTGAAACCGCAGTGCGTTTTTAAAAACGCTTAATTGATTTTTAGGTGATCTGGGGAACGTGCGTTTTACTGGCGTTTAGGAGTTTTTTCCGAAAAAATGCAACATGTGTTTTACATACGTATGTGGTAGTTATATAAAACGAAAAGAAATTTGACAAAAAATAGAAAGATTTTTCAATTTAGTTTTCTTAATGAAAGTGTGTAAAATTCTTCAAACCTTTTATTGAAATAAAAGAAAACATGTTAAATTTTAATTGTAAATAATTTTATTGCCTTTTGCAAGTTCAGTTTTAGCAAATTCAATCAGTTCATTTCAATATATACATGCGAGTTGAAGTCGCCAATTTTAAGCGATATGCGTTTTCCAGAACACCTATTTGGCGATTTCAAATTGTAAAACCATATTTCTTGCGTTATACGTTTCTCATAATACCTATTTGGCGTTTTAAATTGAAGACGCTAAATTTATGCGATTTGCGTTTCTCAGAACATGTCTGATAGAAAAAAACTCAAACAATTTGTTAATAATTTTCTTATTTTAAATAATTTGCATTTTTCGAGGTCGTTTTTTATAAAAATGTTTAAATAAATTTATTCGATATATCGTTTTCCGCTGGATAACTTCTTCAGGAATAATCGTTATAATTTGATTTTGATAAAATTCCGTGTGGTGGAAATGATATAGAAAATTGTGATAGGAACATCTAAAAACAAACTTAAAACTAGATTAGCTGGGAATAGATCAAATCAGAAATGTAGGATGAGGAACTCAACACAAAAAACAGCATTGACTGCACATTGTACAAGATCGAATCATTTCCCAAAGTTTGAAGATACGACAATTTTAAACAGAGAGAGTAATTATAAACGTAGACTTACGTTATAGATGTTACATATAGCCCAAATATATAAGTACTTAGTTAAAAATTAAGGGTTGTTTGTAATATGTTGTTGTTCGCGTTTGTTGTTGTTGTTGTTGTTGCTATCCGAAGGAGAGCGAAATATTGTCAGATAACAGAATAAAGAAATTTAAGAAAACCAAAGCATTAAGGTCTGCTCAAAAAATTATATAATATTAAAAATACATACATATGTACATACATACAGTGGACCACCGTGCTTGCGATATCGATTACGCTTTAGCATAAGCAAAAGTTGCAAATACTATAAGACACTCTATTTTTAAACAAACATTATTGAAACATTTGGCTCAAAAAATTATATAATATTAAAAATACATACATATGTACATACATACAGTGGACCACCGTGCTTGCGATATCGATTACGCTTTAGCATAAGCAAAAGTTGCAAATACTATAAGACACTCTATTTTCCCCCTTAAACAAACATTATTTGAAACATTTGGCATACTACTTGAGTATTATGTATTCGGCATTTTTATATCATAGGTATAAATACATATTTATTGAAATGAAACACTATTGCAAACAAACATATATGTATGTACATTCATAAATGCTGGTATACATACATCTGTTTAAAAAATTATTGAAAACATTCATCCTTTCCAAGCAGATTTCGATTAAACCAAGAGTGAAATCTTGGTTTAATCAGACGTGCAAAAACGCAGTCAGATCCAGAGAGGAAGCATTTAGTAATTGGCGTTTAAACAAAAACCCTTATCCCCCCCGGGGTAGTAAGACCTTTTTGCCTTCCGTTAAAAGAGTAAAGAACAGTGTCAGTTCATCAATTCCAACTCTCTTAAAGAATGAGCAAGCATTCACCAACCCGGTTGGCAAGGCTAACCTGCTGACTGACATTTTTGCAAGCAGTTTTTACATGCCCGAAAGCAGTCAACCGCTTCCTGAGCTCGAAAAAGTATCTGTAACTATGCCAAAGATATTTTTTCAGGCTCGAGCAGTTAAAAGTGTTTTGGCCGACCTCGACATAAATAAGACTCCTGGACCGGATGGCATTCCAGGCTTGGTCTTAAAGCAGTGTTCTTCTACGCTTGCGCGTCCATTGGCACGTCTCTTCAACATACTTTACCATGTTGGTTAGTTCCCATCATGCTGGGAGGTTGCTAATGTAACGCCAATCCCCAAAAAGAGTGAGACAAATAACCCTGAACATTACCGCCCAATTGCAATTTGCTCTGCACTTTCCAAAGTAATGAAAAGTATGGTCAACTATCTCCTTATGAGATATCTAGAGTCGCATAAATTACTTTGTGGCCGTGAATATGGATTTCGCAAGGGTCGTTCATATCTCTCAGAGAAATAGTGCCATTACACTACTCCCTCTTTCCCCCTCCTCACAACCTATTTTCCTAGTTCTGATATAATGCACGGCATATGTAGGGGTCATCCCACGAGTACTGGCTCAAGATAGAACAAAATAAAAAAAATTTTTAATTAGAAGATATATCGTGAAAGAAACTGTAATAAAAGTTATAATCAAACATTTCCAAATGATTTGAAAATGAAAATTAAATATCGGGTTCTTTTGATTAAAGTTAACTATTATGCAGGAAAACATAATCAATTATGTAGGCAATAAAATTTGTTGTTTGAATTTATCAGTATAGTTCTAACCAGGGCAGCTTTACCAGGGTAGTGTGGTATAAGCACAACTGTCTTTCGTTTCCTTTAAAATTTGCCAAATTTTGTTTACAAGATACAGAATTCTAAAAAAACAACGACATCCTTGGTTTTTCAAACAAAAGAAAACCATTGACAATTTTTCGTAATTTCTACCAACAAAATACGTATGATGTTTTTTGGTGTTGTATTTATTGTAATTCTGCCACTACCGGTTAAAGCTGCCTTAGTTCTAACAATACAAATGTTTGAAAACTACTGAACTTACGAGGGCGGATTGATATTGAAGCTACCTAAGTATGAAAATGCATTATTTTTTTCAAAACACATTTATTTCTCAATATAGTCTAAAAGGAGCTCAATACACTTAGTAAGACGATATTCCAACTTCTTTATACCATCTGAATAATATGATTTGGAAACCCTTCATAATATGCGTTAGTTTCGGTCATTACTTCTTCCTGCGAGCCATTTTCAAGTTTGAAAACAGGAAAAAGTCACTGGGAGCTAAATCTAGACTATAAGGTGGATGATCAACCAATATAAAGTGTATTTCACGTAATTTTAGCATGGTACATAATGCTGTGTGAACCGGTGCGTTGTCTTGAAGAAAGAGCACAATTTTTCTTCTTTAAATGTGGTCGTTTTTTTTATTGCGTCAATCAATTGATCCAATAATGCACGATAATACTTTCATGAAATGGTCGAACTCGGTTTTGTTCGACATTGAGCAAACGCGGCACCGACCTTGTCAATAGCTTCTTCATATGCAAATGTTCATGCGAAATGTTGAATACACGTTCATATGATATGTTTACCATTTCAAAAATCTCACGTAACTTGACTCGATCATTCCTAACCATATCGAGGATTTTCTTGATATTTTCTTCAGTAACCACCTCTTTTGGCTCTCCTGTTGATGGTATTGTTGTAGTTCTTGTTCGACCGTGCTAAAATTCAGCAATCCAATATTTTATCACGTAATTTGACGGAGCAGACTCATCGTAGTTTTTATCGAGCATCTCTTTTGTCTCCTTCTCCATTTTCCCTTTCATATAATAGTGTTTAATCACTGCACGAACTTCACTACTTTCCATTTTTCAATAAACACAAAAGTTGCTTACTTCAAGCGACTATAACAAATAAATTAAATGATGAATTTAGGTGAAATTTTACAGCTGACGTTTGACAGATCGTAATTAATAAAAAAAGTTTTTGTGTTTGTGCTACCATCTAGCGCTATATCAATCCGCCCTCGTAACAGTCGATCAAAATAATAATTGGAAAAAACATTTGAATTTTAAATACATTGCGAATAAGAGAGAATTTTTAAAGATAAAACAAAATTTTAAATACTTACGGAAATATTTAGAGTAAATCCAGCAAAATATTTGCTTTGATTGATTCATATTCAACAAGCACGAGTGAATACAAATACTCTGCACGTATAAAGAGAATAAAGGCCTAACCATAATGTGCATAGATTGGCTTAAGCTTTTGCCAAAATTACACGAAAAGCCTGTCAAATGCATATGTGAATAAAAAACGACTTTTAGTATGAACTTAATGATTTTATCCCCACTGTTGCACAACTTCTGAGTAGATTATATAAAAAAGTACCAAAAATGACAACAAAGTATTTGTATGCAATAATTTCCAAACAAAAAGTAAAAACAATTTTGTAGTAATTTGCGTAATTAAAAATTGAAAAAAGCTAAAACACATTCCTATTAAATTAAATACAAATGTATAAACAAAAAAAAAATCATTGTGCTCAAATACTTTTAAACTTACATATAAAATCAATAATATATTGTATTAAATTGTAAAAACAATAACAAATTATTTTAAAAAACAACGGGAAAATAAATTCATCACATTTCAGTAACTAAACAATAAAATCAATTTCAATATAACAAGTGCGGGGCAGTGCATTGTTATTGTTGTTATTGTGCGTGAAGATTACCTGCCCAGTTGGAAAAAAGCTATACATTAAAGTTTTGTTTTCTGTATGAGTGATCCCATCAGAAAAAATTTTGAAAAAGAGCCTAGGTCGACCAGCAAAAGCATATGGACTTCTGAAGAAGAATCTATATAGCAATCATTGGATAATTTTCTTTCTACAAGAGATAAAATCCGCTCCCGTTCTGGCTCGCCTAACATAGATGTTACAACAGAAGATAAAAGATCTTCTACTCTAATTAATGCCAATAAACCAAAAACGCAAGTAGGCATGGATAGATATATCAGCATCACTAAACGTCAGCGAAGCCCTAAATCTGCTTAAATTGCATCCAAATCTAAAATATCTAAAAATGCCGACACCGCTAGACCAACCGATCAAAACAGATTTTATATTCTTCAAACGGATGAGCCAACAGCATCGTCAAAAAAATCGTTTAAACCACCACCAATTTATTTAAGAGAATCTGCCTCAAATGAACTGGTAAGAAAAATTGTTTCAGCAATCGGAGAAAATACATTTAACGTTACCTCCATCAAGCACGGCAACATTAATGAAACTAAAATTCAGGTTAACCATGAAAATGACTACCGAAAACTGTCTGATGAAAAAAGCTTTTTATACTTATCAGCTTAAAAGCGCTAAAGGTCTTCAAGTCGTAATAAAAGGGATTAACCCTTGCGTAGGCATTGGTGAAGTTACGACCGGTTTAACAGACAAGGGATTCAAAGTAAAAAATGTGTTAAACATCAGAAATCGTGAAAAGATCCCTCAACACATGTTTAGGGTTGAATTATACCCAGGAGACGTGACTTTAAAGAAGAATGAAGTTCATCCAATATATAGTATAAAATACCTTTTACATCGAAAAATAACCGTAGAGAGGAACCGCATAAGCGCTTAGGACCCGTACAGTGCCACAACTGCCAAGAATTTGGCCACACTAAAGCGTATTGCAAGTTGCCTACAGTTTGTGTTGTGTGTGGAGAACTCCATGGTACAGCACAATGCAATAAGCCGAAATTCGACCCAAAAATTAAAAAATGCAGTAATTGCGGTGAAAACCACACAGCTAATTATAGAGGTTGCTCCGTCTACACCCACCTCAAGCGCTCAATGAACAACAAACCAATAATTGCTTCTAAGCCATCACAGCATCCGCCAACACAAAAATGAACTCGAATACTTCCTGATGGATAAGCAGATCGATATCTATCTTCAAGCAACTAATATCTGTGTGGAAAATTTTCATTACAAATTAGTTATCTCATCGATTTATTTGCGCCTCCATTTTCAGTAACGGAATCCCAATATTCAAGTTTTTTCACCTCATTAGGACCTCGTTTTATAGCAGCTGGAGATTACAACGCAAAACACACTTTTTGGGGCGCACGTTTAATCACCCCGAAGGGTCGAGTGTTTTTTGATACAATTTCTAAAATGAGCTTAGACGTAATATCAAGTGGACATCCCACTTACTGGCCGACTGACCGGCGAAAGATTCCTGATGTGATTGATTTTGGAGTGGTAAAGGGGTTCCCTGTGGAATGGATGCAAGCTGAGCCTTCGTTAGACTTGTCATCGGATCATTCACCTACTATTATTTCAGTGCGTTTTCCCCAGGAGACTTGGTCCCCGATTAACAATTTGCATAGGACTGTCACCGGAGTGAATTGGCTAAAATATAAAAAATTTTTGAGTACCCATTGCACTGAGAATATTGTTTTAAGAACACCTGAAGATATTAATGCGTCACTAAGTAACTTTAGCGAAAACCTTAAACAAGCCGCTTCTAGCATTTATTTAACACGCAGAAACATTCAAAAAGCTCCAGGTATGGATAAAATCAGCAACAAAATGCTCGTAGAGCTGCCTCGTGTAGCTACAGAATTGTTCTTTTTATTTTTAATGCTATTTTACGACTTGAGTATTACCCTGCAGAGTGGAAAGTGTCCATGATAACAATGGTCCCTAAGCCACGAAAGTGGAATCATACCGTCCAATAAGTCTACTGACAACAATTTCAAAACTTTTCGAAAAATTACTAAAGGCGAAGTTGGATCCAATGCTTAATAACGTTGAATGTATTCCTAATCACCAATTTGGTTTTAGAGCACATCATGGCACCATTGAGCAAACACACAGGTTAGTTAACGTCATAAGAAAGGCATTTACCTGCAAACGTGGAAAGCTATTTATATTGTCGCCAATTTATAATAAAAGAAGGCGATTTCATAAGCGCCGCCCAGCCTATTGAAGCTGGAGTTCCCCAAGGCAGCATATTAAGGCCTATCTTATATTTGATCTACGCATCTGACATGCCGACAAGCACCAACATTCACACTTCAACATTTGCAGATGATACAGCATTCCTTAGCATACATAGTAACCACCAGCAAGCATCAATAAATTTACAGAAACATATCGACAAACTAGAGAAATGGCTCAAGCTTTGGAAAATCAAGGTTAATGAACAAAAGTGTTCCCATGTTACATTCGCACTGCGTCTAGGAACATGCTCACCCATTACTATTAACAATAAAGTAATACCTCAACACAGTGAAGTCAAATACCTCGGTATTCATCGGTAGACTAACATGGAAGTCGCACATCGAGGCAAAAGTAACGCAAATGAAATTGAAAGCAGTGCAAATTAACTGGCTAATAGACAGAAATTCGACCTTGAAGCTTGATTGTAAACTTCTGCTGTACAACTCGATTCTAAAGCCAATATGGTGCTGGGGCACAGCCTCGGCATCCAACATTGAAAAAATTCAAAGAAATCAAAATAGAATACTCCGTAGAATTACAGACGCTCCATGGTACGTTAAAAACTCACGAATCCACGCAGATCTGAACGTACCTTTTGTGAAATCTGAAATTGTGAAGTACGCGACAAGATATATTAACAAACTTGAATTCCATCCAAATCCTCTTGCAGTTAATATTCTTAACTTTGGTGGTCATACCCGTCTGAGAAGGAGGGATACTTTGGCTACCATTAGAGCTCTAAACAGATGACTGAATTCTGAAATAATATTCGCATTAAAATAAATTTTTGTCCAGGACTGGCAGGACTTTAATCACACTTTTTTTTTTTTTTTTTTTTTTTTTTTTAGTATTAAGACTTGAATACTTATTGTCATTACATTTCTTATGTAGATTCAATAAATAAAATAATAAAGTTAAAAAAAAAAATGTATTTGTTTCAATTTTTCTTTATTTTAATAATTTTTGTAAACACACACACATAATCTTCTGAAAACAAATGATTCCGTACAGAAGATGCGTTCAGTTTGGTACTTTGCTTAAGCAACTGACATTAGACGAAACTTTACGAAAAGTTTCAGTAAGTACATTATAGTTATACACATTTGATTACATGCATTCGCACAGTTACTTAAGGTGGCTTGAGCCAGTCTATGTACGTTATGGTTAGGCCTTAAGGTTTGTACGTGTTTGTTGTTTACTTTGAATTTGCTTGCTTTCATTATCATTTGCACTTAGCTTTATGCTGAGAATGTTTAAAAAAGCAAAATGTATATATAATATGTATTAAAATATCTTATTAGAATTCTTAGTCATCATTGACCTTTTCTAAAAAATTTAATACGCTATTGAAGAGTACCCCATCTTTTCAAAATATGTTGCACATAAAAGTGGTTAAAAATGTAACATATCCTACACTCCACTACCACTGCCGGTTTTACATTTTTGTTTCATACGTGTTTATGCAACTAAAGTGTAACTATTTTCAAAAATATTTTGCAGCTAAACCGGATTTAAAATAACATAGTAATATGCAAAAAAATATATATAACACTGTTTTTTTATGAATTAATATGCCTATATGTTTGGTCTGATATGTCCTGCAATCCGTGTCCTTAATTTGTTTTTGTTGTTCCTATGTACACTTTATTATAATTCTCCTGACCATTTCCCCTACATGGAATTTTATAGACTATATTAGCATTATCCAATTTACTAAGTCTATCCTTAGTTTTCCTAAATAATGTATTTAACGGAGTTAGCTCTTATGAGCCATAACCATAACCATAAACCCGGTATATACATTAGAGGTCTATAAATTTTTGGGTCTGTTAAATTAGCTACATTATGAGTACTTCTATTTTCAAATTGATTTATAAATTTATGATGGTAAATCATTGTCTTCTATCAAGTTCCTAATTTTAATAATGTTCCCTGTATGAAATTATTCATCACTTATTCTAAGTACCCTTTCAACAATATTTTTAACCGTGTTGATTATTATACTCTTAATATGTTTTGAAAAATAATTTATTATCCTTCCTGATGCAGTTGGCTTTTGATACCAATCCATAACAAGCCTATTATCCCCCCTAATTACCATTGTTTCCAAAGTCTTAAATCACTCTCCTTTTCCATGGTAAACTTAATATTAGGACTAAAATCATTCAAAGCTGTAAGCATATCCTTAATAGCCAAATCAGAAATGATACAAAACAAATCATCTACATATTTAGTCATTATTCTCGGTTTTATATCCAATCTCTTTATAGAGTTTTTTTTTTTTTGTTTTTTTTTTTTTAATTTAAAAACTGCGAAGCTTTTTTGCAGTAACACCCAGGGTCTGAGGCAGGAATCGAACCTGCGACTTCGAGACTGTTGGTCGCGTACTCTACCAAATCAGCCATCGAGGCACCCAATAACTTTTCCATTACAATGTCAGCTATAATTGTGGAAGCTGGAGATCCCATTGGTAGTTCATTTAGACCATCCAACAATACAACGGGACCAGACTGGACCCAAGTGGGCTGGCTTTACAATAGATGGCAGCATGTTAAACCTAGACCGACCAAACAAATTTCTTTTTAATATTTCTTTGAGATGGTTTCTAAAGAATCTGCCAACAAAAAAACTTTTGGACATCGGACAGAAAAAACTGTCCGCACGAAAAATCTATTTTTTAGAAACTCTGCCATTTATGAACCGAATTTCAATACTTTTTTCTTCTTTCAAAAGGTTGTGTCAACGGCCTAAAAATAAAAAATATTTTTGGACTTTGGTCTCACAAAATTACCGTTTAAAAAATAATTTTAAAAAACACGTCATTTTCGAACTGACGTTTTGTTTGGAAATACTTCGACAATTGGCTGAAATTTTATAAAAATTTGGATACCGGACAGATGAAATGTCCGTCCGAAAAATAAACTTTATTTTTTCCGGTATTTATGAACCGATTTTCAATACTATTTCTTCCTTTAAAAGAAAAGTTTTTGAATATCGGGCAGACAAAATGTCCATCTGAAAAAAAATTTTAAGTAACTGCTATATATGAATCGATTTTCAAAACACGTTTTAACTTTTAGTTTATTGAATGTATTTGTTTAAATTTTTCTTTATTTTAATAATTTTTGTAAACACACACACATAATCTTCTGAAAACAAATGATTCCGTACAGAAGATGCGTTCAGTTTGGTACTTTGCTTAAGCAACTGACATTAGACGAAACTTTACGAAAAGTTTCATTAAGTACATTATAGTTATACACATTTGATTACATGCATTCGCACAGTTACTTAAGGTGGCTTGAGCCAGTCTATGTACGTTATGGTTAGGCCTTAAGGTTTGTACGTGTTTGTTGTTTACTTTGAATTTGCTTGCTTTCATTATCATTTGCACTTAGCTTTATGCTGAGAATGTTTAAAAAAGCAAAATGTATATATAATATGTATTAAAATATCTTATTAGAATTCTTAGTCATCATTGACCTTTTCTAAAAAATTTAATACGCTATTGAAGAGTACCCCATCTTTTCAAAATATGTTGCACATAAAAGTGGTTAAAAATGTAACATATCCTACACTCCACTACCACTGCCGGTTTTACATTTTTGTTTCATACGTGTTTATGCAACTAAAGTGTAACTATTTTCAAAAATATTTTGCAGCTAAACCGGATTTAAAATAACATAGTAATATGCAAAAAAATATATATAACACTGTTTTTTTATGAATTAATATGCCTATATGTTTGGTCTGATATGTCCTGCAATCCGTGTCCTTAATTTGTTTTTGTTGTTCCTATGTACACTTTATTATAATTCTCCTGACCATTTCCCCTACATGGAATTTTATAGACTATATTAGCATTATCCAATTTACTAAGTCTATCCTTAGTTTTCCTAAATAATGTATTTAACGGAGTTAGCTCTTATGAGCCATAACCATAACCATAAACCCGGTATATACATTAGAGGTCTATAAATTTTTGGGTCTGTTAAATTAGCTACATTATGAGTACTTCTATTTTCAAATTGATTTATAAATTTATGATGGTAAATCATTGTCTTCTATCAAGTTCCTAATTTTAATAATGTTCCCTGTATGAAATTATTCATCACTTATTCTAAGTACCCTTTCAACAATATTTTTAACCGTGTTGATTATTATACTCTTAATATGTTTTGAAAAATAATTTATTATCCTTCCTGATGCAG
The DNA here is from genome assembly GCA_914767995.1 of Thecocarcelia acutangulata. NCBI lineage: Eukaryota > Metazoa > Arthropoda > Insecta > Diptera > Tachinidae > Thecocarcelia > Thecocarcelia acutangulata. The sequence continues at coordinate 247,590 of OU612097.1, forward strand.
TTGGCTTTTGATACCAATCCATAACAAGCCTATTATCCCCCCTAATTACCATTGTTTCCAAAGTCTTAAATCACTCTCCTTTTCCATGGTAAACTTAATATTAGGACTAAAATCATTCAAAGCTGTAAGCATATCCTTAATAGCCAAATCAGAAATGATACAAAACAAATCATCTACATATTTAGTCATTATTCTCGGTTTTATATCCAATCTCTTTATAGAGTTTTTTTTTTTTTTGTTTTTTTTTTTAATTTAAAAACTGCGAAGCTTTTTTGCAGTAACACCCAGGGTCTGAGGCAGGAATCGAACCTGCGACTTCGAGACTGTTGGTCGCGTACTCTACCAAATCAGCCATCGAGGCACCCAATAACTTTTCCATTACAATGTCAGCTATAATTGTGGAAGCTGGAGATCCCATTGGTAGTTCATTTAGACCATCCAACAATACAACGGGACCAGACTGGACCCAAGTGGGCTGGCTTTACAATAGATGGCAGCATGTTAAACCTAGACCGACCAAACAAATTTCTTTTTAATATTTCTTTGAGATGGTTTCTAAAGAATCTGCCAACAAAAAAACTTTTGGACATCGGACAGAAAAAACTGTCCGCACGAAAAATCAATTTTTTAGAAACTCTGCCATTTATGAACCGAATTTCAATACTTTTTTCTTCTTTCAAAAGGTTGTGTCAACGGCCTAAAAATAAAAAATATTTTTGGACTTTGGTCTCACAAAATTACCGTTTAAAAAATAATTTTAAAAAACACGTCATTTTCGAACTGACGTTTTGTTTGGAAATACTTCGACAATTGGCTGAAATTTTATAAAAATTTGGATACCGGACAGATGAAATGTCCGTCCGAAAAATAAACTTTATTTTTTCCGGTATTTATGAACCGATTTTCAATACTATTTCTTCCTTTAAAAGAAAAGTTTTTGAATATCGGGCAGACAAAATGTCCATCTGAAAAAAAATTTTAAGTAACTGCAATATATGAATCGATTTTCAAAACACGTTTTAACTTTTAGTTTATTGAATTTTTGTTGTACTTTATAATTTTTAAATTAGATTTTTGATTTGTACATCGGGTTTTAGTTCAAGTTTTTTCCTTTCTTAAGTTTTTTCTTAAGAAGGATTTTTTACAATACAATTTTGCTGTGATCAATAATTTTTGATTGAAGAAGGCAAGAAAACCAATAATAATATTGAGAGTTTTAATTTTACTCACCAAGTAATAGTTTTAACAGAGACATGGCTAAATGAATCTTATTTTAATACTGAAATACTTAATGACAGCTATAACATTTTTCGGCGGGATCGAGGATCTCATGGGGGGTGTTCTTATAGCGGTCTCCAATAATATATCTTCAGAGCTTTGCGTGGTTGACTCGTATAATATCGAATTTATTTCCGTGCAAATTAAACTGAGATAAAAAACGATTTTCGTAACTTGTTCATATCCTTGATTTAGTCTTTGTTAAAGACAGAGAGGATAGTTACATAAAAAGATCAAATCTCGTTACTCTTCCTGAAAACCGGCATCATCCTGCGATTGAGTTAATTTTATCTGTGCCATCAGAGCAAGTTTTGCCATTGTTCTGTATTGCTGTTAAAGAATTTTCTTTTAACTATATAACGCATTAATTCATAGCCATCTAACTTATTTGCCAATGATTTATGCTTATAAGAAGTCCTCGAACTTCAAAACACTGCAAAGTGTTTTGAAAAATAAAGCATTAAAAACTGTGTTCAATCTACCGTGCTTATATTCAACAATATCTTTATACAATGAGATTGCGAAAACTATTTTGCCAATTTATGGCAATTTATAAAATGCAATTATTAATGTACATGTTTAAAGCGGTGCATAACATCGGATACCACGCTATAGAATTTAGAATAAATTAAGCCAATTTTAACACTAGAATGAGCGCCAATCTCTTGGTGAAGAGATGTCGATTAGAAAAAACTAAACAAAAGATTGAATACGTTGGTTGCTCTGAGTTTAATCACCTTCCAATTAATTTGAGGGATATACATCGAATTTCACATTTTAAAGTTGCTTTAAAACGTTATTTACTTCAAGATATTGAAATGCCTCTATCTCATTGAATTAATAATTACTTAATGTTAATACCTGAAACTAATATTTATAATTGTATCCAAATTCGTATTTGTTTTTTTATTACTAATTAACTATTTTGTTTTTTTATTCTTTTGGATCAGAAATTTATAATTTTTATTTTCATAAAAAACCTTTGCCAACTGGCCTCTTTCATGCCCTAGTGGCGCTGGGGCACTCATATTGTTAAATATATATTTATATATTATATTAAATTATATATTAATATATGTAATACGTTGAATAAATAAATATTAAACTTAAAAAAAAAATCAACCTGATGAGCTTAATTTTAAAAAATGCAAGTAAATGAGACTAGAAATAATCCGAACATCGTTAATTATTTTCTAAATGGTTATAAAATTGATACCATGGACAGTATAATGGCTATAGGTATTTTATTTGATCCAAAAATGAGTTTTATTCCGCATATCACAGCTACAATAAATAAGACAAAGGTACACTGGGTTTTATAAAACTTTGGTCTAAAGAGTTCGCAAATCCGTACATTGCGAAAACGTTATATACTGCACTGGTACGTGATATAAAAAAATATGGATCGATTTTTTGGGACCCTATCTATCAGATTTATTCAAAGGCAAAATATGTTTTCCTTTTGAAATGTTTTATGAACTGGCTGAAAATACAAAAAGAATTGGACATAGGACGAAATTACTTAAAAATTATTTTTTCTATTGGAAATCGGGCTAACATTTTGTTCGTTCAAACTATACAGTCATTCATGTATGTGATGACTTAATGTCGTAAAGCAGCTCTGGGCTGGGGTACAGCTCTCGCGTCATCGTAATTATTTCTTAAGTGCGGTCAGGCTTGTCGTTGTTGTTTGGCCTTCGAGAGTTTTGCGTCTTACTCTCATTGGTTAACTGTCTATCGCAACTAACTGTATTAGTTTACAGTTTTTTAAGGTATTTCGTTGTTAACCACGCGGCAACTTCCTATACAAAGGTATAGGTTGGTACGGTTAGTCACAGCGTCGCAAAAATACTGTTAATACCATCGTGGACATAAGGTCTCCGTTACTCCGCCCACGCTGTGCATCCTATACTTTGAAAATTTATTTGCAAATGTATAGTTACATATACAAAAGCAAATAAATAAATATAAAATTAATGTACTTCAAAGAAACTCACTTTAACTCCTATTTCAACTAAAAGGCTTTTTCTTATTTGGCAGACGTACACAACCATACCATGCCCCGGATTCTACCATGCTTGATAGTTGCCTGTGTATGCTTTTTCAACGCAACAAACATGTTTTAACATTAATTTTTGTATCTATATATATGTATATATAAAAATGGAGTAAAAATGTATAGTAATTCATAAAATGCGAACGGCTGGGCCTATTTCTATAAAATTTTTGTGCAGTTGTTCGTGTTTTCGAGGAGAAGGTTTTTATGGAAGAATTTTTTGGAAAATCTTTCTAAAAAAGTCTGAAAATTGGAAAAATCTAAAATCGTGTTTTTGTATGAAATATTGGGTGAAAATATTCCTTAATGGCTTTCCAAATCAAAAAATACAAAGTTCTTAATGTAAATCATGTGAAATGCAGAAAATTGCAAAATCTCTCCGCCAAAGTCGGAAAATTGGAAAAATCTAAATTTGGGGCGAGACGAGGTTTGCCGGGTCCACTAGTTTATTTACATTCTAGCCATTGGGAGCTGTAAAACTCAAATGACGGTAACTTTGATCCAACTGTGTATGTGTAACGCTAAGAGTGCGTTAAGGTATAGAACGACATGTGGTTTGCATTTTTTGTTCATTTGTGTTAATAACACATGTACCACTATTTAAGAATGACGGTAATCGAAAAAAAACTATAAACATTTAAAGGGCAACATTTTTTTTTTTATTAGAAAAGAAAACACGGTAAGTGAGATCAACATTCTATTATGTAGCAAAATTGTTTCAAAAATTATATTTTGAGTATTAGGCATATAAATTAATATACAATTTCAACCACAGTTCTGATTTTTTTTTTAAATTTTTGTTACCGCTTTTTGAGAACGGACAGAATTTTTATTCGTTTTATTTACTCGTATTTATAAATACACATAAAAATCAATTTTTCGTTGCAATATATTGAAATTGTTTATATATTCGTAAAACAAGCATTTGATGTTAAAATTTTTAGGGAATGTACTTAATATACCGAAAGTAACGTATAATCAATTTGAACTTGACATCTTTAATAGCAAATTTCAATAATTTCATAAATAAAATGTAAACTGCCATCTTAGGCAAATAATAACATATTTCTTAACATACTCGAAATTTCTGATTTCAAGATTTTTTTTCTTTAAGTTGTATAAACTAGAAGAAGATAAGGAAGGCTTGCAGTCGAATGTTCCTGGGGCGTACAAAATGGGACAAAATGTTATGGGTCTTGGAGGTATGGGAACTTCCCGTATGTTTGGAATGCAAAAATCATCTAACTCCAATAATCCTATGTTATTATCAGTAAGATAGATTCGAACATGTAAATAGCAAAAACCTATTGCTGTTGTCCTTTCAGCTTCTGAAATCTGAAGACGATGAAAAAGGCGGTACTTCAATGGGCCGATCTAGTGACGTGACTCGTATTAAAGATGAACATCACGGGTCTCATGGTACTGTTAGTAGTAATCCAAACAACTTGTCACCTGAAGATTTAAGACGGATCCTTAAACATCAAGGTGATCCTGCAATGACACGGAAGCGCTCTTTAAATGATTCAGACGATGGTCTCTTGGCTAAAAGAAGCGATGATCGCCCATCAAAATTATGTGAAACAAATAAAATGTTAGCGAGTCTTTTAAGAAATCCACCAAAGAATATAACAATGAAAATACAAACAGGAATAAAGATAATTCCTGATAAAGTTCCTGCTGCTATAGGTCGTGTTTCAACGGCGCAAAGTGGACTTAGTAGTGCTACTATATCCAGTTGTAATACAAGTGTTGGTTTATCACCTATATCTAATAAAAGCTCAACTGTAACAGCATTAACAGGATCTATTTCTTCATCGGCTGTAAGCCGAGGAAGAGGACAACAAAAGCAAGCCATTCATACGCCTTCCGAGCTCTACCTCAATCAACATCAACAAGGAATGGATGCTATATCAGGGGAGACAAATTTACAACGGCCACCACAGATGCTGAAGAAAACTCAAGGACAAATTGAATTTTCTTCATCTTCATCTACCATAAACCATTCGTTTGTTACTCCCCCTTTAAATACAACAGCCCCCTCAACGACAGCTACCTCAACTTCTAGTGCAACAACCAGTACCTCAGTAGCTTGTGTGGGTGATGGCGATTCCGAACTATCCAAGATACTTGATAGTGTTATGGATTATGTACCAGATGATCAACCATTTACGCCCACCACCCCAACAGGTTTAACTCCACAACAGATAAACGAGCGCATGGCCATAAGCGAAATACAAAAATCGCTCATGGTTGAAACATCAGCATTTAGAAATTGTCATAATGTTATGATTGCTAATCCAACTGCCCAACCAATCCAACAGCATCCTCTGTTGCAGCCACCCGCTTACCCGGGTAGCATAATGACAGCTTCAAGTTCTAATTCGGGCAATATGACACCTCAGCAACAACAAATGCAAATGATGCGTATGCAACAAATGCTGGAAACCATGAGAGCTAATCAAAACTTTCAGAGGCCCCCGCCAAACTATCCAGCACGTGGCAGGGCACCTATGAATAGTGTTTCAACTTCCGGAATTGGCGTAATTTCAGCAACACAACGATATCGAGCATTGGCGCAACAGCAAATTGTTCAACAGCAGAAGGAACGATTGCTACAGCAACAGCAAAAGCAACACATGTTAGTGCCAGAAAATGCAACAGCTCGTAATGATCATTTGTGTAAGTATAGTCCAGCACAATTTTTAATATCGTCACCACAATTTTAAATGCCGTAAGTACATTTCTCATTTGTTTTTTTTTTTTTTTTTTTTGTAGAAGTAAAAAATATACTTTTTAATTCATAATCGCAATGTTTTAGAATTTAATAAACTGAAAGACAACCTTTATCGATAAGTTTTTTATAATATACTAAACCAAACCAAAAGTAAACCCGCAAAACTATAGGCAGTCGTCCCCAACGACAGTTTCTATAATTTGAACAAAAACTATCGATACTGTGCGATTTGGCTTAAATATATTCAACGTATGTACGTACCAGAGACTAACAAAAATTTAATTTTGAGTACTTATTAAACAAACACAAAAACTGAGAAGCTTGCTTTTTCAAGTCTGCAGTAACACCTAGGGTCTGTGGCAGGAATCGAACCTGCGACCTCGAGCCTGTTGGCCGAGTACCCTACGAAATCAGCCATCGAGTCAACCATTAAATGTATTTGAATTCAAACACATTTACTTTTACATTTCCCATATACATAATGTGGAGTAGAGCTTCCTGTTAAACAATGTTCGATGTTGTATTATTTTGTGGTAATAAAATATATTGCTTGCTTGGATTACCAACCCATGATAAGGTATCATATAGTTGTCCATCAGACAAACACAGGTTTCTCAAATCGATTCTCACAAAAGAAAAAGTTTGTAATTGTGGCTTATTATTAGTCGTTTCTATTGAAAAGTCGTTAATGACGTTTCTATTGAAAATCGTAGTCGTTTAAAATGTATTGGTAATACTGTCGGAATCATTGGAACTCTAGGGATATTTGCAAGCTAACCGGTCCGATGATAATTGTGACCAAAATTATATTATTTTTTAGATTTACTTACTGCATTTATAAGATGTTGTAAGCTGTGAACTGTTAAGCCTATTGGTTGACTTAAAATAACCGCAACTGGGTTATAGTTTACATTTCTTGAATGAAAAATATCATCGCCAATTTTAAGCAATTGTTGTGGGAAGTTATTATATACGTTGGCGTTTGCAAGTATAGTCTCTGAACAAAACTACATAAGGGACAGGACTTAAGGCAAGCTTTAATTACCCGTATATTGGCTCTCATTCATTTAGCAACTACAATACAGATATACAGTTGTGGATATCTAATTAAAACGTAAATGTGATCTCTCATTCTTTCGGTATTTTATATGATCTATTCTGACTGCTATGGAACTTTTCCACTGTAAATATAAGTTTGATCTCTCTTGTAATTGGTTCTTTATTTACATTCATTTTCTGTTCAACTTTCTTAAAAAGTAAGTCATTATATAAAAAAAGGTAGCTTAATTTAAAAGTTCGAAACAGTTAAAAGTTGAATTAAAGTCATCGTATGATATCCGTATATTATCTAGAACTATTAGATGGCGGCTAAATGAAAGTTTCTTACTTGAATGCATCGCACAGTAAAAACGTTGTTCTCTATATAAACCTTTTTAAATCAAGACTGGTTTTAGTCAGAAACCAATAAGATATTGGAAAAATATTTTATGGAGTGACGAATCCAAGTTTTGCCGAGGAGGATCAGATGTAACACGCTATGTACGGCGTCTATTAACCAACAAGTAAGAGTAAATTAATTTACTATCAATAATGTTTTAATTATATGGCCACCACTGTATATATATTATTATTTCACAGGTAAAGGAACTTTACCTGTGTTTGCAGAAAAAAAAAATTGCTATTGACCCCACACGGTCATAGTTTTGCAAAAATTAACTTCCTATATTTTTTATGCTCAAATTTATCTGTGTTTCTAATTATATCGATATTTATAAAGTGTAACAAACTCGTTGATTAATTTTCGCATTTGGCCAGAGGACGGGCAAGCCGAGAGACACGTGGACTGGAGGGCAAATAGTGTTCTCACATTGTTATTGGTCTTCAAGAGGCGGTTTACCGTCCCTTGAAGACTCTACACTAAGTATTTTAATAGACTTTTATATAACCTATGTCCGACAGGAGGCTTCACTCTACACTTTGCTGAAAAAATTTTAAAATTGGACTGGTAGTTCCAGAGATTATCTTTTGCAAACATACAAACTTAAAAACTTCTCCTATCTGTATATTAGTATAAGTATGTAAGTTGTTTAATTAGAGTTAGAAAATTTGGGAAATAAAATAAATAAAAAATATCGATCCCAAAATACTTCTCACTTACGGCTTTTAGGATCTTGTGTGGCGATATACTAATATGTTAAAATCAGTTGTACCAAAAATTTAGATTTATAAATTCATTAAGGTTTAAATCCGAATATTGGCACATTGCTCAATACGGTCGCTCCGAATGTTACATTATCACGCACAAATATGATACCTGAATCACAATTAAGTCCAAACTTTGCCCAAAATATGCTGCAACAGCAGTTAAGTCCAGGCCAAAGAAACTCTCCTTTTAATCCACAATCTAATTCCGGTAAAACAAATTTTGTTTTTTATAAATAAATTTATTTGTCAATAAAATGTTAAAGGTTATGGACAGCAATTTCCCCAAAGTGGGCAAAGATTATCTCCTCAACAGCAATTATCGCAACAAGCTACAAATCAACAACAAATTACTTTTCAAAGTGGAACTGCAGCCCAATTATCACCAAGACAACCACATTTTAGCAACCAAGTATCTAATAATACTGGGAATACTAGCGGTACATCGCCAAGTATAACGCAGAATGCATCCCCACAACAATGGCAAACGCAATCTCAAATAAACGCGCAGCAAAGGGGGCATTCGTTGCAACAACACAACCCTATGTTAAGTGCTCAACTGCAAGTATGTTATTGACTCTAAAATATATCGCTCCTTTATTACAACATAGTCATAACTAAAAACAGCTTGTTTGGAGAAAAACGCATTTCAAATTTTTAGTATCCATACAAGTCTTAGAAAATTTTTCTAAAAAATATCTCCTAAAGGAAACAGTTTGAAAGTAATTTGAATAATTTTTTTTTGCAAAATATTAAAGGTAGTACTGTTAAAAATTCTGCATTGTTAACTCGATAAGCTCAGTTTTTGAAATATAACTATGTTGCAATAAAAGAGCGATATGAAATAAATAAAAGCTTATATCTTTTTCTTTAACTTTTAAAGGGTGTAAGTCCTTATAATAGCAGGCAGTACCAACAACAACGGGGACGAAGCTTAAACTCTCCCAGCGGGTCTACTGCTAATGTAGTCCAGGCAAATTCTCAAGGCCCTGGATCTTCTAGTCTGCAACGCCAAAACACATTTCAAACTAATGATGGTAGTGGTTACACCAATTCACCTGCTTCACAAGCATCTTTTAGTGGAAGTGGAAATTTTCAACAGAACCAAAATCAACGAATGCAGCGCTCGACAAGTGCTTCGCAAGCAGCGCAACACATGCCAGGTGAGATGAACTTATATTCAAATTTACAGAAAAATGAACTACTAGAATACATATTTCAAAAATTAAGGAAAAGCATAAAGATGAGACTTGATTAAATATGTATGTATTTACATATCGCACTGGTTTCTCTAAACAGCGCCAACTCAAAATTACAATAAATAAAAAATACCAAGTGCAAATCATCAACTGTCAACTCAACGCTTTTCACACCGATTTTTAAAAATCGCACAAAGAATTTTTAAATCAATGCACGATGCTTTTATTTAATTTTTAGCGCATATTCTTTTAATAGTATACAAATTGATGCATAAATAGTGAGTTAATTATTTGCAAATAGTTTTTATTTGCGAGTGGGCTATATTTACTTTTAAATCAAACAAAATTCGAAAAATAACTCAGCGATACGTAGTTATTTTTCTCATAAATGTAAAAAAGTTAAATTTTTTTTATTAAAGTGGATAAATTAAATTGAAATGTTGTTTAAGCTTGAGGTCAGTTTTGTTTCTTATATAAAAAATGGTTTAACTAAATTCTATATTTCGTCTTCCTTCAGAAGACGTCTTCAGGAAATATCGAATTTAATTAAAACATTTTTTATATAAAAAACAAAACTGACCTCAAGCTTAAACAACATTTCAATTTATAAAAAAAAGGTAAAATAATTAGGATCAAAATTAAAGTGGATATTATAAAATAAATTTGTTTGTTAATTTTATATAATAATAAAAATTTTATGCTTTGTTTTAATATTTTATTTCGGGCTTGAAATGTGGTTTTTTGTGTTCCATAAATTTTTGGGAAGTGTGTTGCTTTCTGAGAGTATTTTTTGTTTACTGTCATTTTACAGGGCTTTATCCGGAATTTCCTCGAACAAAGCTATTGATTTTACTTTTGAGTATATCTTTATTAAAGTAAAATACTCGATTATTAAAAAATTATAAATAGCTTGATTTCTATGTTTAAAGCAAGGCGAGTTTAGAGTGTTTTGACAGGTATTATTAGAGCATTTTTCTTTTTAAATTTTCAACAATTTATTTAGATTGTTGGGATATAAAGCTATTGATTTTACTTTTGAGTATATCTTTATTAAAGTAAAATACTCGATTATTAAAAAATTATAAATAGCTTGATTTCTATGTTTAAAGCAAGGCGAGTTTAGAGTGTTTTGACAGGTATTATTAGAGCATTTTTCTTTTTAAATTTTCAACAATTTATTTAGATTGTTGGGATATAAAGTTGAATGTTTGAGAATATCTTTCAAAAATTTCCAAAGTCTACTGATGATTAGGGAGCTCGTATGAAATGTCCACACATAGATAGCTGGGAAACATAGAAAACAAGCTATTTATAATTTTTTAATGGTATCAATGTTAGAAGCTGAAATAGCGAATAAAAACTCAATTGTCTTAATACTCGATAATTTTTCATTTTTTTAGTTTCCAACACGCTCTAAATAGTTTATGGCAAGGGGGTTATAATAATCGTTACCACATTTCCTCCTTCAATATCAGCCTTCGTTAAGTTTTAAACTTTTGGTATGCAGACATTACCTCATCACCAACAACAACTTTTATTTAATTTTACGAGAATTGCGCTCATGTTTCTAAAAGATTTCAACTCCAAGAAAGGTTGCAATTTTAACTGCACTTTCATTTAGATTTAAAATATTTTTGGAGAGTCCACTTATAATATATGAGATCAGTTAAGTCGATGTTGCACCCACCATATGATCACTAATTTCATTTTATCAAATTTTTTCTTTGCTGCAATCTCGTTGTATTTAATTTGTTTATTCAGCTTTAAAATTTCGCCATTTATTTTTTCTAGGCTAACGGCGAATTATTTTCATACTTCTTCTGCTAGGGTATTAATTTTAGTGTTTATTTCTACCTGTTTAGTGTTATCTTTTCACTTAAAATAATGTTTTATCTTAAAATAATCATCAGCATTCAAGTTAATAATCTCGATTTGAACAACATATAGCATTGATTGTTGTCAATAACAAATATTTTTTATACCCTTCACAAAAATGTTAAGGGTATATATAAGTTTGTGATTCCGTTTGTAATTTCTACAATTTTCATTTGCGTCCCTATAAAGTATATATATTCTGAATTAGAATTAATGGAAAAGTCAATTAAGCGATGTCCGTCTGTCTGTCCGCCGTTGAAATACCGTTTCTTAGAAAACCATTAGACTTAGAAACTTTTTTCTTTCACCATTCTTTTACCCCATCGATTCATGGGTTTGCTATTGAAATTCAGTAATATCGGTTCACATATAGCTGAGATATATCCAAAATTCCGAAAAACCCCATTTGTTTTGCAATTTTGTATCGAAATTTAAAAAAAAAAACATTGTTTCGCTTCAAACTTCACACACTTATTAAGCATAGTTTTTAACAGGCTGCCAGCTATTATAAAGCCAGCCCACTTGGGTCCAGTCAGATCCCGTTGTGTTGATATTGAGCATAGTGAGTTAAAGGCAAAAAAAATTTTCAGATATCGGTCCATATATACCCGAGGTATAGCCCAAATCGGGCTTTTACATGAAAATGTCGCGTAAGCGAACTGAAACAACTTTTTTTTTGCTCAAAAGCAGTTTTGGTAATGAAATAAGGTTATATAAATATGGAAAAAGAAAATTTCTAATATCGGTCCATATATACCCGTGATATAGCCTAAACCGGGGTTTTCATGAAAATGTAGCGTAAGCGAACTTAAACAACTTTTTTGTGCTCAAAAACAGTTCTGGTAATGAAATAAGGTTATATAAATATGGAAAATTTCCAATATCGGTCCATACATACCCGAGATATAGCCTGAACCGATTTTTCCATTAACATTTTTTTTTTTTTTTTTTGTGAAGAGCAATTCTCGTTATAAAAGAAGGTTACTAATATACAGAAAATAGAAAATTCCGATATCGGTTCATATATAACCGAGCATATTTAGGTCACATTTTTAAATATACTATACGAGACTATCGTGAAGGGTATTTTAGATTCGGCCCAGCCGAATATACAACACTCTTACTTGTTTATTTAATTTTTTTTTTCTGTAAATCTGTAATTATAATTCAGTATTCGATGATGGTTTGCGCGGTTCAATAGTGGTGATTACGACACAGAAGACAAGGAGAAGCCTTGAAGTTTGAAGATGAGGAATTGGAAGATTGTTGCCAAACGCAAGAAAAACTTGCATTATTCATGGGGGTCACCCAATAAGCCATTTCCCTATGTTTATATGGGAATTAATTGAAAATTAATTCCCATATGAATTGAAGTCGAGAGACGTTGAAAGATTATTTTGCATGTCGGAAATGAAAAAAAAGGATATATTGTATTATGTGCAGTTGAAATCCGGTCAAACGGTCACATGAAACCTGTACCGAAGGCAATTGGAATAATCAATGAAAATCGACCAGAATATTCGACGTTCTGTGACATTCTTTTGTGTAGCAAATATTTTACAATTAATTTTTGTGTGAAAGTTCAGCTGATTTTTACAGTAAAACACAATCAAAAGAAAAATATTAAAATTAAAAATAAAGAATTTTCTTAAAAATTATTTTATTTGAAAAAAAAAAAACAATTTAATTACTTAGAAAAAAACATTTTACATTTACCAGCTCAAAAGTGCTCGTTTTTAAAGGTATTGACCCTTGCGTAGATACTGATGATGTCAAAACTAGATTGGTAGAAAAAGGTTTTAAAATAAAAAGTAAACATCAGGAACCGTGAAAAGATCCCTCAACCCATGTTTTGGGATGAACTAAAACCACGGGATGTCGTTCTCAAGAATAATGAAATTCATCCAATATATAACCTCAAAATTGTTTTACATCGTAAGGTTACCGTTGAGAAGCCGTATAAGCGTTCAGGACCCGTTCAGTGCCTAAATTGTCAAGAATTTGGCCACACTAAGGCTTACTCTAAGTTGCCCGCTGTTTGTGTTGTATGTGGTGAACTTCACGGCACAACTCAGTGCAATAAGCCAAAGGCCGACGCAAATGATAAAAAATGCAGTTACTGTAAATATAGAAGTTACCCTGTCTATACTCACTTTAAGCGGTCAATAACAAATAAGTCGTCAGTTTCTCCCCCACACTAGCAGCCAAATGTCACTGGTAAAAACAATTTTCCCCAGGTAGGCGATTCAACCAGCCACACAAAAACAAGCAAAACTCGAAACAATTCTATGCCAATGTGATTAAATTCGACCAAATCTTGAACCAGGAGCCCGAACATCAAAAGTCCAATCCAAATTTTATTAATCTAGGGGCAACTCTGTATACCTTTGTTAATGGTACTGCTCAATCTGACTATTCCTTGTGGAAAGCAACAAAAAGTCTAATACCACCCTTTGGAGGTAAGCCACCTTTGCGAATTTCAACTGGGGACTGGTCAAGAACCGATTCTGAAAGGGGGTGTTGTATATCGATTATTTGAGAAACGTTTTTATTACAAATGATTCGGCGAATAATACCGCGGAATTACCACCGTATGTTGTTAGCCCGCCTGTGTCTTTGAGACATAATTTTCAAGACGTCGATAACGTTATCAATAATACAAACCCCAGGAAAGCTCCAGGCATTGATCATATTACTGGTAAAAGCTTGAACAGTTACCTCGTGTAGCTAGAAGAGTTCTACTTTTTATTTTTAACGCTATTTTACGCCTTGAGTATTATCCTGCAGAGTGGAAGGTCTCAATGATTACTATGATACCCAAGCCAGGGTAGGATCTGACTAAGGTAGAATCATATAGACCAATAAGTCTTTTATCAACAATTTCAAAACTATTCGAAAAATTATTAATGACGAAGTTGAGTCCAATATTGAACAATGTGGGATGCATCCCTGATCATCGATTTGGTTTTCGGGCTCAACTTAGTACCATAGAACAAACACACAGACTATTCAATGTCATAAGAGAGACCATTGAGGAGAAGAAGTATTGCTCAGCTCTATTCTTGGACATTTCTCAAGTTTTTGATAAAGTGTGGCACGACGTCTAGATGCGCAATATAAAGTTAAACTTGCCTGCAAACACTCACAAGCTTTTGGAAAGCTACTTATAAGGGCGGAAATTTGTTATCAGAGAAGGCGATTTTAGAAGTCCAACTCAGCCAATCGAAGCAGGAGTTCCTCAAGGCAGCATACTGGAGCCTACTTTATATTTGATTTACGCCTCTGACATGCCAATGACATCCTTCAACCTTTGCAGACGACACAGCGTTTTTCGGCGTTGATGAAAACAACTAATTGCTTCACGAAAATTACAGGAATATATTTCAATATCAGTCGTAAAGCAGCTCTGGACTGAAGAACAGCTCTCGCGTCATCGTAATTATTTCTTAAGTGCGGTCAGGCTTGTTGTTTTTGTTGTTCGGTCTTCGAGAACTTTGCGTCTCACTCGCACTGGTTAACGGTTTGCCTCAACTGAGTGTATTAGTTTACTTACAGTTTTTTGGAGGTATTTCAGGGTTATCCACGCCGCAACTTCCTATGTGAAGGCATAGGTCGTTATAGTTAGTCACAGCGGCGTTACAAACGTACTGTTCATACCATCTTGGGCATATGGTCTTTGTCACCCAGCCCATGCTGTTCATCCTATACTTTGCAACTTTATAGCTACTAAATAAATATTACAATATTAGAGAAATTTTAGAAAATCAAAGTTAATGAAGAAAAATGTACTCATGTTATATTCACACTGTGTAAAAAAACATGTGCGCCAATCCAAATTAATATCTCACCTATTCCACAGCACAATGAAGTCAAGTACCTTGGTATACACCTCGACCGTAAGCTAACGAGGAACTCTCACATAGAATCAAAAGTCACTCAGTTGCAACTAAAACCAGCGCAACTAAATTGGCTTATGGGCAGAAACTCGACATTGAAGTTGGATTGCAAACTTATGTTATATAATGCAATTCTAAAGCCTATAAGGTGCTACGGAATTCAATTATGGGCATTGAAAAAATTCAAAGAGGACAAAACCAAATTCTTCGATTACTGCAGCTTCATGGTACGTAAAAAATTCACGAATTGATAAAGATCTAAGTGGTCCGCTGGTAAAAGAGGAATTTTTCTAAGTACGCGACAAGGTATGTCGGTAAACTGGAATATCACCCAAACCCTCTTGCGCGCAATATACTTAATTTTGGTGTCCACACTCGGTTCAATAGGTGTTTTTAATAAAGGGTTGCACGAGCATTGAAATTCGGGCATATGAGCACACTCATTTTTATTTTATTCTCTGTTGATATCAGGCGTTGCTGATAAGCACTACCGTTCATAAACAATAAACAGTAATGAATGGACAGTCTGAAGTGGTCGAAAATTATGAGCATTACTCGTTTTGCTCATAAGCAATGCTCGGGCATTGGTTATAACTTATAAGCCTCTGGTCTTCACAAAGAAAAACAGATTTAAAATAAAAATATTACACTGAAAGAAATTATAAGTTTTGTTCTTTGTTATTGCGTGCAAAATTTGTTTTCATTCTTAAAACAATTATGAATTTATTGGATTTTGTATCTTCTTTGTTTTAAATTCAACAGAAAAATTAAATATTATTAAAGTATTTGCTTTTTTGGTGTTAGGGTTTTTTTTAGCTTTTAACTTCTGAGAAAATATAATAAATTTAAAGGAACAATTGGAAATTATTAAAGTAGTTTTTGGTTGTTTTCCACATTTATTATTAACGTGTTTTATTTTTTTTTGTTTTTTTTTTGTTTTTAGCTTCTTAGTGGTAAAATACATTAAATGAAAAATAAAAAATTGCATAGTATTTTTCCTTAAATGTTCATAGAATATACATACTCATTAAATATTTTGTTTTAAAAAGTTGCAAGTACCTATTTTGCACGAGACATAAAAATTCATAAATTTATATAGCTACTCTTCTTAGTGTAGCAAAGCAAAAAATTTAACTCTCTTTAAAATTTTCAAAGCATAAAAAATCCGCCATGACCCTACTCTGTTGAAAGCTACCAAGCTAATTTTCGCACATGTTCTTTTGTTTTAAATATGAATGCCGTTTTCGCGAAGGACCACCACACTTCGTGTGGATTTTTTTATAAACATTTTGTAACGTTATAAATTTTTTTAAGTTTTTGATACAAAAATAGCTTTTTGGGAATTATTAAAGTAAGTGAATACAGTACGATAGTTAAATTCAAGGATAATGTAATGAGGATTAACTATACAATTGGTTTTGGAACATTTTAAGAAGCTTTTGGAATATTCACGAAGAGAATAAGTAATTACCCGAACAACTTCGTTACGTGCATAATATGTTGTAAACAGTGCTGCCACGACCAAAAAATTATTACAACTAAAATTTTTCAAAAAATTACCAAATTTGCAAAAAAATTACCAAAATTAATATAAATTTTTATACTTGGCAAATATAACAAATGTAATCAAATTTGCATTATTATACAAAGTATATTTCCACTTTGTAGTTAAATTCTCTTGTAATTACACAACAAGAAAACAAAAATTAATGCAATATTTATTTCAAATTGGCAGTAACCAATTGGGATGCCCACTTTTTAGGATTGAAATTTCTCGTTTTGTTAAGTAAATGTGTTAGAATGAAATAGAAGTTATACTTTTAAACTTAAATCGTCCATGATATTTAATTTCGTTATTTCAAAATATCACATTTTATATTTTATTTTTATATTTAGTGTTGAGATTTGAATACTTATTGTTAGTTCATTTTGAGGATTCAATAAATAAAAAACGCTTAAAAAAAGGTTTCAATTAGTCTAGAGTTTTGTTGACAGCGTACATATATGCAGTGAGACTTATCCAAAGGGACACTTCCTACTAACCGGGCAATCTTTTTGAACCGAAATATTCCTATTTTCCATATAACACTTTTCCCCATAGCTGGACACTTTAATAAAAATTTTGTGTAAAAAATCTCTCATAAATCTTCTACTCTGAAGGTAACTATATTAAAACATTACATAAATTCAAGAGCTGTTGTGGAGATAATTTTGTCTGAAGAATCTGAAGATGAGGTAGAAAACCCTTATTGTGTTTATATTTTTTCCATGACATTTGAAAAAGACTTTTTTTCGTACAATTGTGATTATTGCTCTTGCATATACCTGGTATGAATTCGTCTTGGTTTATATTGAACAAGAACAAAACATCTGATTCAGAACGGAAAATAACGTACAAACTGCCTCTGCCTTTATTCATAAAAATATTGCATCTTTATTAAACTGTTATTTGACAAATTTCTATACAAAATTGTTCAAATAAGTGTTTAATAAACATACAATATTTTTTATGAATACGATGATATAATACGCAAGTTTTACATTAAGTATGTATCTACATATAACAGTGGATGGTATTTAAGTACGTTTTGGGTATTTTTGGTGCTTTTTGTCTATTTGTAACCGCAAAATTTTTCTAAATACCGTTTTACAAAGTATATTTATGTTCGTCGTAATACTTGATTATGTTGATTTACTAAAATAGAACAAATTCCTCTTTTAATAAGATTTTGATACTATACCTGTAATATAATTATCTAACTGTTGCAATTAGTGTAATCGAGTTTTGTTTGAAAAATAGCTTTAGATAAGAAAATAAAACATAATATTTTTAAAAATTTCAAAAAACTTAAGATTTTTAACTAAAATCTCATTTTTAGTTTTTCTATCAGCTGCGAGATTGTATTCGGACTGCCTACTGATAGCTTACAATGTATGTTAGGAAGTAATGAGCTTTTGTTGGATGAACACCACACTAGCTCGCTTACTTTGTGTGCAGGTAGTAGGCGTTCACTCTACAAATGCGGCAATGTGTATGAAAAAGTATACTAGGATCGTATATGAGATGGTGTGCATTACTGACTTACAAGTGTGCATCGGATCATCGCTTACGTAAGCGAAACTTTGGCCGCTGGGTAGTCTCTTATAAGAGAGGAAAGAAATTCACTTCCGTTTTTCGAGCCCCTAAATAGCTCCAGTAATTTTGAGTTTTGTAAAGACATTACTTGGAATGTTATATTTTTTGCAAAGCTGTGTATTTCAAGAAACACTTTCAATTATGTAGCTCTATAAAAAATATATATATTAATAAAAACAAGTAAAAGTGCGGTATATTCGGCTGGACAGAATCTAAAATACCCTTCATGATAGTCACATATATGTACGTATAATATATATTACAAATTTGAACTAAATATGCTCGGATAGATATGGACCGACATCGGAGAAAACATATTCTTGCCATGTAATCACCATTCTAAAAAGAAAATCTTTCATGGAAATTTTCATGTAAAAATCGGTTTAGGCTATATCCCGGTTAAATATGAACTGATATCGGAATTTTTCATTTTCTGCATTTTAATTACCTCGTTTTATAATCAGAACTGATTTCAAGCAAAACAAATGCACCGATATCGGAAATTTTAATTTTCTCGAACCGATATCGGGGACAATTTTTTTAATTTTTGCCTTCTAATCGCCATGTTTAATAAGTGTGTGAAGTTTAAAGCAAAGCAAAACAAAAAAATTTTTTTTTTATTTTCATACAAAATGGCAAAAAATAATGTCTTTTTTTAGAATTTTGGATATATCTCAACTAAATGTGAACCGATTTTACTGACTTTCAATAGCAAACCCATGACTCAATGGGGTAATAGAATGGTGAAAGAAAAAAATTACTAAGTGGTTTTCTCAGAAACGGTATTTCAACGACCGACAGACGGGCATCGCTTAATAGACTTTTCTATTAATTCTGATTCAAAATATATATACTTTATAGGGTCGCAATTAAAAATTGTAGAAATTACAAACGTTTAGGCTATATCCCGGTTAAATATGAACTGATATCGGAATTTTTCATTTTCTGCATTTTAATTACCTCGTTTTATAATCAGAACTGATTTCAAGCAAAACAAATGCACCGATATCGGAAATTTTAATTTTCTCGAACCGATATCGGGGACAATTTTTTTAATTTTTGCCTTCTAATCGCCATGTTTAATAAGTGTGTGAAGTTTAAAGCAAAGCAAAACAAAAAAATTTTTTTTTTATTTTCATACAAAATGGCAAAAAATAATGTCTTTTTTTAGAATTTTGGATATATCTCAACTAAATGTGAACCGATTTTACTGACTTTCAATAGCAAACCCATGACTCAATGGGGTAATAGAATGGTGAAAGAAAAAAAATTACTAAGTGGTTTTCTCAGAAACGGTATTTCAACGACCGACAGACGGGCATCGCTTAATAGACTTTTCTATTAATTCTGATTCAAAATATATATACTTTATAGGGTCGCAATTAAAAATTGTAGAAATTACAAACGGAATCACAAACTTATATATACCCTTTATATTTTTGTGAAGGGTATAAAAATATATTAATTAGAAAAAATATATTAATTTTTTTCAAAGTTTATTCCATTTTTTTGTCATAGACATTAAGGTGGCAGGTAGGGGCAGTCAGTTTTAATGACCAGAGATCAGTGAATCTTCCGTAAATAAATCTATTAAAACAACTAACTTTTTTAGTTCCATTCCATCAAAGTTGAAAAATGTGTTCAGTATAGAGTATTAGAAAAACCTTTCCCGTTAGAAGAGAAAATGTACTAGGGAAAACTGTTCACCTCATTTCGATTAAGAATGAACTTATTCAAAGAAAACTGTCAAAAAAATAATTATATCTGAAACAGATTTTCTGCAATTAGACTTAAAGTTTCATAATTTTTCCTATTATTTAAGTTTTTTCTAAATACCGTTTTACAAAGTATATTTATGTTCGTCGTAATACTTGATTATGTTGATTTACTAAAATAGAACAAATTCCTCTTTTAATAAGATTTTGATACTATACCTGTAATATAATTATCTAACTGTTGCAATTAGTGTAATCGAGTTTTGTTTGAAAAATAGCTTTAGATAAGAAAATAAAACATAATATTTTTAAAAATTTCAAAAAACTTAAGATTTTTAACTAAAATCTCATTTTTAGTTTTTCTATCAGCTGCGAGATTGTATTCGGACTGCCTACTGATAGCTTACAATGTATGTTAGGAAGTAATGAGCTTTTGTTGGATGAACACCACACTAGCTCGCTTACTTTGTGTGCAGGTAGTAGGCGTTCACTCTACAAATGCGGCAATGTGTATGAAAAAGTATACTAGGATCGTATATGAGATGGTGTGCATTACTGACTTACAAGTGTGCATCGGATCATCGCTTACGTAAGCGAAACTTTGGCCGCTGGGTAGTCTCTTATAAGAGAGGAAAGAAATTCACTTCCGTTTTTCGAGCCCCTAAATAGCTCCAGTAATTTTGAGTTTTGTAAAGACATTACTTGGAATGTTATATTTTTTGCAAAGCTGTGTATTTCAAGAAACACTTTCAATTATGTAGCTCTATAAAAAATATATATATTAATAAAAACAAGTAAAAGTGCGGTATATTCGGCTGGACAGAATCTAAAATACCCTTCATGATAGTCACATATATGTACGTATAATATATATTACAAATTTGAACTAAATATGCTCGGATAGATATGGACCGACATCGGAGAAAACATATTCTTGCCATGTAATCACCATTCTAAAAAGAAAATCTTTCATGGAAATTTTCATGTAAAAATCGGTTTAGGCTATATCCCGGTTAAATATGAACTGATATCGGAATTTTTCATTTTCTGCATTTTAATTACCTCGTTTTATAATCAGAACTGATTTCAAGCAAAACAAATGCACCGATATCGGAAATTTTAATTTTCTCGAACCGATATCGGGGACAATTTTTTTAATTTTTGCCTTCTAATCGCCATGTTTAATAAGTGTGTGAAGTTTAAAGCAAAGCAAAACAAAAAAATTTTTTTTTTATTTTCATACAAAATGGCAAAAAATAATGTCTTTTTTTAGAATTTTGGATATATCTCAACTAAATGTGAACCGATTTTACTGACTTTCAATAGCAAACCCATGACTCAATGGGGTAATAGAATGGTGAAAGAAAAAAATTACTAAGTGGTTTTCTCAGAAACGGTATTTCAACGACCGACAGACGGGCATCGCTTAATAGACTTTTCTATTAATTCTGATTCAAAATATATATACTTTATAGGGTCGCAATTAAAAATTGTAGAAATTACAAACGTTTAGGCTATATCCCGGTTAAATATGAACTGATATCGGAATTTTTCATTTTCTGCATTTTAATTACCTCGTTTTATAATCAGAACTGATTTCAAGCAAAACAAATGCACCGATATCGGAAATTTTAATTTTCTCGAACCGATATCGGGGACAATTTTTTTAATTTTTGCCTTCTAATCGCCATGTTTAATAAGTGTGTGAAGTTTAAAGCAAAGCAAAACAAAAAAATTTTTTTTTTATTTTCATACAAAATGGCAAAAAATAATGTCTTTTTTTAGAATTTTGGATATATCTCAACTAAATGTGAACCGATTTTACTGACTTTCAATAGCAAACCCATGACTCAATGGGGTAATAGAATGGTGAAAGAAAAAAAATTACTAAGTGGTTTTCTCAGAAACGGTATTTCAACGACCGACAGACGGGCATCGCTTAATAGACTTTTCTATTAATTCTGATTCAAAATATATATACTTTATAGGGTCGCAATTAAAAATTGTAGAAATTACAAACGGAATCACAAACTTATATATACCCTTTATATTTTTGTGAAGGGTATAAAAATATATTAATTAGAAAAAATATATTAATTTTTTTCAAAGTTTATTCCATTTTTTTGTCATAGACATTAAGGTGGCAGGTAGGGGCAGTCAGTTTTAATGACCAGAGATCAGTGAATCTTCCGTAAATAAATCTATTAAAACAACTAACTTTTTTAGTTCCATTCCATCAAAGTTGAAAAATGTGTTCAGTATAGAGTATTAGAAAAACCTTTCCCGTTAGAAGAGAAAATGTACTAGGGAAAACTGTTCACCTCATTTCGATTAAGAATGAACTTATTCAAAGAAAACTGTCAAAAAAATAATTATATCTGAAACAGATTTTCTGCAATTAGACTTAAAGTTTCATAATTTTTCCTATTATTTAAGTTTTTTTCTAAATGCCAAAATAGTGCATACTTTGAGGTTCCATACAGTCCACAATTTCCATTTGTATTTTCAAATGTTTTTGAATCCTGGATCTCCAAAGGATTTCTCATCGAATGTTATTAATTTTACGGAATTCGTTTGTCAATTTTTTGATTTTTTCAAAGGGTTTTTGAATAATGAGCAACTGTGCGACGATCCAGATTTCCTCAAAAAGGTCATAACTGGTGACGAATCATGGGTATGGCTATTACATTGAAACCAAAGCCCAATCATCCCAGTGGAAGCGTCTAGAAGAGAACGAAAGAACGAAAAAAAGCACGTCAAGTTCGGTCAAATGTGAAGGGTTTGCTCACTGTTTTCTTCGACTGCAATGGCGTGGTGCATC
The DNA here is from genome assembly GCA_914767995.1 of Thecocarcelia acutangulata. NCBI lineage: Eukaryota > Metazoa > Arthropoda > Insecta > Diptera > Tachinidae > Thecocarcelia > Thecocarcelia acutangulata. The sequence continues at coordinate 270,502 of OU612097.1, forward strand.
ATGTCAATAAGGAATACTACCTTGAAGTTATGCGCCGTATGCGCGAAGCAATTCGCCAGAAACGCACAAAATTTTGGAAAAAACAATCATGGATTTTACACTATGATAGCGCATCAGCTCACACATCGATGCTTGTGCGTGCGGTTCTGGCCAAAAACAAACCCGTTATCATGCCTCAACCACCGTATTCAAAGGACTTGGCCCCCGCTGACTTTTTCTTCTTCCCAAAAGAGAAGACATCGATGAAAGGAAAGCGTTTTGCTACGATTGAGGTGATAAAAGAAAAATCAAATTTGATTTTTTTGAAGGGGATAATATAGTTATTGATGAATAAATAAATACTTTTTGAAAAATTGAAAATAATGGTGTTTTTCTCTCCTCGTATATAGATAACATTAAAAATTTTATTTATATTCGTTTTTTCGCTAAAAATCGAAACAGGAGCTGTTGGTGAAACCAAAAAGCGTGTTTCAAAAGTGTTTCGAGGATTTTTTTTTTTTTTTTTAACAAAGGTGGATTTTTTTGATAGTGATTGATGAATAAATAAACACTTTTTGAAAAAATTTAAAATAACGGTTTTTTGATGAGTCCTAGATAACATTAACAATTTTATTTATATTTGTTTTTTCGCTAACAATTTGGTATCATCTTCAGAATCTCACAAAAAAGACATAATATAACGAAAAGAAGAAGATCAAAACAATATTGTAGGTATACATTTTTTTATATATTTATTTTTTGTTTACAATTTTGTTTCGTCCGCCCAATTTGGACATTTATGGTGAGGCAAGTCGCGTTATACAAATAAATTTATAGTATCTTTTAAAAATAATCGTTAATAATTGCGATCTATAAATCCAAAAAAGGAAATATGTTGTTAAGCAAGCGCTTTTTCTTAACAAGTTTTGTTTTATAAACAGAATATTAGAATTCTGTAGCTGTAATTTAAAAAAAAAAAACAGCATATACTCCTGCATTTACATACATTTAGAATTTATTTTTTTTTTTAACTATAAATATCAAATGTTAAATTATACTAGTGTGGCTTAAAATTTATTTTAATTTTTAGCTGGTAATCCCACCTCCTCTGAATATGTAAAGCAAGAGCTTAGAGCTGTTGTAAGTGGTCGGGCAGCAGCGGCTGCTAGTGGTACACCAATCGCAAGTTGTAATAGCTCCGGAGAGGCTAATTTACCCAGCACCTTACACGTTGCAATACCCCAAAGTACACACGTACCTCAAACATCTCAAGGGACTATGATAGGTGTAAACAGTACAAATTCAATAGCCATGACTACACACCAACAGCCACACACAACAATAACCGCTAGTAATGTCTCCAATAATTTGGTAGCTGGTAACAACAGTAGTACTAGTGGCGGAGTTGGTAATATAAATAGTGGACTGCTCAATACACCACCAGATCCCACAATATCCTTTGGTTTTGATTCACGTAAGTATAAAGTTGTGAAAAAAAACAGTGTACAAATATTTGAATGCATATAGAGATATTTCAGCTATAATAAAAAAGAATCTTGGGCATATGGCAGTTGACTTGATTTTGACTACTTATCACTTGGTTTTCAAAGCATTTGTTAATTATCATTATTTTATTTTTGGAATGCCTGCTATTGTCTATATATACACACGTACATTATATGTTACAATTAGATATATTTTTTGTTAATATTTAATTCTTATTTAAGCAATGGTGTTAAAACTCCGTTGTCTTGAATTATAGTTCGACTGACTGTCAAAGCTTTAATTGCTTTGTGTTCGCACAATAGATAATGTTTAATAACGTTGCAGTACAAACTATTGACAATACATTCTTTTTCAAAAGGTCACCAGCAAGTATTAGTAAAAAAGTAATCAAACTATCAAGTCTAAAATTGATGCCTACGATTCCAAAATGTAAGTTAATTTGTTTATATTAATATATAATAAAGCGCATCTTTTGAATACGGTGAACTAAAACCACATAATGTTAAACTGAGTTAGATCTATCTAATATGTTCAATCCTCTTTCGATTTGCACACAATAATTAGTAATCATTTATAAAACATTGGCTTCATATTAAAATAATAATTTAATCATATTAAAGTAATAATTTGTTACTAATAAAAACACATGATTATATGTGGACGAAACCTTATATGTATGCACACTCGATTTAAATGCTGCATCAGAACTGTATACGAATTTTATTTTCATACGTATTAGAAGTCAGTCTTAATGTGAAAGGAGCACAAAAACAGATTGTTTTTCGTCTAATCGTATTATTAAGTGTTAGCAAAGCGAATGTGTTTCGTTCGGTTTGAAATTTTCGCTTCCTGTAACAATTTTAACCAGCTCTGATTGTCTTCAAAGATGATAGGTCGTCTAACGTCTATGTTAAATTCTTTTAATAATTGGCAAATCCATAAAAATTCTTTAGATGTTTCCGCAAGAGAAACAAACTCAGCCTCAGTAGAAGACAGCGTAACATTAATCTGCTTTCGGCTGGCATAACTTATAACTGCTTCACCAAGCATAAAAATAAACCCACTGATAGATTTGCGGCCATTCAATTCTCCTGCCTAGTCAGCATCGGCGTTCAAATCTGATTTAGAACCAACGCGTAGTTTTAAAAGTGTTGTCTCCTTAAGATATTTAATTACACGTTTCAGCTCGTCCCAGTCATGATTATTCGGTTTGCTGATTTTTCGAGACAATATTGAAACAGCCACAGCAATGTTTGGACGCGTGTTATTTGATACATACAAGAGTGCACCTATAGCCCTTCGGTATAAATTGTTGTTGTAAAGAAGATTTAGCGTTAGCTTTAGGTACCCTGGATCCATCGGTATGGGTGACGGTTTCGCATCTTGAAGATTGAAGTCGTTTAAGATTTTTTCAATATATTTCCTCTGCGACAAGTAAAATATGCCATCTTCAACCGTAATCTCAATACCCAGGTGTAGTCACCAAAGTCAGTCAATTCAAAAGAAGATTTCATAACAGATATATTTTCAATTTCCATATCATTTTTTGATGCGATGATAATATCATCTAAGTAAATTAGGAGATAAATTATTGATTCGCCATCACCTTTTACGTACAAACAAAGCTCAGTTCTTCCCCTTCTGAATCCGGAATCAACTAAAGTCTTATTGATTCGCAGATTCCAACACCTGGCTGACTGTTTGAGCGCATATAAGCTATTGTTTAGCCTACAGGCAAACGTTTCTTTTGCACACACAGTATAACCTTCTGGTTGTTGCATAAAAATTTCTGTGTCTAATTTACCATAAAGAAAAGCGGTTTTAATATCAATGTGCTTAACTTTCATCTTTTTAAAGCTTGCAATAGCCAACAAACTTCTAAATGTAGTCTGTTTTACTACAGGCGCAAAAACTTCATCATAGTTTTCTTGATTGTTTTTCGTCTAATTGTATTATTAATGGTGTTTTCTTTTCTGATAAAAATGTTATACCTATGCTACATATAGTGGTTCAACACGTTCTTTTCTAAAAAAAATTGATACACTATTAAAGGGTATCATGTTCTTTTCAAAACTGGCAAAACATGTAGCATGTCCTACACTGTACTTCGAGTAAGGTGGAGATACTGCCCTTTTTTGCATCTTTGTTTCATACGTGTTTATGCAAATATGAAATTCTTTGGTTATTGCAGATGAGTAAACGGTGCTGCTGATGATAGCTTTTATAAGATAAAAATAGTGATTAAAACGTTGGTATGTTATAAGTAGTCAATATATATTTGAAACGCTAAGTGTACATTATTATTAAATGGCACTTTGTTAGCATTTTTTGTTCTTTTGTGCTAATAACACATGTAAAGGGTGTTTTTTTAAGCCCGATAGAACTTGAAATTGTAAAAAATAACACAAAAAATTAAATTGTAATCAAAATTTTTTTTATTCGAAAGATCAATACGTGACATTACCATTTGAAAATGATTTCGGGCATATGGGCACCGCGGCTGTTCTTGACGAAGCGCATTCTGGACGTCCAATTTTGGGCCACTTTTTAGGGCACTGCTGGCCGTATGTCACGAACAACACGAACAATGCTGGCCTCCAAGGCGTCAATTGTTGCTGGTTTATCAGCATAAACCAGTGACTTCACGTAGCCCCACAGGAAATAATGGAGAGGTGTCAAATCGCACGACCTTGGAGGCCAATTGACACGTCCATTTCTCGAAATCAACTTATCGCCAAATTTTGATTTCAGTAAGTCGATGGTTGCGTTCGCCGTATGGCACGTAGCGCCATCCTGTTGAAACCACATCTCCTCCGGATCAATGTCATCCATATTTTCAAACAAAAAATCATTGATCATGGTGCGGTAACGATCTCCATTGACCGTAACGCGAGCTCCGGCCTCATTTTTGAAGAAATAAGGTCCGATGATGCCACCAGCATGAAAACCGCACCAAACAGTGCATTTTTCTGGATGTAATGGAGTCTGTAGGGTCTCTTGTGGATTGGTCTCACTCCATATGCGGCAATTTTGCTTATTAACAAACCCGTTAAGCCAAAAATGCGCCTCATCGCTGAACACAATTTTGCGATAAAACAACGGGTCAGTTGCCAACTGCTCTAGAGCCCAATCGGCGAAAGAACGACGCATACAATGGTCTCGTGGCTTCAATTCCTGCACCAGCTGGATCTTATACGGGTGTAGGTCGAGATCTTTGCGCAAAATTTTCCACGTAGTGGACGGACAGAGCCCCAATTCATGCGACCGACGACGAATCGATAAATTTGGATCTTCTTCCACACTTTCGTTTACAGCGGCGATATTCTCTTCAGTACGCACATTCCTTCGACGTGCTGGTGTTATTGCATCCTCTAGAGAGTATGTGGTACGAAATCTATCCACAGTTCGACGAATGGCTTGTTCAGATGGACGATTATGTACGCCATACAAATGACGAAGCCGTCTATAAGTTGCGCGAATCGACGACTGATTTTCAAAGTAAATTTGGATAATTTCGTAGCGTTGTTCAAGCGTGAGTCTATTCATGATGATTTGTCAGAGTATACTGAAACAAATAAAAAAAATGTTTCATCAAAATTTAATTTTTTGTGTTACTTTTTACAATTTAAAGTTCTATCTAGCTTAAAAAAACACCCTTTACAACTTTTTAAGGGTGATGGTAATCGGAGAAAAATGATAAACATTTAAAGCATTTTATCAGAAAAGAAAACACCATAAGTGTTAGCAAAGCGAGATTTTATTTAGAAGTGAAGTAATTACAAAAAGTATGTACATATATATATTTGAGAAAAGGCGGCATGTTTACACAGTTGCATATTAGATTAATTCAGAAAAATTCACAGTATAATTTAACGATGCTATAACATAAACCTATGTGCCAACATTAAGACCTAACTTTCTATAAACAGATTGTTTTTCAGTTAATTGTATAATTAAGACCTAACTTTCTATAACGTAAATTTTTTTTATTCATTTATTTATTGGAGAACTAACAATAAGTATTCAAATCTTAATACAAAACATAAAAAAAATTATTTAAGTCCAGTCAATGCTAGACAAAGAAGTTTTATTTTGCAAGAACTTTATCGGTAAACTCACCTATTTAACATTCTGATGATGGCAAGGGTATGTCCTTTTCTCCACCAAATGTGGCCGACAAAATTAGGTATGTTGCGTGCAAGAGTATTTGGATGAAATTCCAGTTTACTGATATACCTTGTCGCGTACTTTGAAAATTACCAGTAAAACACACAGATCCTTATGAATTCGTGAGTTTTTTACGTTCCATGGAGCTGTAGTAATTTTTCGATGAATTTGACTTTGTCACCTTGAATTTTTTCAATGTTAGATGTTGAGCGGTGCCCCATAATTGGATTCCATAGCACCATATAGGCTTTAAAATTGTGTTGTATAACAAAAGTTTACAATCCAGCTTCAAGGTAGAATTTCTGCCTATAAGCCAATTTAGTTGCGCCGCTTTTAACTTCAACCTACGGCCAAGGTAAATACCAATATTTGACTTCATTGTGCTGCGGAATAGGTGAATTGTTAATTTGGATAGCCGAACATGTTTGTTTACGCAGTAAATGAAATGTGAGCTCACTTTTGCTCATTACACGTAACTTTGCAAATTTCGCAAAGCTACTTGATGGCTTTCATGTACGCTGCAGAAAGCTGAGTCATCTGCAAAAGTTGAAGTGTGGACTCCGGATCTCGTTGGCATGTCTGAGGCGTAAATCAATTATAAAGTAGGTCCTAGAATGCTACCTTGGGGAACTCATGCTTCGATTGGCTGTGAGGGATTTATAAAATCGCCTTCTCTGACAACAGCAGCTTGTGAGCGTCTTCAGGCAAGTTTAACTTTATATTGTGCATCAAGACGTCGTACCACACTTTATCAAATCTTGGGAAATGCCATGAATAGAGCTGAACAATAATTTTTGTCTTTAAAAGTCTTCTTTGTGGCATTGACTAGTCTGTGCGTTTGTTCTATGGTGCTATATTTAGCCCGAAAGCCAAATTGATGATTAGGGATACATCCCACACCATTCAATATTCGAGTCAACTTCACAATTAACAATTTTTCGAACAGTTTTGAAATTGTTGGCAGTTTGATTCTACTTTAGTGGGATCCTTCCCTGGCTTGGGTATCATAGTAATCAAAGACACCTTCTACTCTGCGGAATAATACTCCAGATGTAAAATAGTGTTAAAAATAAAAAGAAGAATTGTAGTGAAGTCTTCTAGCTATACGAGACCTGCGAAGTTGCCACTCTATTCTATACCGTCTTTTTTCCGACAGAAGTTGTTCAATTTCAGACGAATATGTTCTGTGGCTCACATTTCTGAATTTTGTATGGCTAGAGGTAGCATGTTGTACGGTTAGTTTAAGGTTTTCAAAAAATTCGTTAATTGACACATCAAGGAGTGTCAATTAACGAATGTCAGGAGTTCGGAAGGCAATATTTTCCGTACAATGAGTACTCAAATATTTTTTATATAACCAATTAAATCTAGTGACGGTCAACGCAAAGTCACTAAGCGGAGAACCAACCTAATGGGGGAACGAAACAGAGATTATTGTGGGTGAGTGATCTGATGACAAATCCAATGAAGGCTCTACTTGCGTCCATTCTAAGGGAGAATTTTTTGCAACTCCAAAATCTGTAACGTCTGGGATTTTTGAGCTATACCATTTCTGCTTTTGTTCCTTTTATAATCATGAAAATAATTAGTAACCACAAAAGTTACTCCACCCATAACTGCGCTAGAATTACATATTATTGTTTTTAAACATTCTTTAACATTTACTTTTACTTTATTATTCAATTTATTTGTAATACAAGCCTATAGAGCCAAGATAATATATTACAGAGCACAAGTAATCTGAGCTTCCAATTATATTTACATAAGGATATACTTATAGAAATAAAAAATTCATTAGTGTACACAAAAATAAGAAAATCACAATAACAATGTTATTTTTAAACTTATAACCTAATCCATATATTATTCCATACATTGTTTGTTGGCTCTTACTTATATAGCATTCAAATAAATGTTATTGTTTCATAATTACTTGAACTTTTTAAATTAAAATGTTTAAGTTTCGTCAAAATTGATTCGATAGTTTCAAAGATTAGTTCTACAATTCACTGGATTCTGGTTAAACAAAATATTTTATTTAGAAATACCTACATATCTATATTTATCTTTGGTTTTAATTTCATCAAAGTAGGCTGAACAGCACAGAAATAGAAGAAAATTTCTCATCAAACACCCTCTGTCCTAGCTTTAAATAAACGAAAGCCTGCGTTTCTGTTTAGACGAAGCGGTACTTATATTTTGAATTTCATAAAAATGGATTGGACAAAAAAACCCTTACTCCTGACCCCTTTCAGTCAAAGCCTTGCAACTATTTAAAGCTGCTGTATTCCTTTGAACGTAAAGGAGAGATATTTTTGTTTAAAATCCAGTTGGTCCCAGTTTTAAAATAGTTTATTAATACAGACATAATTATGTGCATCTATTTTTGGTTTTAATTTCATTAAAGTAGGTCAGTCAGCTCAGGAGAAAAAGAAACTGTATCGCCAAGCGCTTTGTTTTACTTTTGAAAATGTATAGAGCATGTGTGATTTTTGGACGTAGTTATCAGGTGATTTCAAAGCACATGCCGTTTCAAAAGCACAAATGCGATTTGTGCTTGTTTGGCAAATCATAATTTTTTGTAATTTTCGATGTGACTTATACTCCTTTGAAGCACAAAAACAACTGTTTTTCAATTTTCTGATATTTTCATTTTCAGGTTGAATTTTTTTATTCGTGTTGTTATTTGCAAAATAATGTTAATTTCTTTTAATAAATATAAAAGGTAAAGTAAAATAAACCAATAAAGCAAATCACAAAATAACCCTACAAAGCTTGCAACCAAATACCGCGTATCTAAATCATCAATAGAAAACACATAAATTTTTCAGTTAATAATAACCTTCAAAAGACAGCTGTTAAAATTTCATGATATTTTTTATTCATTAGTTTGTACGTTATTGTACTAAGAGTGAGTCGACTTTTTTTATTTTCAAAACAATGGATCAAAAACAATTTCGTGTTTTAATTTTACACTGCTTCTTAATGGGAAAAAATACCGTTCAAGCGAAGCAATGGCTTTAAAAGTGTTATGGAGACTGCGCTCCATCAGAAACAACAATAAAACGTTGGTTTCTTACTTCAAACGTGGTATTAGAGACACCGATGATGCAGAACGCAGTGGACGTCCAAATGAGGCGGTAACATCAGAAAACATAAAAAAAAATCCACAAGATCGTTTTCAATGATCGAAAAGTAAAGTTGCGTGAGTTAACATCGTAAAGATATCAAAAGAATGTGCTGACTTTATATTGCATGAGCATTTGACTATGAGAAAGCTCTGTTCAAAGTGGGTGTCGCGTTTGCTTACCGTTGACCACAAATGAGAACGTTTTAAAGTAACAAACGTAACAAACCGGAATTTCAACAGTTCCATCCATCACTTCACTCCGATATCAAAACGATCGTCATCTGACAACAACTGGCGAACCTCGTTCAAAGCGCCCGAAAGCACAACAATCGGCTAGAAATGTTATGGCCTCGGTATTTTGGGATGTACGTGGTGTTATATTCATCGACTATCTTTAGAAAGGAAATAATATTAACAGTGAATATTATATAGCGTTGTTGGAGCGGTTGAAGGCCGAAATTGCAAGAAACGACCGCATATGGCAAAGAAAATAATAATAGTTTCATCAAGACAACGCACCGTGTCACAAGTCAATTAAAACAATGGCAAAACTACATGAATTGAACTTCGAATTGCTCCCACATCCACCGTATTCGCCAGATTTGGCTCCCAGCAACTACGAGCTATTTGCAAACCAGAAAAAAATACTCGCCGGTAAGAAATTGCACTCGAATGAAAAGGTTAGCGATGTAACTGAGGCATATTTTTACGCAAAAGATAAATCGTTTTACAGAAGTGCTATTGAAATGTTAGAGCGGCGCTGGAATGATTGCTCATTGCTCTTGAAGGAGATTACATTGATGATAGTTACGTTAGATAGTTTTGCGGACAAAAAATTATCCTTGACCCCACTTGGTCATAGTTTTGCAACAATATAAGGTGTATTCATTTACTTTACTAGTAAAGATTAGCAACGAGAGTGTAACAAGAAATTTTTTAAAATTACTCTCAAAAATGTGAAAAAGTAAATGAACACTTTACTAGCTAAAATTTGCAAGTTAGAGTAGTGTTGTTATGTGTAGGTGTATATGAGTACTTAATAACTACCCTTGTATTTTTTGAACAAATTATACATACATACATATATGTATATTATTATAAAAATAATGTGATTATGGTCATTTATATTGAGTATTATATAGAATAATGAAAAGCTTTACAATTTTATTTAATATAGTTTAGCATTTTTATATCAAATAAATTTCAAACTGTAAAGTAACGAGTAGCTACTTACTCATAATATTTACAATACTAAAAATAACCGCTGGCCTGTAAAAATTCAAGAAACGAAAACATTTCTGAGGTTAAAACTATACAAATATTAATGTAATTAAAAGTGGAAGGATCCAAGCGTCAATTTAATCGCTCCCCTAAAAGTTCTAAACTTATTTAAGCAAGTAAATTTGCCGGAACATCCTTTGCCATTGATGTGCTATATATACATATGTGTATACAGGGCTGGGCAGTATTTGAAATACTTGTATTTGAAATACAAATACGTATTTTGTATTTTTATTTCAAATATACGACCCGAAAGTGTTTAGTACTTTGTATTCCAAATACATAACTTAAAAATATTTTGTATTTCAAATACATGCTCAAAAATTGGCACAAAGTGGACCGGAATAGGTAGCAAGATGTGTATACATCTTTTTTCACCTTTGTCCGTGTTTTCTTTATATGCTCATTATTAATTTATTTTCAATGCATTTCATTACCTTGTAGTGTGGAAGATGTTGGACTAAATTTTGCTAATCTGAGCAGTGTCGACGGCATATACACTGCGCACTTATCAGATCTAACTAATTTAATTCCAACATTTTAAATGCTGCAATAGAGTTTTTCAGTCTTTCGTGTTGTTATTTGTTAAAGTTAAACCTCCACAAACACTACTCCCCTTTCCTCCTCATCATAGTCTATTTTCCTAGTTCCAATACAATGCGCTGCATATGTAGGGATTATCACCTGAGTATTGGTCCAAGATAAAAAATATATATATTGATAGCTAGTAAAGTAATTAAACTCAGTTGTTTGAATATTTTTATTATATTTTTGACTGATTTAATATTTAACTGATATTGACAATGGAATACTAACTCTGTTCTTAATACAACATAAATTTAATTTCTGGTCAGCAGTAATTTCTTTCCTTTCTTGACCGAAAATATGCAAGGGGTATGTAATTAGAAGTATTTAATCACGATAATTTGGGTATTACAGAAGATGTTATAATTTGGTTGTCTTATGAATTAAGAGGTTGGATAGGCAGCACCACCATAAAACAGTTTAAAGTTCTTTTTACTCTTTATATGTATGTGTATTTTAATGTCTATATGTGTATATTTTAATTTTCTTATCAAATTATTTTTAGAAGACTTTTTTGGAAGCAACACAAGGTGACCCTAAAATGTCGACAACGCTGAAAGGCATACATCGTCTGATATGGCAAATATAACAACAACTTGTACGCAAACAATTATCAACGATATATACTATTGAATAAGTCATGATACTTATGTTTGCTTTAAATTAAACATATTTACATACTACGTAACAATTAAGGTGCAATAGTCTGTTTTTCAACTTTTTTTATAATTAAAAATACATACACACATTCTCACAAACACAAAAGATACACAACATAAACAGCCTAAGCATTTATTTAGATCTAATTAAGTAGCAAATATTTAAAAAGGCAAATGCCATTTAGTACACTTTTGCCTTTCAAAATTTCAAAAATAACACAAGAAAAACTAATTTAATTGCATTTTTGGACTTAAAGTAAAACCACAAACAGAAAATGAAAGTGTTGAATAAATTTTCATATATTATGTTTACGTTTACTATATAGTATATAAAATAATGCACTTAAGAAGAAAAAAAATATATTCGAAAAAACAACAAATATAAAATTAAGTATTTCCACTTATTAAAAAGTAATAACTTTAAATAAACACATTTATTAAATACTTTTGTACATTTAAACTTTAGATAATATTTAATAAAAATTATATTTACATTACTTACGTACGAAGCAAAAGGACTAACAGAATAATATACACTTTTATTATAACCAATCTTTTCCACACATACCTTCTTCCTGATAATAAACAATTATTGCGTATACATACATACATAAATTCACTTATATAAATGTTTATTCATATGTATTTGATTCTTAAATTAGCAATTTAAAATATACCCTCAAAATAATGGTATGATTTATGTTCTTAAATTACATTTATATAAATAAACAATTTATTGTACAGAAAAATGTTTTCTTAATATTAAAAAAATGTGTGAAGTTGCAGTAGTGCACAACAGTTATTTAACTTTTCTTTTTGTACATTAGTACATCGAGTTTTAGTTGAACTAAACCCGATGTGCATATGTACAAAAAAAACCAAAAAATTAATAAAGAATTATAAAGTTATTGGTTTTATTTATAAATTTTAAACTATTGTAAACATAAATATGTTACATATCTGTGTATGTAAAGTGTAATATGTTTGTGTTAATCTTTTAATCATTTAATTGAAAAAAATTAATCTATTGTGTTATTTGTGAAAAATATTTTAAACGTATTCTAAGAAACATTTATATTTTTTCAACAGATACAATTTTTTTATATTGTTACAAATTATTAATCAGAGCTTGTTTTTATTTACATTGTTTGTTGTATTGTAATTTTGTTTTAAAAAATTGTAACTAAATTGAAAGTTTTTAATCTATTGCAAAAAAATCAATTAAAAAATAATTTCTCTTACCTGTGATTAAAACATATATGTTAACACATTTCAACAAATATATATATATATATATATATATATATATATATATATATATATATATATATATATATATATATATATATATATATATATATATATATATATATATATATATATATATATATATATATATATATATATATATATATATATATATATATATATATATATATATATATATATATATATATATATATATATATATATATATATATATATATATATATATATATATATATATATTAACTCTTAAACTAAATATAATGAAATCTTTGCAATAAACAAGTAAACTCGGATATTGCTCGAATATGAGCAATGTTCTCGATCGCTTCAGCAGCCAAATTCATACTGAAAATATACACTGCCTGTCTGTACGATTATTTACACACATAATAATTTCTTACCTTATTTGTTTATTGAATAAGCGCTGAAAGTCTCTTAAATAGTGTCTGTAATTTTGAAATTATTGCCGAAATCGTTAACAACAAATTTAAATTTGTTAAATAAAAATACTGCTGTATCCAGCTAAACAAAAGTAATGTAATTAGATGAATGGTTAAAAAATAAAATTCTCTCTGTTTCCTCTAGATTGTACTTTGGCATTAAAATAAATTTAACGTTATATATGAAGCTATGAAGATTTTATGAAGACATAGATACCTACATATATTCGAAATGTGTAAACTTCATTGTAATTTGTGGAATAATTATGAATTTTAAAGTTTCTTCAATAAAAAATCAAGCATGTTCTGACAAATCAAAATCGCTTAAAATTAGGGGTTTCAATTTGAGATCGCCAAATAGTAGTTCTGGCAAACGTATAACGCAATAGATATGATTGTTCGATTTCAAATCACAAAATTGGTGTTCTGGTAAGCGCATATCACATAAAATTGCGACTTCAACTGAAACTAAACTTTCCAAAAAGTAAAATAAAGTAATTCCCTATTAAAATCTAATATGTTTTCTTTTTATTTCAATAATAATTATTATTAAGTTAACAGAATTTTACACATGCTCAATCAAAAATACCACACTAAAAATTGTTCTATTTATTGTCAATTTGTTTTCGTTTTATGTAACTATCACAGACATATGTAGACATGTAAGACACATGTTAAATTTTTTCGTAATAACACCGAAACGCCAGTAAAAGACGTGTTCCTAAAATTTAATTTAGGCTTTTCCAGAACGCTTTGCGGTTCTGATCGCGCGTTTCACAAGGCATGTCTGATTATATCGACATATTTAAATTTTCGTTCAGGTGGTTATATTAGGTTAGGTTAGGTTAGGTTGTACAGGCCGCCAGTTTCATGAAACCAGCCCACTTGGGTCCTTTTGGTCCCGTTGTGTTGCCTGAGGGAGAAGTGCAGCCCGCGAGACTTACACTTCCCCCGACGGTTCAGATTCAAACCAACCCGAAAACCGGATAAAGGAATCCAGTCCGTTCACTCGGCATTCCGATATATCTGCTAACCCGTGCAGCATCGGTCCGTCTAAGTACAGCGCTCTCATAGAACTGAGAGCCGGGCATCGACAGAGGAAATGCTCAACACTTTCCTCCTCGTCCTCATCCCCGCAACTTCTGCAGAAATCATTAAATGGAAGATTTAACCTCCTAGCATGCGTCCCTATGAGACAATGTCCTGTCAGAACTGCCACCAAGGTACGCAACCTTTGACGGGGAAAACCCTTTAAGACCGCAGTTCTACTACGATCATACGCAGGCCATGTCAGCCTTGCTACTCGGCAGGTGACCTCACCAGACCATCTGTCCTGCGCAGTCCCTACAAGTTGACGCTGCACTTAGTTTTTACAGCTGTTAAGCGGGACTCCAACCATTGTATCAATGTCCCCTCTCTGTAGACGAGCTCCGGCTTTCGCCAGCTCATCCGCCACAATATTTCCGGGCACTCCACTGTGCCCCGGTACCCAGAAAAGCTCCAGGCTCGAATGTCTCGCTATCTCATTAAGAGATATCCGGCATTCCTGAACCTACCTGGACGTCGTATAGACACCCACAAGCGCATTTAACGCAGCCTTATATTAGAATTTTGTAAAAATATATTGTATATGTGTACGAGTATAGTTGTTTTTAATTCCTGATTACAACAAGTTTTTGGTGATTATTAACAAAATTCTTAAAAAATTATATTGGTTAAAAATATATTATAACTGATAAGAAAATATTTGTTGAATTCACAAGCTCAGTCGTATCGTGTATCGATGTATTTGGAGAGACAATTTCAATGCAATGTTTTAAAATTCTATCTCTTGCATATGTGTACACACTTAATATGGTCGATAACATTTTGTTTAACCAAGGAGGGGGACATATCTGCAAAATATCTTTTATATCTAAACAGAAATATGAAACCCAGATTTATATTCTTTTCAGATATTATACACTCCGGTTCTATATTCAGCAGTCTGTATCTTTTGAAATTTTGTTAGGATTGAATAAATTCTCTTAGTCTGTCAATGAAAGCCCTTATATTTGAAGTTATTAAATAAAGCAATAATAAATAAAAATGGATTAAAAAAACATAAGAAGCTGTTTTACATTAAAATTAGTTAAGGTGGACTTTATTCAAGTGAACCAAAAATATATCAAATTTTTTTACTTTTTTTTACAAATTGCTCAGAAAAAGTCAAGTTAAGAGACCACTAATGGCATGATTTTTTTATATCACAAGATGTCTAGCTTCCATTTCTATTTTTAAATTCTGTGATCGGTTAAGAATTGCAAAAGTACAGGCTACTGAATATGGAATTTATAGTGCCTTTAAATCAGTGGGAGTGTATATTAGCAAACTCTTACTAAAAGAATAACTTTTCCAATATTTTTAAATATATAAAACCAAATTTTCACCACCAAAATATATAAATATATTTTTTCCAACTGTCAAATGCTAATTACGAGTAAGTAAGCTAAAATTTGAATATAAAGCCGCCCACAGACGACATGTTTTACGTAATTTTTTATACATATGTAATTTCTCATATATTTTTTCATGTTGACAAACGGTTTGTAAAATTGGCTCACAAACGTACATGCATGGTGAATTCATACCAGGTAACTGTAAGAGCAATAAATACAACACTACAAAAAATAAATCTTTTTCAAATGTCAGAGGAAAAATATAAACACAAAAAGGAATTTAAAAAAATAAATATCAAAAAAATTTACTACAAAATATCATGGTACAATAATATATAGGTACTGTCGAAACGGTGGCCGACATTTTTTTCTGTGATCATAATTATCAAAAGTGCACACATACACACACATTTTTTATTATTGTTTACAAATTGAAAAAGTTTTTGAAAAAAAAAAATTTTCCAATAATATTTTTCAAACCCAAAAACAGCTTCAAACACAACAGACAACTTTTGCGTGATCTTTATTTATATATTTAATTTATTGCACGAGTTTTAAATGCAAAAACTTATTGAAAAATTATTTGTAAAATAAAAACACAAATGAAAATATATGTTTTTTTATTTTCTTTTGGTTTCTTTGACAGTTATCAACACAAAGCAACAATAAAAAGCCATGTTGTTTTTTTTATTGTTGGCTTGTTGTAGTTCCGCTTTTACCTGTTATATTATTGTACCATGCAAAATATTTTAATTATTTCGTGAAAATTAAAGTCTCAGATCATAGCACTTGGAAAGGGGAAAATGGTCAGCCAGATTGAGGATTCTGGATGATTGATACCTGGTGCTTAAGATACAATACATAATTTAAAAAACTGTTTTCAAATATCTTTTAAAAAAATGTACAAGAAAAGAAAGACGTTTAATCATTTCGTTAAAATTTAAAGTCTTACGGCCGTATTCATAAAAAATATTGTATGTTTATTAAACACTTATTTGACAAATTTTCAATAGAAACTTGTCAAATATCAGTTTAATAAACGTACAATATTTTTTATAAATAAGGCCATTACAGCCTTATTCAAAAAAAATTTTACTTTTGGTTTCATGTACATATTTGTTACCAATCAGTAAAGCCTAAAAAATTGTTAAAAATTTGTATTCAGAAAACACATTAATATGATAATTACATTCGATTGGGATGCAACCCGCTTATAAAAAGATGTTACTACATAAACTTTTATTTTTAGCTTTTTTTTATTAGGTTTTTAATAGTTTTGGCATACATTTTTGAAAAAACTAAACTAAAATTTCGTGGTGTTACCATAAAACGAAACGAGGCGAGAAAGCGAACGAATAAAAAAATTTGTATGAAAAATAAAAAAAAGTCTAAGTAAACGTTTAGTAAGTTTTTTCGAATAAGGCTGTAAATACATATCAGAAGTGATTACTTTTGTGCGAAATATGCACATAGACAAAATTCACATAATATACTATTGTTCGCAAAGAAGTGTTTTCTTCTCGGCGTTCAATGATTTATGAATTGTTATAAGATAGACAAAAATACGTATACCTACTCCCCAGTGAAATTTTTGTCACACATCTTCGATCAAAGACCATTAACAATGTAAGCGTGACCCATCCGAAGTCTGTATACAATTCCTACTTACAATTACACAGCGATGGCCTAGGTCGTAAGATGCATCCAACACTGTATACATTGTAAGCGAAGATTGGATAAGTTCAAAACTATATTATTAGCATTTGTTTTCTTCTTTGCTTCTTATGTACATTTAATTTAACAATATGAGTAGAAAAGGACTAATCTGAATCGGCTGCTAGTTGTTTGTTGTGCTTAATATGTATTTTGTTTTTTTCTGTTGACACAATCACTTACAATCGGATGCTTTGCAAATTGTAATAACTTGTGGACTGCTGGGTCCTTGTTAAACATTAACAGCCTTAATCAAAAAAAAAATTACTATTGGTTTCATGTACAAAATGAGTTAAGAAACTGTTTCATATTCAGAAAAAAAACACAACCACCACCCACCCCTCTGATATGTGTTTTAAGCAATTTTGATTTTTGAACTGGTAACAGTATACATAAAATTGCCTCTTAAGTTCCAAAAAAAATTGTGGCTTATGTTCTAATGATGCAAAAAATATGTATCATATTAATCGGCAATTGAATTTTCGAATACTTTTTAGTTGTGAAATAATAAAAAAAAGTTTGCGTACAATAAACATTTCTTTGTTTTTATCTTTTAGTGAAAAATGTTGATTAATTAAGTTAAAAAATTGTATCAATAAAACCAAGTTGAATTTCATGTTTTTATTGTGTGAAAAATATTATATTTGACAACATAAAATTTGAAAAAACAGAAAAAGGTTTTAACAAAACTAATAAACAAAAATGAATAAATTAAGAAATAGTTATAATAGAGCAATTTTTCATATAGTACTGTTTTATTTTTATACTTTTAATTTTAAAATTTTCAATTATAATTTATTCCAATCCAATTCCTACATTTCAAATATTTTTATTCTATTGTTAAAATTTATGTATATTTGCTCCTGGAGAAATTTTATTCACCTCAGAGATGTCAAAATTTTACTTACGAGAGTACTTTTCTTCCGTTTCACACACGTCCTTTATTCATAAATGTGTACATATGAAATATATATCTACACACACGTGCGTGTTCTCACTTTTATATGACCAAATAGGATTTTGTACTGAGGGCAAAAACCAATAAGAGGAATTATGACAAAAAGTAGGTTTAAAGATGGTTAGAAGGTTTATTAAAATTTCAGCATTTGACACAGAGTTAATATCAGTATATTAAACAAATATTGGTTTTTGAATACAACTTTAGGGAATTTAGCTTAATAACGATAAGTAAACGTATAGTAAGTTTTTTTGAATAAGGCATAGAGCTTGGAAAGGTGAAAGTGGCCAGCCAGATTGGGGACGATTCTGGATGATACCTGGCACTCAAGATACAATAAAAAATTAAAAAATAGTTTGATTTTTTTTCAAATTTCTTTTAATAATTCCATTGACATCTGAACCAGATTAAAATTAAATAATATAAATAAAAAGTTATCAGCTGCGCTGTCAATTTGACCTGTTATGAATTCGCTTTGCGTACATGTATATGTACGTATCAAAGCAGCTTTAATACAGTAGTGGTGTAAGCACAGCTGTCTTTCGTTTCCTTTGCGTAAATTTGTCAAAAACACAAAGGCTTCCTTGCTTTTTCAAACAGCTGTTCGTAAATTCTACCAACAAAATACCTGTTGATGTTTCTTGGTGTTGTATTTATTGTAATTGCCACTACCTATTAAAGCTGCTTTGTTGACTGATGATTAGGATAGCTCCTATGAAATGTCGACATACGAGTATAGACAGCTGGGAAACATAGAAAACAAGCTGCTTATAATTTTATTATTGGTATTATTTAAAATATTAATACGGTAAAATTTCCTCAAGCCGGCTATTTGTACCGCCCAAAGTCAACCACCGCTGAATTGTTCGTAAGGCATAGAGCTTTAATGTTAGATGTTTAAACATAAGAAAATAGAACACAATCTATTTGAAATTTTGTTAGATGACTTTGCTCATGTTTTTTACAGAAGCAATGTTTTTGATGTAACAGACGACATGTAGGTATTTTACATTGGGAAAAATGGCATCTAGATTGTTAAAAACATGTGTGTTATATACTTAAGGACGTGTGCGAAATTGTAAAAAAGTACTATGGTGAAAAAATTTGTCTGTGGTAGAAAAATTTAATGTTTTTGCGTTGTAAAAAAATTGTTCACAAAATGAATAACTATTTCAGTAAAAACTATTTCGCAAACAGTGAGTTAGTTATTTGCAAATAGTTTTTATTTGTGAATAAGCTGCTTCTTAACGTAGTATTAGACTTTTAACTAGAATTTTTTCAAGCAAATTTTTTCATATAAAAAATTTCTATCCTTTTGTCAAAATTTAAACTAGCCCCCAGAGCTAGTGTAATTTTATTCACCTCAGGATAGGTAAAATTATGCTTACGAGAATACTTTCCTATCGTTTCACACAATATTGTTCAATAATCCAACCTTGTCCCAATAAAAAATTTCATATCTGAACTCGCTATTAAACTGTTGTTTTTACCATTTGTTTTTTACTGTATTAGAGACATTATTCAAATGCTATTTTTTTAATTCTAATTTTTCTGATAGGATATTTTTCATATTGAAAATTTAAATTAAGATAATCCTAAGAATAAAATAGATGATCGGATAATATTATAGTCCTAATATATTCGGTCAAAAAGTGATTAACATTTAAAAGCATTTTAAATTATGTCAATCACTTGGTTACATGTTAAAACCAGTTAAGGTACAATTCTAATTTTTTTTCATAAAACTGGATATCACTATGGATATTGTATGGGATAAAAAGTAAACAAATGCAACATAACAATCATAAAAAAGGTGTTTTTTTAATTGCAAATTTGTTTTTATTATAATATAACGAGTATATGAAAATTATAACTTTTTTATTAAAATACATAAAAACAAGTCAACTTTTATTTGGACGCTTCCAGCTCTACGGTTTGATTATTACTTTTCATATAAGCAAGTTCACTTAGCGTTCTATTTATCATTTGCTTGCGAGTTGAAATAGAAAAATTTTTTCTTTCAGCGCAGAAGTGTTTCCTGTCTGTTGTAACGTTGGAAAGTTCAAGTCAAATGTTCACAAACACTCCTCCCTCTTTCCCCCTCCTCTAAAACCTATTTTCCTAGTTCTGGTGCAATGCACTGCATATGAAGGGGTCGTCCCCTGAGTACTGGTCCAAGCTAAAACAAAACCAACTTTCTGATTTCAAATCGTACTCTTTTTTTTTTTTTTTTTTTTTTGGAAATGTGAGCTTCAGCACATGGCTGATACATTCAAATTAATTATTAGTGTCAATAAATTATAGAGGGCTGCTCAAGCACAATAAAAATGTCTTACAAGACATCGTAGTATTTTCCAGTACTATCTATCATCTTCTTTCACATTTCCGTGCCGAAATGTTCTAAACACAAAAGAATACTGTCTTATAAGCATTTAGAACAAACAGAACCAAACACAAGTAGAACCATCTGAAACAGAATAAAACTGAAGTAGAATTTCAAGCATTGAAATAATGTTCTACTTCAGTTTTGTTTATGAATTTTTATGTTGTTATTCATGGTTTTTGTCTTATTAATGCACAAGTGCCCTACCTGCAAAAAATGCGACTATCTCATACGTGTGTAAGAGGACTAGAAGTAGCCCAAAACTATCCCAATTGTATGGCAAAAACATGGTCTTTTTAACATTACGATGTCCTAGGGCTGGACCACATATAACCCTGCTTTGCATTACATAAGAGTAGTCTCAAAACTACTCCTTGGTACACCACAAATGGGTAGTTTGTAAAATACTACCTAAAATATGCAGCTAGAATAAAATTCAATTAAAAAAAGCAAAAAGAAAACAACAAAAAACTCTTGTTTAACAATGAAATGTTCCAAATCTGCATTACATAGGCATGGTTGACGATTTTGGGTGCTGAATATAGTACTTTGACGATTTAAGGTATGTTTTTGGCATTAATTTTTTAAGTAGATTTATGTAAGAAATGAAAATAATATTTATGGACGGTAGTAAATGCGTGCGCAAATATGTACTATCGGCGTCAAAAGTGAGTCAACATCAATGATAATTTTATATTTCGTTTTATTACATTGCTAGTATTAGCACTAGAATAATCTTAGTAACTATAATTAAGAGACTATCTAATGCTTACTTAACCAGTTTCAAAAAATAAGAACAACAATTTTTTATAATACGTTTTAACTAAAACTGTCAAAAATTACGCTTCAAAAGTAAGTAAACAGTTTCCTCTCCTCATTTAATTTTTTCGATAAGACCGGTAGATTTACATCAATTTTTATGATGATTTTTATTGAAAAAGGCAAAAAATAATTGTTTTAGTTATTTGATAATCAATATACGTTGTGGAAGTGCCTATAAAGTTTCATAAAAGCCGTGAATAAAGATGAAAACGGAAATTTCAATAGAAACAAGAAAAACTATAATAGAGCTAAGAGAAAAAGGTAAATCATTTTGGAAAAAGCATTGTGGAAAAATTAAAAAGCTTTAAATAAATAGACGATTTTAAGCGAAGAGAACGTCCAAAGCTGTTAACTGAAGGAGAAGAAAGAAGGATTGCTCCCATAGTTACAAAAAAACCACATTCTAGTGTGGTACAAATTGCCAAGGATATCACTACAGAGTCTGATAAAGCAATTAGTGATAGCACAATACGACGCACTTTGCATAAATATGAATTTAATGTCAGGCGTTCGAGAAATAAGACTGCACATACATGTTGTTTATACATTGACGTACACTCACTTTTGATCATATATTAATGGCCCTTTGTTGTAAAGTATAAAAAAAGGTATTATCCGGCATGTTCCAGAAAAGTAGTAGAATGCAAATTAAAAAAATGATTTGAAAAGTTAACTTTTCATTTTTGTTGTTCTGAAAAAGTAGTAGTTTGGGTGTTTCCTTCTTTCGTTCGAACTGAACTTCGAAAATAAAACTTGGATAAATGTTCAAATAACTAGTACTGACGCGAACCACGTTTTCACTTTTATTTTTTATTTTTACAAAAACCAGTACAGATATGACCCATATTTTTAATTTTATTTTATTTTTTGCGATATGCCTTTTGCCCAAAGAACGACGTGCAACATTTTTTATCTAATGCTTGTTATTTTATAAGAGCAAAATTTAGTTAGGTTTATCAAATTCTCCGTCAACAACGATGATCGTAATTTTTATTTAAGTGAGACATGGAAGTGATGACGATGATTCAGATAAGTTAGTGGTTCCGTAACCGCTGTAATAAGAGATGATATCGCCAATCGACTTTAGTTTTTTATCTAATATGCTCCTTATTTTGCCTACAAATATGTGCACAATTATATCTCAAATAAATATTTCGCCATCTAACCCTCTTATTTCAATGGGATTGTAATTATACTCACTTTTTCTGTAAAAGTTTTCATTTTCACAATGATATTAAAAAGTGTTTTCAAACTACTACTTTTTGTGTAAAAGTAGTTTCAAGAACCAGAGAATTCACTACGAATTAATGTTCGAAAACAAAACACAAATGAAAAGTAAAGAGTAGAATGTAGAACATCAATGCTTGAAATTGAAGTGATTGCAGCTATTTTTCCTATTATAACGCTATAAATAATGATTTATCCATTTTTGTTATTGTAAGTAAAATCGATATGTATAATATAATTTCATTGTATTAAAAAACAAGACACCACTGGTGTTGACTCACTTTTGCTTCTCATAGTATGTAACATTGAAGTGTTACGCGATATTTATTTGGGAGTATTGTATATGTTAGAGATGTATTTAAAAAATCATATGCTAATAATACCTCAAAAATTATAAGATCAAAATTGTACCAATTTTTGTGTAAAAGCGTTTGATCATATTTTAAGGAGTCTTAAATTTGAAGCTCATAACTTTTAACTATATAAATCCTTACAGCATTATAAAAGAAATTTTTTTTTTCTGAAAATTAAAAATTCCACAAGCATGGACAGAAAAGGAGTTTTGTTATTTCATCGTATATTTTGAAAGGTGAAAAATTTAATCCGAAATAAAGCAACAAAGGCCATTAAACGTGCATAATTAGTTTTACGATATAAATATGAAAATGCCAGATTTTTGAAATAAAATATCAAAAATGATTCTTCACTAATTTCTCCTTCTATGGCTAAGTACTCGTAAATAGCAAAAATATTTGTCTTATCGTATTCTTCTGCATGCATCTTTTTTGCCGAAAGAAGCAGTTATTGTTGTAAGAATGCACTCATCGTACCAAAGGAACTTCCTATTGAAAACAATTGCAAAATACATTCGTATCAACAAATCTACTTTATGTCTTAAGCATGCTGGATTTGATAGCGATGAGCCTATATATATAAACGAAAATCTAACACAGCACAATCACAAAATCTTACAAGAAGCATTGAATATGAAAAGAGAAGGCCTAATAAAGTCAGCATATACCATTCGAACGAAAAACAACTCCGAAGAACAAATACAAATATTTTTACTTAAAGAACTTCAACAACTTTTTCGAAAATAAAATATCATGCACTGGAAAAAATGAACAAACATTTTTAATCAAATTATTTAAAAACGAACGAAGCCCATATATTGTAACTATTTTTAATGAGATACGTTATTTTGTCAACATTTTTTATATTCAGATTCCTAAAAAATACGCAATAAACTTTGTTTCAGTTAGATTACCGCGTAAAATAATATTGAGTTGCAGCGTTGCAGGTAGGACTTTTAAACTATATTATCTAATAAATGAACGTAATAGGCATTAATATGAGACATTCCAAAGACGTTACTGCTAATATGTTCAAAATATTATGTAAACAAAAACAAGACTAAAAACTTGCCACATAAATGCTCAAAACTTGTTGCATAAAATGGATGAATTCCGATACGTAATTGAAAATTCGGGAGTAAATATAATATGTGTATCCGAAACTTGGTTCTGTGAATCAATCACAGACGGTATGGTTACTATGAATGGTTACAAACTATACAGAAATGATAGATATGGTGGAGTAGCAATTTATGTTAAACGTGAACTTGGTTGCAAAATAAAGAGTGCAAGCGGGTCTAACTCCATAGATAGGGAACATATTCTCCTTGAAGTCCATGCTGAAAGTAATAAATTCTTAATTGGATGTGTCTTCGTACTATGCTTATAAATTCGCAAGGGCCGCTAGCACCCGTAATACTTGGAAGATAATTAGGGAAATTGGAATTGGTCATCATAAGAAAAACACTAAAGATATTCCAGAAAAAGACCCAAAGGTAGTAAACCATAGCTTTGTTAGTATAGCTATGCCAAAAGCGCTATAGTAATCTCCAAAATAGCATTGCGTCTGAAGGGCGATTTAGCTCTCTATGTGTTCATCTAAATGATGTTTTTCTTAGCTGCATAAACATAAATTCAAATGCGACAGGAGTTGATGGTATTCGTCCGAAATTCTTTAAACTCTTACTTCCATTCTTATTGCCAATCATAATATACAATTAGGGAAATTGGAATTGGTCATCATAAAAAAAACACTAAAGATACTCCAGAAAAATACCCAAACGTAGTAAACCAAATTTTCGTATATTTCAATAAATTCTTTTAAAGACACCACTTACGAAAACAAAAATGGGAACTGTATTTGATAGAATTGCTATTAATCGAATTCGAAGGCTTGTAATGCGATTCAGTAACTTTTAATGTCCCGATATTCGCATATTCTTTCGGCAGTAATGGTTGTATACTCCCGCAATAAATTTTGGTGACGTGCAGCTACAGCTGCTTAACTTTTGCATCCCTGATAACAAGCGGTAAAAGTTTCTGTTCAACTAATTTCGGTCGACAGCTTAATAATTAAATGATATTACTTAATAATAAATTTGATACAATATCGTTATAATTATTGTAAAAGTAACATTATCGTACTAGAGGTCACTTTTGACAAACACGAATTCTAGCTATTCAACGAATTTGATGGTATGCCACAGGCGGTGCTATCAAACCCAGTTTGATTGTATAATAGCCGCTTAAAATACTGTTTCATTTTCGTGTTTTTAGTGTAAAAGTTTAGTATTTCTTAAAATACAAAATAGGTTTTTAAAAATCAAGGAAAACAATTCAAATTTCGGTGCGTTTTTTGTTGAAATAGCGCGGTTTTCCCCATTTTGTGGCGTTTTAAAATTTCAAAGTTGACAACGCTGGCAATACTCGTATATTTCTGAAATTCAGAGGCTCGAAATCCATTTTAGACCCATGGTTTCTTTGGTAAAGTTGCTCAGAATTCTTCGTAGAATAACGTTCATTACAAATTTTTTTAAACAAAATTACACCGGTTTCAGATTACATCGGAATAAGTAGCGAGAAGTGTAGTAGTGTTTTGCCTTCCTTCCTGTGTACATGCGTTTTTTCGCTGTCGTCCGTATTTATTATTATTTCAATGTAATTTATAAACTTTTGTGAGAGATGTTGGACTAACACTGGGCACTGATCAGTTGTAACTAATTTAACACCAACACTATATGCTTTTTCTCTCCACGTTGTTATTGATAGTTGCAAGCCAAACGTCTACAAACACTACTACATCTTCCGCAAAATCTATTTTCCTAGTTCGAGTACACATTGCACTGCATATGTAGGGGTCATTCCCTGAGTACTAGTCCGAGACAAAACCCAAGAACAAAGTTTTAAGTGGCCACAGACTTATTCAAGTCGGTTATTTGCATTTATCGGTTATATACATATGTATATCCCAACATTAATTTTCCGTTAGTATTTCGATAATAACACCAATGTATTTTCTTTTCCTCTTTTCTTTTTGTATTTGGATTTTACATTTGTGTTTGAATTCAAAACAATTCAAATTGGTTTTGATTAATTTAATTATTATTCAGGGGCAATTTGCGAAACAAAATTACAACAAAAATGCTTTTTATACTTCGAAACTGTATACTTTTTCACGATGGTTTTTTGCAAAGTAATTTTGGTTTGCTGTTTACTTCTTGGTGTATTTTTATACTTGCACTACTCAAGCATATAACATACTTCTCAGACTATGTCGTACAATTTCTTAGACATGTAACCGTTAAATATTCTGATGGCAAAAAGTAACAATAATTTTAAATAAAATTATAAAGCTGTATTTTGTGTTTTACCAGCCTAGTTATCGACATTTCTTATAAATGAAAAAATTTTAAACATTTATGTGTTGATTACATGTTACACAGATATATATAAATATATATATATATATATATATATAGGGTGTTTTTTTAAGCTAGATAGAACTTTAAATTGTAAAAAGTAACACAAAGAATTAAATTTTGATGAAACATTTTTTTTATTTGTTTCAGTATACTCTGACAAATCATCATGAATAGACTCACGCTTGAACAACGCTACGAAATTATCCAAATTTACTTTGAAAATCAGTCGTCGATTCGCGCGTTGTTTTATCGCAAAATTGTGTTCAGCGATGAGGCGCATTTTTGGCTTAACGGGTTTGTTAATAAGCAAAATTGCCGCATATGGAGTGAGACCAATCCACAAGAGACCCTACAGACTCCATTACATCCAGAAAAATGCACTGTTTGGTGCGGTTTTCATGCTGGTGGCATCATCGGACCTTATTTCTTCAAAAATGAGGCCGGAGCTCGCGTTACGGTCAATGGAGATCGTTACCGCACCATGATCAATGATTTTTTGTTTGAAAATATGGATGACATTGATCCGGAGGAGATGTGGTTTCAACAGGATGGCGCTACGTGCCATACGGCGAACGCAACCATCGACTTACTGAAATCAAAATTTGGCGATAAGTTGATTTCGAGAAATGGACCTGTCAATTGGCCTCCAAGGTCGTGCGATTTGACACCTCTCGATTATTTCCTGTGGGGCTACGTGAAGTCACTGGTTTATGCTGATAAACCAGCAACAATTGACGCCTTGGAGGCCAGCATTGTTCGTGTTGTTCGTGACATACGGCCAGCAGTGCTCGAAAAAGTGGCCCAAAATTGGACGTCCAGAATGCGCTTCGTCAAGAACAGCAGCGGTACCCATATGCCCGAAATCATTTTCAAATGTTAATGTCACGTATTGATCTTTCGAATAAAAAAAAATTTTGATTACAATTTAATTTTTTGTGTTATTTTTTACAATTTCAAGTTCTATCGGGCTTAAAAAAACACCCTATATATATATATATATATATATATATATATATATATATATATATATATATATATATATATATATATATATATATATATATATATATATATATATATATATATATATATATATATATATATATATATATATATATATATATATATATATATATATATATATATATATATATATATATATATATATATATATATATATATATATATATATATATACTGCTTTACCTAGTGTCTACAACTGCGATTAACCCTGACATAATATCTGAGAAAACGTCGGCAGAATGAGAGAGCGAATTTCTCTATGTCCATCTTCATATCTAACAAGGAGTAAACGTATTGTAGTTAATCTTATAAGAATTCATAAATCAATGAAAGCCGAGAAGAAAACACATCCTTGCGATGAATAAAATCTTATACGAATTTCGTATATGCGCACATTTTGTACAAAATTAATCACTTATAGTATATATTTAATGCATAAAAACAAACTGTTTTCCATTTAAAATGGTTTTTTTAAGATATTTAGCAAAATTAATAATCAGTAAAATTGCAATGGCGTATTTTTGTAAACAAACACACACACAATCGATTTTTTGACAGCTCTTATTATAAGATCGTTGCCATAAGATTTCTCATAAGAAGGCTCTCATAAAAATTATTATAAGACTGCGATAACAGTGATTTTAATTCTACACGTAACAGAATTCTCTCTGCGATTGAATTTGACGTTCTCATCTCAGATATTATCGCAGGTGTGGACACTAAGTTACAGACATACATAAATATGTACATAACAAAAATAAGTTAAGAAGAATTTTAATAATTTATTGTAACAATTGATTGAAAAAATAAACAAACATAACCAGAAAATGTGTAGATACATATGTATGTTCATATATTTAATAAAGCGTTGTTTTGGATAATATTGTTTAATTTTTTAGTGAAATATGCAAATATAAGTTGTCGTAAATTTTGTTCTGTTGTTGTTTAATTTTGTCTTGATAATATTATAAATCAAAAATATTGAAATCTTCAAAATATTCTATGATTAATTAGTATAAGTCATTAGCTTGCTATATTTTTACTATACGAAAAAACAAAGTTATTTTAAACTTGTAAGAAAATTATTAAAGCATTAAGTAAAACTTAACGCTATTAAGCTTATGGAAAATTCTGTGAATGGCTACTGAACAGTTATTTTTTACATTTTTTATCATAAACTTGAATTTTGTGAAAAGCTTGTTTTAAATATTTTTACTGTAATTATATATATATATATATATATATATATATATATATATATATATATATATATATATATATATATATATATATATATATATATATATATATATATATATATATATATATATATATATATATATATATATATATATATATATATATATATATATATATATATATATATATATATATATATATATATATATATATATATATATATATATATATATATATATATATATATATATATATATATATATATATATATATATATATATATATATATATATATATATATATATATAAATTTATATACGTATTTTTTTATTTTGTTAAGTTGTGTTTTTAAAAATATTAGCTAAATAAATTATTATGTGTTTTATATTTAAAATTATACAAAGATTATTTTTAAAGTGGAGTTTTCTAGTTTTTTTTTTTTTGTTTTTATTTTATTTAATAAAGAAAAAGCTTATGTGACAAAAAATGCAACGGTAGGAAAATATTTATTGTTGCATTTCCTTTTTTGCTTATGTAAACTACTTACTATGCCTTTTCCAAAAAAAAAAAAAAACAAATTCTGGTGTCGCTATGTAAGTGTGTTTTTATAACAAATAGCAACAACTATTTCTTAGGAAAAACATTTTTGCAAAAGTTCAAAAATATCGAACAAAGTTCGATTTGAATTTTAATAATTCTATGAGGGTTTTGATTAATTTTAATTATAAATTATTTCAAGCTGAAAGCAACGTAATGTTATACAATTAAAAAAAAGCGATGAACGTAAATTTCAAAATACGCTC
Source organism: Thecocarcelia acutangulata (assembly GCA_914767995.1). Lineage (NCBI taxonomy): Eukaryota > Metazoa > Arthropoda > Insecta > Diptera > Tachinidae > Thecocarcelia > Thecocarcelia acutangulata. The sequence continues at coordinate 299,860 of OU612097.1, forward strand.
CAACGCTAATTTATGTTTATTTTTCAATCGATCTATTAACTTTGTCAGCAGTTTTATGGGTGCTACAATAAAGTTTGACCGATTTTATAAGAAATGTACATCAGGTTGTAATTTTTTCTTTTCTTAATCTTACTGTTCCTGTATGTAAAGATAAAAAACATCTATGACACTTCTTTCAAACTTAGAAAAAAAGCTTCAATTTTAACATAATTTAGCTTCGTAGCTAAATAATAGGTTTTTTTTTAATAATTTGATTGCTTCTTTCGCAAATGTTACCAATAATATTGTTAAATGTTTATACATACTCGTACATACATACTAACATAGTAGGCTTTAGCATAAGCACTAATTTCAAATACAATAAGACACTCCTCAATTTGCTTTATGCTACCATCTCTTAACAAATACGACGCAATATTCTCTTATAAGAAACAAACATAATAAATATTAGGTGTGTTTCTTTACTTTCCGGGAGAGTTTCAAATACAGATAAAATTTGTCTAAAGTACACGAACGCAAAAAGCCAAATTTCTAGCCCAAAAAGATACATATGCTGTATATTGATGTGGCAACAAAAATTGGCATTTAGTTTTACAAAAAAATACTGTGATATTTTACAATTGGGCTTTTAAAGTCTTGCACATTCCTTTTTATTTAATATTTATATAAAAACACTGAAATGGTTTGTATTCGAGTTGATTCAAATGAACTTTGTATCTTTGTTATTGTTTATTTTTCGAACAGCTGCTTAACTACTTGCGCAAACTAGCCCGAAGAAAAAGTACCGTCTATTTTGTGCAAGAAGAGGAAGCATACTATTCTCTCAAAAGCGTTCTCATTTGCCCAATTTTAATGTACGGGAACGCTTTCCGTGCAAATTGGGATCCGGCGGATCCCAAAGTAGAGTAAAGAAACACACCTATTGTATATCTATAAATATCAAGACAAGAAAAATTAAGCATGATTTGAAACATTTGGTATGATACTGGAATATTTTATAACTACATATATATATTTATTAAAATATATATTGATTAAAATTAAATGCCTTTACAAACAAACATATGTACAATATAAATTCTTACATACATATGTATATATAAAAAATTTTTTTAAAGAAAAAAATTTTAAATTAAAGATAGGCATATCGTGAAATAGTCTATATAATAAAAGTTATAATTAAACATTTCCAGATGATTTTAAAATGAAAATTGGATATCGGACTCTTGATTAAAATTTATTACTATACAAGAAACATAATCAATTATAGGCAATAAAATTTGTTGTTTTATTGCTTAAATATTTCTTTTTATATGAGTATAAATTGGGAATAATAGAAATTCTAAAGAAAAAACAACTTTTGGAAACAGTAAAAGTAAAATTTTATTTGCTTTAGTTTATTTATATTGAACACGCACGAGTAAATACAAATACTTTGCACGTATATGGTTTGTATTTTTATACCCTTCACAAAAATGTAAGGGGTATACTTATGTAAGTATGTACTTTTGTCTGTAATTTCTACAATTTTCATTTGCGACCCTATAAAGTATATATATTCTGTTTCAGAATTAATAGAAAAGTCGATTAAGCGATGTCCGTCTGTCGGTCGATGAAATACCGTTTCTGAGAAAACCATTAGACTTAGAAACTTTTTTCTTGCACCATTTTATTACCCCGTCGATTCATGGGTTTGCTATTGAAATTCAGTAAAATCGGTTTCCATATAGCTGAGATATATCCAAAATTCCGAAAAAAACCATTATTTTTTGCAATTTTGTATAAACATTTTTGAAGTTTGTTTTGCTTCAAACTTCATACAATTATTAAGCATGGCAATAACAAGGCGAAAAAATTTTCCGCGATATCGGTCCATATATGTATATCCGAGCTATAGCCTAAACCGATTTTTTAATGAACAGAATTAGAAAGACAGAATTAGCCACAGATCCTGTTAAGGAAGTGTCAAACAAATGTTTATAAATAACGAAAAAGAACAAAAAATAGCAACTTTTTTTTGATATTGTTCACTTAATTTGTGCCGATAAATTGTGTGAAAATCTTATGTTGCATTTTAGTTATCCTCTGAATACAAAGAGGAAAAGCAGACATTAAACTAATTCTATAAAAGTGGAACAACTATCACATGATATAAAAAATACAAGGTAGTTTCATTCTTTCTTTATTACAGCCAATTTTCACGATGACTTAAAGCCATGTCTAAAAGGCATGTTTTTTCTTTTGTACTGAAAATTTTTGAAAATTAAAAAAGCCATGTTTTCTGTTTTCAAGCTTTTTTTCTCTAATTTCTTTTTGACTCGTTTGTTATTTTTTAAATTGTTTTATACCAATAAAAATTATAAATAGCTTGTTTTCTATGTTTCACAGCTATCTATATGTCGACATTTCATAGGAACTACCCTAATCATCAGTAGACTTTGGAAATTTTTGAAAGATATTCTCAAACATTCAACTTTATATCCCAACAATATAAATAAATTGTTGAGAATTTAAAAGAAAAATGCTCTAATAATACCTGTCAAAACACAAAAAACAAGCCTTTTCATTTATACACGTCTCTAACATTTCTTCTAATGAGAGTAAAAAGCAAATTACTCTCTAAATTTACAAATTTTACCCAAACTGCTGGAACGCAAAAAACCACAATCGTACATCCTGCTGCTTACTTTTTAGATTATAGTATATTTTAGTAATTTTAGACGCTTAAAACGTATAACATCATATAAACAAAAGATTTGCATTATTGGCAACAGCTGTTAAATTAAAAGCAATGTGAAATTTTCAATAGATTTTATAGTACATATTTATAAAATGAAAAGCCAAATAACAATTGCATGTTGTGTTTACAACTTTACATCGTTATTTTTAGTTTGGACAACCTTTCATTTTGCTTTTAACTAAGTTTTAAACAAAAACTTTTTTCGAATTTGCAAATTTTTTGATTACATTTTCAGTTTCATATGTACATATGTAAACATAAAACAGCTGATTATTCAATTCTAGTCCGAGCTTACCCAAAGCAAAAGTTCGGGCTAATTTGTACAGGAAATGAAAAAAATTACACACATATTATGGAAAGTGTTCCATAGAACAGCTGTTTGTTGGTGGAAGAATAAAAAATTCTTAAAGAAAAATATTAAATTTATTAACGGCGTAGAAAATCTTAATAATTTTATTTTATGCGATGTTATTTTTAATTAAATATATTGTGCTGTTGTTTAGTGCAAAATTAGCAACTAATTGAAAAATAACTTCTACAGGCAATAACTCGTTTGTGTGTTTTTTGTTTACCTTTTTTTGCACTAAAACAAATGCAAGCACACGAAAACCATATGGTAAATGAGACAAACTTAAATGAAGAAGTTAAGTCCAAATTTATAGTGAAAAACAGATTTTCGTATTTAAATGGAACTTAAACCTAAATAACATTTAAATACGAACTCAAAAACTGGGCCTAATTCTATAAAAAACAGCTGAGACAGCAGCAAGTGAAAATATTTTTGCATTCTAATAAAAAATATGTTAGAAAATATTGTATTATAATTGTTTGTTCACATATGTTTAAAACCTGTCCAGAACCCTCCACGGAACGGGATGGTGAACCAATATAATTTAAATTTTCGTAAACGGAGTGTTCCGCCGATTTACTATTTATTTTTTAAAATTATAAAAAAATAAATGCTCATTTCAAATGAGAAAATGCAACAGCAATCATATGTAAAAAATGCAGAAAGTAGAATTCATATTTTTATTTTTGATATTTCTTTATTTTATTAGATTTTAGTTACCTGTCGTGAGCAAATATGTTGACGACAAATCTGCTCCCTTTTGAAAGACAAATACGCTAAGCGCGTTTTGTAATATATTTGAAATTTGTCGTATTCACTGCTGTTTTTCGCCAATCACGGTACCATTTTTCAAAAACGCCCGTCTTTCGCCATAAAACCGCCAAACACAATAAGGGTCATTATTAGTTGGTGTATTTGCTTATCTCCTTTTTAATACCTCTGCTTAAAAATTAAGAGACAATACACTAACACTAGCTTTCAATAGGGGCGCCAGATAACGGGGGCACGTGCCCCTCATGCCATTATGGAAGAGACGGCAATGCCCATACAATATTCTGGACTATAGACATTTAATATTCGTCATTAAGATTTCACTGTAACATTAAGCATTTATTCGAACCGCAAATTTAGTAGGGCATTTCTTACAATTTGCAGTACTCTTCTGAAGAAAATTACAGTTAAGGGAATTAATTTCATTTATTTATACAATTTTTTTTTTGCAAGTTTCATATTTGGATACGAAAACTGCAAAAATATTTATATGCATAGAAATATCTTTAAAGTAATATTTACTATATTTTGTAACTAAAATATGTTTACAAATGTATTTATTACTGCGCACAATATTTTTTTTAAAGTCATTTATTTACGAGTATTGAATCTTCACAAAGTGAACTAACAATAAGTATTCAAAACTTAATACTAAATCCGCAAAATTAATTAAGTCCAGCCAATGCAAGACAAAAAAAATTTATTTTGCACGATCGATATCGGTAAAATCACCTATTTAACCTTCTGATGGTGGTAAGGGTATCACTCCTTCTGAACCGAGAATGGCCGCCAAAGTTAAGTACTCGTATATTGCGTGCAAGAGGATTTGGATGAAGTTCCAGTTCCTTGTAGCGTACTTTGAAAATTCGTCTTTTACAAGAGGAACACAGAGATCCTTATGAATTCGTGAGTTTTTTACTCAGTACTGCAGTAATTGTGCGAAGAATTTGATTTTCTCGTCTTTGAATTTTTTCAATGTTAGATGTTGAGGCGGTGCCCCATAATTGAATTCCATAGCACCATATAGACTTTAGAATTGTGTTATATAACAAAAGTTTGCACTCCAGCTTCAATGTCGAATTTCTGTCCATAAGCCAATTTAGTTGCACTGCTTTTAATTTCAACTGAGTGACTTTCGCATTAATGTGTGACTTCCACGTTCGACATGAATACCATCTGCAAAAGTTAAAAAGTGGTTTCCGGATCTCGTTGGCATGTCTGAGGCGTAAATCAAATACAAAGTAGGTCCTAGAATGCTACCTTGGGGAACTCCTGCTTCGATTGGCTGTAAGGAGCTTATAAAATCGCCTTCGTTGATAACAAACTTCCGGCCGCATAAGTAGCTTTCCAGAAGCTTGTGATTGTTTGTAGGTATGTTTAACTTTATTTTGTTCATCAAACCGTTATGCCACACTTTATCAAAAGCTTGGGAAATGTCATGAATAGAGCTGAACAATAATTTTTGTCTTTAAAAGTCTGCCTTATGACATTAACTAGTCTGGTTGTTCTATGGTGCTATGTTTAGCCCGAAAACTAAACTGATGATTAGGGATACATCCCACTCCATTCAGTATTGTAGCCAACTTCACCATTAACAATTTTTCGAACAGTTTTGAAATTGTTTGCAGTAGACTTATTGGTCTGTATGATTCTACTTTAGTGGGATCCTTCCCTGGTTTGGGTATGATAGTAATCATGGACTCCTTCTACTCTGCAGGATAATACTCGAGACGTAAATAGCGTTAAAAGTAAAAAAGAAGAATTCTTCTAGCTTCACGAGGTAACTGCTCAATCATTTTACCAGCAATTTTATCAATACCTGGAACTTTCTTGGGATTTGGGTTACAAATAACGTTTTCAACATCTTGAAAACTAAGTCTCAAAGACATAGCCGGTCTAACAGCATATGACGGTAGTTGTGTTGAATCATTCGCTTTATCATTTCTAGTAAAAACATTTCTTGTTAACATTCACCATCACCTTTTCAGAATCGCTTCTTGCCTAACCTCCATTTGACGTTCGCAAAAGTGGCTTGCCATAACGAATAACCGGATTGAGGAGTACCATCAAGACCTTCCAGATAATTTTCAAGGGAAGCCATTCTTTTGATTTCAATCAAATTTTAATAATTTTAAGCTAAGGAGACCTGCGAAGTTGTCACTCTCTTCTATGGAATCTAACTAAAGTTCTATTGTTCTCATTTCTGGATCTCATATGGCTAGTGGTAACATGTTGCTCGACTAATTTGAGGTTGACAAAATCGTTAATTGACACATCAATATCCTCAGGGGTTCTCAACGCAAGAATATTTTAATCTGACGGCTAATAACTATGGTGTCCGCTTGAAATCACATCTAAGCCCATTTTGGAAACTGTGCTGAAAAGCAGTCGCCTTTTCAGGGAAATTAAACGTGATCCCCAAAAAGTGTGATTAGCGTTATATTACCAGCCGCTAAAAATCGAGGCCCAAATGATTTAAAAAAATGTGAATATTGAGTTTCTGTTATTGAAAATTGGGGCGGTGAATAACAATATTTTCATGAAAATCTTCAATTCATGTATTAGTTGCTTGGAGATACTCCTTACGTGTCTCGTTCATTAAACAGTGTTTAATTCTGGGTTTTGTTAGAATTGCCGATCCTCCACAAGATCTTCCACAGGGATATTTTGTGTCATATAGTATATAGCCATTAATTTTTGTCTTTTTTATAGTTTAGTTTCTTTATTAGTGTTGATCCTAATTTATTGACCTTTTTTAAATAATTTTCTTCTTTTAACAATTTTCAATATCCGAGGTCGTTTTTTATAAAAATGTTTAATAATTTTATTCAATATATCGTTTTCCGTTGGAAAACTTTTTCAGGAAAATAATTGTTATAATGTTTTGAAAAATTCGAAAAAAATTTTGTGACAGAAAAACAAATAACATTAAAAAATATTTAACATACATACATATACGAAATAATATTTAACATATCTACACCCAAAATTGAAAACACTTTTTACAAACAAATAATTTTTTTTAATTAATAAAAATCTAATATACTTATATTTATCCCATATGCTTATATTTTTAAAGAAATTTGAAATAAAATTATATGTTATAAGGTTGGACTTCTCTCACATATGAAATTTGTTCAATTAAATATTGCGGTGATTCTCCTCGTTTCAGTTTTTGGATGAAATTTATTGTGTTAAAAGCAATCCTCTGTTTTATATGTATGAGATTGTAGCATAAAGTGAATTGAGGTATATCTTTTACATTTAAGAATTGTTCACATTACTTTATTTTGAAGCTTCTGCAGGCGCTCAATTTGTAGTGAAGTGCATTGTGGAACAGTATTCAAAATGAGGTTTGATAATTGTATTATAAGGGCCATATACAAAAAAAATTCTTACTTGAGTTTTAACGCATACGTTAGTTACCAAACACATTAGCACTACCATACATTTGTTAAAATTTTTTTTATGCAAAAACAGTACGTTAACTTTTGAATGTAGTAAGGAATTTAATTGTTTTGTTATGGCAACGCCGTTATGTTCAGTTGTAATTTTTTGAATAGTAATGAATAAAAACTAATATTCGAAAACCGAAAAACAAATTTAAAAAATAAAAACTGATTATTATTACATAAAATATCATATTTTTGACAAACAGTTCTTGGATTTACCTTCTTAATAAATAATGAATATATAATATGTAGTATTCGTATTTTGATCCTAGTTGTTCGACCTTTTTTTTAAATATAATTTTTGTTTACTAGAGCTTGAGGTCACTTGTTACAAAATTATTCGTTTTATTAATGTTTCGATATTTCGACACCCCTTTGTGTGTCTTCTTCAGGAAAATTTCTAAATTTTTGTTTACAAAATTTTTATAAAATTGCAAACAAATTGATGTAACAAAAAACAAATTATACATAGAGAAAATTTTTTTTTAAACAGTAGTAACATTAACATTATTCATGGCATATATTTTTTTTATATTTTTATTATTTTTTATAAAAAGAAAGAAATGAAAAATTTTTTAAATAATCTAAAATAAAAACCTATTTATACGTTTTTAACTCCTGTTTTTACTCTTGTATATTATAGACATTTAATTAATTTCAATTAATTTATGTAATAAAAATAATAATATCTTTTGTTTTAAAATTTTCCCAATATTGTGTTTTTCAAGAAAAATAATAATCGGCAAGTCAAGTGTCATTTTAACGTACAGTTAAAGTGTACTCAATTCAACTTTAAACGAATGGTAAGCTAACAATTGTTTTTACATACAACGTTAGGAAATCTGTCTTAACAATTGCTTACCAAGCTTTGTTAAGTTTTTTTGCATACGGCCGTAAATGTTTATTGATTTTTCCTTATTTTTTTGAAAAAAACTAATTTTTTACGATTTAAATTTTAGATTTTTATCAATTACTAGTCCTAAATATTTGATTTCTTTTACTTTTTCTATTGTTTTTGTTAATTTAAAAATTAGGTTACTGTTTGTATTTATTTCTCATAGTTGTGTTTTATTCCCATTCAATTTAAGTTTATTCATATTTAACCAGGGGTTTAGATTTTTCATATCATCTGTTAAGTATTCATAATATTGTTGATCGGTTTCTCCTTCTGCAAACACTAAGGTATCATCTGCATAATTATTTTACATTAATTTTAATTCGAGTGTTAGATCATTAATATATAGTAAAGCTCCCAGAATTGATCCTTGAGGTACTCCGTATTCATTAATTATAGATTTAGATTGCACGTTGTTTACTTTTGTTTTCTGTTTTCTTTTGGTGAGATATGTATGTTTTAAACCATTTTAATACTTTATCTCGAATGCCGTTCCTAAAAAGTTTTTGAAGAAGAATATTTCTGATTATTGTTTCAAAAGCTCTTTTGAAATCAAGAAACAATGCAATTAATTTTTTACGTTCTTCTATTTTTTTTTTCATTTGTAAGTACATAATTGGTCGTCGTTTCACATGAGAAATTTTTTCTAAATTCCGACTGGTATTTCGACAGTACGTTATCATTTTCTAAATACTGTTCCATTTGTTCTTTACTGACTTTCTCCATAAGCGCATTAATTGGTCGTAATTCCTCACATTTCTTTGTTTTTGCAATTTTTTCAATTGAAATAATTATTGATATTTTCCAATTTTTCGGAAATACGCCTATTACATTTCCTATTATATTCCAGTTGTCAAGTAAAATTTTTCTGCTTATATTGTCAAAATCTGGGTTATTCTTTAGGTTTTTGCATATTATTCTTAAATCTACTAGAGATACTACCCGCGATTTGAACTGGGAGCCCACCACATGCACGTTGTGGACGTATTGCTCCTTATATACTACATGAAATATTTATTGAATTTTTTGGCTACGATTATATCGTAGTTGTTCTTATATTCTACATCATTAAATATCAAAGTTTCGATTACACTTTTTGGTTTTCTTGAAATTATGTAAGTCTTCATATTTCTTTCTGGTCTTTGGCAAAAGCTATTTTGTTATTGATATATATGGTCTGATAAAAAATAACCGTTATTTTCAAACTTCGTGAGTTACGAATGTTCGCTTTTCGCATTTTTTTCTGTTATGTTGGTTCACATGTACTCATATGTTATATATGTTGGCAATATCAGCCATTTTGGATTGTCAGTTTGTTTTTGATAGATAAGGTTAGTCGTGTTTTGGTGTGCTCTTCGATTATTTACAAAATTTTGAGCAAAAACATAACTGGTGACGAATCATGGAAGCGTCCAAACCGAAAAAAGCACGTCAAGTTCGGTTAAATGTGAAGGTTTTGTTCACTGTTTTCTTCGACTGCAGTGGCTTGGTGCATCATGTATGCTTGCCACAATGCTGTACGGTCAATACCTTGAAGTTATGCGCCGTTTGCACGAAGCAATTTGTCAGAAACGCACAGGAATGTGGAAAAACAATCATGGATTATGATTTTCACGATATCGCACTAGCTCACACATCGTTGCATGTGCATGAGTTTTTGGCTAAAAATAAAACCGTTATCATGCGTCAACCACCGTATTCACCGGACTTTTTTCTCTTCCCAAAACTGAAGACACCAATGGAAGGAACGCGTTTTGCTACGATTAAGGAGATAAAAGAAAAATCGAAACAGGAGGTGTTGGCGATACTAAAAAGCGCGTTTCTGAAGTGTCTCGTGGATTGGAAAAAACGCTGGCGTAAGTGTATTATATCTGAGGGTGATTACTTTAAAGGGGATAGTATAGTTATTGATGAATAAATAAAAACTTTTGGAAAAAATTTAAAATAACGGTTTTTTTATCAACCCTCGTATTTATATCTTTCATTTTGAATTCTTACTTTGTAGATATTTCGAATTTCTTTATGTTTTACCCATTCTTCATTTGTATTTTCGACTCTTACTCGTTGATAACTGTTAATCTTTTTGTGTTTCAATCTGCTTGTTTCATCATTAAGCCATTTGCATTCCATATTTTCCATAACAGTTTTCTTTATACTTAATTTTTTTTAGCGCATTCACCAAACATTCGTCAAAATTGTTGACTTTATCGTCTATATCAACATTACTGCGTTCTTGCTGAATCCTTTGACTTTCTGTTTTAAGTTTTTGTTTATCATATTTAAAAATTTCAATTTCTTTTGTTATGTTTTTGTTCTTATGCCTAACATTTTCTATTATTATAACTATAGCTTCCTGGTCCGATATTTTATTTGAAATGCTTATATTCGCCGATATGTTTCTATTACTAGTTGTTACATAGTCAATTAGTGTTACTCTTGTAAAATCTTCTTTTAAATAACTGTTGGTTATCAAATGAGTTTCAGCAATCAGAACTATTTCGATATGCTTTTCCATAAAGAAGCGCTCAAATCTTTTTTTTTTTTGTGTTGGTGGATGCCGTTTGCGTTCTAGAAACATATTTTAAAACACATCATTTGTTTAAAACTTCCTGCAAAATAATGGATAATATTTTCAGCATTTCCTGCATCATGATTGTCATAGAAACCGCAAACGTTTTAATAGATGGAACAAGAGTCTGCAAAGTTTTCTTGCTAAAATTTGGATCAAAGTTTTGAGGTTTGGGCTCCTGGTTCAAGTTTTGATCGATTTTAAATGCATTAGCATATGAAAATGGTTTGGAGCTTTGCGTGTTTGTGTGGTTGACCTATCTGGGGAAAATTGTTTTTTTGCAAAGACTTTTGACTGATGTATTGCTAAGGAAAAATTGATGACTTGTTTGTCATTGACCGCTTATAATGAGTATAGACCTCTTAGAGCGAGCATAGATCTGTAAATTGCAGTATGATTACCTCCACAGTTACTGCATTTTTTAACACTGGCATCGGCCTTGGATTCATAGCACTGTGATGGACCATAAAATTCGCCACACACAACACAAACAGCGGGCAACTTACAGTAAACATTAGTATGGCGAAATTCTTGGCAGGTTACTTAATAATGTTTTTTACATTTAAACTAATAAAATTTAAATAAACTTTTGAAAAATGTTACCTTTTTATAATAAACTGTAATCTTTTAACAAAGTATTTCTGCTAAAAACTACTTTTTTTAGCATATATTGTACTTTCTGAAAAGATCTTGAAAGTTCAATATACTCGAGCATACGAGAAATATGAAATTGAAAAATATTTTTATATACTGCGCAATAAAAAAATATGTCTACTAGCTTATTTTGCTTCTATTTGCTATAAAATATACTCGTATATTGATTTGCTTAAAAATTGTCCGCATGATTGAAATTCATTCAAAGTTGATATTATATATGTATATAATTTAAGTGATGATGATTGACCGATTTGTGATGTAACTTGCGTTCAACATTGCTACCGTCTAAAATTTTAATGTGTCGGTTCTGAAAACGATTAATAGCTAATTTTAGCTCGTGAGTGGTGCAATGCATGCTCACGAGCTTTCTAACAATGCAATTTTTTTTTATTTCGGAATAAAAAAAAAATATATTTACAAGCGTAAAAAAAAATTAAGGCCTCAGCGTCGCTCAGACATTTTAGAGGAAGTTGAAAATTTGTGTGTTTAATTATGATTAAGTATTCTTTATAAAAAGTTTTACTAAAACTTTTCAGTTATGCCTTCACATAAAAAGTTGCCGCGTAGTTAACAAAGGAGTACATCAAAAAAACTGTAGACTAATACAATTAGTTGAGGCCAACAGTTAACCAGTGAGAGCGAGACGCAAAACTTTCGAAGGCCAAACAACAACGACAAGCCTGATCGCACTTACGAAATTATTACGATAACGCGAGAACTGTTCTCCAGCCCAGAATTGTATCTAAAATAAAACCAGCTAATTGTAACATAATTTTCAAATACAAAATCCATGATTGTTTTTTCCACAATTCTCTACGTTTCTGACGAATTGGTTCCCGCAATCGGAGCATAACTTCAAGATAGTATTTCTTATTGACCGTAAAGCTTTGTGGGAAGAATTCATGACAAAAAAGCAAAACCGACACATTTGAGCGAACTTGGCGTGCTTTTTTTGGCCTTTTCCCTTTTGGACGCTTCCATTGGGATTATTTGGCTTTGGTTTCAATCTCATAGCCATACATACACCCATGATTCGTCACCAGTTATGGCCTTTTTAAGGAAATATGGATCGTCGTTGACGATGTTCAACAGCTTTTGAGTGATGTCCCTGCGACGTTGTTTTTGCTCAAAATTTAGTAAAAAGTCTTTTTATCTATTAACTGACAATCCGAAATGGCTGATATTGCCAACATATATAACAGACACATGTACCAATGTAGCAGGAAAAAAAAATTCTGAAATGCATAATTTCTTTCAATATGTTGTCAACATTTTTAAAATTATTTATTAAAAAAACGGGCGTATTAATTTGAGTTTGAAGATTTGGAAAATAAAGTGCAGATTTTGCAGATTTTTTCATGCGAAATTCTTGAGTTTTGCAGATTTTGCCTCTTTAAATTCTGTCAGCCATGGTCCATATACGAGTATATACCTGAGATATAGCTTAAACCGATTTTTTCATGAAAATCTCCAGGAAAGAAAACCTTTTTGGAATGACGGTTCAAGACAAAAAAAATTTTTTCACGATATCGATCCATACGAGTATATATATACTATGGGCCATATCCAAAAAAAATTCTTACTTGAGTTTTAACGCATACGTTAGTTACCAAACACATTAGCACTACCATACATTTGTTAAAAATGTTTATGCAAAAACAGTACGTTAACTTTTGAATGTAGTAAGGAATTTAATTGTTTTGTTATGGCAACGCCGTTATTTTCAGTTGTAATTTTTTGAATAGTGATGTATGAAAACTTATATTCGAAAATTGAAAAACGAATTAAAAAAATAAAAAGTTATTATTATTACTTAAAATAACACATTTTTGGCAAACATTTCCTGGATTTACCTTTTTAATAAATAATGAGTGTATAATATGTAGTATATTAATCGAATTGAGAAAAATTAATAGGATTACTTATACTTAAAATATTTTTATTAATCGAATAACGTTTTTCATTGTATTCGTTTGAGTGAAAGTGCATCACTAACATATTTCTTATTTATGTTTCCCTTTTAAAACTTATATTTTCAATTTATATAATATGTAACGCTCAAATTTATTTATCTAGCAATCATAATACATCGTTTTTGTTAATATTTTCCATAAAATTGTGAATTAAAAGACAAATAAAAATCAAGAATTCAAATGTCATTTTAACATACAGTTAAAGTGGCCCAGTTCAACTTTAAACGTATGGTGAGATAATAGTTGTTTTTGGATACAACGTTATGAAATTTTCCTTAACAATTGCTTACCAAGCTTTGTTAAGTTTTTTTGCATACAACCGTATATATTCACGTGGCTATCGTGCAGAGTATTTTAGAAGTTGTAAATACATATTTAATTTATAGAAAAATATATACCATATTTGTATATATGAATGTATCTGCATACAATTTTTAATTTGGTTCATTTGAAAAGCATGTTTAGGCGAATGTGTTTCAAATGATATATGGAAATATGTCGGTGCATTTTTTTTTTCATTTACCGATCACTAGAACGAGCCTTTACAACTAGTGTTACGACTGTAGCAAGTTATTAACTTTGTTGCACAAAAACAAGCATTGAAGAGAAAGAAATGTACTTACATAATATTTAATAATTAATTCAATAAATTCGAAAATTAAATGTAAAGTAGTTTAAAATAAATATTTGTTTGGTGTCAGGCAACGATTTTATCTTAATGTTTATTTAATGTGTATAAACATTATTTATGTTGCAACTTTTTAGAGATTTATTTATTAAAATTTAAATAAATGTACATGTATTTATAAAATAGTTTTATATATCTATTAAAAAAACTTAAATTTTAATATATACACACACATATGTATGTATAAACCGATTTCATGAAAATCAAAATTATATTTATGTTAATATTTTTATTACGTTGTCTTAAAAAAAAATTTAAATTAGTTTAATTTTTAAGTAGTATTTGTATTATACTTGATACCAAGAAACAATAAAAGGAATTAAGAAAAATAATCACTGTTCCAATGTTTTTGTTAGTTTGTTGTTGTACTCACACGTACTGAAAAAGTGAGCAAATTCGAACCACGGCTTCGAATTACTTGTAGGTACTATGATGCAGTTGCTAGGTGGCGGAACTAGAAGTTGTTGTACTTTTTAATTTTTCACAAAAATAACTCCTAAAAGTAATAAAAATACAAATAAAGTGACTACAGCTTAAGTAGATAACACACGATATGTTTTTAATAATGTAGAAGTCATATTTCACCCTGTAAAATACCTACATATCGTCTGTTACCTCAAAAACATTGCGTCTGTAAAAAACATGAGCAAAGTCATCTGACAAAATTTCAAATAGAATGTGTTCTATTTTGTTATGTTTAAACCAAGGCGACTTTATACAGGTGAATGCAAGCGGAAAGGCGAATTCAGTACTATGTATTTTGTTATTGTAAAACATATCGTGAATGTCATAATCTAAATTCGCCTAAGATTGCTCAGCAGAGAAAAAATTGTATATAAACGTGAAATATAAGCTTTTATAATTGTTTGTAATTAAAATCACAGATTATATTAGTTTTTCACTTTTAAATTCACACAAATTTCTTGAAATTGCACTAAATCATGCAAAAAAAAACTTCAGATTAAAATGGCGCGAAAAAGTTTGTAAACAAAAGAAACAAAATTTGACAGTCTCATTGGAAAAAACGCAAAAAATAATCACCTGTGCTGTTAAGTTCACCTGGTAATGAATTCGCCTTGGTTTAAACATCTGACATTACCATGATATAACAAATACAAGGTAGTTTCATTCTCTTCTTATTATTTGTAAAAAGGATTTTTGAAGTTTATTTTTAGAGAGAAATATAAAAAGGCGTTGCCACACAGTTGAATAAGGAAATTTACTCCTAGAATGGATTTTTTCTGAAATGTGTAGTGCATTGTTCATATTAGAAAAAGCTAGAAATAATAAGCTGATGTAAGTAGGTATCTGTGGTCGTTTTGAAACTATTGTTAGGTTAGGTTTAACAGGCTGCCAGCTATTGTAAAGCCAGCCCACTTGTGTCCAATTTAGTCCCAAAAACTAAAAGCACGGACTTCTGCTAATCAGTAAGCTTTACGATAGCATTCAAACGAATGCCTATTTTAAAGAAAATATTATTACATTTAAAAGAAAATACTCTTTAGATATTAAAAACAAAGGAAAAAGTTTGATGCTTGTGATTTAAAAATATATAATTAATTATTTCTACTAGAATGACCCAGATGCAGCGTAATCTTGAATATTCTTCATTACTTACAATAAGAAAAACCTACTTCCAAAAGATGTCATTATTTGTTTAAATATCAAAGTAAGCATGTTTAGCGAAAATTTGCATATAGTTTTCCGTCGTTTCCGTGCCTTCAAACTTGTTCTGGACGTGACTTGTAACTTCTCTAACAAATGGCGCGATATAATTGTTCAGTGTATTTAAAAGAAAAAATAATAGCTGATTTTAATAACGGCCAATCAGTGACCACAATTACAAAAAAAAATTATATTCACCAAGAATTATAAGCCGGTTTCGTTGTTCGGGTACTTTGGTTACAGAGCAGTAAACGAGATGGTCAGGTAATAATATGTTTGATAAAAAAGACCAATTCGTGTCGTCAAGAACTCTCGCCACACAATTGTCATTAAATGTTACCACCAGAAGGATTCAAAGGCAGGCTGCAGAAGGCAGACTAAAAGCATAGCATACAAAAGTGTAAAAAAGATCTTTATATCATATAGATATATATACTGACCAGGTTGGAATTTGCAAGGGAACACATTAATTTGACCTCCACACACAGGAATTCCATACGATTCTCCGATGAGTCCAAATTAAATTTAAAAGTTTCCGATAGATTAAGACTGGTTAGATGACCGACAGGCAACGTCTTCATCCACGTTTTATTTGATTTATTGGTATAAATGGTAGAAGCTAAAAATAGCGAATAAAAAACTTAATTGTTTGAATTTTTGTTCTCTGCTTTTCGATACTTTCAAAAAGCAAATCGTAGCAACCAACGGTTGTTCATTTGTTTGAAAGGTGTAAAGAAACGTTAGAGAGGTGAATAAATGAAAAGGCTTGTTTTTTGTGTTTTGACAGGTATTATTAGAGCATTTTTCTTTTAAATTCTCAACAATTTATTTATATTGCTGGGATATAAAGTTGAATGTTTGAAAATATCTTTCAAAAATTTCCAAAGTCTACTGATGATTAGGGTAGTTCCTATGAAATGTCCTACTTATGTGAACCTGATATCTCCTGTGTATAGGCTGATCGCCTTGCGTGTATGTAGCGCATTCCGAACTGTATCGGACCTCGCCGCTTTTGTCATTGCCGGCATGATACCGATCGAGCTAGAGGCCGCTTCGGACATCACGGTTGGGTTGAGAGAATCGTGTCTGCGAAAATGGCAAGAAAGATGGGCGACAGCTGACAAGGGAAGATGGACCTACTTACTGATACCAGACATCAGAGCATGGCTATCAAGAAAGCATGGCGATTTGAACTACTATATTACACAGTTTCTAACTGGGCATGGTTGTTTTAGGTCGTACTTGTACCGTTTTGGACATGACAGTACTCCGTTCTGTCCGAGTTGTGATGGTAATGTCTTGGAAGATGCTGAGCATGTGTTCTTCATCTGTCCACGGTTTAATAGTGATAGGGAATATTTAGAAACAGTCCTAGGACGTAGCATCAGTCCGAGCAGTATCGTTCCAATCATGTTGGAATCTTTGTGCAACTGGACGTACGTCTGTAGTTTTGTAAAATTGGTTTTGTTGGAACTTCGTAGGTTAGAACAGATTCGCAGCAGAATCAATGTAGTTTAGTTTAGATGTAGGGTGTATCACCTTTCCCACCCCGAGACGTAAAGCCTTGCGGCAGTCCCTCGGGGAGCATCTGGGTCAGGGCGAAGGGGTGTTTTTTAGCGAGTTAAAGTCTCGCACTACTGGCAACCACCATCACTGCCAGTGCCTTTCGATGGTTTTTCACCCCGCTAATAAAAAAAAAAAAAAAAAAAAAAAAAAAAACATACATACGTACATACATACATATGTACATACATACATACATACATACATACATACATACATACATACATGCATACATACATACATACATGTATCTATGTATGCAAACCGGATCTAAGTGCTAAAGATCCTGGCTGGGTTAAGGTTGGCCCAAGGGCTAAAACAAAGAAAGCGTCCGTTAAACCAGATGCTATAGTGATTAAAACCTGTGGAGATACTTCCTATGCGGATATTCTCAGACAGGTGAAGAGGGACCCTAAGCTAAACAACCTGGGTCAAAATGTGAAGAGCATTAGGAAGACAGGGAAGGGTGAACTGTTGTTTGAGCTGAATAGACCCGCGCACCAGAATACGGGCGAATTTAGGTCGGCTATAGAAGAGGTGCTAGGTGATGCTGCTAAGGTTAGATCACTTTCTCATGAGGTCAGGCTTGAGATTAGGGATATAGACGAAGTAACCTCTAAGGAGGATATTTATGAAGCTCTCGTCAAAATATCTGACGAATTTAAAGCTTTGCACCCTACGGCAGTTAAGTCGCTAAGGAGAGCATACGGTGGGACACAGACCGCCACAATTGGCGTGAGTGCACTGATAGCTCGCCGCCTTATAGAGATGGCAAAGATACGTATTGGCTGGGTGGTTTGCCGAATACGCGAAAAGGTAGCACCAAAAAGATGCTTTAAATGTCTGGATTATGGACACGTAGCAGGGAACTGTAAGGGGCAAGACCTTTCAGGGAATTGCCTACGGTGTGGCAAAACGGGCCACAAAATTGGAACCTGTTCCAATAAACCATCCTGCTTGCTCTGCAAGAAGGGAGCAGACACCGTTAGTGACCATGTCACCGGAGGTGCAGTTTGCCCGTTTTATAAAAGAGCTCTACAGAAACTTAGGGAGTAGAGTAGAACCTAAGTCACCAAAATGCGTATATTACAGTTAAATCTCAACCATTGCCAGGCAGCCCAGGAGCTTCTTAAGCAAAGCGTTCGAGATATAAGTGTAGATGTCGCTATTCTAAGTGAGCCATATCGGACCATGGCATCTGTAAACTGGGTTTCCGATAACACGGGTACATCGGCAATATGGAACACCAGCACGCTAACCATACGCGATAGAATAACAACGCAATGCGGATATGCTCGAGCGGTTATATCTGGCATCACTATTTACAGCTGTTATATACCCCCTAGGTATTCTATAGAAGACTTTCGGGTAATAGTTGACAGTATTGTAACGGATGCAGTTGGAAGAACCCCCGTAATAATAGCAGGTGATTTCAATGCGTGGGCTGTTGAATGGGGCTGTCCCTCAGCAAACGCAAGAGGAAGAATACTCTTGGAAGCCTTTTCTGTACTGGGTGTTGTACTCATCAATAATGGAGTTGAACACACCTTCAGAAGGGGTGATGCTGGCTCAGTAATTGACATTACATTCGTCAGTGCCAGTATCGCAACCCAAGTGAACTGGAGAATATCTGACATCTATACACATAGCGATCATAGCGCTATAATAATAGATGTGCAAGACGCACAGCCCCGTGCTATTGTACAAGCACGTGTCTTGACAGGATGGAAGGTAAATACCTTTGATAAGGATAGCTTCGCAGCCTGCATGGAGAACATGGAAATGGCTGGTTCAGCAGAAGACATGGCAGTGCAATTAGTGCGCAATATCACTAGTGCCTGCAATGTAGCTATGATAAGGCGAAAAAGATCGCCAAATAAGCCTCCAGTGTATTGGTGGAATGATGAAATTGCTAGCTTGCGTTCAGAGTGTATTAGCGCCCGAAGGCGGTATACACGAACGAGGGGTCGGTTAGAGAATAACGTGCAGCACCAGTTGTATAGGGATAAAAGAAAGGCATTGAAGATTGCAATTCGTAGGAGCAAGCGTAGGTGTTTCCTGGATGCTTGTGATGAAATAGATAGTAATCCTTGGGGCTTAGCATATAAGCTAGTAACCAGGAAACTTAAATGTCTTGGCCCATCACCGCCAAGAGAAGAGAATATCCTCAACGGAATTGTAGACCATCTTTTTCCTCAACAGGAAGCTCCGACATGGCAACACAGCTATCCAGCTGAATTATTCGACATTCCTCCGGTTACGGTCGTCGAGATAGAAGGTGCTGTCTCAAAATTCAAAGACAAGAAGGCACCAGGCTTAGATTGCATCCCAAATATGGTACTGAAGGAGGCTGTTAAGCTCCATCCTGATTATTTCCTGAAAGTAATAAGCGCATGCTTGATTCAGGGAACTTTTCCAACAATCTGGAAGAGGCAGAAATTGGTGTTGTTACCTAAGGATAACAAGCCGCTAGACGACCCTTCCTCCTATCGTCCGCTCTGTATGATAGATACAAGTGGAAAACTTCTGGAGAGTATAATCTGCAGAAGATTGGAAGATTGCGTACAAGCTAACCTAGGTTTATCAGATAACCAATTTGGCTTCAGGAAAGCAAAGTCAGCGGTGGACGCTATCAAAGTTGTAGTAGAAACCGCTGCTCAAGCTATCCAAGGGAAGAGGTGGAGGAATGGAACAAAAGGGTATTGTGTGGTTATAACCCTAGATGTAAAAAACGCCTTCAATACGGCAAACTGGGAGCATATAGTTAATGCTTTGGTCCGTATAGACATCCCAGGGTATTTACTAGCAATTGTACGGGACTATTTCCGGGATAGAGAGCTAGTTTATGATACCGATAAAGGTACTAAGAGGCGCAAGATCATTGGTGGGGTGCCTCAAGGTTCAGTTCTTGGCCCACTATTGTGGAACGTCATGTACGACGGAGTATTAAGATTGGATCTACCGGAAAAGGTGAAGATAGTTGGATTCGCAGACGACATAGCGTTAGTGTGTGAAGGGAAAGAGTTACTAGAGGTGGAAACCATTGCAAACGCCAGTATTCAGATCGTAAGATCTTGGCTAAGATCAATGGGCCTAACTCTAGCTGACCATAAAACGGAAGCGGTTCTGATTAGTAGTAGGAAAGTTAGGGAAACTGTCAGGCTAAATATTGGCACGTGTAGCATAGAATCTAAGGAATGTTTAAAATACCTTGGGGTCATGATTGACACTCGTCTGTCTTTTCAAGAGCACTTGAAGTACATAGGCAGTAAAGCATCAAAAACATGCACAGCGCTATGCCGGATCATGCCGAATACAAGAGGTCCAAAATATCTGCAGAGGAAATTACTCTCTAGTGTAGTAAGAAGCATTATCTTATATGCATCGCCAATATGGTCAGGCTCACTTAGATATCCTACTTATGTGAACCTGATATCTCCTGTGTATAGGCTGATCGCCTTGCGTGTATGTAGCGCATTCCGAACTGTATCGGACCTGGCCGCTTTTGTCATTGCCGGCATGATACCGATCGAGCTAGAGGCCGCTTCGGACATCTCGGTTGGGTTGAGAGAATCGTGTCTGCCAAAATGGCAAGAAAGATGGGCGACAGCTGACAAGGGAAGATGGACCTACTTACTGATACCAGACATCAGAGCATGGCTATCAAGAAAGCATGGCGATTTGAACTACTATATTACACAGTTTCTAACTGGGCATGGTTGTTTTAGGTCGTACTTGTACCGTTTTGGACATGACAGTACTCCGTTCTGTCCGAGTTGTGATGGTAATGTCTTGGAAGATGCTGAGCATGTGTTCTTCATCTGTCCACGGTTTAATAGTGATAGGGAATATTTAGAAACAGTCCTAGGACGTAGCATCAGTCCGAGCAGTATCGTTCCAATCATGTTGGAATCTTTGTGCAACTGGACGTACGTCTGTAGTTTTGTAAAATTGGTTCTGTTGGAACTTCGTAGGTTAGAACAGATTCGCAGCAGAATCAATGTAGTTTAGTTTAGATGTAGGGTGTATCACCTTTCCCACCCCGAGACGTAAAGCCTTGCGGCAGTCCCTCGGGGAGCATCTGGGTCAGGGCGAAGGGGTGTTTTTTAGCGAGTTAAAGTCTCGCACTACTGGCAACCACCATCACTGCCAGTGCCTTTCGATGGTTTTTCACCCCGCGAAAAAAAAAAAAAAAAAAAAAAAAAAAAAAAAAAAAAAAAAAAAAAAAAAAAAAAAAAAAAACCTACATACATACATATGTAGGTATGTATGTATATAGGTATAAGTAAATAAATAAAACAAAACATTTTGTGGACAACTTTTTTTTTGCAGTAGTCTAATTGTAATTTTTTATATGCAAGTTTTATATCAATTATGTACATATGTATGTATATAAAAATATTTATACGTATAAAAAACGAGTTGAGTTGATTTCACAGAAATTTGACAGATTCTTAAAACGTCGTGTTGAAAGTTCCATTCCTAATTTTCATATCATTTATTAATTGTTTTTTTATTGTTATTTCTTATTATTTTAAAATTTTTTTCTACACAATTTCTCCGACGAGTACATTTTTTCATTCACCGCATTTTGCCACTTACGGTGAATACGGTGATTGAGGCATGATAATGGTTTTGTTTTTGGCCAAAAACTCACGCATAAGCATCGATCAGGAACCGTGAAAAGGTCCCTCAACCCATGTTTAGGGTTGAACTAGAACCCAGGGATGTTGTCCTGAAAAAAGGTGAAATTCATCCAATTTATAACCTTAAATTTCTTTTGCATTGTAAGGTTACCGTTGAGGAGCCACATAAGCGTTCAGGACCCGTTCAGTGCCTAAACTGCCAAGAATTTGGTCACACAAAGGCTTACTGTAAGTTGCCCGCTGTTTGTGTTGTATGTGGCGAACTTCACGGCATAACTCAGTGCAACAAGCCAAAGGACGCAAGTGTTAAGAAATGCAGTAACTGTGGAGGCAACCACACTGCAAATGATAGAGGTTGCCCTATCTATACTCACTTTAAGCGGTCAATGACAAATAAGTCATCGGTTTCTCCAGCAACCCAGCAGTCATTGGTAAAAACAATTTTCCCCAGGTAGGCGATTCAACCACCCATACGCAAACCTCCAAACAATTTTCATATGCTAATGTCCTTAAAGCCGACCAAATCTTGAACCAGGAGCCCAAACCTCAAAAGTGCGATCCAAATTTTAGTAATTTAGAGGCAACTCTGCAGACTCTTGTTCAGTCTATAAACACTTGCCGTTTCTATGACAAACATGATGCAGGAAATGCTAAAAATGCAATCCACTATTTTACAGGCAATTTTAAAAAAATGAATTGGTTAAAAATATGTTTCTGGAACGCAAACGGCATTCGCCAACATAAAAATGAACTTGAGCACTTCCTTATGGAAAAGCAGATCGATATAATGATGATCGCTGAAACCCATTTTACAACCAACTGTTATTTCAAAATTAATGGCTACACATTATATGATACAAAAGATCCCCGTGGAAGATCTTGCGGCGGTTCGGCAATTTTGATAAAGACCAGAATTAAGCACTATCTAATGAACGGGAGACGTGAGGAATATCTCCAAGCTACAAATATATGCCTTGATTATTTTCATGAAAAAATTGTTATATCCTCGATTTACCACCACGATTTTCAATAACAGAAAGCCAATATTCAAATTTTTTCAAATCACTTGGTTCTCGATAACGCTAAACACACTTTTTGGGGATCACGTTTAATTACCCCGAAAGGCCGTGTGCTTTTTGACACCGTTTCCAAAATGGGCTTAGATGTGGTTTCAAGCGGACACCCCACTTATTGGCCGTCAGACCGACGAAAGATCCCTGATGTTATAGATTTTGTAGCCTTCATTAGATGTGTCATCAGATCACTCACCCACTATAATCTCTGTTTCGTTCCCCCAAGGGATTGGCTCCCCGTTGACCGTCAATAGAGCTAATTGGCTAAAATACAAAAAATTTTTGAGTACACATTGTACTGAAAATATCGCCTTGAGAACGCCTGAGGATATTGATACGTCAATTAACGATTTTTCTGAAAACCTCTAACTGGCCGTACAGCATGCTACCACTAGTCATATAAGAAATGAGAACAATAGAACTTATTCGGCTGAAATTGAGCAACTTCTGTCAGAAAAAAGAAGAGTTAGAAGAGAGTGGCAAACTCGCAGGTCTCCCCAGCTTAAAACTAGGCTACGGGAATGCGTAACTCGACTAAGAAATCTGCTTGAAATCCAAAGAATATCTTCCCTTAAAACATATTTGGAAAGCCTGGATGGGATGCCACCTTTGCGAACTTCAACTGGCGACTGGGCACGAAGCGATTCCGAAAAGGGAATGGTGTACGTTGATCATTTGAGAAATACTTTTACGACAAATGATTCAGTGGATGCTGCAGCAGAATTTCCGCCGTATGCTGTTAGACAGCCTGTATCTTTGAGACTTAACTTTCAAGATGTCGAAAACGTTATCAATAACATAAACCCCAGGAAAGCTCCAGGTATAGATCAAATTACTGGTAAAATGCTTGAACAGTTACCTCGTGTAGCTAGAAGAGTTCTACTTTTTATTTTTAACGCTATTTTACGCCTTGAGTATTATCCTGCACAGTGGAAGGTCTCTATGATTACTATGATACCCAAGCCAGGGAAGGATCCGACTAAAGTAGAGTCATATAGACCAATAAGTCTACTACCAACAATTTCAAAATAGATTTAAACATATCCGAAAAAAACTAAGCTAAACTAAACCCGTATATAAACTAAAACTAGAATAGTAATTATGAACGTTAAGACTATAAATTTAAAATATATTCAAAAAAAAAAAAAAAAACAAATAAAAATTATAAATAGCTTGTTTTCTATGTTTCCCAGCTATCTATATGTCGACATTTCATAGGAACTACCCTAATCATCAGTAGACTTTGGAAATTTTTGAAAGATATTTTCAAACATTCAACTTTATATCAAAGCAATATAAATAAATTGTTGAGAATTTAAAAGAAAAATGCTCTAATAATACCTGTCAAAACACAAAAAACAAGCCTTTTCATTTATTCACCTCTCTAACATTTCTTTACACCTTTCAAACAAATGAACAACCGTTGGTTGCTACGATTTGATTTATTGGTATAAATGGTAGAAGCTAAAAATAGCGAATAAAAAACTTAATTGTTTGAATTTTTGTTCTCTGCTTTTCGATACTTTCAAAACAAGCTATTTATAATTTTTATTTGTTTTTTTTTTTTGAATATATTTTAAATTTATAGTCTTAACGTTCATAATTACTATTCTAGTTTTAGTTTATATACGGGTTTAGTTTAGCTTAGTTTTTTTCGGATATGTTTAAATCTATTTTGAAATTGTTGGTAGTAGACTTATTGGTCTATATGACTCTACTTTAGTCGGATCCTTCCCTGGCTTGGGTATCATAGTAATCATAGACCCCTTCCACTGTGCAGGATAATACTCAAGGCGTAAAATAGCGTTAAAAATAAAAAGTAGCACTCTTCTAGCTACACGAGGTAACTGTTCAAGCATTTTACCAGTAATTTGATCTATACCTGGAGCTTTCCTGGGGTTTATGTTATTGATAACGTTTTCGACATCTTGAAAGTTAAGTCTCAAAGATACAGGCTGTCTAACAGCATACGGCGGAAATTCTGCTGCAGCATCCACTGAATCATTTGTCGTAAAAGTATTTCTCAAATGATCAACGTACACCATTCCCTTTTCGGAATCGCTTCGTTCCCAGTCGCCAGTTGAAGTTCGCAAAGGTGGCATCCCATCCAGGCTTTCCAAATATGTTTTAAGGGAAGATATTCTTTGGATTTCAAGCAGATTTCTTAGTCGAGTTACGCATTCCCGTAGCCTAGTTTTAAGCTGGGGAGACCTGCGAGTTTGCCACTCTCTTCTAACTCTTCTTTTTTCTGACAGAAGTTGCTCAATTTCAGCCGAATAAGTTCTATTGTTCTCATTTCTTATATGACTAGTGGTAGCATGCTGTACGGCCAGTTAGAGGTTTTCAGAAAAATCGTTAATTGACGTATCAATATCCTCAGGCGTTCTCAAGGCGATATTTTCAGTACAATGTGTACTCAAAAATTTTTTGTATTTTAGCCAATTAGCTCTATTGACGGTCAACGGGGAGCCAATCCCTTGGGGGAACGAAACAGAGATTATAGTGGGTGAGTGATCTGATGACACATCTAATGAAGGCTACAAAATCTATAACATCAGGGATCTTTCGTCGGTCTGACGGCCAATAAGTGGGGTGTCCGCTTGAAACCACATCTAAGCCCATTTTGGAAACGGTGTCAAAAAGCACACGGCCTTTCGGGGTAATTAAACGTGATCCCCAAAAAGTGTGTTTAGCGTTATCGAGAACCAAGTGATTTGAAAAAATTTGAATATTGGCTTTCTGTTATTGAAAATCGTGGTGGTAAATCGAGGATATAACAATTTTTTCATGAAAATAATCAAGGCATATATTTGTAGCTTGGAGATATTCCTCACGTCTCCCGTTCATTAGATAGTGCTTAATTCTGGTCTTTATCAAAATTGCCGAACCGCCGCAAGATCTTCCACGGGGATCTTTTGTATCATATAATGTGTAGCCATTAATTTTGAAATAACAGTTGGTTGTAAAATGGGTTTCAGCGATCATCATTATATCGATCTGCTTTTCCATAAGGAAGTGCTCAAGTTCATTTTTATGTTGGCGAATGCCGTTTGCGTTCCAGAAACATATTTTTAACCAATTCATTTTTTTAAAATTGCCTGTAAAATAGTGGATTGCATTTTTAGCATTTCCTGCATCATGTTTGTCATAGAAACGGCAAGTGTTTATAGACTGAACAAGAGTCTGCAGAGTTGCCTCTAAATTACTAAAATTTGGATCGCACTTTTGAGGTTTGGGCTCCTGGTTCAAGATTTG
This sequence comes from Thecocarcelia acutangulata, assembly GCA_914767995.1. Lineage (NCBI taxonomy): Eukaryota > Metazoa > Arthropoda > Insecta > Diptera > Tachinidae > Thecocarcelia > Thecocarcelia acutangulata. The sequence goes on from OU612097.1 coordinate 326,156, forward strand.
GTCGGCTTTAAGGACATTAGCATATGAAAATTGTTTGGAGGTTTGCGTATGGGTGGTTGAATCGCCTACCTGGGAAAAATTGTTTTTACCAATGACTGCTGGGTTGCTGGAGAAACCGATGACTTATTTGTCATTGACCGCTTAAAGTGAGTATAGATAGGGCAACCTCTATCATTTGCAGTGTGGTTGCCTCCACAGTTACTGCATTTCTTAACACTTGCGTCCTTTGGCTTGTTGCACTGAGTTATGCCGTGAAGTTCGCCACATACAACACAAACAGCGGGCAACTTACAGTAAGCCTTTGTGTGACCAAATTCTTGGCAGTTTAGGCACTGAACGGGTCCTGAACGCTTATGTGGCTCCTCAACGGTAACCTTACAATGCAAAAGAAATTTAAGGTTATAAATTGGATGAATTTCACCTTTTTTCAGGACAACATCCCTGGGTTCTAGTTCAACCCTAAACATGGGTTGAGGGACCTTTTCACGGTTCCTGATCGATGCTTATGCGTGAGTTTTTGGCCAAAAACAAAACCATTATCATGCCTCAATCACCGTATTCACCGTAAGTGGCAAAATGCGGTGAATGAAAAAATGTACTCGTCGGAGAAATTGTGTAGAAAAAAATTTTAAAATAATAAGAAATAACAATAAAAAAAACAATTAATAAATGATATGAAAATTAGGAATGGAACTTTCAACACGACGTTTTAAGAATCTGTCAAATTTCTGTGAAATCAACTCAACTCGTTTTTTATACGTATAAATATTTTTATATACATACATATGTACATAATTGATATAAAACTTGCATATAAAAAATTACAATTAGACTACTGCAAAAAAAAAGTTGTCCACAAAATGTTTTGTTTTATTTATTTACTTATACCTATATACATACATACCTACATATGTATGTATGCATGTATGTATGTATGTATGTATGTACATATGTATGTATGTACGTATGTATGTTTTTTTTTTTTTTTTTTTTTTTTTTTTTTATTCGCGGGGTGAAAAACCATCGAAAGGCACTGGCAGTGATGGTGGTTGCCAGTAGTGCGAGACTTTAACTCGCTAAAAAACACCCCTTCGCCCTGACCCAGATGCTCCCCGAGGGACTGCCGCAAGGCTTTACGTCTCGGGGTGGGAAAGGTGATACACCCTACATCTAAACTAAACTACATTGATTCTGCTGCGAATCTGTTCTAACCTACGAAGTTCCAACAAAACCAATTTTACAAAACTACAGACGTACGTCCAGTTGCACAAAGATTCCAACATGATTGGAACGATACTGCTCGGACTGATGCTACGTCCTAGGACTGTTTCTAAATATTCCCTATCACTATTAAACCGTGGACAGATGAAGAACACATGCTCAGCATCTTCCAAGACATTACCATCACAACTCGGACAGAACGGAGTACTGTCATGTCCAAAACGGTACAAGTACGACCTAAAACAACCATGCCCAGTTAGAAACTGTGTAATATAGTAGTTCAAATCGCCATGCTTTCTTGATAGCCATGCTCTGATGTCTGGTATCAGTAAGTAGGTCCATCTTCCCTTGTCAGCTGTCGCCCATCTTTCTTGCCATTTTCGCAGACACGATTCTCTCAACCCAACCGTGATGTCCGAAGCGGCCTCTAGCTCGATCGGTATCATGCCGGCAATGACAAAAGCGGCGAGGTCCGATACAGTTCGGAATGCGCTACATACACGCAAGGCGATCAGCCTATACACAGGAGATATCAGGTTCACATAAGTAGGATATCTAAGTGAGCCTGACCATATAGGCGATGCATATAAGATAATGCTTCTTACTACACTAGAGAGTAATCTCCTCTGCAGATATTTTGGACCTCTTGTATTCGGCACTATCCGGCATAGCGCTGTGCATGTTTTTGATGCTTTACTGCCTATGTACTTCAAGTGCTCTTGAAAAGACAGACGAGTGTCAATCATGACCCCAAGGTATTTTAAACATTCCTTAGATTCTATGCTACACGTGCCAATATTTAGCCTGACAGTTTCCCTAATTTTCCTACTACTAATCAGAACCGCTTCCGCCCATTGATCTTAGCCAAGATCTTACGATCTGAATACTGGCGTTTGCAATGGTTTCCACCTCTAGTAACTCTTTCCCTTCACACACTAACGCTATGTCGTCTGCGAATCCAACTATCTTCACCTTTTCCGGTAGATCCAATCTTAATACTCCGTCGTACATGACGTTCCACAATAGTGGGCCAAGAACTGAACCTTGAGGCACCCCACCAATGATCTTGCGCCTCTTAGTACCTTTATCGGTATCATAAACTAGCTCTCTATCCCGGAAATAGTCCCGTACAATTGCTAGTAGATACCCTGGGATGTCTATACGGACCAAAGCATTAACTATATGCTCCCAGTTTGCCGTATTGAAGGCGTTTTTTACATATAGGGTTATAACCACACAATACCCTTTTGTTCCATTCCTCCACCTCTTCCCTTGGATAGCTTGAGCAGCGGTTTCTACTACAACTTTGATAGCGTCCACCGCTGACTTTGCTTTCCTGAAGCCAAATTGGTTATCTGATAAACCTAGGTTAGCTTGTACGCAATCTTCCAATCTTCTGCAGATTATACTCTCCAGAAGTTTTCCACTTGTATCTATCATACAGAGCGGACGATAGGAGGAAGGGTCGTCTAGCGGCTTGTTATCCTTAGGTAACAACACCAATTTCTGCCTCTTCCAGATTGTTGGAAAAGTTCCCTGAATCAAGCATGCGCTTATTACTTTCAGGAAATAATCAGGATGGAGCTTAACAGCCTCCTTCAGTACCATATTTGGGATGCAATCTAAGCCTGGTGCCTTCTTGTCTTTGAATTTTGAGACAGCACCTTCTATCTCGACGACCGTAACCGGAGGAATGTCGAATAATTCAGCTGGATAGCTGTGTTGCCATGTCGGAGCTTCCTGTTGAGGAAAAAGATGGTCTACAATTCCGTTGAGGATATTCTCTTCTCTTGGCGGTGATGGGCCAAGACATTTAAGTTTCCTGGTTACTAGCTTATATGCTAAGCCCCAAGGATTACTATCTATTTCATCACAAGCATCCAGGAAACACCTACGCTTGCTCCTACGAATTGCAATCTTCAATGCCTTTCTTTTATCCCTATACAACTGGTGCTGCACGTTATTCTCTAACCGACCCCTCGTTCGTGTATACCGCCTTCGGGCGCTAATACACTCTGAACGCAAGCTAGCAATTTCATCATTCCACCAATACACTGGAGGCTTATTTGGCGATCTTTTTCGCCTTATCATAGCTACATTGCAGGCACTAGTGATATTGCGCACTAATTGCACTGCCATGTCTTCTGCTGAACCAGCCATTTCCATGTTCTCCATGCAGGCTGCGAAGCTATCCTTATCAAAGGTATTTACCTTCCATCCTGTCAAGACACATGCTTGTACAATAGCACGGGGCTGTGCGTCTTGCACATCTATTATTATAGCGCTATGATCGCTATGTGTATAGATGTCAGATATTCTCCAGTTCACTTGGGTTGCGATACTGGCACTGACGAATGTAATGTCAATTACTGAGCCAGCATCACCCCTTCTGAAGGTGTGTTCAACTCCATTATTGATGAGTACAACACCCAGTACAGAAAAGGCTTCCAAGAGTATTCTTCCTCTTGCGTTTGCTGAGGGACAGCCCCATTCAACAGCCCACGCATTGAAATCACCTGCTATTATTACGGGGGTTTTCCAACTGCATCCGTTACAATACTGTCAACTATTACCCGAAAGTCTTCTATAGAATACCTAGGGGGTATATAACAGCTGTAAATAGTGATGCCAGATATAACCGCTCGAGCATATCCACATTGCGTTGTTATTCTATCGCGTATGGTTAGCGTGCTGGTGTTCCATATTGCCGATGTACCCGTGTTATCGGAAACCCAGTTTACAGATGCCATGGTCCGATATGGCTCACTTAGAATAGCGACATCTACACTTATATCTCGAACGCTTTGCTTAAGAAGCTCCTGGGCTGCCTGGCAATGGTTGAGATTTAACTGTAATATACGCATTTTGGTGATTTAGGTTCTACTCTACTCCCTAAGTTTCTGTAGAGCTCTTTTATAAAACGGGCAAACTGCACCTCCGGTGACATGGTCACTAGCGGTGTCTGCTCCCTTCTTGCAGAGCAAGCAGGATGGTTTATTGGAACAGGTTCCAATTTTGTGGCCCGTTTTGCCACACCGTAGGCAATTCCCTGAAAGGTCTTGCCCCTTACAGTTCCCTGCTACGTGTCCATAAATCAGACATTTAAAGCATCTTTTCGGTGCTACCTTTTCGCGTATTCGGCAAACCACCCAGCCAATACGTATCTTTGCCATCTCTATAAGGCGGCGAGCTATCAGTGCACTCACGCCAATTGTGGCGGTCTGTGTCCCACCGTATGCTCTCCTTAGCGACTTAACTGCCGTAGGGTGCAAAGCTTTAAATTCGTCAGATATTTTGACGAGAGCTTCATAAATATCCTCCTTAGAGGTTACTTCGTCTATATCCCTAATCTCAAGCCTGACCTCATGAGAAAGTGATCTAACCTTAGCAGCATCACCTAGCACCTCTTCTATAGCCGACCTAAATTCGCCCGTATTCTGGTGCGCGGGTCTATTCAGCTCAAACAACAGTTCACCCTTCCCTGTCTTCCTAATGCTCTTCACATTTTGACCCAGGTTGTTTAGCTTAGGGTCCCTCTTCACCTGTCTGAGAATATCCGCATAGGAAATATCTCCACAGGTTTTAATCACTATAGCAACTGGTTTAACGGACGCTTTCTTTGTTTTAGCCCTTGGGCCAACCTTAACCCAGCCAGGATCTTTAGCACTTAGATCCGGTTTGCCAGCCAAGTTTAAGTTTATAGCCTTGGGTATAGTGTGTCCACCTACCCTGACTACTTTATTAGGGGTTGTTCCCCTATTCTTTTTAGCTCTGTTACCTTTTGGGCTTAAGTCCTCCCTTCTACGCTTTGGAGTTCCGCCCATCACAGGATTGAGCCTTGGTGGTTCGTCTGTTTGAGTATGCGTACTAGTATGTGCTTTCTTTGTACTACTAGCACTTCCACTACTCAATTCGTCTGAGACCTGCATGTACAATGCCTGTATCTTACGTGACATTGTCACTATTTCCTTATGCACGTTTGAACGTGCCTTTAGGAAAGCTACGAGCTTTGAGATCTTCTCTCCTAGCCTCTGGACGTTATTTTGTCCATTTTCACTATTTTCAACGGTGCCTGGCACTGGAACGGTCCTACTCACCGCTGTAGGAGGTGATCTGGTTATCACCGATTTCTTAGCAAAAGGGTTTACAATTTCACCCATGCTCAACTCATTTATACTCTCATTATTATTATTATTATTTTTATTCATTTTTTCAGTTGGGTCCCCGCTTAAAGCTGTAGTCTCCGTTTGCCGCACACTCAATAAAAAGTTTTTTTCTTTGTCCAAAACATTCCCGCATTTTCCGGGTTAAGTTAATTTTATTAAAATTTAGTTCACTTTTTGTTGAGTGAATGTGCAGTTACCCTTGTAGTGACCCCGAGGGTGGCTATGCAAGCAGTGAGTTCCTCGCGAGGGTTGACACAAGGCCTTATGAGACTTGTGTACAGAGCCAGGTCGGGAGATGATTAGGAGTCATCTCAACTAACCCTGCACAGCCAAAAACTATTGGCTACAAACTTTGATCATACTTTAAGCCCCTGCCAGGGTTTTACCGGGACGGAGGTAGCTTCCGCATTAGCCCGTGAGCCATTTCAGCGCGATGTCACTCGTGCTTAATCAGGTCACGGAATACGTCAGCTCCCAGCCCATAATCGTCTGCGTCAGGTCGTCATCCAATCCATTATCGCTGTCACACAGTTAGTTCATTCTCAACTTTTAAGAACTATTCAGTAGCGCCACGAGAAGGCCGTGTGACAACTTGGTTTGAGCAGGGACAAGGATCGCTAACTGGCTATACCCGATGGGAAGCCAGCGCTTTACCTTGAACGCTCGCACCCACGCCATCACGTATGTATGTATGTATGTATGTATGTATGTATGTATGTATGTATGTATGTATGTATGTATGTATGTATGTATGTATGGATGTATGTATGTATGTATGTATGTATGTATGTATGTATGTATGTATGTATGTATGTATGTATGTATGTATGTATGTATGTATGTATGTATGTATGTATGTATGTATGTATGTATGTATGTATGTATGTATGTTTTTTTTATTTTATTCGTGGGGTGAAAAACCATCGAAAGGCACTGGCAGTGATGGTGGTTGCCAGTAGTGCGAGACTTTAACACGCTAAAAAACACCCCTTCGCCCTGACCCAGATGCTCCCCGAGGGACTGCCGCAAGGCTTTACGTCTCGGGGTGGGAAAGGTGATACACCCTACATCTAAACTAAACTACATTGATTCTGCTGCGAATCTGTTCTAACCTACGAAGTTCCAACAAAACCAATTTTACAAAACTACAGACGTACGTCCAGTTGCACAAAGATTCCAACATGATTGGAACGATACTTAGCTCTACGAGTACAGCGATCGTAAAGAAGTTTTTTGTTGTTAAAGTGCACAAAAGTAAAAAAAGTGCATATTTGAAATTAAAAGCATATAATTAGTATAAAGAAAATATTTGTTGAAGCAATACTAACACAAAGCAAAAGGATGCAATGGCACAATATATGGTTGAACTTCCTAACTTGGCCAAAAATATATAGCGCTTTGGCATAACCCCATCACATGTCTGATAAAAACTTCTATTAGCGGTATAGTTACTGCCAGTTGCAGCTTAGCAGCTAATGCTGGGGGCTAATTCTGTCATTCGTGATCGAAATTACTATCGAGTAGAAAATAATTTCGATATCGTGTAAATTTCTAATGATGTGACTCGTTACGTAAGTGTATGGTCACACACAGCAACTTTAGTTGGGCAATTCTTGACTTTATAGAAGCTTTCGGTGAGGGGAATAAGAAGGGAGAAAGAATTGCCGGTACTCGGCAATTCTCAGCAATTCCTTACTTTTCTCTCATGTGTGTATGTGTGTGTGCATATACAATGTAAATTGCATAAAGCAAAAGGTAGAGAATTGCTCAAGAATTGCCGAAAAAAGTTTTTGTGTGTGGACAAGAGAGCAATTCCAAAAGAAAATTGCTAAAAAGTTCGGCAATTAAAATCGTTCTGTCTGACCACAGACTAACGAGTCGAGTTATCACTTCAGTGTTGCAAAATACTGACAAAATGTGTTTTATAATACTGCCGAAAATTGTATGTATTTGCATACTTTGTATACTTGTTGTACATTAAAAACTAAATAAATACACATACGTTCACAAGAACAATTCATTTAAATCTGTCCTGTATGCGTGTTTGTACATTAAAAAGGAAGTGAATAGAAATAACAATTCAATAAATATGTACATATGTATGTAAAAAACAACTATTTAACTATGTATAAGCATATGTATGTATATATGAATTTCTAAAAAAATAAATTCTTAAATATAATAACATGTGACTTCAAATATAAGTTTTTGTGTTCTTAGCAATACTCATCTATATCATCATATATACATCATCATATGAATTGAAAAAATCCTTAAGAACCAAAAATTCTCAATTTAATTTAACTACTATTGTTATTCAAAACAAATTTTTCATTTACATTTCTGTTTAGCTGGTTTTCGATATTACTTTTGCTTACGAGTAAAAAGTTGCACGGTTGCATTCGAATGGTTACTCGCTATCGAATGCCATCATTAGAAATTTCGAAACCTTTTACTCGATATCGAATGAGATAATCCCAAAAGTGTAAAAACTCGCACATTCGAGTAAGAACTCGCTCGTAAGCGAATGACAGAATTAGCCCCCTGTACGCAAAACTCAGTTCACAAGGATGAAAATAAAAAGCGTCCATTGAAAGCATAAACCGCTTAGTGATTCTTAAATACATATGTATATTAATTGTTAATTACTCGTACTAATGAAATCGGTTGGTGGAATTTACTTATGCAGCAGTCGGCGATGACAATGGATCAGTTTTGTAACGCGCTTGCATACAGTATTAGAATCATCTTCGGGCGACAAGTAATATTAATGTTGCCATTATATCTTTAAAAGTGATATAGTGAGTTTTCATCTTGTACTTACAAACATATGAATGATTTTACTAAAACATATGTTTGCTCTATTACAAAGTAAACAAAAACCTTTTACATTATATTAGCAATTTCGATACGTGAGCTTTCGAATGAAGTAATCTGTGTATTCGATACGTCACGAAATTGAGTTCGATACGAAAGAATACTCGATCACGTATGCGGTAATTCGACCCCAGAGCTGTCAGATTTTTCTTCACCTCCAGCGCCAAACTAGCCATCAAAATTCACCAAAATATTTTTTATATGATCTTTAAAAGACAATAAAAAAGTCTCCTCAAATGACTTTTCATAGTTTTGTAGTCATACTCGTATATAATTTTTATTCTTTTAATTTACTTTTTCGATCTTAAAAACCCCCAGGCACTGATTTTTATTAAAATAGAGTCGTTTTCGTATAAACTGGGACCAAATAAGTATTCCCGGCACCGAAAACATTCTATATCGTTTTTTTGACCTTAAAAACCCCTAGATATTGATTTTCATTAAAAACATTAGAGCCATTTTCGAGAACAAATAAAAGTTTTACAAATGGTTAAAATCGGGACAAAACGTTTTTTTTTACCTGCAAACACTCACAAGCTTTTGGAAAGCTACTTATACGGCCGGAAATTTATTATCAAAGAAAATGACTTTATAAGCCCAACTCAGCCAATTGAGGCAGGAGTTCCCCAAGGTAGTATACTGGGGCCTACTTTGTATTTGACTTACGCCTCTGACAAGCCAACGACATCTGGAATCCACACTTCAACTCTTGCAGACGATACAACGTTTTTGAAAACCACCAATTAGGTTCACGAAATTTTCAGGAATATATTTCAATATTAGAGAAATGGCTAAAACTTTGGAAAACTAAAGTTAATGAACAAAAATGTACTCATGTCACATTCACACTGTGTAAAGAAACGTATGCGCCTATCCAAATTAACTCACTTATTTCGCAGCAAAATGAAGTCAATTACCTTGATATACACCTTGACCGTAGGCTAACGTGAAAGTCTCATATTGATGCGAAAGTCACTCAGTTGAAATTAAAAGCAGCGCAACTAAATTGGCTTATGGGCAGAAATTCGACATTGAAACTGGATTGCAAACTTTTGTTATATAACGCAATTCTAAAGCCTATATGGTGCTACGGAATTCAATTATGGGCATTGGAAAAATTCAAAGACGACAAAACCAAATTGTTCGAACGATTACTGCAAGCTCCATGGTACGTAAGAAACTTACGAACTCACAATTAGAGGGCGAAAAAGCTCATCGGTGGCAGTAGGGTATCAAACTCTATTGACTCACTGGAGCATCGACGTAGTGTGGTGTGCGTTACTCTGTTCTATCGTTACTACAATGGATTTTGCTCTGACGAGATTAGGGATCTTGTTCCCGAAACGCGCACATTTTTACGTAGCACGCATTTGTGGTCGATTGCCCGGGGAATCGTACTCATTACAGAAAACTCGTTTTTCAGTCGTACGCATCGCCTGTGGAAATGTTGCCTGCAGACGTGTTTCCTGTCTGTTATAACGTTGGAAGGTTCAAATCAAATGTTCACAAACACTACTCCCTCTTTACCCCTCCTCACAACCTATTTTCAAAGTTCCGGTACAATTCAATGTAAGGGTCATCCTCTGAGTACGGGTCCAATAAAAAAAATATAAAAAAAAAAGATCTGTGTGTTCCGCTGTTAAAATGCGAACTTTCTGAGTATGAGGCAAGGTATATCGGTAAATTGGAACTTAGCCCAAATCCTCTTGCACGCAACATACTTAATTTTGGCGGCCACTCTCGGTTGAGAAGAAGGGATACCCTTGCCACCATCAGAACGTTAAATAGGTGATTCTACCGATATTATTCGCGCAAAATAAAGCTTTTTCGTCTAGCATTGCTGGACTTAAATAACTTTTATATTTAGTATTAAGATTTTAATATTTACTGTTAGTTCATATTTTGAAGATTCAATAAATAAATAAATGAAAAAAAATGTAATATTAGAAAATGTTTTAACAATTAAAATACGTTGGTTTTTCTAATATCTTTTTATAACAAATTTGCCACGTGTCTGCTTCACGACTACCAAATATGAACTGTCAAGACTAATATTAACCAAAATAGCTGCAAGTCAAAGTAGTATTCCTTCATGTTGGGCACCCTGTATTTTACAGTGGAAATAACAATTTATAGATGGCTGCGTTCATAGCTGCGATTTTAGTTTCATAGTTCGCAATAGTTGTTTTTGTGCGGATTATTTTCATTTGTTTGCAATATTTTATTTTTACAGGGAGTTTTGTGTTTTTGCATGGACCGAAAAAGCCAAAAAGTTGCGATTTAATAATAAAAAAATTTACGTGCAAAATATATAATGTTACATACTTTTTCAGTTCAAAAGAAAACACGCTCTAGTTAAAAATATTAGCACTGCAAATGTAACCTGAGACTACAGAAGAAAATTTGTTTTCCGTTTACACACCATGTATACATTTTGCAGTGCGAAATTTTACATAGTATGTATGTAAACAAAACTTTGACAAAATATACGGGACGAAACACGGCTGCGCTTATACCACTACCAGGTAAAGCTGCCTAGATTCTATGCTTTGCGCTGTATTCTTTAAGGAAAAAATAACAAAATCGCGCCAGAAATATTTATGTTAAAATTTTATTTATAATTTACATAGTTCTGAAAAACACATACGAGTATGTAGAAAGTCTTTGCAAGGAAAACGACGCGCACAAATAGAGATTCTGCCGCAAATTTCTATCCAAGACCGTAAAAAAGCGCGAGCAAGTGGTGGGAAAGTATAAATAGTGTCAAAATTGCCTTGGACGCAGCCATGTGTGTGTAACCACTTCGACACCTGCAGAAAGAAAGTGCACCCCACTGCGTGGAGCACAGACGTAACCGCAGACAGCAGCAGACACGACGTCCAACCATACACCAAACCGAATCCAACGGCTTCAAAGTCAATATCGGCAGTAGTGTAAAGCGCTTTAACACCAACAACCATGATTGGCGAGGCCATAAAATCAGACCCTGTGTGCTGCTGGGCAATTGGCCTAATGTCGAGGCCCACCGTAATGTCCAAACTAGTTTGGACAACAAAACTTTTATTGTCATATAGGTTTATTATTTTTTGAATTTTAATAAACTGGCTACAATTGCAACATAAACTGAACTACTTACTTTAATTAGTATTATTGTTTTTATATTTAATTTATTATTATCTATTTTACGACTAGTGCAAACCCCGTTTTAGGTGAAAAACATATTTAATTATCGGTGCGCACAACTCGGAGTTTCTTACAACCGCTATAGTAAATCCTAAAAGATAACCTCATTGTTAATAATATACCCTTAGATATTACTGAGAATGCAATAAGATATTACAATAAAAGATATTGTTTACTTTCCTCAAAACCGCCGTACGAGTATAATTTCCTCAACCCGAGGAAATTATACCCACAATTCTGTTTTGTATAAAGCAAAATTGCTTTTCCAGCCCAAGAACAGCAGAGAATTTTGTTCACATGTATTGCATAACAATTACTTATTCGATGCAGACCTTTCGTACATACACACATACATACATATATGTATATGTATGTATGCACATAATTAGTTTGCTGGCTGCGAACTTATTTTCAATTTTCGATGTTATTAAACTGCTTTGGTTAGTCTCAAATTCATTTCTAGTGTTGTGCAGAAGGTGCGTAAACATGTTAGTTGAAATATAAAAAGCCGCGATTTAAATTAAATGTATTTTGTTATCAACATAAAAAGAAAATAAAAAATTTCGAGATAAATACATATTTACGTACATGCTTGCATACATAGGTATTAAAAGATAGTTTTTCTGAAATTTTAAAATTATAGTTTTATGTGTTCGTTTTAGACTATATGTACAAACAACACGAACTTTTCAGCTTGCTCAGTTCAGCTGATATCGTTTATTAAAAAAGAATACGGGGTATTTATCTTTTCAAGCTCGGTATGTATGCCACCAATTTCTATTGTTATACTGTTTTTTGTGTCTTAAAGTAGAATCAAAGATATTATGTTTAATAAAAACGTATAGCAAAAAAAAAAAAAAAATAATAATAATAAATGAAACGCTCGTATGTATGTACTGGATTGATTTTACTTTGAATACGAGCACCGCGTAAGCCTTTTTAATTAATCACTAACTCCTATAGTGTTTCAGACACAAACATATGTATAATATAAGGCGAAATATGTTTGCACTTCGCAAATTTTAATAAGCGTTTCCAGCTAACTTAAAGATGTAACAAAAACCCAATTATTTTATGGGCTTTCCTACGTGAGAAAAGTAATATTTAAAAACTCAATACACACTCCTATCTTTCATATATGGTGTATAACGTTCTTTAAATGTTAATTGAATCTACACTAAGAGATATATGACGATCTAAATTTAAGACAAACAAGTAAGAGTGTAGTATATTCAGCTGGGCCGAATCTAAAATACCCTTCAGAATAGTCACGTAAATATATGGTATATATTACAAACTTGAATTAAATATGCATGGATATAAGTATATGGACCGACATAGCGGAAAAATTTTTTTGCCTTGTAATCGCCAAGAAAAATTACCTTTCTCAGGTATATATGGACCACATCGGAAATTTTAATTTTTTGTATTTTAGTAACTTGCTTTTATAACCAACCAGAACAGCTTTTAAGCAAAAAAAAAATTTTTCATGAAAAAATCGGTTTAGACTATAACTCGGATATACATATGTATGTATATGGACCGATATCGAGTAAATTTCTTTTTAGCCTTTTAGTAGCCATGCCAAATAATTATGTCAAGTTTGAAGCCAAACAAATAATTTATTTTAATTTTGATGCAACTTGCAATAAAAATGTTTTTTTCGGAATTTGATCTTAAATTTAAAATCATAATCTTAAATATAAGATATTAATCTTAAATTTAGGATTATATTCTTAATGTTTAGAATATATTCTTGAAAAAAAGAATACATTTTTCATATTTAGAATTTGTGCTTCTAACGAGAAATTTTGCAAAATTGTGTCAACTGTTTTGTATATACATATGCCACATGTAGTGCACACTTACATACTGTACATTCTGCAATGACGAATTTTGAGAACGGTTAGGTTATTTTACATATTTGACATCCTGACACATACAGTAAAGGGCCAAACGTCTTGTTTGTGAGGTATAGAATTTTTCAACTCTGATTGATTTTTATACATGTAATAGTACTAAACAAAATTGCCATTGGTCTCGATTCACAAAATTGAATTTTGTTTAGCGATGAAGCTCGCTTTTGTATGAGTGGATGCAATGTTTGTATTCAGAAAAGCTGACTATTTGGTGTGCTTTATGGGCAGGCGGAGTCATTGGTCCGCACTGCTTTAAAAACGATACTGTTCAGAACGTTACATTCAATGGTAACCGCTATCATCAATTGAACAACTATTATGTGCAGGAGTTGTGTTTTCAATAAGACGGCGCAACGTGTAACACAAACGTGATGTAGTGCAATTTAACGCCAGTAGACTTTATTCTGTGGGGATTGTGAATTGATTGATGTATTAACTCCAAGAGGTAAATTAGTCACGATTCATCAGCGCCCGCACGTAGCTTTCTAGGCTCACACAGGTCGGAACCTTTTACCATAAGTTTGTAACCAGGCAAACCCGCTGCTTAAGAGATCGGGCCTTTTTATTACTTCTGTACGCAATTTCCCAACGGTCAAATTTGGCCTACCAACGCATTTAGACAAGGCTAAATGCGTTGGTAGGCCAAAGTCAATTTAGTACATCAGCCCTTAACAATCACTCGTCTAACCATCACCTCTTTTGCAAGACAACAGCACCTAGGCAGTTATTAGCCCCTGAAAACCGGCATGCACCAAAGTTACCAGAGAAGCTCATTTCCCTTCCTGCGATTTTAGGTTTAAACCACTGTCAGAACGTTTGCGCCAAGGCAGGCACCTCAACCATGATTAGCACTCAAATGGTCGGCAAAGCAGAACCTTTCTGTAGCTTTGCTGATCCCCGTTCTGTCAATGCAGTATCCTAGAGTTGCATTTGCTATAAAAAAAAAAACGTGGAATTCCTTTCATACTGTGCCCCAGAAAGCAGAATGCTCTGCTTTGGTGTATGCCAAGGCAAACCCTCCATTGTTGTTGTGGTACACTACACCCTCACCCTTAAGAGAAAAATTATGGGAGTGATTTTTCTTATTAACTTCAACTTCATAACACCGTTACAATATTGTTTCTTATTTATATTTATAAATGACTATAATTTTGAATATATTTATCTACTATAAGATTCTTAATAATATATTTTTATATGTTACAATATTAATTAAAGATTATATAAAATTATTTATTTGTGTTTTTCTTTTATTGTTCTATTAAAGTATTATATGGTTTTAAATTGTTGTTATGAAACTCTTTTTCTATTCCATTATAATCTATTATACTATTTACACCATTTCTACTAATTATTTTATATGGTCCTTTGTATAGGCTTTGACCTTTTCTCCTATTATCTAATCTGACTAATACTAGGTCTCCTATGCTTAGATTAACTTTATTATTATATTTATCATTTAAAATTATTGTTCTTTTTGTATTTTCTACTAATTCTTTTGCTCTATTCAAAGCAAATTGTAATTTGACTCGTAATTCTTGCACATAGTCGTCATAATTATAAATTTTAGTTGGATTGTTCAGAGTATCTCATGGCAAACATGGTAATTTTCCGTACACTAATTCAAAAAGCGTGTAACACGTGTCAATATGTGGTGCTGTATTGTAAGCAAAAGTAAAATATGGAATCCAATTATTTCATTTATAATAATTAGCAGTTGTTAATAGAAACTAATTAAGAACTCTGTGATTCCTCTTAATTGACCTAATGTTTCATGGTGATAAGGTGTTGAAAATATATACTTGTTTGATTTCTAGTAATGAGCATATGTTTTTCATAAGTTCATTTGTACATTCTGTCCCTCTGTCTGATTTAAGTACCTTAAATTGACCATACTTCAAAATAAACTGTTCAACCAATGCTTTTGCTGTTACAAGTGCATCTTTCGTCGGTGCGACGACGAATTTAGTTAGTTCGCATTGCATTGTTAAATTGTAGCCGGTAGTCATTTGAAATACGAAGAGGTCCTACAGTTTCAATCGAAATCATTTCAAAACTATTATTTGGGGTGTCTGTTATCTGAAGTGGTTCTTTTATGTGTTTTGTATGTTTATTTTTGTTACATTTGTCACAATATGATACAAATTTCTTCACCATTTTACTCATGTTCTTCCAGATGTATCTCTGTTTTAGTTTAATGATTGTTTTTCTAATTGTGGCCTGCGTATGTAGTGTTGTGGAATTCGTCAATTAGTTTGTATTTCAAAATATCTTCCGTTATTCTTCTTGGGGCATTGTAAATTAGTATTCTTAATTGAGGACTTTTACTATTTATTTTTATCTTTGCATATGTTTTTTGCATATCTTCTTTTGTATACATTTTAAATATTTCATCATTCTTTGCTAGCTCTAGTGCTTTTATATTTTTTTCTTCATTTTAGATATCAGTTTTCTTAGTATCGAATCTAGTTTCGCTGATTTATCGCTGAATCTTGCTTCCTTATTATCTGTATTTCTTATATTCTTGGCATGTAACTTCCTCATACTCGAATCTAGGTTCGATGAATTATCGTTACATCCTTAATTATTCTTCTTCTTATTGTTGGTACATAAATTCTTCGTTATCGAATCTTGTTTCGATGAATTATCCTTACGTCCAATGTGCACAATATCTTTTTCTATAATTATATCATTTTCTTCTATATTTTCAAATTTATTAAATTGCAATTTTCTTATATAAGTCATTAATGGAGGTACATTTCCATATTTGAAGTTGATAAAACTTCTGAGAGATGTATGTTTCCATGTTATTTTCTTCTACGCCTCATTTATGTTATTTTCTTATTTGCCTCATTGAAATTTTTTCATTGCCCTAGTTGTTACTAATATTTTTCTTTCATTTTTGCATTTTTGTAATTGTTCATTTATGTCAGTATGCGAATGTGTTAATCTATAATACTTTATGGAAACAGGTGTATTGTCTGCGGTCATAATTTTCTGTTCGTAAAAATTCTTGACGCTTAATTTTTCGTCTTCTAAATGAGAAACATTTTGATATTTTTTAAATATTTCTTTTAATTTGTTTTTCGCGTATTCATCATTGTGATCTAATTGCAGTTCATTCACTAGTCTTTCAAAACGTTCGGTGTTGGTCATGTTGGTGTAACTTAATATGTATGTCATAATTTTTGAGTGGATCAATTTCGAGTTGAATACCTTTTATTCTTACAGTTTCATTTGTTGTATTTAAATTTTTTACTTATATGCCGCTTTTTGAAATTTGAATTACTTAAAACTATTCCCTCATTTAATTGCTTATTGAATATGACGCAATCTTCTTTTAAATCTAACTCTATAGCTTGAAAATTTTTGTTCAATTTCTAGTTTTAATGAAAGTTCTGATGCTTCTTGTAAAGATTTTGCTCTACCAGCGTTTAGTTTTTGGATATTTTCTTCTATTTGGCAACTCCTTTTTATAAATATGTATGTATGTTGTTGTATAAGTTATTAAAACTTGTGTTTTTATACTATATTGTACGTTATTTGTATTTATACGCTTAATTATATAGTTTTTAATATATTGAAAAATTTTATTTAATATATAAATTGAAAATATTATTACAACTAATAATAGTAAAAGGTTGAATGGTTCTCCAGGTTCAGTTGAATTATTTTTAATTATTTGGTTGTCTTGTTTGACTTTTCTGTTAGGGATGGGGTCCTTTTAAGAAAAATTTTTTAAACATTTGAAATTGTGTTATTTCTTAATCTATATTTTAACACATAGTTTTTGAAACATTACAATTATTACTGCCTGGCTCACGATGTCGTTTCGTTTACGTCCGCTAATGTTTTATAAGTGACTTGTAGTCAACTAGTATTCAACTAACGAATATATCGGAGGTTGACAAGGCATATGCTACAAGATCAGTGAAAAACAAAGCTTATAAAAGGCATCGAAATTGGTTTTTCGACCTTGAAAATTATGACGAACGTTTACGAAACGACATCGTGAGCCAGGCAGTTAATGGTTTTTGTGGGATTAGGATAAAACAAAAAAAATTTTTTTTTTTCTATTTGTCGAAGATCTCTTCACCCATGATATTCTATTTTGCAGTTGAGAACTTTAAATCGATCTTCAATAATTTGCAAAACTCTGAAAACAATTCATTCTTGAACTCAGTCCCTTGATCCGATTTAATTATAGTCATTCTTCCGTATATTATATATATTTTCAAATATTGTTCGTGCAACTGTAATCGCTAATTTGTCGGGTACTGCGACTATAACTAAATATTTAGTTAGATCACATATTAATGTTACTACGTATCTATTGCCATAAGTCGATTGTGGCAGGGGAAATATAGTATCCAAAACAACAATATCAAATGCTTTTATTGGAGTGAGTGTTAAAACGAGTTGAAAATTATGACGAACGTTTACGAAACGACATCGTGAGCCAGGCAGTTAATGGTTTTTGTGGGATTAGGATAAAACAAAAAAAATTTTTTTTTTCTATTTGTCGAAGATCTCTTCACCCATGATATTCTATTTTGCAGTTGAGAACTTTAAATCGATCCTCAATAATTTGCAAAACTCTGAAAACAATTCATTCTTGAACTCAGTCCCTTGATCCGATTTAATTATAGTCATTCTTCCGTATATTATATATATTTTCAAATATTGTTCGTGCAACTGTAATCGCTAATTTGTCGGGTACTGCGACTATAACTAAATATTTAGTTAGATCACATATTAATGTTACTACGTATCTATTGCCATAAGTCGATTGTGGCAGGGGAAATATAGTATCCAAAACAACAATATCAAATGCTTTTATTGGAGTGAGTGTTAAAACGAGTTCCACGGTATTACCTGGCTTCACCTTATTTAGAGTACATTCTTTGCAGTTTTTAAAAAATTTCGAAATATTCCTATTCATTTTGTTTCAATAAAACTTTGTGCGAATATTCGCAGACAACTTTTTTACCGCAGTGTCCACCTGTTATAGGGTTACAGTGGTATATTTTCATCAATTTTACCTTAACGTAATCTTCGGTTATTATTTCCATTGGTTCAGTCAACATATTCGGGCTCGGCACTATACTATCAAGGGTAATGTCGCTTATACATACTGAGTATTCTCTTTACGCAGACTACTGATTTTTATACATATACATATGCTCATTATTAATTGTTTTTGCACCGAAATACGTAGTATTTTGTCCTTCATTCATTCTTTATATCTTCATTATTAGTTTTAATGTAATTCATTACCTAGCAGTGTGGGAGGTGTTGGACTAATTTTGCTAGAGTGACCAGGATTTCTCGTAAGACCACACTCACAAAAATTATTGTAATATCTTTGATATTATCGCAGGTGTGGACACTATGTTGTAGTCTAAGAGGTGGCAGCGCTACGATACGTGACAGTTTTTTGCTACTGGTAATATCGTAAGGGCTAAATAGTACATTTGACGGTAAGCACTCATGATATTACCAGAAGTTGTTGGAAGTTTTATTCTGACTTACACACTTAATAACAATTATAAGAAAATTAAAATACCTCATAATTGTGAAAAAAGTTTAAAATATATTTGACAAGAACGGCTCATTACATCCCTGTTTTATTACATTATTGTAATTTAGCTCTAGCGCTGCCACCTTCTAGATGTAAGTACACTTTGGACTAATCTTTTGAAATTGAAGAAATTTATATTTTAAAAAAGAATTTTAACCACAGATCATTTTCCAGAGCATACATACATAAGTATGTATGTATTTTATAGTTGTCAACAAATATTCTTACATATGGCAAATTCTATAAAAATACAGTGCACCAATTTTATGCTTAGCCAATTTTATATTTAATTCAGTTAAGTTTGTGCCTTGCAAACAACAAAATAAATTAAATTAAGTATATTCTCTTGTGTTGCGATAATTTGCTGACATCAATCATTCCACCTTTTTCTTTACATATTAACGATACTTAAGCCAGAAACGAATGTAGACATAATGCTATTAACAGTTTTTCTAGAATTCATGAATACATACATATATAGGCATGTATGTACTCGTACATACACATGTCAAATAACTTTGATTTACGTTTACGGTATTCCATCAGTTCTCACCCACCTAAAAAGTGAGAGTTGTCCAGACTGCATGTTTTATCGAACTTTAAAATTCATTACTTTATTTTCTTATTGATTTCTTCAACTTTTATTTCAAGCAAATTTAGTTATGTTCATAATTATTCTGATTTTATTTTTATAACACTGCTTGTGTGGCCTCATTACTTAATATAATAGAGTATACATTATGTACACACATGCACACACATACGCACACATACACACACATACGTACGTACATACATATATACAACATACATACCTATATATACAACATACATACATATATATATATACAACATACATACCTATATATACAACATACATATATACATACATACATACATACATACATACATACATACATACATACATACATACATACATACATACATACATACATACATACATACACACTCGCATACCAAAAAACCAAATGCAAAAAATAGAATGAACATTTTCGTCGTTAAGAACTATGTAGGTAAATGTTAGCATTAGATTAAAACAAATGAAAAATCAACAAACATATACTACATACATACGTATAAATGCATATGTATGAAAAAGCATGTATAAATTGATGGGAAGTTTAACTTGGTGGGCTTCTCTTCCATTCCCTTTAACAGCATTTTTATGGGCTTATAAGCCAATTTAAATAAAATATCTCAAATTTCCCTCAATATAGCGGTAATTGCAAAATTTTATGCATATGTATATATGTATGTATATATACATATAAATATATATATGTATATATATATATATATATATATATATATATATATATATATATATATATACAGTGTCGGACAAAACTAAAGCACGGAGTTTTCTGCTTATCAAGAAATTATACAATAACATTAAAGACAGTCTATTTCATTTAAAATATTGTTATATTCGGAAGAACTTACGCTTTACATATTGAAAACTAACATGAAAGTTTTGTTGCTTGTAGTTATATTTGTTGTTTCTCTTATTTATACGAAAAGGACAAGAAATGCAGCGACAAAACTAAAGCACGTAATTTTTTTAATGTGGTTTATTGCATTTAATATGAAAAATTACCAACAACAAACGCCGTTATTTTTATCACAAATCGTTTTAAGTGTGTATAGAGAAATTTTGCATTAATTTACTAGTTGTTTCTGTGCTTCCAAAGTCGATGTGCTTTTTTATAATCATTTAGTAAAGCAAATGGCAAGAAATAAATATTCAGTGCACTTAAAAGAAAAAATTATAACTGATTTTAATAACGGTGAATCCGTGACTTATATTGCAAAGAAACTTGGTATCCATCACAGCGTTATATCAAGAATTATAAGCTGTTTTCGAACTTCGGGCTCTCTGGCTACAGTACATAAAGGTGGACGCCCACGAAAAACAAGCAAACGTGATGACAAGGCAATAATACGATTGATAAAAAAGGACCCGTTTATGTCGTCTAAGTCCGTTGCCACCCAATTGTCTTTAAACGTCACCCCCAGAACCATACGAAGACGAGCTGTAGAAGGTGGCCTAAAAGCTTATAAAAGTGCAAAAAAGCCATTTATTTCACGAAAAAATAGACTAGCACGGATCGAGTTCGCAAAGGAACATATTAATTGGACCAAAACCCAATGGAGGACCGTAGTTTTCTCCGATGAATCAAAATTTAATTTGAAGGGTTCTGATGGTTTACGGTTAGTTTGGAGGCCAAAAGGACAACGTCTTAATCTTCGTTATACAAAAGGCACAGTAAAACACGGCGGAGGTAGCGTTTTGGTCTGGGGATGTTTTTCTGGTTCTGGTGTCGGTCCCATTCATAAAATAAGTGGAATAATGGACCGTTTCGTGTATAGAGACATCCTGCAAAACGTTATGCTTCCATACGCAGAAGAGGAAATGCCAATTAAGTGGATATACCAGCAAGATAACGACCCCAAACACACATCTAAGTGTGTGAAAAAGTGGTTCGTAAACAACAAAGTTGAAGTTTTAAAATGGCCAGCACAATCGCCGGATCTCAATCCCATAGAAAACCTATGGGAAATTGTAGATCGAAAAATAGACCGCGATAACTGCAGAAATATGGGCGAACTCTTCAAGAAAGTGGAAGATGCTTGGAATGGAATTTCTTCTGATGTTTTAGCTAATTTAGTTGACTCCATGCAACGAAGATGCGCTGAAGTTTTAAAAAATAACGGATATGCCACAAAATATTAAGTTATTTTATACTTATTAGTTTAGTAGAGAACATGTGCTTTAGTTTTGTCGCTTTAAAAATACTGTATTTTATTTTATTTCACGATCTTGTTTGTTTTGAATGAAAAATATATATTGTTTTCGTATTAGTCTAATAAAAAATGTTCTAGTTTTTATAAGGGCCTAAAAATAAATGCTATAAAATACAATTTTATTTAAATATTTAACCAAACTTTAGAAAAGTGGATTTCGTGCTTTTGTTTTGTCCGACACTGTATATATATATATATATATATATATATATATATATATATATATATATATATATATATATATATATATATATATATATATATATATATATATATATATATATATATATATATATATATATATATATATATATATATATATATATATATATATATATATATATATATATATATATATACATACATACATGTATGTAAATTTTTTTCCAGAATTATTTTACTTCAACGATTTGAAGACTAGATTGAAGACATTGTCGCCCATTTAAACACAAATATAAACGATAGAATATCGTTGTTTTTTTGAAATGCCGATATGAACAATTTGTAGATATTATTACTCGTCTGTCCCCTACAGGTGAACGCCAGAATGAAAACATTGTCGCCCATATGGTCTTTTCATTACAAGTCCTAAACAAAAGAGGGCAAATCCTGCATATATGTATCTTCGAAGACAATGTCGTCTAGGACGATTTTGTCAACTGGGTGTGTACATTTACATGCCATCATAAGAGCTGCGTACTTATCCATACACATATTTAACGGATTTACATATATATACGCATACATTTTTGTACCTGCAGTAAAGTACGAATTTATCTAAAGAAAAATAGTTTATTCTTTTAAGACATCCTTAAAATTTTAAGGAGTGTTCAAACGGAAAAACTGGGAAAATAAAATACTCGTATGAAAGTATAAAGAGAAAATTTGAGAAAATGTTATTGCTGATTAGATGAAATATGATGTCTCTTAGGTCTAAATCTCTCACTGCACATTTAGTACAGGACATTTGAGAGCAGAAAAGCTTTAATATAGTAAACTTTCCTTTTACAGGAGTGGTATGTTGATACATTTTAGCAGCCATGGATCCCAGTGCTTTACAAAACATGGATCGGGACGCATTAAAAAAACAAATCGAAAACATGAAGTATCAAGCCAACATGGAAAGATGGCCGCTGTCTAAAAGTATTGCAGAGTGAGTAATAAATATTTTAAATGGAAACTGCAACATTAAAGGTGTACATATGTAAGTATTCATATATACGTTGCTACTTAAGGAAAATTGTGGTATAACAGTAAAAAATAAATTTTTCACTTTATAAAATTATTCTGTTGCACACTTTTCAACCCCTCTTGGTCAAAAACGAGTGCCATTAATATTTTCTTTTCTTTCAATTATACGCTGTCATACGTACATTATTACATACAAGTTATGTACATACATATTTAGATTTTTATATACATATGTACATACATGTATGTATCCATGAACTCTATTTGATTAGTTAAGCTGTGTGTAAGAATGTTGTTGCCATTCTCTGCGAATGTTTGTAGTTCATGTGAATTTTAATTCTTCTTGCTTTAATATTTTTAGAATATTTGACTCTTAGATATAATTTAATACTTACACATATATAACTAGATATGTACATGCTGCATGTGCATGGAAGTGTATAAATAACATAGTTACATTTGTAATTAATTTATGAAATGAATTAAACAAGTATTGAATTTTGAACAAAATACAGAAACAAATACAGGAACTATACTTTTTCAATTATACCACAAAGTTCAATTCCGTTCGGAAACGGTTTTCAGTATATTTTTTTGGCCTTCGGAAAACGAGAAACTGAAAGTTTTTCGAAATAAAATCATTATGAATTTCAAGAATGCAACAATTATGGAGAAGTAATTTCATGTACATACTCGTATACATATGTATAATGTCACTCAATTCAACTATGTGAGAAACAATTTTGTCTACTGTTATATCAAACCCTTTACCGTACAATTGATACACTTAATTTCCTTACTTGAATTAGTTCTATTCTTCAAAAGATCTTTAGTTACTGCTCTCTTTAGAATTCTGTAGATCTGGTCGTTTATTTGTCAATGTTTTCATAGCATTTTTATTTGCTTCGCTGTCAATAATACCATATGCGACATATTACACAAAATAATTAAATTTAGTAACCGCTAGGACTATTTTTTCAGTTTTAGATAATAATCTGCCAAATAGCATTCTATAGAACTGAATACACAGAAAAAAAGCTCTTACTGAATTTAAGTTTTTTCTACTTGCTTTTAATGCATACTAGTCGTACTCAAAAATTTTATTACGAATAATTCCCAAGAGTACTTAAAATACTCGTAATTGCTCAAAAAAACCAATCCAAATAATATCTTAAAATGTGTATGAAAGTAAAAAAAAGAAATTTAGAATCAAGTGCAGAATTTTTAAGGTACGTTCACACAGGGCATTGAGCTATAATTTCAAAACACCTAAAATACAAATGAGTTTGTACATAAATACATATAGATACAAACAACAAAAAGTAAGAACAAGAAAAATTGTAAGAAACATAACATTTTAGAAGTGCAAGTTTCAAAGTTTTGTTTGTTTAAACAAAATTGAAGAAAAAAAAAAATATTTGTTCTTGCATAATTTTTGTAAGAACATATAAATATTTTTTTCCTGCAATTTTGTTCGAACAAATAAACGTTTTGACATTTTATGTTTTTACAGTTTTTCTAGCTTTTTGTTTGTATCTATATGTATTTATGTACAAACTTATTTGTATTTTAGTTGCGCTTGCCGAAATTTAGGGCTGAATAAGAAAATAGTGGTTACGCTTTTTGGGCAAATTCTTATTCAATGTGAACGTACCTACAAACGCGTTTAGTTGCTGAAAGATAGAAATTAAAAGTTCTTTAAGAAGAAACCCCACTTTTTTGTGTTTGAGAAATATTATTAGAATATTATGGGATTTACGATAGTGGAGTGTTTGAAAATATTTCTCAATTGTTTCCAAGTCTATTGATGATTAGGATAGGTCATATGAAATGTCGTCATGTGGACAGTTAGGAAGCTGTAACATCACGATATTTTTTTTTTTTTTTTTTGGTTGGTTAGTTGCTAATAGTGTAAATACTTATGTACACAGTTTTTCATTGATAATAATACATAAGTCTTATCCAACTACTTTCAAGTACGAATTCGGGATAAATCAATTCTTCAATCGAACGCATTTCAAGACTTAATCTCAGTTTTTCTCAAATCAATCTCTTTTGGCGCTTATTTAGAGTAGAGATTATGGATGAAACTTTTCTAAAATTAAGCTTCAATAATCCGTACTTAAATCAAATACACCGTACATGATGTAAGCAAATCTATACTTTTGACACCGTTTGTGCTTGATTTATGAGGACAGATTGATATTAAAGCTACCTAGCGCCAAATGGCAGCACAAAAACACAACTTTTTTTTTGGCAACAAACAAACGTCAGCTATTAAAATTTCACCCAAATTCATCGATTAGTTTATTTGTAGTCGCTTGAAGTAAGTAACTTTTGTGTTTCTTGAAAAATGGAAAAAAGTGAATTTCGTGCAGTGATTAAACACTATTATTTGAAAGGGAAAACGGCGAAAGAGACAAAAGAAAAGCTCGGTAAACATTACGGTGAGTGTGCTCCGTCAGAACAAGCATTGCAACAATGCCATCAACAGGAAGGAAGAAAATATCAAGAAAATCCTTGAAATCATTATGAATGACTGCCGAGTCAAGTTACGTGAGATTGTGAAAATGGTAAACATACTAACTAGTATTCAACATTTTGCATGAACATTTGCATATGAAAAAGCTGTCGACAAGATGGGAGCCGCGTTTGCTCAGGGTCGAACAAAAACGAGTTCAACAGACGATTTTACAGCGGCGTTGATTAATAACTGTTGATGAAACGTGGGTCCGCCACTACATAAATGCTTTTTGGGTGTAAGTACGCAGACGTTTGTTTAGTAAGCATACAAATGACAGTTCGTCAGTATAATGCGACATCTGCAGAACACCCATAACTTAAATTAGCGTTTTCAGAACGTTTTGCAGTTTCGAATCGCGCGTTTGACAGAACATTATTGACAGTTTCTGTTTGGTTTATGTCTTCTTCTTTAAGGTTTCAATTTTGTTAGTTCGGTTCTTTTTAAAGATTTAAAATCTTAGGAGTAAAACGTCAAAATATTTTTTTAAACAAAAGTAAAATATGAATTAAAAATTATGTAAAGCTAGATTTTTTATTTTCTAGCTGTCTACATGTCCACATTTCATAGGAGTCAGTAGACTTGGAAACATTTGAAAAATATTTACAAACATTTTATTATATATCCTACTATTTTAAATAAAAAAATGAGAATTTGAAAAGAAAAATATTCTAATAGTATTTCTCAAAAAAAAGCACTTTTCTTTTCATCCTTCTTAATTAAAAAAAAATCAAAAAAAAAACACTCAATATACAAATAACTAAACAAATTTATTTTTTATTTATATATATATATATATATATATATATATATATATATATATATATATATATATATATATATATATATATATATATATATATATATATATATATATATATATATATATATATATATATATATATATATATATATATATATATATATATATATATATATATATATATATATATATATGTGTGTGTGCATGTCTACATACAAAAGTACATCTTTTAACAATACAAAACATTTTTATTTTCAGAATGCGGTCATTTGTCGAGGAGAATGAAAAAAATGACCCTCTTATAAATGCACCAGATAAAAAAAATAATCCGTGGGCTGAAAAGGGAAAATGTGTTATTATGTAATATAATCGCACCACAAAAATTCCATAACATTTAGCAGGAGCAGTTGCAGCATCAACAACAACTTAGATATAATATTTTTCATTTACATACACCATTGAAAAGAGAATTTAATTTCCAGACCTAAAGCAAAAATTACAATTGTACTAACATAGGCAGACAAGTAAAGCAATAAAATACCTATTAAAAATTCATATAAATTATTCAGCCAATATAACGAATGGAATGGCGAATATAAAGAACAAAATTATCTACGTTAGATTATACTCACACTGAATTTTATAAAAGCAATAATTATCACTTTAAAAGTTGTAATTAAAGTTATCTCGAAATCCAAGCACTAGAGAGCAAATATGTATGTATATCAAAAAAGTCTGTATATTCTCCATACAAAATACATACACATATCACACTGGTTCCTCTAAAGAGCGCCAACTCAAAATTTACAAATATTCAGTAGAGGCAAAAAACTGTTTATTTACTATTATATTTATTTTATTTATTTATTTATTTACAAATTTATTATAATTTAAATTACAATAAATTATATTTAGTAAAGCACTAGCGACTGGGGCTATCGGATGTTTATATCAAGAAGGGAGACACAACTGTATTCTTTTTTTATGACAATTGTAAGATATTGAGTTGACTATCTTTAGACGAACCAGTGCGACATGTACATATGTAAGCGCGTATGTACAATATGTATTAATAGTTATATATAACTTTTTTCTTTGTTATAATGATCAAGGTTAAACATTTCATTTAAACAAGAATTTTAAGTATTTAATAAAAACAAATTACTCATTAAATTTAAAAACAAATTAGTTTTATTGACTGCACACTAATGTACTTATCCTCCATATTTTAATTTTGTGATCACTTTGCTCTGTCGTCTTTCGTATCTGTTCACATTAAAAATTAAGAACATGCGTTGCATTAGTCAGAAATTGCGCTTGATAAGCAAAAAAAAAAATTATATATATATTTGTATATATATAATATATATATATATATATATATATATATATATATATATATATATATATATATATATATATATATATATATATATATATATATATATATATATATATATATATATATATATATATATATATATATATATATATATATATATATATATATATATATATATATATATATATATCACTTCTGTACTTAATAATTCTTAATCACAGAGTAGTCATCTGTTGAGTACTGGTCCAATATATCATCAAAAAAATTTCGTGCCACATTAAGATCATTTCGGTGAAAGAAAAGTGGTGGCTCTGGATACTTCTAATGCGTTTGACAGAGTGTGGCATACGTATATGGTGCGGACCCTTTCGGTCCGCGACCAACTTCTAATTAATAACTTTTTTACTTAATAATTCTTAATCACAGAGTAGTCATCTGTTGAGTACTGGTCCAAGATATAATAAAAAAAAATCCGCGCCACATTAAGATCATTTCGGTGAAAGAAAAGCGGTGGCTCTGAATACTTCTAAAGCGTTTGACGGAGTGTGGCATACTGCACTTCTGACAAAACTTACTGCTTTTGTTGTCGGTGATGACTTTTCTCGGTTTATATCGAGCTTTCTCAGGGACCGCACCATGCGAGTTGTTATAGATGGGGTCCAATCAAACCAGTTCAAGATTAATTCAGGGGTACCGCAAACCTCCGTTCTTTCTCCTACCCTATTTCTTATTTCCTCAACGACCTTCTATATCAACTACCAACCCTTAAAACTTACTGCTTTTGTTGTCGGTGATGACTTTTCTCGGTTTATATCGAGCTTTCTCAGGGACCGCACTATGCGAGTTGTTATAGATGGGGTCCAATTAAACGAGTTCAAGATTAATTCAGGGGTACCGCAAACCTCCGTTCTTTCTCCTACCCTATTTCTTATTTCCTCAACGACCTTCTATATCAACTACCAACCCTATCCACTCTTTCGCAGATGACAGCAGCATTTGCCATTCGTACTCTTTCAGTTATAGGCCCAGCCTATCCGAGATCGTTGCCAAAAGGCAAAATATGAATGACTCACTGAATCTTCTATTAATCTCCGAATGGAGTCGCAAAAACAGGGTCGCCTTTAGCGATCGTAAGAGAGCTGTTTGTTAACACACAAACGACCACTAATGCTGCTTCATCTGTACTCATGGATGGTATAAGAATTGAGCAATCGGGTGCTCTTGATGTTCTTGGAGAGGACAAAGAAGCTTATCGGTGACAGTAGGGTATCTAACTCTATTGACTCACTGGAACATCGACGCAGTGCAGGGTGCATTACTCTGTTCTATAGTTACTACAATGGACTTTGCTCTGACGAGATTAGGGATCTTGTTCCCGAAGCCCACACATTTTTACGTAACACGCGGTTGTCGTCCAGAGCCTATCAATTTGTGGTCGATTTCCCAGGGAACCGTACAACGCATTACAGAGAGAATTCGGCTTTCGGCCGCACGCTTCGCCTATGGAATAAGTTACCTAAAGACGTATTTCCTGTCTGTTATAACGTTGTAAAGTTCAAGTCAAATGTTCATAAACTTAGTTTGCTAGTTCTGGTACAATGCAGTGCATATGAAGGGGTTATCCCCTGAGTACTGGTTCAAGTTAAAAAAATAAATAAATAAATGTATTACAAACATAACGTAACATATCGAAAAATAGAGGAAACAAGACATTGAACACAAAAAATGTACCAACAAAACGAGCTTCCAAGTACAAGGAATTTTCGACGACGGTGGCTGGGCAAAAAGCTGGGGCCAAATCACCGCATACGATATCGAGCAAAATTATCGAAATTTTTCATTTTGGTATTACGGCATACGATATCGAATAAACTGTATTGCAATAATATAAAAAAGTTAAAGGATTTATTTTTTGTATTCCTACTTTTAGGGAACGTATGGTCTTCAATCTATTGCATTTTGTTTAAATTACGATCCAATATGCATCGGTTGCCATAATTTAGATGTATCGTAATGTTATTCGATACGATAGTTAATTCGATATCGTATGCGGTGATTAGACCCCTGGTCGGCGGCGGCTAAAGGAGGACTTTGGCCGACATATGTAATTTATTCACATATCTACATATTGTAAAATTGCAATTTTTTAAGATATCACATTATATCATTTCAAAAAGTACGTTTTTCGGACAAACGCCTACACTATTTGTGGCTTGTTCATACAAATCTCGAGATATTTATATAAATATATTTATTGAACGTCATAGTTAAAAAATAAGGTTACCGAGTTAACAATGCAGAATTGTTAGAATACTGTACTGCGAAATTTGCTCCTTTAAGAGCTATTTTCGAAACGTATGCGAAAACTAATAAAATTTGAAATGCTTTTCTCGAAACATGCTTTTTTGACATATAACGTTATTTTAGTAAATGAGCGATATGTATGGTTATACTTATGCGCTTTTATATTACACTAGTGGGGATTGCCAGTCGACACAACTGACTGCATTCTTTCTTTTTTAATGCTCTTTTAATACACTCTCATATAAAATCGAATGTTGAAATAAAAAAACCGTGAAAAAACACATATTTGTATAGATACAAATATGTTATTTACTTATATCTGCCCACACTGTTTTTGTTTTACTTGTAGTTACGCCGAAACACATACACGTATATTTTTTTCAGTGTTAGTAACCAATTATAACCATATTACTCGTAAAATACTGACCCGATCGAAATATATATATATATATATATATATATATATATATATATATATATATATATATATATATATATATATATATATATATATATATATATATATATATATATATATATATATATATATATATATATATATATATATATATATATATATATATATATATATATATATATATATATGTATATATATGTAACGAGACCTATAATCAGTAAAACCCTTAACGAATCGACGCCTAAATTTGTATTAATTTCATACCCATTAAACAACTTTTATTGTTTACACTTTAAAAAACATGACATTATAATTTTGTGTTACTTTCTTGCTAACAGACATACATACTCAAAAGTTTCATATTCCACAATAAAGTAAAAGATATTTTTGTTAATAGTAGGTAATAAAGCACCATTAAATATTTATTTCAATACGTAAATCATTTTTCGTAAAATTTACTTAAATATTTTGGAAGTTTCATTCTAAATTTGTTAATTATTTCTCAATTTTTTATAAACATGATGTCAAAAATGGGTTTAATGTTTTTTATGCACTGCATTTTTTAAGGTTTCAAAATATTTTTAGATTGCAATTGTATAGAAGTTTTACTTTTTTATATATGTAAGTTACTTTAAATTTAAAATGATTTAATTTACTCTTTCGATTTTTTAATAGGGGTAATTTATGTATTCATATTAAGTTGTCAAAAAAGTTTTATTTTTTATACGTACTCATGTAAACTTAAAAATAGCTGACAATTTGTTCTTTAAACAAAATTCGTTGTATTCGATGAAGTTTTGTTAAAATAATTAACTACAAAATTTTTAGTTATGATATTTATTCAATGATAAGTATACTTTATGTAGTCAAAAATATGTATTTAGAGACGGCTTCAAAAAATTACCTGAAACTTGAATAAAAAAAGGAGGCAAATTTAATTAAAATTAAACTAAATTTAAGAAACGTAAACCAATTTCAAAATATTACAATCGAAGATGCATTTTTTTTTATAATTAGGAAGTAAAAAATTTATTTTTGTTAAAGAATAAATCAACAATAACATTAACAAAAGATTTTTAAACCATTTTACTTAAAACTGATTGAATTCAACCCAATGTAATTAAAAAATTATGATTTCTTAGGAAGTTTTAATGAAACTAAAAAAAATTATTACACCTTAAATTAAAAAATTCACACAAACAAAATTTTGATTTGCATAAAATTATATATATTTAAAGATTATGAGTTTTCTTGCGGCAATAATCTTACATAATTTTCTTAACTAACAGTTTTCATTGGTGTATTATGTTACACGCGTACGTGTTTCGGTCATCTTTGTCTACAAAGTAAGATTTGTTTTAAAGCTTTTGTAACTTTAACGCAAATTTAATGTACATCTATGAAACCCCCTTTATATACGTCGCATTCTTCTTCCATAGACTCCATCAACAAAGTATGAATTTGTGTATAAAAATTTGTTTTTGTCTGTTATTTTTTTCCTTTACAATAATTTTTATTCTCAAACACAATAATTTTTTTTTTTTGCATTATTTATTTATATGAAATTATCTAACAAACACAATTTGTGCAATAAAAGTTGTATTCCGATAGATTAAAATATGTTAAAACTGTTTTCGTGACAAAACAAACTAAAAAAATATTTATTCAATGTTTTTAGTAAACAAAAACATGATTAAATATCAAAGAAATTATTGCTATAAATCAAAAAGTTGTAAAAATTCAATGTTAAATTTGTTCTAAGTCATATTTTCTTAATTTTTTCATTACTCAATAATTTTTAATATCATAATGATTTTAAAATTTTTATTTTGAGCAGTTTACACTTATTTATTTACGGCAAGGATAAAATTTGTAAAAAAAAAAAACATATTTTGCTTCAGAAATACTTATTTACACTTTTTTTAAATTTCGGACCATAAAATATTAATTAATTAGAACATAAAAAATAGCTATTGATAGGAAAAGTAAGAAAAGCATATTAGAACGCAAAACATAATTTCTTTTTTTAAGAAATTTTTCCGAAAATATGTATTTGCTAAATATGTACTTCGATTTTTCTTTGCTTTAGTATAGAACGCGATGATTGATTATCTTTATAAAACACTAAATAATGAAAAATTACTTATTTATATACTTTTCGTTCCCTATTTCAAATTATTTAAGTAGCATAAAAAACCCAAAAAATAATTCTAACAAAATACGTTAAATGGCGGTGCAATGCTACTGATTTTGAGAAGAAAAATAGATACAAGAATAATAATACAAAAAAAAAAAAAAACGATAATATGTATGTATACGTGTGTATGTATATACATATGTATACACATGTACGTGTGTGTAATATTTTCCAATGCAAAAAATAGAAAACTAATAAAACCAATTTGTAATTGGTATAAACGAAGATAAAGAACTTTCAGCAACATTACGCGTGGCTGCAGCCGCAGCACCTCCGGTAGAAGTGGAAACTTCTAATGATGTATTACTAAAAGCGACTGAAGTAATTTGAGACGAAGCCGTGTCTGCTGAATTGGTTGATGATTGATGCTGATGCGCTAAATTTGTTAAAAGTTGGGAAAGTTCTTGTTGTATATGCAAACGCTGTTGCAGCATTTCATAGTGAATTTGTGGTTTATTATAAAAAAATGTTGATGATATTTTTATCAAAGTGGAAGTTTGTTGCGCCTTTGCTGATGAATAATTTAAGCAAGATGCAGGTTTGGAATTAAATATATTATTCGACTTTTTTTGATGCAGTGACTGTTTTTGTGGTTGGAGTTGCTTTCGTTGTTGTGTTTCATATGTACTAGTTAGTGTTATTTTGTTTTCTTTACTTTGTTGTTGCTGCTGACATTGATTACTGTTGTTGTAATTCTTAATAAGGTAGTAGTAGTGTGTATTTATTTTTGTTGAAGATGTGCTAGTTACAGTATTAAAATGCGTGGTAGTCGATTTAGTAGAGACTGCTGACGATGTAGTCGTTAAAGAAATTGGTAAGTTAGATATGGAAGTTGTGGATTGCATTTGTAAGTTGTAACTTTTTGCGGTGGTTAGATTGAAAGAGGATATTACACTTTTTCCATTATTAATCACTTTTATTATTGTAGATGCCAAAGTTGTGGTAGTATGGGAAACAACAGCAGTCAATTTTGTTAATAATTACGTTTGCTTTGCTTTGTTCGTCTTAAAGCTTACTTGTAATACTCGATTACCTAACATGTAACCATTTAATGACTGTATAGCAAGAACAGCTTCTTCATAGTTTGTCATTGTTACGAAGCCAAACCCTTTGCATTTGTTCGTTTGTAAATCGCGTATAACCTAAAATTGTAGACATAAAACCTACAATATCACTTTGCATTTTAAAATTTTACTTACTTTTACGGATTGCACTGCTCCAAACGGTCCAAATAATTGCCATAAAACATTTTCTTCAGTTTCTTGTGCCAAATTATAAACAAAAATACACCAACCAGAGCCGTTTATTGGATTACCTGGCAACATAGTATTCGCCAAAATATCACCTGTTAACGGGGAATATCGCGATATAACAGAACTAGAAAAATATAAATCTTTAGTTACCAGTAGAAGCAGTTACCACTAAAAATGTTTACTATTAAATTGCTACCAAATAATAAAAAATGTTTAATATGTATACGTGTGTTGGGTAATTTTTTGTAGGGTTTCACAAATTCGAGTTGGAAGTGTAGGTATTTACTACTTGTTGCAATACAACTTTGTATTTAAAAATTATTTTTAATCAACGTTTCATTTTTTATGTTGTTAATATTTTTTCATACAACTTTAAAAATGAGGAGTCAATTCTGATTATTCAAACTGTAGTTTCTATTAATTATTAATAAATTTATTATTTGATTAAAAAAACCATTACCAAAGACTTATTAAGGAGTTGCGAAGATTTTTGGCCATGCTGAATTTTTATCAGAAGTTCCTCCCAAATGGTACCTCAGTACAAGCTGATTTGAAAATTTTTTTTGAAAGGATCGAATAAAAAGAATGATAATCGCGAAATATCGTGGACTGATGCCTCGGTTTTAGCTCACCTGTCTCAAATAGAGAATTAGCCCTCAAAGTTGATGCTCCAAACTTTGCTATTGGTGCTATACTGGAGCAATTTGTAAACAATACTTGGCAACCACTTGGTGGTTGTTCGTGAACTTTTAACAATATATAAAGCTATACATCATTATCAACATTTATTGGTGGCCCGAACATTTGCTATATATACAGATCATCGCCCGTTAATTTTCACGTTCAAGCAAAAATTAGACAAGGCATCACTTCAGTGCTCCCATATCTGGATTCGGCGCGATTATTATACAAAAACATTAAATAACAAAAAAGAGACAATTACTATTGGTCGACTGTAACCTGTCTGGCAGAATTATTAAATTTTCTGAACGCTTTTGCGTTTAATGAGGGGGAGTGTTGTAGGTTGCAATACAACTTTGTATTTAAAAATTATTTTTAATCAACGTTTCATTTTTTATGTTGTTAATATTTTTTCATACAACTTTAAAAATGAGGAGTCAATTCTGATCATTCAAACTGTAGTTTCTATTAATTATAAATAAAGTTATTATTTGATTTTTATAATATATAAATGCGTATTCATTTATAGCAACACTACTTTATTTGACAACCAATTTAACAGCTAATGGATACTTTGTAATTAGTTTCATTTTACATTTCATTATGGATAATTTGCCATAGAAATTTATAAATGTCACATATGACCGTTAAAACAACTTGTATGTATAGTTTTTATAGTTTATAAAAAAATATACCTCTCGTTTTGTCGGTAATTTAATTTTTTCCATGTTACGCGCTTTGAAATGCATTATTTTATTACATGAATGTATAGTATTTTATAGCTAAAATACTTATGCTAGACATTTCGCTGCATAACAAAAATAGTCCGCTAGTAATAAATGTCTTTTTGGTTTGATTGTTGTTTTTTTTTTTTTTTTTTTTTTTTTGTGTTTAATATTCTTATTAGTTTAAAATTTCGAAGCATTTAATTCAAAATATCAAATATGAGAAAACGGATTTTATACAGGAATGTTACTATATCTCAATATACATTAACGGCCTTATTCATAAAAAATATTGTATGTTTATTAAACTGTTATTTGACAAACTTCTATGGGAAATTTGTCAAATAACTGTTTAATAAACATACAATATTTTTTATGAATACGACCGTAAGTATTTTTATACCCTTCACAAAAATGTAAAGGGTATTTTAATTTCTACAATTTTCATTTTCGACTTTATAAGGTATACATATTCTGAATCAGCATTGATAGAGAATTCGATTAAGCGATGTCCGTCTGTTCGTCTGCCGGCCGTTGAAATACCGTTTCTGAGAAAACTATTAGACTAAGAAACTTTCTTCTTTCCCCATTCTATTACCCCACCCAGGGCTGGGCAGTATTTGAAATACGTATTTGAAATACAAATACGTATTTTGTATCTGTATTTCAAATACACGACCTGAAAGTATTTAGTACTTTGTATTTCAAATACATAATTTAAAAATATTTTGTATTTCAAATACATGTGGCTCAAAAATACATTTTTACAAAATACATTTATTTATTATAGTAAATTCAAAATAAGTTTTTTCATACAAAAGCTAAAATTGCTAGAAACTACGACCATTAAAATGTTTATCATTTTGCAAAACTGCAATTCAGCTTTCAATTGTTTTGTCCAGAGCAAATTGAATTTACACTAATCAGGTGATATCAATAAGAATTTCCACATATTTGTCCCCAGCTTTTTCACAACGCTTTGGATTATATACAGGGAAATAATTGTTATTACGGAAATCTTTTGTCTACCTTACTGTCTGTAAAAACCAGATTAGATCAACTGCAAATATAATAATTTGAGGCATTTCAGTTGTATTTTAACAAAATTAATGGAGAGCTTGGAAAAGACATTTAATATATAGAGCCATATTGGCATCATGTCTCCACCCTAGTTTCCAAATGTTACTAGAAAGCGTCTCATTAAAAAAGAGGCAACATGGATGCAGCAGAAAAAGTAGTAGTTGCAGCAAAGATGATGAGAATTTTATTGTTTTTATGCATTTGTAGAATTTGGCAGCAGCTTATGTTCTTCAGGACCTGTAAGTTTTATTAACTCCCCAACAAGAGGTTGTTTGTCGGATGAGTCATTAAAATATCTTGTTTTTATTAAAGGAAATATTTGTTTTACCGAAAATTTTAATAGGCTTTCAATATTTTGCCAGTTACGTCCTTTTAAGTTTTAGGTGACTATAGACAACTAAGTTTACGTGCATATGTAAAATAAAATATGTATCTAAGACCAGAGAGCTGTATTCTTATGAGATCGAAATATTTGTATCTTTTAGTTGTATTTTGTATTTAATATACGCAGCTTGAAAGTATTTTGTATTTGAAATATGCAACTTGAGTATTTTGTATCTTGTATTTGAGATACATTAGGTGAGGATTTTGCCCAGCCCTGACCCCATCGATTCATGTGTTTGCTATTGAAATTCAGTAAAGGTAAAATATATCCAAAATTCCGAAAAAATAAACTTTTTTTTCGCAATTTTGTATGAAAACTTTTGCAAAAAAAATTGTTTGTCCTGCTTCAAACTTGACACAATTATTTGACATGGCGATTCGAAGGCAAAAAAATATTTCCTCGCTATCGGTCCATATACACCCGAGATATAGCCTAAACCGATTTTTTCATGAAAATCTTTTTTCACTAAAAAACAGTTCTAGTAATAAAAGGTTACTAAAATACAGAAAATTAAAAATTCCGATGTCGGTCCATATATGTATACCCGAAATATTGCCTAAACTGATTTTTCCATAAAAACTTCAACAACTTTTTTTTCGCTTAAAAGCAGTTCTGGGCCTAAGTTCCGTAACGATGAATTTTTAAATGTTCATCCATTTCAGTGTTCACTTTTAATTTTTGTGTCCGCTATAGTGAGAATGAATAATTTTGACAGTTACAGTGAACACTTATAAAAGTATGTATTATGTAAATTAAAATTTCCATTAGACAACTTGCGTGGCAGCAGATTTGAGCATTACGCTCATCATTCTGCCTTTACGAACACATTCAGCGCAATAAAATTCATTGGTTCTTACGGAATCCCTTGTTATTGTCTTAATGAATTTTACTTTAGAGTGTTCACTGGTAAAAAAAAAAAAATAATCGTTGCGCAATCCGGCCCCTGGTAATAAAATACTGAAAATGAAAATATCCGATATCGGTCCATATATACCCGAGATATAGCCTACACCGATTTTTTTGCAGAGCCATGAATATCGGTATACAAAATGTAAATGTTAAAACTGCCGACACAATGAACAAAATATCAAAAAGACGGTATTTGTAGGCGTGGCAAAAATAAAAATATTTTTTGAATTGTTTATAATACTTTTTTTTTTGTATGGAAGGCGATCGACTCTAGTATACATATTTAGTTGTAAGTATATCATACTCGTATTTATAAATTACGAAATAAAGTTTAATGTTATTGTAGTAATATAAATTACTAACATTAGAAACGTACGAGCATGCAGCTTTCATTGATGGAGAATTTCATACTACTCCTTTTAGAAATGGATAAATTTAAATAGTGCAATGTGTCAGGACCATAAAAAAAGCAGTTCCAACAAATAAAGACAGCCTTTGGAATCAAATAATTAGTTTTTTCATTGAATTGGACTAACCTGTATCTTCCGGCAGTCGTTGGATGTATAGCAGCTGCTGCAGCGGCTGCTGCCGCTCCGGCAGCACTTGTTGCAAACGCACGAGCTCTGGAATTTTGAGGAGTCAAAAAAGCTGTTAGCGGCTGAAAAGCTTTGTTATTGCTGGGATTATTAGCAAATTTCACCACAATAGGTTCGGTGGAATTTTTTGGTATAGTCCCATTCAAAGCTTTAATAGCTTGGTCAGCTTCATGACGTTGATCGAAGCGTATAAATCCAACTCCTTTTGAAAGACCTGAAAAACAAAATTTGGTAAAAATACAGATAAACTATGTATACTTAATGGTAGAATTCGCACAAATGTTTTATATTAAGTAGACACTATATTATAAATACATATGTACAGACAAACATACATATCGCTGGGCTCATGTAGAAAGACCCTTACTAATATAAATGCAGCATATAACAGAAGAAAAAATCACAATAAAACAGTAATTATAAATCAAAATGTAACTTTTTCTGTACAATTGCTTGTGATCCTAATACAATCAATTGTACATGTAATGAAACTATTCCATTAAATCATTGGAACGAGGTGTATGTGTTTGTGTGAAATGCGTTCGAGTCTCAAATAAACCCACATTCGACAAAAATACGAGTTAGCACTTTTCTATATTAGACCAAGGTTGTCAGATATGGCGATTTCTCGCCAAAAGTGGCGAGTTTTTATCCACTATGGCGACTGACGATTTTTTTTGGAGACTTCATAATCATATGGCGAGATAGTTGGCTACTTTTACATGCTTTGTATTTTAAATTTAATTAGTTTTTACCAGTAATGCAATGGATTATGGCTCTGAATTTGAAACTCAGCTAAGGAATACAGGAATAATTAAACGCCAGAAGAAATAAATTATTTAAAAGAAAATTGTCTCACATATACGAAATACTTTTGAAGAAAATATTGTTCCGCTTACCTGAAATATGAAGCTATTTAAAATTTTTAAAGAATATTCAATAACAAAATGCGGTAATCTCCTAATCCAAGCAAAGTTATTCGCAAAAAAATTTTAGCAGGTGGAGGATTATTTCAATGAAAAAATACCCTTTTATAAAAATTGATTTTTCGTCTAACGGTTATAACTGCAAAGATACAGCGGGTACGTTTCATCTTAAAGAGTTATCTTTGGCTGTATTCAATCACATTTAACGCTCGTAAGACCCAATGTTGCTTATTAACGCACAAACAAACGACCGCAAATGCTGCTTCATCTGTACTCATGGATGGTATAAGTATTGAGGAATCTGATGCTCTTGATGTTCTTGGAATGAAGATACAGTGTGATGTTCGCTGGAATGAACACATTTTTCATGTCTCTAAAGAAGCATTTAAGTGTCTCGGTTTTTTGAAATGGTGTAAGATGTACTTCACTCTATCCGATCTCCTTACTATTTATACCACCTACATCCGACCGAAAATGGAATACAACTCTCATGTTTGGGCCGGTGCCTCAAAGTCTATTTTGGGGTTACTCGACCGTGTGCAGGAGAGGGCGAAGAAGCTCATCAGTGACAGTAGGGTATCAAACTCTATTGATTCACTGGAGCATCGACGCAGTGTGGGGCGCGTTACTCTGTTCCATCGTTACTACAATGGATTTTGCTCTGACGAGATTAGAGATCTTGTTCCCGAAACTCGCACATTTTTACGTAACACGCGTTCATCGTCTAGAGCTCATCCATTTGTGGTCGATTGTCCGGGGAATCGTACAACGCATTACAGAGAGAATTCGTTTTTCAGCCGCACGCTTCGTCTGTGGAACAAGTTGCCTGCAGAAGTGTTTCCTGTCTGTTATAACGTTGGAAAATTTAAGTCAAATGTTCACAAACACTACTCCCTCTTTCCCCCTCCTCACAGCCTATATTCCTAGTTCTGGTACAATGCACTGCATATGTAGGGGTCATCCCCTGAGTACTGGTCCAGTATATAAAAAAAAATAAAAATAAAAAAAAAATATATGTTGGCTATTCCAGCTAGCAACGCTTGCGTAGAAAGAGTATGTTCCATAATGAATTATACCAAACCACGTTCCCCAAATAAAGTGCAAAATAAACTTTTTGATGCATTATTAAGAATAATAAATTATAAGTAATAATAATTATATATGACTACAAAACTATGAAAAACCATTTGAGGAGATGTTTAAGGATTTATTTCCTTTTAAAGATCATACAAAATATAGTGTGGCGATTTTTGGCGAATTTTGGTGGTCAGTTTGGTGCTGGGGGTGGAAAAAAATCTGACAACCCTGCATAAGACCAGAGTTTAAAAAACTGCAGTCAAAGTAGCAAAAGTCGTAAGATTGTGCTTTTTTCGACCTCTTAATTTTTTGCTATTCAAACATGAACCGTTGCTTCGACTTCTGATTTCAAACAAGGAAACAGTCGCTCTTAACACGTATTATCAACGAAAATGTCGAACAAATACTCGACTTTCTTGCAAGTTGCATTAGTATTTAAAAAGTAACATGAAAGTTCATATTAAAAATTTTAGCGAAGAGACAACAGCTCCAAAAAAAGTATTACCATAGAAAATCATATTATTTTTCGGGAAAATGAATAGCATGAATAAAATAAATAAATGAATTAGAATTAACTTTAAAATTTTTTAATTCAAAACGGCAAAGACTGCTTGATTTATGTATTTTCAATAAAAAAATTTTAATTTTTTTTTATTTTGGAAAAGTTAAACAGAACAGAAGAAAGCATTATATTAATATCCAGTTAGTCTCAGATAGTGAGACTTATCCTTTTTGAAATGCTGAAGAGATTTACATTTTTTTTTTTATGAAAAGTTTTTTTTTTGGAAATCTTTGCAGCTTACTTTTTTATACTTTTTAAACATACACAAAAAAAGATTTTTTGGTCGCAAAAACATACCTTTTTCAGAAAATAAAAGATTTTTTGAAAAAATATGACTTACTGCTTACAATACGCCCAACAAAATTTTTAAAAATATTATCCTGTTCAAAATAATAAAATACTTATTATTGTTAATTTTACAAATTTAAATTATTACAGGTAACTAACTTTTGAACGAGCATTCTCTGCGTTAAACATCGCACTAATGGAGTATAGAAACGGTTTAAGTGAGGACACATTTGAAAAGATATCTCATATAGAAAGTTTTTTACATTAATACTTTTTTTTAGTAACTGTTTTTGAAACATAAAATTTTTCATCTTTTTGCCTTTTAATACATTTATTTAAATAGGTGCATACTCATATGTATACTCGTATATGTTATCAAAATGCGTTAATATCTATTTATTTACCTTATAAAAATACTTCTCAAATAAATTCAAAAAGTGGTAAACATTGAAATTATATTACTATTTAACATCACTCAGTACGCATGCACGAAAGAATTTACAGTGTTTATAGAAGCAACATCCAACGAAAATAAAGAGTAAAACAAAGATTTTAACTTAAACCACACTTAAAATATCAAAGTCAAAAAGAAAAGCAAAACTTTTTCTACTTTAGCTTCCGAACTTATTAAAACTACAACTTTTGTTTAACTTCCGACGTTATTAAAAGTTGAAGTCGGTCAAACCAAAAGCTGTTCAAAAACATGTCGACTGCCGAAGTCTTCGTAATGTATACCTAACTTTTCGTTTTTCATTTCTAGCTTTACTGCGACTGTTTGCATATTTGGAATCAGAAGTCGAAGCAAATACGAAAGCAATTACAAATATCCGCAGTTTTTAAACGCTGCATAAGACCAACGATATGTACACAGGTCTGTAATAATTGTTAAATGAGTAAGAATTAGTTTCGAGTTTAAAAATTTTCGCAATATGGAAATATTCTTTACTTGTGTATATAAATAAATGAATGAATGCTTAAGGAAAAACAACTGTTAATAAACTAAAAATAAAAATAAAAAAACATACCCTGATCAATAGGTCCGGCTTTACACCACGATTTGTATAAAAAATAAATAAATATATAAAAAATTGGAATAAAAAATAAATAAATATATAAATAAATGTAGAATATATAATAGAAAAAATATTAACATCAATTAAATTCAACATATATATTATATATATATATATATATATATATATATATATATATATATATATATATATATATATATATATATATATATATATATATATATATATATATATATATATATATATAT
This sequence comes from Thecocarcelia acutangulata, assembly GCA_914767995.1. NCBI lineage: Eukaryota > Metazoa > Arthropoda > Insecta > Diptera > Tachinidae > Thecocarcelia > Thecocarcelia acutangulata. The sequence continues at coordinate 368,429 of OU612097.1, forward strand.
ATATATATATATATATATATATATATATATATATATATATATATATATATATATATATATATATATATATATATATATATATATATATATATATATATATATATATTATTTTCTTACTATGAGAAGTTATAACTATAACATCACTACGTGTACGCCGACTTAAACAAGTTTTAACTTCATGTTTTAACTCCGTTTGCAGTTAGGTGTAGACTGAATGTAACAATATATTATGGTCATATTTCACCATGAATATATTTTTATCCGCAAAATTTTTAAATCACTTGTGAGCTCAAATCAAAAATTCCATTCTTCTGTGTGCTGTTTCTTTGAGCAAAAATATGTGTCAAATTTGATAGCACTTACTTTTTGTATGGGGAAAAACTAGTTGTGCCACCTGAAGTCGACATTTTTGAGGTAAACAAATGCAACACAGTCATCATATAAAAAAATGTATTTTTAATTGCAAAATTGATTATTAAAATTGATGAAGATTATGCATTTTTTTAATGAAATTATATTTAAAAAAATCATTGAATTTTATATGGACACTTCCAGTTCTACGGTTTGACCATTAGTTTTTGTAGTATAAGCAAAGTTCACTTTGAGTTCACTTCATCATATGCTTGCGAGTTGATATAGCAAAATTTTTTGTGATTGCGACTTTTAACACCCCAATTTTGCGACTTCAAATCGTAATCACATTTTTTTTTAGTTCTAGCACATGGCTGACTGTCTATTATATATCTGTATTATTGAGAGGACCAAGGCTATTTATACAAATTTTATGGCTACAAAAATAGCTTTTAAAATGCAAATAACAGAAGTTTTATTCCAAACTTGTCTATGATCAACTTATTTTTCTGCAAAAAAGTATATTAGCAGAAACATTTTATAATTATCGTTATCAACCATAATTTTAATCTAGCCATTGCTGGTACAGAAATTAATATTGTTTTCAGTTTTAGTTTTTCTCTCAACGTGACTGTGAGATTTGTGTAAAAAATGTAATTAAAAAGAAACTATACAAATAAAAAGTGGACGCGGGTGTCCAAAAGTAAAAGAAATTATACGTACATATCGCTCCTTTATTGCAACATAGTCATATCTCAAAAAACGAGCTTTATGAGTTAAAAATGCAGAATTGCTAACAGTACTATCTTTTATATTGTGCCAAAAATTTATTCAAATTACTTTAAAACTGTTTTCTTTATTAGAAGATATTTTCTAAAAAAAATTTCTAAGACTTGTATGGAAACTAAAATTTTGAAATGCATTTTTCTCGAAACAAGCTTTTTTTAGTTATAACAATATTGCAACATTGTTAGGAGCAATATGTACGTAATATATGCGATAAAATCAAGTGTTAATTAATCCAAAGTCAGATTAATGCAATTCTTCCAATTTGTGTGAAATATTTTTGTGAACCTCGTTAACTTTTAATAGTATTTTAAGAAAGTGTGTTTGATTTTTTGGTGCTAGTTTTCCAACTTTTTTTATTTTAATTATTGTTTGTTACTTGAACTAGTGCTTACTTTTAATATTTTATACCCTGTTATTTCAATTTGTGATTCAAATTTATAATCACCCTTATTGTGTTTGGCGTTTTTATGACGAAAGTCGGGCGTTTTTGAATAATGGTACCGTGATTGGCCAAAAACGCCAATGAATACGACAAGTTTTAAATCTATTACAAAAACGCCATTAAAATGCTACCGTGTTTGGCGTATTTGTCTTTCAAAAGAGAGCAAATTTGTCGTCAAAATATTTGATCACGACAAATAATTCAATTGGGATGAAATAAAAAAGTATCAAAAATAAATATATGAATTATACTTTCTCCATTTTTTTAATTGTGTATACTAAGGGCCATATCCAAAAAAAATCTTACTTGAATTTTAACGCATACGTTAGTTACCAAACACATTAGCTTTACCATACATTTGTTAAAAAAGTTTATGCAAAAACAATACGTTAACTTTTAAATGTAGTAAGAAACTTAATTGTTTTATTCTGGCAATGCCATTATGTTCAGTTATAATTTTTTGAATAGTGATGTATGAAAACTAATATTCAAAAACTGAAAAACAAATGAAAAAATAACAAATTATTATTATTACATAAAATAACACATTTTTGACAAACATTTCCTGGGGCCAAATTCCGCAACGATGAATTTTTAAATGTTCACCAATTTCAGTGTTCACTTTTGAATTTTGAGCCCGCAATGGTGAAAATGAATAATTTTGAGACTTAAAGTGTACACCCAATAAGAAGTTTTTCACTGAAAAATCTTCGGTGAATTTTGGTTTTTTGTAAAATATTTTGAAGTTGAAAAAAATAAACAAAAGGATTATGTATATACATTAAAATTATCTATTCAACAACTTGTGTGACACAGTTAATTTGATAAATCAAGAACTCATTCAGCCTGAAGAAACACATTCAGCGCAATAAAATTAATTGTTTTTTACGGAATCCTTTTTTAATGAAAAGTGAACACTGTGTCCGTCAGTGAATTTTATTTTGAGTGTTCACTGGTAAAAAAAATTCATAGTTGCGGAATCTGGCTCCTGGATTTACTTTTTTAAATAAATAATGAATATATAATAAGTAGTATTTTAATGAAATTGAAAAAAACTAATAGAATTACTTATACTAGAAATATTTTTATTATTCGAATAACGTTTTTCGTCGTATTCGTTTGATTGATAGTGCGTAATTGTTTATATTATTCTTTCAAAATTAATATTTTCAGTTCAGATAAAATGTAATGTTTTTACTTATTTATATATCAAAAATAATAAATAGCTTTCTTTAAATCGCAAAGTTGCGATTTTCAAGCAAATTAAAATTGGCCAGTCAAGTGTCCTTTTAACGTATAGTTAAAGTGTACCAAATTCAACGAATGGTAAGCTAACAATTGCTTTTGCATAGAATGTTAGGAAATTTTTCTTAGCAATTACTTACCAAGCTTTGTTAAGTTTTTTTGCAAATGGCCATTATAATTTTTTGGTTTTACTAACTACATTATGCATACTTCTATTTTTAAACTGACTCACAAATTTTTTAGTTAGTTCATCTGGAAAATCGTTATCTTCTAGTAAGTTCCTGATTTTAATAATGTTCCTTCTGCGAAACTCTTCATCACTTATTGTAATAAACCTTTCAAGAAAATTTCTAGCTGTTTATACTTCTGTGATTATACTTCTTTTATACTATGCTTTGAAAAATAATTTATTATTCTACCTGTTACTGTTGCCTTCTGAAAGCAATCCATAACTAGCTTATCATTCATCCTAATTATCATTGTTTCTAAATATGGAACCCTTGAAATATCCTCCTTCTCCATAGTAAATTTTGTATAAGTATTAAAATCATTTAAAGTTGAGAACATATCTTCAATAGCTATGTCAGGAATAATACAGAACAAATCATCTACATATTTAGTCATTAATCTCGGTTTTATATCTAACTTATGTATGGAGATGTGTAATAACTTTTCCGTTATAATTGGGGACGCTGGAGATCCCATAGGGAGCCCACTTAGCTGCGTATATATATTTCCATTATGCTGGAAATACCTGTTAACTTCTTGTATGTTAGGTTATTCTTAAATATAAATACGGAGTAAGAATAATAGAGTATAAAGTAAATGCTTGTACAATTACACTATAAAACACCTTCCTTTTTTTTAATAAAATAATTACAATTTATCAAAATAAATATTTCTAAAATTAGAATTAATTTAATGTACAATTCAATTCAGTTCAATTGTTGTCTTTAGTTTTTATTTCAATAGTTTTTAGTTAACAGGGTTTTTATTGTGTCTAATTATTTCATTTTAAATTATTGATTATATTGCAATCATTTTCGAATTACAACTTTTCTTCCCATATGTTTTTGCTTGTATAAATTTCAGCATTTTGACTAAACAATTTGCATTTACATTGGATTTCGCTACTGGAATTAAAGCTTCTACATCTTCATTTATTGTTTTTAAAATACTTGATATTTTCATTAAATGTTCTCTATTACGTCGATATATTATTTCATCATTATCTTTTATTAATAATGATCTCCGCTCTTTACTGAAACAGGCCTACGCTTAAACATAACTTTTTCTCCGGGGAAAATTTTTTTTTTTCGTTTTGACCGTTCTTTTATTGTAATTTTTTGCAACTTTTTTCTTGTTTATTTTAACAAGTTCTTTATATATTTTATGATTTATAATATTTGGCTTTAAGTTGGTTCCTATTGATGGATATTTTAAATAATTAAAATTTTTGCAGCTTAAGATCTTGTATTGCATTTTATAAAAAAGTACCAGTTTTTTAAGTTTTTAGTTTTCTGACCATGTCAGAATTATTAGAATAAGGGTTTCCTACGGGCTAATGATGGTCAAACTTTTATTTTAATATATAAATAAATTAAAAACAATTTTTATGAGTTTTTTATTCGACCTTTCGTTCGCTTCTTTTCGAACATTTTCAAGAGTATAATTATTGGATCAGGCACTAATATATACAATGAATTGGTTTAGTTGGATGTATTATATTTAATATTAACACTGTGGTTCAACTTAGGATTATTTGTTTCTTTCATATTATTTATCTTTATCACGACAAATTAATTTTAAATTAAATAAATAATTAAAAAAGTTGTACAACACAACAATAATTCGTCAAACTTAATTTAAATCTCACAGTATGCTAACTAAGCTATTATTTTATTGCTACACAGTATTGTAGCTTAATATTGTCTTTGTCTTCTTTCGTATTCATGGTGTTATTTATTTTTTTGTTGTATCCTTAGGCTCTGTATAGTGAACCGTTTATTCACTTTTTCTTCATTGTTTAATATTTTTACATTGTAGAATTCAATTACTTGATTGCACTCGTTTATATAATGTGATAGTGCTGTGGTATTTCTCTTTTGTTCTATAGCTAATTTATGTTATTTTATTCTCGTATTTAGCATTCTATTAGTAGTACCAACGTAAGCCATATCACATCTCTTGTTTCCATTACAATTTTACTTCATATACAACATTATCACCTTGCAATGTTTCTTTGGTTTTGTCTTTTTTGAAAAAATCTCTTAATGTTTTGTTTGATTAAAGTGTTTTTAAGTATAATGTTTTCCCTTAATTGTGGTATAATAGGTACACTAAAAATTTTTTTGTCCATCAGTTTCATCAGAAACTGCAAGAGATAGCCAAAAACAGATTGCAGGTTTGAAAATTTTTTGGTCGAAAACCTAAAGGCATTAACTCAAAATGTATAAAATGGCGGATAGAGCACTTAAACTCCCGCACGACGATATTGCTTTTGTGTACCAATCATTTGATAATTTTCCACCGTTTTCCATAATTTTCATGTCCAGGTAATTTCCTCCGTTTTTTTTTTTTCTATTTTAAAAGTGCGTCAAGTACGATGTCAGCAATCGTTGGTGATAATGGATTTCCCGTTGGCATGTCATAAAGTTAAATATAATATTTATTGCCATATTTGAAATAATTGCCTTAAAGACAAAATTGTAACATTTTTAAAAATTTTCGATATTGTTGTTATGTTCAAAGTTTTTCCCAGTTGTTTAGTATATTATTTTATTGCTAAATATATCGGTATGTTAGTAAATAACGATACAACGTCGAAAGAGACTAGAATATCACCTTCCTCCAAATTTGTACTTTTAGTTTTTTTTTTAATTCTAATGAATTTTTTTTATGTTGTATTTTGATGATATTAAATGTTTTAGTATTTTAACTATATATTTTGCCATATTATAACATGGCACTTTTGTAGATATTTTTGTCATTTTTATCTTTTCATATCTAGTGATGTGATTTTGTTTTTATAAATCTGTAATGAGCCTTGAGTTTTTCAGTAGGATCTTCTCTGATTGTATTATATATTTACTTATCTTCAAGAACAGGCAACACAACGGGACCAAAAGGACCCAAGTGGGCTGGTTTCATGAAACTGGCGGCCTGTGCAACCTAACCTAACCTATCTTCAAGAAGTTTATACATTTTCTCCTTTTTTTGATTTTAATTTTCCTGAAACTATTAGCAAAATTTCGAAATAAAAATTATAAAACCGCTTTTTTTTTATAAAAAACAATACAAGATCTTGAGCTGCAAACATTTAAATTATTTAACATAAAAGGACAAAGAATATATGAATAAAATATTCATATTTTATTTCAACAACTTCTTATTTTTTCCCATAAACTTTGTACTATATATACATTCAGATATCTATATATAAGAACATATGCGAATTGGTTTTGGTTCAAAACGGATATAGTCATTTATATACCCTACTAAACTAGAACTGTACTTTTGTTTTGATCGATATTAAGTATTGTGAAAGTAAATTACAAACCTTCTGCGGAACAAATATATTTTGGAGATTTTCGAATTTAAAATCGAAAAATTAGAAATAAAATAGAGAAGTATAACCAGCTAACCCAAGTAAAAAACCGAGGAAAGCTCCACGGTTATCAATAGACCTTACAGTGAAGTTGCAAAAAAAAAACCCCACTGAATAGGGCTGTAGTTGACCGAAGCAACTCTGACGGAGCAATCACCCGTGAAAAATGGAGAGATTCATGGACATCCTTATATCATGCGTTGACGAGAAATTGGCCAGCGACATGAAAGAGGTTATTGCATCTTTAGGGGAAGTGTGTTGTTCCTGCGGAACCACACGATCCTGATGCGGTTTTTAGGATCCTTTAGATCGCGAACCCTAACCTCCCCACACAAGACTGGAAGGTAGTTAGTGTCGCAAATGCTAAAGGATCTAGTAGCAAGGTTGTAGTCCTAAACAAGGAGTCTCTGCCATTACTCCGAGATAGATAGGGCATAGTATACTATGGTTACCACGGAACCAGGCTCTGTCTGTATCGGGCGGATGACAAGATGAACCACAAACCCGATGAAGAAGCCAAAGAGTAAAAAAAAGTACAGAATGTGAAGGAACTTTAGTTGGAGGGGTCTTTGGAGGATTGGAAAACGCAACAGTTGATGATGACAGTCTGCTGGATTCCGATCTGGAGAATGCTACCATCATCATCTTCAAACTCGACACCGAATAAACGATGAAGTTTATACAAATTAACCTTCACCACAGTAAAGCAGCATCAGATAGCCTTCTAGCGAAGCGATTTGTTGATATTGCGCTAGTGCAAGAGCCAGGGATGAACAATGGCAAGGTGAAGATACCGTATGCCACGACGGATGTAGGAGGATCTAACATATGGATTCTATCCTGCTACATTGCTCATGGCAAGGGTGAACCACCACCAGGCAAGCTAGTGGAAAGAGTCGTAAGAGACGCGAAAACAAAAGGCATACAGTGGGGAAGCCCAGACACAAACAAGAGGTGAGAATATAGTAGAATTTATTCTATAAAATGATTTAGTAATTCTAAATCAAGGGAACAAACCTACCTTCGTGACTTCGAACAGGCAAGAATTGTTAGAAATGCAGAGAACGGAGAAATCCTGAGTGGAGACCTAGCCCAATACCCTATCATAACCAATATAATGGACATGGAAATATCAATGGGGAAACTCAATGACGCTTTCAAGAACGCCACAAGACGATCTTATAGACTATCTGCAAAAAGAAAAAATAGCAGTGCCAAATGGTGGTTAGCAGAACTGTCGGAGACAAAACAGAAATGTCGTACACGCTTCAACCAAGCTAAAAGAACAGATAACTGGGATGATTATAAAGCTTCAGTGAACAAATTTAAAAATCTCATCAGGAACTCGAAGCGAAAATCCTGGAGGGAATTTTTTAGTAACGTGAATAGTACCTCTAATGCATGTAGACTTCGGAGAATACTTTCAAAACAACCGACAATCCCAAGCCTTGTACAAAATGCAGATGGGTGTTCGACCACAAATTGCGAGGAACCACTAGAAGAATTAATGATCATCCACTTACCTGGTACCCAACCATTGAGGGAGAACGAGAGCTTTTCCTTATCACATGCCCGGAATGCGGTATGCCTGGATATAACGGAAGAGATGCTTCATTGGGCAATCAGGAGTTGCCAACCGTTCATATCATCAGGACCGGATGGAATCATTCCCGCAAACCTACAGAGCAATCTGGATCTGACCACATCTTGGCTCCTCGAAATCTATAGAGCTGCCCTAAACTGGTCGTAGATTCCAACGGAATGGACCAAAGTAATGTAATCTTCATCCCAAAAGGAGGAAAGACGTGATGTACTAAAACAAGAGTATAAGCCATTTAGCATGACATCCTTTGTTTTGAAAACTCTACAGAGAATCATAGATATTCATATAAGGTCCAAAATTAGCAACAACCAGTTGTCGCCATCACACCACGCCTAAACTAAGGACAGATCAGTTGAAACAGCGCTACATAGTTTGGTTAGTCATATCGAACGGTCCAACCAATACAAAAACTACACCTTAGTAACAAGCCTTCATATATATCGAAAGTGCATTCAACTCAAAGACCTAGATCATAAATGGATAAAGATTGTAGTCTATGCCGATGCCGTGGCGATTGCAGTCCCTGGAACGCATTAAGACACTATAACAGAGCAGTTGGAATATGCTTTAAAAATGGTAAGTCCATGAAGCGTACAATGCGGACTAAGGACAAACCCAGCGAAAACGAAAATCTTACTTTTTAGTAAAAAGTATAAAATCTCATACTTCACACCTCCAAAAATGGATGGCACCACACTTATTCTATGTGAAAACTCAACGAAAATGAAACAAGCGTACACCTTTAGATTAACTAAATTCATGTTTATTCTCTGATGGTTGAAACAGAACTTAATTCATGCGTAAAATAATATAATAGAGTGGTATGTAAATCAAGAGAGTATTCATATACAATAAAGTAAATAAAAATAAAAGAGAATTATAATAATATGCACATTAGGTTTACAGTCGGCCATCATTATTCAGCGTCGCTGTACGGAAATATATAGGCATCGTTATGGAAAGGAAGAGAACATCACGGTTTAAGTCTGTCAGATGCGTAAACGGAACATGGAACATCTTCAACAAGATATCCATCGTTTTCAAGGACTTTTGAAACTTGGAAGGGATTTTTGAAACGCGTTTTCCGTTTTCTGGACTTGGAGATTTATTGCTGCCGAGTACTAGATCGTCTACCTTGTATTGTTTTGAATTGCTTTTGTCGGGTCTCATTTTGGCTTTCTTGCGATAATATTCAATATATTCAGTGTCAGATGCACGTAATCTATTCAAGCTGCCTATTTTATTCTTAAACGGTATTCTATTTATGTCTTCATCTTGCGGTTGTAATAATAATTTCTCTCTGAGGACGTTCCTGTTGTCGAATTTGTATATTTGTTTGGCGTTACTGCAACTTTTTTCAACAATTTTCTGTAGTTGCCTCTCTTGCAGCTTACCAACCAGTCACCCACAGCAACGTTCGCTTTATCAATTCCTAGCGTTGTAGGTTCTACTATTCTGGGCTTCTCACTTGACATTCTAGTCAGTGCATTTACGTGACCCATTTTCTTTACGGCAGTATACAATAACTTCTTTGTAAGGTCAAAAACATCGGCACACTCTACTTCAGTTTTCCCCCTGTACAAGTTGCCGATCTTTGTCTTTTCCAAATATAAACTGATCATTCTCTACTAGACCTCTTACCTCTTTATCTGCAAAGATCTGCTGTCAAATTAAAACATCTTCCCCAAATAAATCGTCGTCGGTAACATAAAACACTGCGCATAATTTTTCATCATCACCTTCAATTTCAGCTTTATATCGCAATTTTAGCGTTAGCACACCACCACAGATTAACCTTATAGTTAATGCGCACGGTTCAAGTTCACAGGGTATGCTTCTAGTCACGGTTTTACGTACCATATTACATTGACTACCAGCATCAATAAACGCTGATATTACTACCCCATTCAGTTTTATTTTCTAAGTAAACAAACGATTGCGCGTCTCAAAAGTACGGACGTTCATATTCGGCTTGCTATAATCTTTTGGTTCACCCTGTCGATGCACTTTCTGGCAATTAATGCAACGTGCTCGCCGTTGTGGCTCTGGACAGTTAAACGAGTAATGTCCTATTCCCGAACAATTGAAACATTTATTATCTTTTCTCTTAATAGTAGCAAGTTTTTCTGCTTTAGTTTTATGTCAGACGTGTCCCTTTTACGAATGCTCAAGAGACCCGAACCTTCATCGGAAGGTGTATTTCGCAAAAATCAGATTGAAGATCACGATCTTGTATACCGTTTCGAGTGTATTTTATTATAGCTTGATCGCATCTTACTTACTTTCGCCAAATTCTAAAACAGTAGCCCATAATATTTTCTCCTGGGTCTCGATAAGTATTCGCCAGTTTCTTATGGATTTCTGCCTCGTCCAAATGCACACCAAACTCTTCTATAAGATTTTCAGCCAACTCTCTCCAATTCGAATGTATTTGCTCCAAAGCATTCAACCATAGTTTTGCAGAACCTTTGACTTTACTATATACTGCCAATATTAATGCTTTCTCCTCAAACCCATATGCCGACATTGCCGCATCCACCCTCCCTAGAATTTCAACTGTTCGACTTTCAAATCCGATACGTTAACTAGCATTTTCTTTTCTTTTTTTCCAATCGTATTTTTTTCATTTCATTTCATTTTCATTTCATTTATTCAACAAAAAAATACCAATACAAAAAAGCCTTCATGGCTTTAGTTTGCTACATTTGAACCTTCTTATTATGTTTGTGTATTTTTCTTTTACTTGTTACTGTGCTTCATCAAATTTACTTTGTTATCTATTTGCAGACACCTTCTTTAGTATATACATAAATAACTCAATCTACAACGGCTGTTTTGCTTAGTCTCGATTTTAATTGCCGAGCTTTTTAGCAATTTTCTTTCGGAATTGCTTTCTTGTCCACACACAAAAACTTTTTTCGGCAATTCTTGAGCAATTCTCTACCTTTTGCTTTATGCAATTTACATTGTATATGCACATACACATACACACATGAGAGAAAAGTAAGGAATTGCTGAGAATTGCCAAGTACCGGCAATTCTTTTTCCCTTCTTATTCCCCTCACCGAAAGCTTCCATAAAGTCAAGAATTGCCCAACTAAAGTTGCTGTGTGTGACCATACACTTATGTAGTTATAATTTTCTTATTTCAAATCTATTCTCACTGTTTTTGGTTTTATCTTTTTTTTCCTTGTCGTCTTGTTTCTCATTCCCAATTCGTTATTCAAACAAAATTAGTTTTTTTTCAACACACCAGTGTACACAATTTTTTCTCAGCAACCGTAACGTTTATCCTGTTTTTTTGTTTCAACACACGCGCACATGCAAAGTTCTGATCCCACTTCTGACCTGAAAACTCAAACGAAAATGAAACAAGCGTACACGTTAAATTAACTAAATTGATGTTCAGTTCTGTTTCAACCACCAGAGAATAAACATCAATTTAGTTAATCTAAACGTGTACGCTTGTTTCATTTTCGTTTGAGTTTTCATATGGCATATTGCATAATACTTAGTCGTCATTCTAGACAGCAAATTATCATGGAAGGAGTATACACAGACTAGAGTAACCAAGGCTACAAGGCTGTGTAATAAAGCAATGGGCTCAATATATGGCATACAACCAAAAGGAGTTGTGTGGTTTTATGAAAACGTTCTAAGCTGGATGCCATATGACTTGGAAGCCGGGCAGTTAGCACTAAAAGATGCGATCAGGATGAACGCGACAGGAGCATGGTCCACAGACCATGGGGACATACCAATATATTGATTGGAAGGTACCTAGTCCCCGATCTAATTGGCCACTGCATCCCAAAACCATTTCCCTCAAGAAGCTTCGGCTACCAAATCGAGGAATCTCCCATAGAATCTGGATCCTTCTATGTTTACACGGATGGATCCAGATGGGGAGAAAGGGTTGGGCGAAGCGTTTATATACATACACTAAAATACCATTCACAGAGCCCACATGCCTTATATCCAGGAGCCTGTGATCGCATATAAACTAAGAGAACGTGGGAGCTATTAAAACCAAAAAAAGTTCATTTGAGTACACATAAATTCTCTTAAGCAGAATACAGGATTCGTAAACTATAACTTGGTACTTGATGTACACACGTGCACATGAACATTTCTATATGATACCTACCTGTTATATTGTCGCACAATATACGAGAAGTTATGATTTTCCCATACGGATTAAACAATTGTTCTAAATCTGGTTGTGTCATATTTTTAGGAAGACCAGATACATATAGATTAGCACCTTTAATTGACTCAGAGCTGGGCCGAGCAATAGACACCTAAAATGATAATATGAGCAGTATGTTAAGAAAAGTATGAGAAGAAAAATAACATGCCTTAATTGTTTTATTTTGCAAACGAAGACCATTTAAAGAGCTAATGGCCTTTTCTGCATCTTCTTGTTTAATATAGTTTACAAATCCATACCCAAGACTTTGACCTAGGACACAATATAAAATGAAAACTAGTATAACGAATAGACTAAATATAAACAGTAATTACCAACCTGTGACTTTATCTCTTATTAATTTACAAGATTCCACTTCTCCAAAAGTAACAAACAGAGCACGAATATCATCTTGAGACATAGTTTGTGGCAAGTAGTTAACAATTAAATTAGTTTTCAGATCGTTTTCGCCGTTGTTGTTATTATTTGAATTAGTAGTGTTTTGTGTATTTTGAGCATTGATAGCACTTCCGTTGTGTTGCTGTTGATTTTCAACCATGTTGCTTCCCGCTGACGAACTGGTAGTCATCATTTAAAAACAGTTTGATGACCAATTAATAAACAACAAAAATTTATTTTTTATTCTGATTAAAGCTAACGAAGTAATTAGAAAAAAACACAAAAAAACAATATCCTTAAGTTGAAGCGGAATTGTAAACTATATTCAAAATAATTCAAATGTAATACTGTCTGTTAACTCTAGTGTTTCTGTTTTCTTCTTTACTCAAAAATTTCGGAGTTTTAATCTGCAATTAAAAGAAATATTACACAAAGATAATAAAAAAAAATTATGAGCTTTTGGAAATACCTTTCTAATAATCTTCTTCGAAAGATATTAACTCTTCTTACCAAGGAAAATTTTGTTTTTCGTTTTAAATAAATAAAAATTTATTTTTATTATTTATGATGAAAAGCCGATCACAATTTGTTAAAAAAAACTGAAATAGAAGAAGAGTGCTAGTTTTTAAACAGTAAAATAAATTTTAACTTTCCCTTAAACTTTATAATACGTTTAAATATTGGGGCATCGCTTAAACTTTGTATCTTAAACAGCAAGTTATTAAATATTACAATTTAAAAATTGTGCATATGTATGTATGTATGTGTATTTGTACGTATGTATTGTTAAGAATTTTTGCAAATCTAATCCAGTGTGCAGTTGTACAAAACTATAAAACTAAAAACATAATACACAAACAAACAAACATATTTGATTTAAAGTACGTAAAATTCCAAGTAAATCAACTACAAATGATGTTGTTGCTTTTCTTGTATTCTTGGTATTCGTTTTATTGTTGTTTGTTGTTGTGACTTGCTTATTGTTCGCTGAAGAATCCCCAACCGTGTTTTAGAGGTAAATCGTAACAACATCAATATAAATACATATGTATATACATCTGTATGCAGACGTAAGTAATAGAAATATTGAATATCTTTCTTCTCAGCGCATGCTTAAGATATGCTCTCGATATTGTTTTTCAAGATTTTTACCAAAATTACTTATATTCTATATAAGTTTCGTGTTTCAGATACACAAGTATTTATATGTATATTCTAATGATTGATATTCTTGATTGTTTCAGTAACAAACATCAGTGCAGCTCAGAAACAAACCCAAAGTGGTTCTTACGTGCGCTTTCGTTCCCACTAGGGACAAACTATTATTAAAAACTTTTTGCAGAAGTTTTTTAATCGAGCGAAAATTTTTTACCTGCCTATGCCATGCAAATTTTTAAAACAAAAGTGAATTAAATTATATATACGAATGCCTTTTTTATATAAAACGCACCTCGTTACAATAGTTGCTATATATAATCACACCCTTTTAAAAACCACACGTATAAGTATGATAAAAAATTAAAATGAAACCATTAAACATCGTTTCCTATGTTTGGTCTCATACGATTAGTTTAGTTAAAAGAAGGTGCTGAGTTGTTCTAAAATGTTTCTTTAAACATTTGCATTTTAATCCATAGAACCTATCTTTACCGTCAGTGGTGCGATGTAAAAGCACACATACGCACATCTTTAGTAATCTGATGAACATATGTACAAATGTATTTATCTATGCATGTATCAAAAATATAGTGAGGTATTTTGAAATAATTCAAAATAAAACTAAATTATTATACTGGTAGTTGAATTTTAATTTTTTCCATTTTCATATTTATCTTTTAGCATTTAGGTGCGTACCTTAATGTTTGTTCACTTAAATATTTTTAGATACATATACATATATAAATACTCATTATGGAAATTTCGAGTGGCAAACGCTGAAGCGCATGCGTCATTTTATATACATAGATAGCTTTACATTTTTATACAGCCAGCTGATTTGCAACTGTAATGTATAGCTTAACACAAATATATTTGTATTATCAAGAAATAAAATGTAGAAATAATCAAAATAAATAAATAAATTTTAGAAGCGATTTATTTTTTTTTTAAGTTTTCCTTTTTATGCTTTTTATATGCAGAGAGTTTTCAGTACGTACATTAGATGGATGGATGATGTTTTTTTATCTATATAAAACTTATTAATTATGATATTTAGATTCGAAATTTGTTTTAGAAATTTCTGTTGGGTGTGATTGTATATATAGTTTATTTATATTTAAAGATTTAATTTTTTTATTATTGCCTAAATTTTCTTTGTACTTTTTTTTTGTAATTCTATTGATTATGCATTCTTTTATACATGATTACGAAACCACATACGATTTTCTTCGAAGTTTATAACTTATTCGTGGGTTGATAAATGTTTACCTGGTAATTTTTAAATAACAAAAATTTAAGTTAGAATTTCTTGGATTTATTAAAATTCGTTTTACATAACAAAAATTTGAAAAAGAAAACTCGGAACAAAAACGAAACAAAAGAAACAAAACAAAATCAAACGTAAAGCCAAAAATTAATTAAAAACTGAAGACGTTTCTTCAACTCTATAGAACCGAAATAAACTAAATTTTATTTTAAGTCAACATAAATGAAAAACGTATAATGAAGAAATATGTTAGCACAAAAAGAGAATAAAGTGTGCTGCAAATAAAAAAAAATTAAATTCACCACACTGAACAAATATTTTGTTACGAACAAATTTATATATTTTGTCTAAAGACCGTTGCACAGTATGTTGTATCTTTTTTTTTTACTTATTTTCAACAGTAGATTATATATTGGTGAGTTATTTCTTAACAGAAATATATAAATAAATATCTATATATATATATATATATATATATATATATATATATATATATATATATATATATATATATATATATATATATATATATATATATATATATATATATATATATATATATATATATATATATATATATATATATATATATATATATATATATAAAATAAAATTACTTTCTAAATGTATTTATTTCACAAAAAGTTCAGCAAATATTAACATTTTAGGGTGCGGCAAATATTTATCAAAAAAAGCGTTTTTCCACATTGTTTAAAACAGCCGTTGCTTAAAAAGACCAACGGTGCAGAATGCAACAAGAAATATGTCAAAACTGAGAGGACAATTTTTAACAAGAAAAGAGAGCATAAAAGTATGTTTTCCTTATGACCACCGGGGAAAATGTTTTTCTATAACTTTTTTGTCCATTTCTATTAAAAAGATATTCGTAAACAACTGCAGAATATAAGCTGCAATTAAATAAGGAAAGAGAAACTGATGCTGTTAAAGGATGTAACTTAACGCACGGCTTAAATAATTTTCTTAGAAAAACTTTTTTTAAATGGATTTATTCCAAAAACAACACAGTTGCTCGAAACAAAAACTTAATCACAAATGTTGATGTATGTATATTTACACATACACATAGGAATGTGCAGGTCATACATTGATGTATATTTAAAGTAATGTATATTAAAAGTAAGCAGAATATTAGCAACAATTAAATAAGGAAAAAGAACCTGACGATGTTAAATGATGCAACTTAAGCCACGGCTTTCATATTTTTTTCTTTGAAATACTTTTTTTGAAAACGATTTATTCCAAAAACAACGCAGTTGTTGTTAACAGAAAGTTATTCACATATATTGATACATTTACACATATATAGGAATGTGCAGGTCATGCATATGTATGGATACATAAGTATATAAGCTTTATCCGCTTTCAGGCTCACATTTACGGTAAGCATATAAGCAAGGGATAATATACAAAAACTAAAAAATACAGGAGTGTAAAGGCGGAATAATTTATAACTTTATTAATGACTGAAGAAATTGAATATATAAGATAATATGTTACTTTATAATTTCTTTCCACTCAAAAATATGGGTGTGGGCAAGACAAATTAGAATGCATGCGAACAATTGTATGCAAATGTTCTATATGCATGCATATATATATGTATTCATAACCACAATAAAATTAACTTTGTTTGCATTAACATGTGCATATTTGTTACAATAAAAATCCCAAATTTGTTGTTTACTTTTTATTTTCTTGTATTAAAAATATTTGGAAAAAAATATTTAAAAGATCACCTTTTTTGAGCAATTTCTATTTAATGTAATTGTTTTCAGGAGTTACTTAATTACAGAATTTTTTTTTGTTTATTTAAAGTATTAGCGAATAATTACAAATTATATGCTAATAGTATATCAGAATTAATATATTAATTGATTTAAATGTGAACTCATAAGCTTATGTATGTTTGATTCCAAAAATCGAAGTATATTGTAAAATACGTAGAGAATTTAAAAGAACACAACTTGCTGCTAAAGAGTGCAAGTACTAAATGATTGCATTTTTGCAAAAGCTGCAACTTTATTTAGTCCATACAATTGTGTAGAAGGACTTTTATCAACCATAATAAAAAATGTACTTTTAACTGATGCGTTGAGGAAAGGGAAGAATATTAACAGTTATTTGAGAGCAAACTGAAAAAAGGGATGATTTAAAACGACGTTTAAAAATTCTTGACATATAATTTAATTTAATGTTCTTATCACAGATTCAGAAAATCATGAATTAATCAACATTTATCATTTTATTCCTTAGATGGTCCAGAAAAATTAAGCAAAGTCAAAATAAAAGTTCGGTGCTATTGTAACGTTATAAGTTCAATCCTTTGAAACTTTGTATTAAAATCTTGAGGATTTCTACTTCTCTGATATTTTAGTTTGTGACATGTCTAGAACTTATTATCATTTCGGGTTTCCATTTTTCAGTCGACTGTTTCTTGTATATAAATAATTGAATTTATTATTGTGTTTCTTTACCTTCTGGGTAAGTTTCGTGCAAATGAGAGCAAGCAAAGTTTCTCTTAAAAAGAGATAAAATTAACCAAAAGTACGGGAACACAAAGCAAATTTTTAGCCCAAAAAGTAACATATGCTGTTTTTTGATGCGGCAATAAAAATTGTAATTTAGTTTTACGACAAAATAGTATAATTTTTTACACTTATTGTTTTCTTCTAAATTTTCTAGCTAAAGATCTTGATTGATTTTTGTTTTTTATAAAAAAGGTTTATTTTATTTTCGATATTTCGATAACAATTTGTTATGATTATCAGGAAAATTAAAATGTTAAATGTTCTCCTGATGATGATAACAAATTGTTATCGAAATATCGAAAATAAAATACCGTTAACCTTTTTTATAAAAAACAAAAATCAATCAAGATCTTTAGCTGGAAATTTTAGAAGAAAACAAGATCAAATACGAATATTTAATTTTTACACTTATGGGTTTTTAAGGTTAATGTTTTATTACATTTTTAAATAAATGAATAAATCTACAAAAATATTAATTGTACAGAGTACTGACTACATAGGCAATCGGTTCTGATTGAAAAACACGTCAAAACATTAACTACAATATTTTGGAGAAAATAATGGGAATTTTAAAAGAAAATTGTTCAAATATTACTTTTCCAACACAAAACACAGCACTGTTTCTTCTTTTTACATTTATGTTTAGATTTATGAATATTACAAATTGTTATATAACATATAAATTAACAATATAACATATGTACATTAGAAAATATTTCTTATTTTTGCAGCAAAAGATCGTTTTATGTTATATAAAAAATTTAACAGTATTTATTTTCAATATTTCGATAACAATTTGTTATCATCGTCAGGAAAATTAATGTTATTAAAAAATTTTTCAATTTGAAAAATTATTGTCAAAAAATTCCTATATACAAATATATTCCTATATACAAATATATATTCCTATATGTATATATTCCTATATACAAATATAGGAATTTTTTGACAATAATTTTTCAAATTGAAAAATTTTTTAATAACATTAATTTTCCTGACGATGATAACAAATTGTTATCGAAATATTGAAAATAAATACTGTTAAATTTTTTATATAACATAAAACGATCTTTTGCTGCAAAAATAAGAAATATTTACCTAAACAAGATCAAATAATTAAATATTAAAGATATGTACATTAGATTAGTACGTATGTTTTTACAAAAAAAAAATCAATTTTTATCCCAAAAATGTTTAATTTCCTTTCCAAAAGTGTTTAATTTCTCTTTGAATTTTACGATAGTTAATTTGAAACTAAAACTGAATTTTCAATGAGTTTTTTTTAGAAAAATTAACTTAATTTTGCATTAACATAATACATCTTTTCGTAAGAAATTTTGCACCTTTTGGTAGTTGTCGTTCAAAATTTGGTATGCTGTTGCGAGATCTTGTAAAATATACTAAAATAATTACACGTATTTATAAAATCAGAGAATTTCTCAGCTATTTATCATTTTGAAAACTTGATTTGCTGAGAATGTGAATAATTGATGTAATTTTTCAATTGATGTTTGTATTATTGTATTCAAAACTCGTTCTGTATTTCATGTTTTTCTCAATTTTTCTAATTGAAGCTCGATTTAAGAGTGCGGTTTAAATGGGCTTAACTTTTTCCAAAAATTTAACCTTCCTTCTGCTGTCATTCCAAATTAATTTTAGATGATGCCCAAGCATTTTAAATAAATCAAGTGCAGCATACCAAGATTGTACTTATTTAAAAATTTTCCCACCCATGGAACTTTATTTCGAACGAAACATGCATGCAGTTGCAGAAAAAGGCGCATTTGCGTAGACTTATAAATGCACAAGAACATATCTCTCCTTTATTGCAACATAGTCATATCTCAAAAAATTAGCTTTTCGAGTTAACAATGCAGAATTAATAACAGTACTACCATTTATATTGTGCCAAAAACGTATTCGAATGGCTTTTAAACTGCTTCCTTTAGGAGATATTTTCTCAAAAAATTTGCTAAGACTTGTATGGATACTAAAAATTTTAAATACGTCTTTCTCGAAACAGCTTTTTTGCGATATGACTATGTGGCAATAAAGGAGCGATATATAGTATGTCTATATGTCCAGCATATGCGCCTGAACCTTCAACTAGGATTGTTTTTCTATGCATAGACAAAAAATTAAAATGTAAAACGTAGGTATAAAATTAATATTAAAAATTATTTTACGAACAAAACTAGATTGTGAATATTCAAAATTAAAGATTTTATTAATTATTATTATTTAATCTTACCTTACCATTCTTCCCTTAATGCAAGAAAACGGGGATAGCGCTGTTCTAGTGCTTTTTGCATATATTGATCCATACTTTCTGAAGTACGCAAGTTATAAATAGAATAAGAACATGGAATTAGTCGAAACTCAGTATTTGCGTTCAACAGTGTCCAAAGCAATTCAATATTAAAGAGATCAATACCTGAAGGTGGTAGTTCACTTTGAGTATTGTAGGAAGCGGATAAGCAGGGGCGCCAACCGTTGTAATATTGGAAAACGAAAATCTATTGTTTAGACCTATGTACACACGTATGCAGTTTATGTCAACAAATAAATTTAATTTCATATACGCATATGATAATGACTATTAGTTAAATTTAAGGCGGCAAAATATCGTTTAAATAATTAACAATCAATTGATTATTAACAATACGAGTTTTCCTCTAAATACTATGCTTTCGGTAATTTTTTGTTTACGCACAACTCCAAACTGATTGAATACAGTGAGAGATTATAAAAAATTGTATTTAAAGTAAATTGAGTAAAAATACTAACGTATTTTAAAGCGTTGCCATAACCAAACACCTAACGGGTAAACATCTGTACACATCAGCGTGGCCATTTTGCTGCGATATTTCGTATATTTCTTCATGACAAAGTGCGGTCTCCACCGACACGGAAACTCGAAAGGGCCAAATGAACTACACAAACTGCTTGCCAGTTTGTACAAATATTTGAAGCATGTCTGCACGAACATCAAAAATCTTTTTTTTTCGTGTAAACATTTAATCCCACATAGAAACACAAAACAATCACTTTTTTTGTTTTCATTTCCATTGTGTTGCGGCAGTTTGCTCGCCATACGAAGTTCGCAAGAGACAAATTGTTTTACCCTATATATCTTCATATTCTGTTTTTCAATCTCAATTTTTTTAATTTCCACAATAAAGGTAAACTTTTACGCTATTGTAAACATTATTAAGAAAAAACGTTTTCTTGATTAATTTTGTGCTTCTTCTTCCACCACTCTGCACAAATTTCGTTGATCAAAATGACAAAATTTACACACACATTCACAATATTTGCATGCTTTAAATATTTGTACAAATCAGGAAACACCTTTATAAACAAACAAAAATGTTTGTACAAACCTAAAATTTTCGCATGTTCGGTTTGTGTAGTTTATTTCGACCCAAGGCGAATTCATTATTAGGTGGATGCATCGGCGAATTCAGACAATTTCGGTCAATCCACCGGCACTTTCTCTGTCAAATTTTGTTTACCTTTTTCAGCGCCATTTAAATTTTTGCACATATTCTTTATCAACTACTTTTGACAGCTGGTGTGAATTCGCCTTTTACACAAACAACATACCTGTTATTTTTTTTTTTTTTTATATTGTCGTACTGTTGTAGCGAAGCGGCTACCTGGTTTTTTGTATTATGTTTCGACCTCTAAGGTAAGAACTCGGTTCAAAACTGCGAAAAATGTCATATAAAATATGACGCTTATCTTGAGTTTTGAACAACGTTTTCGTTTTTATTATTTATAAGTATACTACATTTGTTTTACAAATGTAAGCAATTTTTTTTATATCAGCTGTTCCTTGAAAATTCCGCAAGAAATAAAGACAACTTGCTTTACTTCACAGCTTTCATAAATATTGTCAATTACATTTCATGTGTTTCTCTACGAGAAAATACAATACAACTTGCAGCATTTTTTCATCAACTTTCCACGCATTTTTTTTTCTGTGTATGCATTTTGACAGCATTCTACATGCAATACCACCCAACTTTCAGGAAATTATTTGCAAACGTCTTTAAAAGGTCAAATCAATTACACAACCCTTTTGGCAAACACACGTTATCCGCTTTCATATAAATCATCCAAACACAAACTTTCTTGATTCATGTTGTACGTTTCTTCTTCCACTATTTCACTCTGCAAAGTTTTCGTTGAAATTATAAAATTTTCTTCACGCGCCGTCAGCTTAACATGGTATGAACATTACGTCGGCAGAGCGAAGGTAAAAATAGTTCATGTTCTTGTATGTGACGAATACGTATGTTCTGATGAACCATATAATTTATCTTATCAAAGTGTTCATTTTGGCTCCATTTTGTGTATTTTTGTTCGTGATGGCCAAATTCATGGCAAATATCGATGCTCAGCGATATGCTCAAGCATCGATGTCGGAGCATGAACGAAACATGAACATGAGCGGTCCAAATTAGCCATGTGCGATATGATGATCATACCAAGTGGCTAATGGAGACCCCCAGTTACCACTAGACATCACAAATATTCAAAATGCTTTAGATATTTGTAAAAAACATCAAACAATAATGTTTATTCAAACCTAAAATTTTGGCAACCAGTTTGTGTAGTTTATTTGATAGAAAAGAAAGAGCGGTAGACAAAAGGAGAATAACTGTGTTTTTCTTTTTTTTGTGTTCATTTGCAATTTTATTATTTTTGATTTAAATTCGTCTGGCAAGGTGACTACATCGATACTAACAAAAGGATAAAAAGAGACAAACAACATTATTTTGCAGCAATAATTAAAAAGACACGAAATAAAAATCATGGTGAAAATGTAACATAATTTTGATAGCAGCTTTAAAAGAAAATAGAGAACGAGCATGTTAGCAGCAAATTTTCCATTTAAGGCCCTGATACACGATCGTACGATTCATTCACAGGAAAATGTTTTGAAATTCTGACCGACTTCACCAAATCGCGTCAAAATTACAACGCCGTACTATTATACAAGTATGATTGCAATAATTGATATACTTAAGGCCCTGATACACTATCCTTCACGATCGTGAAATCCACCAAATAAAGCATGTGTGCTGAAAAAATACTAAATATTCAACTGGGTGAAAGAGTTTTTGACAAATAGTACGATCATACGATCGTGTAGGATAGTGTATCAGAGCCTTTAGTAAAGTAACTAAAAACAAATATTACCATAATAATTTTACATTATTTCAATTTATATCTCGAGACGCCAACAATATTCTCATATTTTTCACAATATACACCATTCTGAATCCATCATGTTATTAAAATGTTCATAAAATTTTTCAATCGCACGATTTGCCAAAAATCTGTCACACTGTTGCATTTTCAGTACTTTTTCAGCACACATCTTATATTAGGTAGACCGCTCGATCGTGTAGGATAATGTGATGCGACATAATGTGGTGCGACAGTTGTCCCCCAGCTAAAAAGGTTTGATTATTCTAATTAACTTAATGAAGAAAAACTTGAATATATATATATATATATATATATATATATATATATATATATATATATATATATATATATATATATATATATATATATATATATATATATATATATATATATATATATATATATATATATATATATATATATATATATATATATATATATATATATATATATATATATATATATATATATATATATATATATATATATATATATATATATATATATATATATATATATATATATATATATATATATATATATAAATAAATATATGAAATCAGTGAGCAAAACCTTCACATTTGACCGAATTTGACGTATTTGTTCGGTCTTGGTTCTTCTGGATGCTTCCATTGGAATGATTGGGCTTTGGTTTCAATGTCATAGCCATATATACACCCACGTTTTTGAGGAAATCTGAATCGTCGTTGACGATGTTCAACAACTCCTGAGCGATGTTTATGCGACGCTGTTTTTGCTCAAAATTTAATAAAAAATCGAAAAGCACACCAAAACACGACTAACCTTTTTATCTCTCAAAAACAAACTGACAATCCCAAGGTAGCTTTAATAATAAGGTAGTGGTATAAGCGCAGCGGTTTTTTTTGCGTAAATTTGTCAAAAACACATAGACTTCTTTGCTTTTTTAAACAAAATTTTGACAACTATTCGTAAATTCTACCAACAAAATACATGTTGATGTTGTATTTATTGTAATTCTGCCACTACCTGTATAAAGCTGCCTTGGACAATCCTAAATGGCTGATATTGCCAACATATATAAAAGACATACGTACCACCATAACAGAAAAAAATGCGAAAATCGAGCATACGTAACTCACGAAATTTAAAAATAACGATTATTTTTTGATCAGACCATGTATATCACAATAAAAATTATTATTAAGAGAAAAGAGTTCAGCTATATTGAAAAAAATCTAAAATCTTCAACATTTTTCAACATGTTATCGATAAAAAAGTGTTGAGTCAAAATAAAATTCAAAAAATGTTTCGTTAAGTGACAACATGTTATCGATAAAAAAGTAGGAAGTGTCAAAAAAATGCTGAAAATATGATTGCTTAAAAGTGACGATTGAAGCTTAAAATGATATTGTGCTGTTAACTTTTCAGGTTTACGAGTATGTCTGTATGTAAAGAATTTTACTCAACTAAACGATTTTTTCATGCACATAATGATGGTGCAACACTGAATGCTGAAAAAAACGAAACAATAAGCAAAAAAACAGTGGTACATTTACATCTAAGCCAAATCTAGTACGTACGGGATTTCGAGTCAAATCTAGTGGATTTTGAAATTTCCCATACAAAATGAAATCTACTTTGCAACAATACTACACTTAGACCAACTCAAAATCTAGTAGATTTAAGTTAAAATCTACAATGAAATCTATGTATACACCACCGTTTTGTGACATTTAGCAAGATTTCATTTCCACAAAAATAATTTATGCATCCCCCATGACAAAACTTTATCAGAGACTGAATACACCACATTAAAGTGTGTATTTTTACTGCAGCGTAGTATTTTTAAGTACTTTTTACACGCAATCACAGTTGCATCGCTTGGTACTGAGTAGATTTCAGATTTCGTTGAAATCTACTCATAATAGCGGATTTATACCAACTCAAAATCTAGTAGATTTGAATTAAAATCTACAACGAAGTCTATATCGTTTACACCACCATTTTTTGACATCTAGCAAGATTTCATTTTCACAAAAGTAATTTATGCACGCGGATTTGACAAACCCATTTTATTAGAGACTGAGTACACCAACATTAAATGTATATTTATGTTTCCCAGAGACTGCATACACCACATCAAAGTGTATTTTTTGTTGCAGCGTAGGATTTTTAAGTACTTTTTGAACAAAATCGCGGTTGCATCACTTGGTACTGAGTAGATTTCAGGAGATTTCGTCAAAATCTACTCATTCATTTCATTTTGTATGGGAAATCTTCTCAAAATCTGCTAGATTTGGGTTGAAATCTCGAATGAGCAGATTTCGCTTTGGTGTAAATAGGCTATAAAGTCGATTTCATTTTGTATGGTAAATCTCAAAATCTACTAGATTTACTGACTGTAAACGGTTTGATTTTAATGACAATTAGTATCTAGCAGTTTTTTAGGTCGACTAAAACCAGAACTGACTGTCCTCAGCCCTGGTAAAGCCCATTTTATCCCGATTTTTATTCATTGCTAATATTTTTATTGGTTTTCAAAAACGGCCCTAACAATTTTATCGTTCGGTAACTAGGGATTTTTAATTTCGAAAAATTGGTCTAGACTGTTGCAACTTTATTGGTTCTCGAAAAGTATTCTAACGATTTTGATAAAAGTCGCTACCTAGGCGTTTTTAAGACCGAAAAATCTAGCTAGACTATTATCGGCCTCAGGTATACCAATTTTATCTCAGTTTTTTTTACCATTTTCGATATCGATTCAAAAGATTTTGATAAAAGTCGGTTTCTAAGATCGAACAATCGAGTAGTTTACGAAAACGGCTAAACTAGGTTTGATTATTTTAGCAACTGAAAAACCTATAAAGATTTCGTCGCCATTTTTTATGGGTTTTACTAATATCCGACTTTATGGCATATTGAGTATTTTCGAAAACGGCTTCAAAGATTCAGTATCTGGAAGTTTTCGGAAATGAAAATCTATCTTCATTAGTCTCGTTTCTAAAAACAAAGTTTTGGCTCGGTTTTCACACATTTATCTAGCGACATTTTGATATGAGTTAGAATTTTTAAGGAAAACGCAGTTTGATTTTTTTTTTGGTGAGAAACTAAATAAGCGAATTGCTATTTACTGTTAAGTTATAACTATGTTATGTCGGATCTACCAAGCTGTTTCCATGAAATGTATTCATTTGTTGACTTTTCCTTAAACATAATTGGCCTTATCATGCATAAAATTTTACATCAAAATTTCCGAACGTGTGAATACTTGCTATCATAAATGAAACATGGTGTGAAAATTAGTCTCAATTTACACACATCAGGTTTTCTTGATCAATTCTGCTTCAATTTTCTTTTGAACTTGCATTCACGTTCACACACAAAAGTTTTATATCGTCAAGTTTAAGTTTTTTTGCCTTAAAGTTTTCATATTTTCTGGCATTCCGTTTTAGACTTGACGGTACCGTCAAGTCTGCACCCTTTTCCACTCTCTTCTCCCCGTTCTCCCAAAAACTCAAGACTTGACGAGTCAAACTTGATGTGTGTAAACTGGCACTTACCAAATGTTTACATTTTTGAATTCCGAAAAAATTTGTTAGTGAATTTGTTTTCTTTAAAACAAAAATTCACATGATTGTGAATGGCTCGAACCAAGGCGAATTCATAACAGGTGAAATTGACAGCGCAGCTGATAACTTTTTTTTAATTTTAATCTTTTTCAGATGTCAATGGAATAATTAAAACAAATTAAAAAAAATTTTTAAACAATTATTATTGTATCTTGAGCGCCAAGTATCATCCAGACTTCTCCCCAATCTGGTTGGCCATTTTCACCTTTTTAAGCTCTATCTTCTGAGACTTTAAGTTTCACGAAATAATTAAAACTTTCACGAAATAATTAAGTTTTTCTTTTATTGTAAATTTTTTTTTAAAGAAATTTGAAAAAAAAATTTTTTTGAAACAATTTTTTAGGTTTTGAATTGCAACTATCATTCAGAATCCTCCGCAATCTGGCTGGCCTTTTTCTCCTTTCCGAGCTCTATGATCCGAGACTTTAATTTTCACGAAATAGTTAAACGTTTCACGAAATAATTAAAAGTTTATCTTTTCTTGTAAATTTTTTTTATTATATATTTTTTTGAATTCCTTTTTGTGTTTATATTTTTCCATTGACGTTTGAAAAAGATTTATTTTTTGTAGTGTTGTATTTATTGCTCTTGCATATACCTGATATGAATTCGCCTTGGCTCGAACATTATTTTTTTTTTTTTTTTTTAATTACAAAAAAAATTTTTCCCAAAACTTACTCTTGAGGAAAAATTGGAAAATATAAGTTATTATTTAAATAAAATCCATTTAAAATGCTGTTATTTATTTAATACTTTTTTTTAGGAGTAAAACAGTAAATAAAAAGCAAATAAATATTTTATTTGAAAAAATAATCGAGAACCCGGACATTGCAAGAGGATTTGTCAGGGAAAACAAAACCAAGATTTGTGATTTTTGGGAAAACGTCAAAAAAAAATTAAATTGTGTCGGTCCTCCTGTAAAAATAACTCTAGATGGAAAAAGATGAGAATTTTCAAATTGTATTCACTACAAATTTGGAACTTACAATTAACGAGTCAAACCTGCATAGTAATGCAGCAGACAAACTCTGGAAGCAAAAGAAAAATTGAAATAACAACAGTGGAGATTGCTACGATAGTTTTGGAAAACCAACAAAAATCTTGTGATGAAATGACAAAATTTAAATCTAGAGCCGAAATTCATTGCCGTGATGAAGAGTTGAGAATTTACAGGGCGCTTGAAAAAATTCCTGAAGAAAAATTACTAAGAAACGAGGAATTTGGAAATGGAAGCGATGGGAAAGTCGGAATTAAAGTTAAAAAAGTCTGAAGTCGAAAGTACCTTGAAAATTAACGCTTTGATGATGGAAAATGAAAATATAAAAGCTTCGCAATAATGATAATGATGACAAATGAAATGATAAATTACAGTGCTACCTACATCAGTAGTAAAAAGACCAATAATGCCAATATTTGGCTGTTTTCATTTTACTTTGCGATAAAATAAAAACTGTTAAGATTTAAAATAAATTAGTCTATTTTGCTTCTTTTTTTTTATAATAAATAATGAATTTTATAAAAAAAAGAGATTTTTAATAGATAGTGTAAGAAACCTTCGGCGATGTTATCGCGAGTGCGTCGAGCTATATTTTTATACGTTGCATCAATTACCGATTTATAATGTGTACAAATATTATGCTGACTTCTTCTTACAGCACGTTATTTGTAAGCATTTTCCTCCTACTCTATTGCTAACAATGTCGCAAAGCTATACATTTTTAAATTACAAGTATAATTTTTCCCAGAATTTCGAGAAAAGGTGATATATTTTTTAAATATTTTTATTTCAATATTTTATTTGCTGACAACTCCGAATATAAAGACACATGTTTTTAAAACCCGGTATGTTATTTTATTCACCTCATAGATGTGTTTTACGAGATCTTGGGCTAGTTCGGACTAATTTAAGCAAATTTTCCTCTAAATTTTAAAATTTTACCCAAAACTACTGGAACGCAAAAAACCACAATCGTACATCTTGCAATACTAGTACTGCTTACTTTTTAAATTAAAGTATATTTTAGTGATTTTAGACGCTTAAAATGCATATAATCATATAAACAAGAGTTGCACTATTGGCACCAGCTGTAAAATTAAAAATAATGTAAAATCTTCAATAGATTTTTATAGTACATATTTATAAAATGAATAGCCAAATAACAATTACATGCTCTGTTTACAACTTCTCAACGTTATTTCTAGTTTGGGCACCTTTTCACTTTGATTTTAACTAATTTTTAAACAAAAACTTTTTTTCAATTTGCAAATTTTTGCGATTGTATTTTCAGTTTCATACGAGTATGTATGTAAACATAAAACAGCTGATTATTCAATTCTAGTCCGAACTTACCCAAAGAAAAAGTTCAGGCTAATTTGTGCAGAGAATGAAAAAAACTACTCTCTCATTTTCTCTCAAAATTGCACAAAACTTTTTACGTTTTGGACTACTTTGGACTAGTTCGGACTGTCTTGTTATTCACGTGTAACACACCTATGGAATTCATAACACGAAAATAAAATACAACTGAATAAAAATTTCATGATAAGGCTGAATATGTACCATTAGATGTGGTAATATTTATTTTATAAAATTTATGAAAATATGTTCAAATGTAAATTAAATGATTATGTTTTCTTGATACTTGAGAAACCACGAAGTTGTACAGTTATCAAGCTTCGTGAAGTGCATAAACCTTTTTACAGTCATCAGATCGAATTTGCAGAGACGAATCCAGCATGAATATGTGCAGGAATTTGATAAAAAAAAAAACTTTAATTTCATACGTCAAATCGGCTTCATGAGATAGATATCCCACCAAATGATTTTATAGCGCCATCAGAATGAGAGGGAAAAATTACTGGTGAGCATTAAACAGCATCGTTAATTTTTTTCTTAAAGGATTGGAATGACTAACTGGGATAGTGGTTTGTGGGAAAAATATTTAAAGTAGATTGAAAATGCGCAGGAGTAATTAGGGCAATACGAGTCGTCCCAAAGCGTAAATCCAGATATTGTGGAACCTGTATTACAAATTAAAGGTTTCTAAACTTAATGAAAAAAATATTTGTTCAATAAAACTCAAAATTATTTTTTCTTCAATTTAACTTTTTAATTTTAATTTGCAGTTTTTAATTAAATAGTGGTTTAAAAAGATACATGTGTAATAAATTTATGACATTGCCCTTAAAGAGTTTTAATAAAACCAAAATATATATTACACAAAATAGAGAACTACTTAACTAAAACAACTTTAATATCATATAAAAATTCACAAAAAAATAAAAATAAAAAAGAAATAACATTCTTATAAAATAATTTTTTTTTTAATTTAATTACCTGTCCTTATACTTTATACCAATCGGTATATTAGTGTTACTTTGTTAAAACAATTTTGGATTGGGCAGTTTCCAAAAATAAACTCAGTAATATTTTTAGTTTATTGCTTTCATTTTATACAACTATTTAAATAAATGTTAAGGGGAAAAATTGGGTTTGATCTCTTTATTTATAAAAAATATGGTTTCTTGTATAGATTGCTAGCTGAAAAATAAATAATAAGCATTGTGATATTTACTTAAAGTTTATTGTGATTTATGAAATATGAACTAGATTATCCAATTAATCGTTTTATATGGATAAATGAAAGTTTTCCCTATGTTTGATTACAAAACAACAACAAATACATCAGTCAATTTAATTCAATAAATTGATTTTAATGAATTTCTTAAAAAATGTTACTAATTTTATCAGTTTTCACATACACCTACGTATATGTTTAAATATATGTACAAAAAATATAGTTTTTTTTATTAACTAGTTTGATTTTGTTGATTTAAAAGAAAAGAATGGAAATAATGAAAATTAGGAAGTCAAAATGAAATGACATCATATTTTTCTTACAAAGAATTGTTATCTGTCCTATAGTTAAAATAATAAAATACAAAACCGTTTTTATATAGACAATCTTTTTAAAATTCAGATATTTCGTTAGAGATTTTCAATTTTTTTTTGTCCCAGTGCACAAAATATGCCGAAAGGATATTATATAGGAGTGGCGAGGAGATTATAGCTCCAATCAAAAATTAGTAAATACCCACTAAAAGATTTGTTACCCCATTAAATATTTGGGAATTATTTATATTATTGGAATAACTCGAATAACTTAAAACCTCAATCATACGAGACAAATAAGCTAATATCGTTGGTCTCATGTAGAAAAACCCTTACTCGCATTTTCCCTGAATTTTAGTTTTTTTTTATTCTAATTAATTTTACACAAATACACCTCGTCGCAAACACTTAATAGAATAGTTTCATATGTAACGGGTTTACAAGCAGTTATACCTTGAAAAAGTTCCATGTTGATAATATACATATACATGATACAGTTTCTATTACCCGTTTTCTTTCTGTAAAATTGCAATATGTCGTTACTCGTATTATTAGAATAGGGTGTGCCCCAAAACGACAACTTACACTGCGACCATTGTTGATCTATTGTGCTTTCACTTACACTCTCACGGATTAAGTACGTCAAGCAACCGGACTAACTCCTTCAATGGGAGTGTTCACCATGAGACCAACGATGTATGTAAGCTTTAATATATAAATATTAACTTTCTTCTATGTGAACGTAAAAAATGCTTATTGACATTGGGATTTTCTAAAAGCTTTTATTTCTTTCTAAAAGATTTAACTAAACAAAATTAACTAAACTTACAGAAAAATAGGAAGTATGGTATTTAAAAAATAAATAATAAAGTAACAATTGGTAAAATTTAAGATTAAAATGTACATATGTTTATTAAAAAATATTTTTGAACTATTTTTCTTTTTTTAAGAGCCAAATTAGAGAAATAATTTACAGAAGAAGTAATCTTAACTTAATAAATAACAAATAAAAACAAAGAAACACGTAATTAGTTAAAATCTTAGCTTTTAATATAAGTTCACATGTTCATGTGCAAAAAAATTAGTTTAGCATATCTCTCATTACTCTGACTCAAAACAAATGTTTGTTCTCGTGTTTATGATATTTATTAAAGTAACAGTTTTAACGCCGAAGAATATTACTTTTTTTTAATTTATAAAAAAAACTGTATTGTTGGAACCGTATTTTAATTAAAAGCTACTCGGAAAAATTTGAAATCGAATAACTTCATTTTTTGTGTTATCGTTTTGTTTAAAAAATAATAGTTTAAAACCTCAGTAGTTAAGTTGAGTAGTAGTGATGTTCTTTGTGTTTGTTTATTTAAAAATATACATATTCTAAAATTGTATTAAGCTTGCAGAAAATACAATTTGCAAAAATATTTATTATTGTATGAGCATTTCTTCCTTTAGTTTTTTCAATCCAGCCTGGACATATCGAAATACTTCGTAAACGTTGCTGTGCAAAGTCAAAGGACCATTTTCATGGTCTAATGCGATAAAGAAATCTGCAAAAAAAAATAAAAATTATGATAAAAATAATTGAGAATACAGTATTTTACCAGAAATCAAAACAACAGACAAAAAAATTGCGATTGATGATAAAAAAATCGTTGTGAAAATGAGTAGAAAATATTAAAAACAATTAAATTTTTTTACCATCATACTAAATTCGTAGGAAAATATTGTAAAAATGGTGAAGATTTATCTATGTATTTGGTGATTTAGAAAATGCCAATTTAGAAAATCTTAAAAGATTGTGTTTCTTTCTGAGTTCAGGCAAGTAATAATTAAATATTTATTTTCTCTGTCAGTAAATTTTTACAACTTTTACAAAAAAAAACATTGATTAAATTTAAAATAAATAAAATAAGTTAAATATACATACATATGTATGTATGTATATACATAGGTAGTTCATTGTCATCGTTCAACACCCCCACTAGAATGACTGCTTACCTCCAATATTTTACAGCGATGCAAATGCTTTGCATTTGTTAGAGGTTTTGTTAAAACACCAACTTCCATATCTTCGGTTATTAAACATCTAATAATAATACTTTTATTGTGTTTAGAACATCATGCTCGTTCTATTATTATGACTCAAGTTTATGACACTTTTGTTGTCGCATTTTATTATGATGGATGATGATATTCCAAGTTCATTAAATAGAGATTTTAACCATAACGCTTCATGTCATGTCCTGCCGCCGCTAAAGAAATATATTCTACTTCTGTTGTCGACAATGCAAGTTTGTTTTTTCTTGGAATTCCACGAAGTACACCCTCCTTGGAACTTAAATACGTATCCAGATGTTGATTTTCTGTTATCTAGATCACCACCCCAAGCAGCATCTGATAATCCTTCACTGCACTCTTTGTCATCCTTTGAATATTGTAGTTTGTAGTACCTTTGAGATACCTCATAACACGCTTTAAAGCTTGCCAATGTGCGTTACCATAATTGTTATTGATAAAGCACCCACTACAAACGATACATTCGGCCGACTTGATTGTGCTGCATGCACAATACTTCCTATTGCTTCTTGATAAGGTATATTCTTCATTTCTTCCTTAGTTTTTGGAGACATCTCTTTAAAAAAAAAATTTGATTTAAATCCATTGGAGTTTGCAGTCACTCATACGAAATTTTGTTAAGATATTTTTTATATATTGTTCCTGATTAACCCACAATTTTCCTTCACTTCGAACTCTTTGAATTCTCATTCCCAAAATATAATTTGATTCACCGATGTCTTTCATTTTAAAAATCTCTGCCAAACTCTTTTTTTTTATATTAAACTTATTTTTTTGGTTGTTTGTGTATATTAAAATATCATCAACATAAACTGCAACGTAAGTTATTTCTTCATCTTTTAATTTATAATTAATACAAGGTTCATTCTTTGATTGCAATAGACCCATTCCTTTCAGAACTTTGTCCAATTTTTGATTCCATAGTCTATTTGCTTGTTTAAGACCGTATAAAGACTTTTTAAATTTGCATACCTTAGTTTTATCCTCATTACAGCCTTCAGGAGGCTTCATATATATATTTCCTAATTCACTTTGCAAAAAGCTGTTACAACGTCCATTAGATCTACGTCCAAATTATGCCGTACTGCTAAGCTTAAAAGTAGTCAAATAGATGAATATCGAACTAATGGAGAAAATGTTTCGTCGTAATCGATTCGATATCGTTCAGAATATCCTTTTATAATCAGTCTTGCTTTATAACTTTCTAAATTGCCTTCAGAATATTTCTTGATCTTAAAACACCATTTGCTATCAATAGGTTTCTTGTTTTTTAGTAATTCAACAATTTCCGACGTTCCATTCTGACTTAAAACATTCAGTTCTTTATTTATTGCTTGCTGTCACTGCTCTTTATTAGGACTTTGTAACGCCTGCTTCATTGTCTTTGGTTATTCGTCAGCTGCACTCAAACCTCTGCACTGTTGATGGCATTACATAACCTGGTGATGTGATTCTCTTAACAGATGGTCCAGGAGTCCAGTCAGCACTTTGATCATCAAAACCCCTTAAAGTTGTTTTGTCTGTCTCGGAGTAATACGTATTTTTTTAAGAACTGCTTTGATCTACATCTTTAGAAAATTGAACTTCATCTACTCCATCATGGTGTTCACTCTCTTCAACATCATTAGAATTTACTCAGGCATCTACTGAATCTTCGGCTTCCCCCACTGAATCGCATTCTGGAAATACGGGAAACTTTGAATCATCATTAGGTACTGCGTTATGGAATTGACTTTCCAAAAATCTTGCATTTCTTTTTCAGGGTCATGAAAACGATAAGTTCTTGAGTTTGCTCAATAACCAACAAACATACACTCTTTTCGTTTTTCATCCAGTTTGCTTCCCTTATGTTTCGGGATATGGATTATAGCTTTTGCTTGCGTCTTCTTACTCTCTTGTTCCTCATTACCAAGGACTGCATTCTACAAACCTTTCATCTGAATATATGCCTCAACTTCAAATTTCCAGTCTTCATAATATTCGTTCCCACGAAGCTTTTATATTTGATGATTATTCGCCACCTTTGAATTATCTTGAATTCACGTTCTCAAATTAAATCTTTAGCACGCTTGGGCTCATAACCTCTTAAAAGGTTGTGTTTCTTTTTGAGTTCAGGCAAGTAATAATGAAAAATTTATTTTCTATGTCAATACATGTTTACAACTTTTACAAAAAACATTGATTAAATTTAAAATAAATAAAAAAAGTTAAATATATAAAGGTAGTTCATTCTCATCGTTCAACAGAAAGTCGCACAGCAACAAGTACATGAGAAACCCACATTTGCCATATAAATGAAGTTTACTGTAACATTATTGCGATATTTTGCTAAAATGCGTCGGGAAGGCGTAAAAAACTTGAGAACAGTTTTGGGGAATCGTGGCTTTGAGTCCACAAAATAAGCATCCCCTGACCAGTACTCAGGGGAACGGAAACGTTCTGGAATAATATCTTGACTGTACGTTAGCGGTTGTTTAAGAAACTCTTTATTATTTTTCTAGATTTTTCCAGATTTTCCAAGTTTGAAGCTGCTTTAAAATAATATGTGCCCCGATCCGGCCAAATGCTCTTTCCAAATCGGTGGATAAAATGCTAATATGATTTCTAGTGGATATCGCTCTAAATATAAAGTATTGTAAATAGATTAATGCACCATCTATACCTTTTTTTCATAAATGCTACTTGGTTGAATGTTAAAAAATTGTTTACATGGATGAACCATATAAGCTGCCTTGCGATGAGCCATATTTTGCTTGTTAGGTTCTAGAATTGACGAAACGATTGCGATTTTCCAAGCTTACGGGCAAATGCTAGTTACCAAAATTTTACTATCAAAAGTAAGCAAATTACTTTTTGTGAAATTGCATAGGTTCTTTAATAATGGGTGGTTATGAGATCCGGTCTATACCCGGTGATTTTCCTTTAGTTGAAAGCAACGCATCTTCTGCTCGATAATGGTAATTGAGCGTTCAATTTTATCCGCAAATTTGTTGAAAGTTTGCTGGGTATAACTGTCGCGTATATCGCAAGATTTGGTATTAAGAAAAGCAGGAGAAAAGTTACTATCATTGGATTGGATTGACCAATTTATGCCAAAACAGTCAGCAATCTCGACTGGATCTGTAATCGTAATAACTCCATGGTGTAAGTTCTTGATTACGTTAGTAGTATGAACGCCTGCCATACGTTTTATGTCAGTCCAAATACGTTGTGTGGATATCTTGGGGTTGATATTGGCGGTGAATTTTTGTAGACTCTGGGTTTTACTTTCTTTAACAGCCTTTCTAAATAAGACATTATGGTTTTATAATTAATTAAGTTTTCGTTGCTCCTAAAACGCTTAATATAGTGCTCTTGCTTCTCTTTGGGTAGTGAGTCAAGTTTGGAATTCTTCCATACTATTTGCGGTAAACATTTTTTCATCCTTGTTCTTGGAATGCTAGCATTAGCAGCTAACCTAATGCATTTAGCAAAAGTGGCGGCGTGTTGATTTACATTTGTGGTAATAATTGCATTAGAAAGATTTTCTTTGCATTTGATTTGAAATAACAGCCAGTTAGCGGAATCGGTTTTAAGCTTTGGTAAATATTTTGTTTTTGAATGGTAAACACATTTCCCTATTGTAATAAAAATCGGGTAGTGATCGCTTCCGTGGAGGTTTGGCAGTGTTTTCCATAAGTACAAAGGTGATATATGGGATAAGCATAGCGAAATGTCGACATGGGAGAAGTTATTATGCGTTGAAAGATGGGTGGGCGATCCATTGTTTAATATAACAAGATCTTCATTAAAAACGAAATTTTCAATAGTCCCCGTGGATTGGAATCTGCTGATCGCCACGACGGAATGCGTGAGTTGAAATCTTCTGTTAATAAGAAATGGCTCTTTATATTGTTGTCAATTCTTTTTAGCGTTTGTTCTGTGAAAGTTTGATGAGGAGGAATGTAAATGCACCCTGCATTAAGTACCAATGTCAACTCCAATTGCAACGGCGGCTATGTCGTAATCGGTGTATACAAGGTTATGCGGAAAATTTTTTTTAACGAGAATGCCTACATCCTGCTTAGCTGTTGTATTCACAGCAAAGTTATGAAAGAAAGCATTGTATTTTGTGAAAATTATGCCATTTTGATTAAATGGGATATGAGTTTCTTGAATAGAAATAATGTCTGGATTAAAATCATTTATGATCAGTTGTAGTTCGTGGTAATTATTTATAAATCCGTTCAAACTCTACTGCACTATTTTTAAATCCATGGCTACAAATATAGTGAAATAACTATTCGCCATCTATATTATTGTTCATTGTAAGAGTTCTGTTGCGAAGCTCGCTTAGGTAAAACTAAAGTATTGTTTTGCGAAAAATTAAGTGTTTCTTTAGTATTTGTTGTTTTCGTAGTTGTTTGAATAGTTGTTGGTAGGTACCTGAGTCATTGATCTTGTTAACATTGTGTGCAATGCTTTGGTGTTTTTATTGCTTTTTGAGATTTTGCTTCTTGTGTGCATTTTAATGCAATTAAATCTGAGATACATTGTTCGTGATATTTCGGTTATATTATTTAAATCAGAGGTTTTATTTGTTGTATCCACGGTTGCCACAAATGCAGATTTATCTTCATTTTGCAGATTTTTTCTCTCTAAAAACACTAAATGAAGATCCTAAGAGGCCTAAGAACGCAGATTTTAAAAATTTTTAATAATAAAGTAACTTGTTGTACTTTTCCCCTTATATTTCTACTACTATTGGTTTACGTTATGCTAGAACGAAAATATCAATTGTTCATGTTATAAAATAGACAAAATGGAATAACATCTTGCACATGTTTTTGAATTTCGAAAAAATTATAAAGGTTGAAATCTACCTGAAATTTATTGTTTTTGGACTCAAAGTTTAAAAAGTTACGCTGTTAAAGCAACTTTGGCAAGTTTCTAGAAAGTAATATGAGGTTATTTATACGATTTTATAATACCAAAATCATGTTACGTTTCTACGACGATTTTTAAGTCATGTCTTTCTCTTTAATTTTAATTTTTGTTAATTGTCGATTAAAAATTCGTTTGCCTCTTTTCATCTTTTGGCTAATATCGATCAGTCAAATGAAAATAAAACAATTTTAAAAACATAACAAATGAGTCAAAAGGAAACTAGAAAAAAACATGAAAAATGTTTTTTGTTGTGACAATTTTTCAGTACAACAAGAAATGCCGTTTAGGCATGGCTTTAAGCCATCCTGAAAATCTGAGGGGTTACTCTCTATTGCGATGCGAAAGGAAAATCAAAGAATTGGTACTCTGTATTGCGTTTTCGCATTTTACTTTCCCATTTAATTTATTCTTTTCGCACATTTTATTTTATAATTTTTCGCTATTGCTTATTTTCTGGTACCAGCGTTGGTTCATTTACAAACTAGTTCGCGAAAAAGTTCTATTTCTATCTATTGCATTTTAGTATTCTGAAATGTATAATTTCTTTCAATATGTTGTTAATATTTTTAAAATTATTTATAAAAAGGCATGTTAATAACAGGTTGAAGATTTTTTTAAAAAGTGCATATTTTGCAGATTTTTTCATGAGAAATTCTTAAGTTTTGCAGATATGACTTCTTTAAATTCTGGCAACCCTGGTTGTATCATACCCCATAACCCTTTAAACTTAGATAAATTAATCGCCGAGGTAGAATGCATAAATAAAAATAAAATAAAACGAAGCACGATTAAAAGTGAGTAAAACACCCAACGTCATTGCTGTCGGTACATGCTTAGCTTAGGCCTCGTTACAATAATTCCATTACATCAGCAGAAGACGAAGTTTTATTGTATTATTTCAATTTAACACCACAATCCATTTCAGCTGGTAATCAGATCAACAACACCGCTAGCTATGCGTCACAACACAATCAAGAAACTAATAGTTCAAAGGGTAACTCATTTGACAAAGTCATTATAACAACTCCGCTCAAATAGATGAACCACAAATTGTTGGTCTTGAAGGTCTAGTCGCAGGAAACGTTCTCCCGTATGGACCCAACTTTTTAAAATAAAAAGAGATATTGCTAACCCAAAATAAACAACCATGGTTTTATCGTAAAATGTATAGCGGTTTTCTATGCACACACATACATTTACATACATATTTGTATCTATTTCATGTTTTATGTTAGTAACATTCTGCCATTGTTATTTGGCTTTTACACACAACGGGTGTATACACGATAATTATTATTAATATTATATTTTATTGTTTGTAATTAATTTAATGTATTTAAATAAAGGTCAGTCAATTTTGGGTAGTGAAATAAAACTGGGTTCATTTATTTATCGATATTGACATACATATGTAACAGGTCGACTTTTACATATGCAACATAAAGGGTTCAGAGGATATTCTTAAGCTAAGTGTCCAAACCAATTTGGACAACTATATATTTTTCATGTTTTTAACTTTTACTATTTTTTATTTTTATTATTATTCTTGAAATTACTTACATTATGAATTACTTAAAAAATCGGTGAAATGAACTATTGTGCAAACCGTTTTAAATTTAGTACAATATTTACATTTATCTTTTTTCCTACTTTGTTCTCTTGTAATGTTAATGAAGTTAACAAATACAAAATTATATGTTTAAACTCGGCTTTGAAAAGCCCGAACTTCATTTTTGAACGGTCATAAAATCACTTTTATGTTATTATAACTTACTTGAGTCCAACAGCTCATGTTGCTTTAAATAAATCTAGTTTTAAATATAGCCATACCGCTTTTTTTTTGGAAAAAAAGCACTTGCTAGCACAAATTTATACCCATAAATTTGATCATGGTCCTTCGAACCTTTTGTGAATTTTTCACAAAAATTGAGCATCGGTCGGTGTCATAATTGTTCCTTACGAGTAGCGCTAGGCTCATCGTGGGAATTAGTCGCCATTTTGATTGACGGATAAAACTAATAGTTAATTTATAAAAATTTATGTGGAATAATTGGATTATCTGTTACAAAACAACAGCTATTTATAACGCAAAGGCAGAATTAGGGGCTATACTCCAAAATGATTTGATATCCATTATTATCAATTGGAGAAAATATCAATATGTATTCAGTGGCGATATCCAAAAAATGTATCGCCAAATACTGGTACACCCAGCTGATAGGCCTTATCAGCGAATTTTATTCCAGCCCCAAGCGGATGGCCCAGTAAAAGATTATCAGTTAAAGACGGTAACTTTTGGCGTCAATTGTGCCCCTTATCTTGCGATTCGGACCCTTTTACAGCTCGCTTCTGATTCCGAATACAGATTTCTTAATGCTGCTTCTATTCTGCGCACGGAGACCTATGTAGATGATATACTCACTGGTGGGTACTCGATTCAAGAAGCTCTGACTACTCAGGCTCAGCTGATTGAAATGCTAAAATCAACGGATTTTCTGTCAAAAAAGATAACTGCAAACCACCCGTAGTTGCTTACTCATTTGCCCAAGGAAGATCTATATGATTCTGACTTCCTTCGCTTCCACGATACAAGCTCTACCAAAACTCTCGGTATAAAGTAGAATGCAATTTCTGATGCATTTACATATAACTTCTCTCCAATGGAACGAGCAGAAAAGATAACAAAGCGGCAAATTCTCTCTTCTGTCGCAAAACTATTTGACCCCGCTGGATGGCTGGCTCCTATAGTCGTCAAGGCAAAAATACTAATGCAGCAGCTCTGATTAGAAGGGTTAGACTGGGATGATGAGGTTTCCTCGGAATCTCTCACTAAATGGAACTTAAATATTTCCCGCAACTTGAGAAAATGTCTATTCCACGGTGGTTGCAGTACAATCCTGCTGATACCATACAAATTCATGGGTTTTCGGATGCGTCGAAGGCAGCGTACTGTGCTACGCTATACATTCGATGTCAAACCACTTCTAAATGCGTATTTACAAATTTGCTACTAGCGAAAAGTAAAGTCGCCCCAATTCAGACAGTATGCCTTCTTCGCTTAGAGCTCAATGGCGCAGTTTTACTAGCCAATCTTGTAAGTTATGTTCTCGGATCACAAAACCTTAATGTTAGTGAGGTAAAGCTGTGGACCGACTCGTCTATAGTGCTAGGTTGGCTCTCAAAGCCTCCCTCTTCGTGGGAAACCTATGTGGCGAATCGGATTTCTCAAATCCATAGTTTAGTTCCGAATGCTACATGGAACCATGTCCCAACCCACGATAATCCCGCTGACCTAGGTACTCGTGGTTGTAAACCACAAGAGCTGGTTCACAACACTCTTTGGTGGCATGGACCGTTGTGGTTAACTAAACCGTCGTCAGAATGGCAAAAAAGGAAACTGCTGAAAATAAGTTCTGAGCCTCAATCTCAGACTTTGCATGCAGAGTTTCAAGAAAATGAAATTTTGAGTACGTTTTGTTCGTACAATCGTGCCCTACGTGTTGTATGTTATATATTCTGGGTTTTTAATAAATGTTTGACGAAATGTGTAGGAATCTTAAGACCTAATAAAATTCTTCCCCCCAGAGGAGAATTAACTCACAAAGAAATGAAGTTTGTAAAAGTGCGTCTTATTTCTCTTTTCCTTTTATACTGAAGAGTACCAATTGTTAAATTCCTCGAAGCCTCTACCAAAAAAAAGTTCATTAAAACCTTTGAATCCATTTCTAGATTCTGATTTAATTTTGAGAGTAAACGGTCGGCTAGCTCAATCATCTCTGCCATGTAACGAGCGCTAT
Organism: Thecocarcelia acutangulata; assembly: GCA_914767995.1. Lineage (NCBI taxonomy): Eukaryota > Metazoa > Arthropoda > Insecta > Diptera > Tachinidae > Thecocarcelia > Thecocarcelia acutangulata. Next base: position 409,550 of record OU612097.1, read on the forward strand.
GCCATCATCCTTCCAGGAAATTCACGGTTTTGCCTGTTGTATCTTACAAAATTACATGAATTGCTAGCTCATGCCGAATGTAATCAGATGTGCCGAATGGTAGAAACGGACTTTTATATTTTCAGACTCAAGCTGAAAATAAAATCTGTTATTCGCCACTGCAAAGTTTGTCTAATTCATAAGCAACAAACATGCTCGCAGATAATGGCGCCTCTACCTCTTGAAAGATGTACTCTGACGCCACCATTTCACATAACTGGTGTTGTTTTGCCGGTCCTTTTGAGCTTAAAACCTCCCCCTTGCGGAAATCAAGCACTATATAAGGGTATGTAAGTGTCTTTGTGTGCTTTAGCACAAAGGCAGTTCATTTAGAAGTGTGCTATGATTTATCGTCAAAGGCCTTCCAAGCAGCATTCGCCCGATTTGTTGGGGCTCCCCCAAAGGGTCACTTCCGACAATGGCAGGAACTTTTTAGGCGCCAGTAGAGCACTCGAACGAGAATTTTCGAAATTTGTCAAGACATAGCTCAAAAGTACATTGCCCATGGTTTTGAATGGCAATTCATACCCCCACATGCACCACACATGGGCGGCTTACGGGAAGCTGTCGTTAAGAGGTTTAAGTTAAAATTTAACTTCGAGGAGTTTTTTACTATTCTAGCCCGAATAGAAGAAGTTATCAATTCTCGCCCGATTTTTGCGCTTTCGGAAGACCCTACGGACTTGACGGCACTGACCCCTGGACATTTTTAAGAGGTTTTCCAATGACGGCGTTCCCAGAGCCAGATAGTCGAAAGATAGTCTGTCATCAATAGATGGGAGAAGGTTAAAGCTCTGCACCATCACCTCGCCATCCGATGGAAAGAGGACTATCCCAAGGCACTTCACAAGCGCTATAAATGGAGAAATTCGACACCAAATATTCAAAAGGGTGATCTGGTAGTGGTTAGAGATGATTTATTACCTCCACAAGAATGGCGACTAGGCCGAGTAGAGGAAACCTACCCAGGGTTAGATGGAAATGTTCGCACCGTTGATGTGCGGATCGCCTTTGGGTTAATTACAAGGCCGATAGTTAAATTGTGTTTCCTCCCCTACAGAAAAAATGAAAGCTCTTAAAAATTCTAGCAATGTTCCCTTTTTCTAAACGTTTTTTTCAGTCACAACTTGTATTTAAGTTCAATTTCAAAATACATATACATTTTACTAATAATTTGTGTCTTTTACTATTAGACCAAATCGCAGATTAGTTGCTACGCGCCCGCCAGAAACTCGGATCAAAAAATACAAAAGGCGAGACTCCGAGCTATACAACTGCGCTTTGTGCAAAACCTCTCATGGCTTGCGTTTTTGCCGAAAATTCCTGGCCATGACAGTAAAAAAGCGAGAAGATGTCGTAACTAGGTACAGGTACTGTGGAAATTGTCTGGCGAAAAGCCATGGCTTCAGGGCATGGGCGTCACTTGACACATGCCGGAAATGTGATAAATTTCACCACACTTTGTTGCACCCTGCTAAAAGGAAAAGAAAGCCCAATATCCATCCAAAAAAGAAGTGCAATAAAAATCAGCAGAAAACTACGGTGCAACCACAACAACAGTTAGCAGCTTCAGCAACGCCAACGGGTATACCAACCACAGCTATTCTCGAGGCGATCAAGTCGTTGGCCACCGTTCTATGCACCCATAACAACCCGGCATAGACTGCCTGGTTTTGAGGCCGGCGGCATGTCCAAACCAATTTGGACAACTATATACTTTTCATTTTTTTAACTTTTAAATTTAGTACAATATTTACATTTACCGTTTTCCCTACTTTATTCTCTTGTAATGTTAAAGAAGTTAACAAATACAAAATTATATGTTCATTTTTGAACGGTCATAAAATCACTTTTATGTTATTATAACTTACTTGATCTAGAGAGTCCAACAGCTCATGTTGCTTTAAATAAATCTGGTTTTAAATATAACCATACCGCTTTTTTTTTTGGAAAAAAAGCACTTGCTAGCACAAATTTATACCCATAAATTTGTTCACTAAGTCTAGACGATATGTTGAATCAACATAATTATGTTGAAAAATTTACTATTAATGCCAACAAATCGTGTAGACAGCAAATTTTTTGAACATACGTATGTTTAAATTCATTTGATTAATAGTACGTTTCCATTATAAGCATATTAAGTTCATTTGAGGAAATCATTTCGAAGTTTCCATTATGTTGTAAGTAATTTTCTCTTTGAATTTTCGAACTCACTTTGACGTTTGTATTGTTTGATTATGTTTTAACATAGAAAAAATAAAAATTTTATTGAATAAACATTGTGAAAAAAAACTGTGTTATTCGGGAATAAAACGGGATTAAACACCAACGAAATAGTTAATGATGCTCTGGTTTATTTATGTGTTCTTTTTTGCTGCGAGATATTGAATATCTTGTCAGAATGCGTTTCAACGGAGGATGATGGCTAACTTTCCTTTGATACCGAGAAAAGCATTAAAAAAGTCTAGAAGTTGATTCCCTTATACGCAGATATGGGCATAAGAAACAAATGCATTATTACTAAATTGCTGCAAGAATTCTAGAATCCAAGCATAACGTAAAGACGTTGCTTTTGTTGAAGCAAATACAACACATACAGGTAGCATTCTTGATTGGCATGTTGCCATATAAAAAGCAATATGAACATTAGGAAGGTCCAAGACTATTTACGACTATTATAAAAAATTTGAATATCAGACTGTGGTTATGGATGCGTACTATAGAAATTTTGGAGAAATTAATGCACTAGGGCTGTGACTGCGAAAATGATGCCGATGAGGTTACGCCCCAATTAAATAGAGATCAAACAGCAAACAAATAAAATAGTTTCGTCTTTATATTCTTTATTGGTACATGATTAAGCGTTTATTAGTAAATAAAATATACATAAATACTTTATACCATAATTTTATATATATATATATATATATATATATATATATATATATATATATATATATATATATATATATATATATATATATATATATATATATATATATATATATATATATATATATATATATATATATATATATATATATATATATATATATATATATATATATATATATATATATATATATATATATATATATATATATATATATATATATATATATATATATATATATATATATATATATATATTTTTTTTTTTTTTATACGAGGAAATAAAATGATTTTCATATAATTAAAAGAAAGATACTTTATATAGCAGAATAAAAAAAAACCTAAAAATCGAAATTAACATTGACAATAAATGTTTTTTTCACTTCATCAACAAATAAAATCAACCATTGTGGTTTATATTTAAATGTCACTTTTTCGAAATGTAACTCACTAATAATGAATGCCCCAAGGTTGCATTTGTAAGAATGCCAGTAGCGCAGTGCTGCACAAACAAATTTCGACTTAATTTGAACCAAATTAAGTCATTTGAGATAATTTGATCATATGAAAAATGTATGGGAAATCATGCCAGAAATTACTTAATTTGGGCAAATGATATGATTTGGCCCAAATTACGTATATGGAAACGTACTATAACATATGTTACTGATTTCAACAAATTTATGTTCACAATTTTAGCATATCGTGTAGACACCAAATGTTTATTTTTTAATATGTCTACGTTTGTTAACTGATATGTTGTTTGTTGAAAAGTAAGCACATGCTTTTCAGCATACGGTAGATTTGTTAGCATATAAATTGAATTTTTATATACCATGTAGGTATGAAAAGTGTTGTCCGAATTGTAGTGTTTGTAAATAGATTTGTTAATTTATAGCTCATTACATCTAGACCAACTCTGATATAGGATCTGGGAAGAGCTTTTGTTTCTGCTAGTGTTAATAGGCAACAGCTTTCGTCTGATATTCATAAGCTTGTTGGAGAAAGAAAATATATAATAGATGGCGATTTTAATAGCATAGCCCTGTTAGAGCTTAAGTTCTTACTATTGGGGTACTAGTTTAAACGAAAAACTGAAATCTTATAACACGGACTTAGTTTTTTCCACGGACTTAGTTTTTTCGTATGTACGAGTACCTACAAGTTATAACAGGACAAATTAAATGCTTGGGTTTTTCTAATAAATGACCTCTGTTCAAAATTTGCGACAGTTTAATTAATGATTTGGGTTTACTGAGGCATCTGCCATTATCTCTTAATGTTCGAAAATGGTATAGAAAGTGCAACTGCCGTGCCTGTGCCTAAAGACTATAATATAAAGAAGAATAAAGCTTTACCCAACAGAAAATTATCCATGATAAAACAAAGGAACTCTACCAGTATAGAATGGATAAAATATAAGACCTTAAACTTCATATGTAGTCCAGTGTTTTAATTAGCAATTTCTAAAAATAATTAATTTTAAATAATTGAATTTTATTCACTATATTATATAATTAAGATAACAGAAAGAAATGTATAAAAAATATGACAAAAGAAAAAATAAATACAATTTAAAAAAATATTTTAATTTATTTGACATTTTGAAACACATATACAAACCATCATACGAAATTCAACATATCATGTAGACATCAAAATTGTATGCTAGTTCATATGTTGAAAAATCATTTGCTGGCATATGTTGAATTAAAAAAGCATATATTTTCAACATATCGTGTGGACGATTGTAGTTTTTAATATGTTGATAAAGGCATTTGTTGTTAAATCATAACATATGAGTGTAATAATATATATGCTGATTCAACATGTCGTCTAGACTTAGCTTTAGTCTGTTTAGACGGTGTCCAACGATATAATCTTACCCTGAGCATGTCCAACTACTATTAATTAACTATTCTAAATTCGCGGTATTAAGAATTGGCAACAATACTTTTCCAATAAAAATTTACAGTAATTAATTTATATACAGCCTAATTATAAATAAAAATTCCGTAGGAATTTTATCACTTTTCCTTTTCCTCGAATTATGAACAAAAATTAAGTATGAGGTTTTTTTATTTTTTCTTCTCTCCATTCGTTGAAAACACTAAAGGGAGATCAACTCTTCAATTCTTACGGACAAAAAGTTTGCTTTTTTCTTTAATTTGAATTGAAAAAAGTTCTTTATATATGAAATAAATTCCGTGAGGAATAAATTCCGAGAGAAATAAATTCCGTGAGAATATGCATAATCGGGCTGATAATCTACTTAACTTACCGGTATGATTGCCTTGTCTAACTAGTCGATCGGCTTGATCCCATAATTCATGACTACTAGATAAATAACTGAAATATTGATTTTGCTGATATAAAGCTGAGTGTATATCTTGAGGCACTATTTTACCGGGTGGGGTATTAGAACCAGAACCCTAATACAAAAAAGAAAATTAAATGCTGGCGTGATCCAATAAATATTAAAAACTTACCTGTGAACCTAGCGAATTTGAAGGCGAAATGGAGGAAGGCGTATTACCATTGATAATATCGCCTTTACCCGGCTTGAAGAATTCTGTACAAATTGTGTTGATTTGGCGACAATAGTTTCTTTTGAGCTTAAACAGCTTTAGAGAGATCAACGACTGGCAACGAAGACTACAAATATTTAAAGTAAGAAAGTATAATAAACAATCGTTATAATTATAAAGCATAACTTTAAATATTTTGAAAATTTGGTGTTCTTATTGACCACCATCTTGCTTTTAGTGTACACATTGACTTAGTTAGTACAAAGGTAAATTCAGGCTTATACAACTGGTTTGTATTTACCATCAAGAACTATATACATTCCTGCGCATACCTTGCTGATGCTTAACGTAAATTATTTTATAGAATATATTCATATAATACATGCGTGATTTTTGCATAATTCATAGTAGGTAGAATCGAATTTCGCAAGGTAACAGTAGTAATGCTAGAAATATTAATACGAAATTCAAGACATTCTGGGGGAAGAACTGGACGGGTAGCGTTTGAATAAAATTATGAATTATTTATACCAATAAAAAATTATAAATAGCTTGTTTTCTATGTTTCCCAGCTATCTATATGTCGACTTTATATCCCAACAATCCAAATAAATTGCTGAGAATTTAAAAAGAAAAACGCTCTAATAATATCCGTCAAAACACAAAAAACAAGCTTTTCTATTTATAAACGTCTCTAACATTTCTTTACACCTTTCAAACAAATGAACAACCGTTGGTTGCTACGATTTTTTTTGTTCTCTGCTTTTCGATACTTTCAAAAAGCAAATCGTAGCAACCAACGGTTGTTCATTTGTTTGAAAGGTGTAAAGAAATGTTAGAGACGTTTATAAATAGAAAAGCTTGTTTTTTGTGTTTTGACGGATATTATTAGAGCATTTTTCTTTTTAAATTCTCAGCAATTTATTTGGATTGTTGGGATATAGAGTTGAATGTTTGAGAATATCTTTCAAAAATTTCCTAAGTCTACTGATGATTAGGGTAGTTCCTATGAAATGTCGATATATAGATAGCTGGGAAACATAGAAAACAAGCTATTTATAATTTTTTATTGGTATAAATGTTAGAAGCTTAAATAGCGAATAAAAAACTTGATTGTTTGAATTATGAATTATTGTTAAAAGATTGCGTTTCTTTTTGAATGCAGGCAAGCAAGGCAGGTTTATACAGGTAGTGGCAGAATTACAATAAATACAACACCAACAACCATCAACATGTTCATGTTTGTTGGTGTTGTATTTATCGTAATTCTGCCACTACCTGTATAAAGCTGCCTTGCAGGCAAGTAATAATGAAAAATTTATTTTCTATGTCAATAAATTTTTAACAACTTTTACAAAAAAACATTGATTAAATTTAAAATAAATAAAACAAATTAAATATATAAAAGTAGTTCATTTTCATCGTTCAACAACTATAAATTATATTTTTTAGATTATTTTTCGATGCTTAGATTTTATCTACCTGCTTAGATTTAAATAAATAAAGATTTAATTAAATTGATCAATAGCTTTAATATATCTACGCGGTAGCTTACTCTTAAATAATAGAGCATTACAATCGACTCACCTTAATATAGCAACCTTATTGTGTGTTTCATGTTGATTTGCTGACGAAACTTGTAAATGTCTAAATTTAGAAGAAATAAATCTAAAAACGGGGTGGAGAAGACAGTTTTTTTATTTCATATTTTTATATACACTCAATTTTCACTTTACTCACTTTATTAATGTCAATGTGTCCTTGTACATAGTCCAAGCTGCGTCTTCAGAACGACTATGTTGTTCCATTGCTGCCCCAGATAAAAGGAAGTAAACCACTGCTTCCAAGTATAAGGTTACTTGATTAAAAGTATTTTGTTCACGATCTGCTGCGTGCTTTCGATGTACAGCCTCTTGTAGGAATTTTCCATCCTTACTGAAATTTTAGAAAAGTTGGCATTAAATGAATTAATTTTAAATAGTTTTTATAATTTTTAGTTTAAATAATTAAAAAAATAATAATTTAAAACAACTGAACCAAAATCATAAAACATCAATAAGTCCTAGTTTATGTTGAAAAAACGTTTTAAAAAGGTTTCTGCAACAAACCTGAATTCATCGCTCAAAGCATCATCATCTCGTTCAAAGTATGAACGATAGATCACTTGTGGTCGAGTGGTAGTAGTTGTTGTAGCGTCAGTATTTTTTGATGCGGTATTTGAAATTGATGTTGAGAGCGTGGGTATTGACGATGCTATTGAAAGTGTAGACAATATTTGAGGTGAAACATGCAGATTCTTTGCGCATACAGCTGATTGTGTTGTAGGTTGAGACATTGTTGGTATTAGGCCCACATTGGCTGGTGGTGGCATATTGATTGAGGCGATTATGTCTGAATTGCTGTCAGTAAGTTGTAAATGCGCAAGACTGGCAGTGCTTGAGACATCAATTTTTAATTTGCTGTTACTATTGTAGTTATTTGTTTTTTCCATGCTGATCTGTTGAATTTTATTCTCTGTTTGTAACCGGTCATGATTTGTAGGTGAAAATTGTTGTTTCAAAATTTGCTGATCCTTTTAATTAAAAAACATTTTTAAATATTAATTTATGAATTGATTTTTTCTAATTCATACCTGTTTCTTTTGTTGTTCGCTTACATTTACTGAACAATCATTAATTGTAACGTCTTCTTTAGTAGATTTCAAAGATTCTTCATCCACACATTTTTGTTTACATATATCATCGCTACGGATAGTTACTTTATCCTTGCCATTGAACGGACTTGTACTAAGTTCTTTTTTTCGTCTTTTTTCTTTATAAGGGCTTGAACTTGAGCTAGAGCTGCGTTTGCGCCGCAGTTTCGGCTCCAGTGACAAATCTTTAGGCGAACATAGTGATGGGTTTTCCATCAAATCACTACATTTATAATCCAGTTTGAGTACTGAAAGTTCTTGCTTTATGCGCGTTGGATCTGCTGAAGAATCATTTTTGAATTTCGCTTCACTGCAAGAAAATTCAGAATCGGGTTCATGTTTTATAAATTCATTCTTTACACCCGAAATCGATTTCACTCCACCCACTGTAGCATTGGGTGAATTATAACCTCTTAGTATGGCCGTAGTTGTATTATAGCCATTCGGGGGAGGTAAACGTTCCCTTGGGGTAAACGCGCCTCCGCCTATACCACCGTTGTCTTTGGCCATCTCATAAATGTTTTCTCTTGAATGAGACAATTCCACATCTGAGGCCGAAGAAATGGTGGAAGTTATTAGAACAGGTGTCCGATTACCAGTACTTTTTGGTGTTGCATTGCCGCTACTACCGCTGAAGTTAGTAGTAGTAGTAGATTTCAAACGCATTTGGTTATTGCCTGATTGAAGGTCGGCATTTAAAATTGTTTCATGATCATATATTGGAGTGCGTCCAGCGCTTGGCGTCAGATGATTTTGATTATGGCTAGGAGTGTGGCCATATAAACGATATGTGTTTGCATGCCATTCCATGGGAACATTCAATAATCTAGAGAGATCAATTTTACAAATAATGGAAGAAGGCTGCGGAGGCTGAATTAAAACTACATGTTGTTGATGTTCATTTGATGATTGCAGAGAAGTTGAGTTCGAATTATGTAAAACTGCTGCTGCAACTACAGGTGTAGGTGTTGGTGTTCTTGTAGTAGGCGGCGTTTGAGTAGGCGTGCGTGTAGGCGTTCTTGTACGTTGTTGTAACTTTCTTTCGACACTTGTTGTATTTCGATCTGGTGTAGTATTTGATGTTATTACACCACTCGCTAAAACATGGGAATTAAAGGGATTGTTTAAAGATCGTGGAGATCTTGCATGACCACCAGGCGTTAAACGTGGGGATTGCGCTGTTGGAACGTTTTGTGTCCCAGACATATTCTCATGAGACAGTCTTAATGCTGGAGATATATGTTTTTGCTGTTGGTGCATTTGCTGTTGATCCTCAGACTGATCAACTATAAGAACCTGACCTTGTTTTTTAGCCCCTCCCTCATTCGATGATTTGAAAATACGAGTCAGAGTACTTATTTTATTTTTATCACTTTTTGGTTTATCACGTTTTAGTTTCTAAATTAACAGATAAAAAATGTTACGAACTATCATTATAATATTATTTTAAGTTTACCTTTTCTCTTTGCAATTGTCCTGAGTCTGAATCGGAACGTTCTTCTCCACTAGATTCCGAAAAAAAGGCACTTGCTACTTTGAGCGGTGACTGATGGCTCGCTGAACGATTGGAAAAACTTCCACCGACGGCTGTTGCAGCCATTTGAGCCGAAAATCCTCCAGTTAAAGTTGAAGCATTAGGGAGATGACTGAAGTCTTCTGCGGATGATTCAGAAGATGAAGACGAAGATGAGGACGAGACCGACATGTTTTGAGGTTTACTTGATGCTATCAATGGTGCTAAATCTTCGAGTGATGATTTTCGAGTATTTAGTTTTTTTACTATTCGCTTTGGCTGCACGGTTTTCTGGTCTGAACATCCCGTTATTTTTTGTACTGATTTATTTTTCGTATCTTCGTCTTCCGATGAGGAAGAATTACTTATTGCGCTTTGTTTCTTGTCTTTTAAATCAGTATCTGTGTTGGAGCCCGATGAGGAAGATTTTGAAATTGAACAGGTAAAAGATTCACTCGACGAGGAAGAGTCCTCGCTAGAGACATTTCCCGAAGGTGGGTCTTTTTGGGAAACTGCAGGTAAGTGTCCTGTTTGTGTCAATTCCAATGGTGCATGTAACTTTATTTGATTAGAAGCCGTAGAAGTTATTTCATGAGCTACAGAATTCAAAGAATTAAGTCTTGAAGCTCTTCTACGAACTGTTGCTATGGCAGAAATTGCGATTGGGGCTGGCTTTTTACTAATATCTTTTTTGGCGGTTAACGTTGGTCCTTTGGCTGAAGCCGAAGATGTGGAGCTTATATTTCCGCTTTGGTGTGATGCGGTTTTACGTGGCCTCCCTCTACCTTTTTTTGGTCCTGTCGCAACTACATTTGTTGTTAATCCGCCAGATTCAATAGTGGCTACCGGGCTTATTAAACGTTTCGATAAATCCTCTTGTTCTTCGTCACTGGTATCAGTTACTACGGCTGCGCTCGTTAGCTGCTTAAGTTTTTTTCGGGGCTTTTTGGATCGTAATTGTGCAGGAGGTCTCGCTAAATGTGGTGCAGAAGCCGAATTAGTAGAATCTAAACGTATCATGGTAACAGAATTTAGCATCTGTGTAGTATTAGAAACAGGTGGAGAGCGTGGTAAAGCAGTTATAGCTGCAGGTACCCCACGAATTTTCAATGTTCCACCTGGACCACGTATTGGCAATCGTTCTTCATCGCTAGTGTTTGTATCAGAAGAAAGATTGGATAAACCTTCAATTACATCTCCTTCATAAGGAGTTACAGTAGTATGACCTCCAGCTATTGACATCGCTTCACGTTTAATTTGGGTTGTTGGTATTGACACAAATTCTGAAGCATTTAACATTGGAACCTGTTGTTGATTCATTCCTGTGCCTATATGAGGCGTTGAAATTTCTTTTTTAATATCACTAAGCATTGGTGATAAAGGTGTTACTGATAGACCAGCTGGAGCTTTTCGTGAAGGAAAAGCGGGATGGGGGAATGTTTCATTTTTAGTAATGTTCTTATTCCGCCTATTTAAATTTTCATCTTCGATAGAATTATCATTAACTATATCATCACCCACATCATCTACCAATGTTTCATTTTTTATATTAGCAACATGTTGTGGTGGTTCAGGTATAATTTGAGCCCCTCCCCGCAGTGTGATAGGCATATTAATATTGGCAACGTTCATTGAATTAACCGAATTAACCACCGTAGCAGCAGAAGGAGAAATAACATCTTGTGTTTGATGTAGTGGTGCCTTGTTAAAATATCTGCTTAGCTGCCATTTAGTAGTATTTGATGGCGAAGGTGTTTTATTGGAGGATGAAGATGAAGAACCTCCAGATGGAGGTGCTGAAGAGCCCAGACCGGAACTACTACCACTGCCGGCAGTGGAGCTTGGCCCTAATTTCTTCCTTGCCGGTAACACAGCAGGTAATTGTTGTTGGCTAAGGGGATGATGTGAAGCGGTATTAGTTGCTGATTGCTGTGATTCACTTTTTGAAGAATCTGTACCAGATTCGCTTGAATCGGAAGGAGAGCTATCAGTTGAGTTCAAGGTGGAACGGTTCAGTTTTTTACGATCATCGTCAGAATCAGAAAGCTCTAAATCATTCTCAAGTGTTGAAGTTTGCTTCTCAGTACTTGCTTGCGTTAGTTTTTCCGCTTTTAAAGGCTTTAACAGCGTTTCTTTCGTTGATCGAGATGTATTTGAACAATGTGGCACAGAAGGTGATGTTGTAGAAGCATTTGTAGATGAAGATTGCCCAGAGGAGGAGGTAGATGTCGCAAAATTACCAATAGAAGCAGAGGTATTAATCGCAGGTGCTATATGTGTGGAAGATGATAAGGTGGGGATTGAGGCGGAATTACAGGAAGTTGGTTTTGATGAAGGCATCTGTGTTGCTGTAACTGTTGAAGTCGTTAATGGCGGCAAAAATTTTGGTGCCGGCATTTGCATACGAGGAGGTGAATCCAAAGGTTCCACAATACTCGTTTTTGCCAAAATATCAAAAGAATATTTGTGTTTATTTTTTTCGCTGAGATTGTAATTTTCCATTAAAGTATTGTGTGGTGTGGCATCGATTCCCGTTAGCATTTTTGGAGGACAAAAGGTGTTGGTGACATGGTTAATAATCTCTTTGATGTCGTTCTAAAAATGAATATACATATATATATAAATGTCAAACACAAAAGTTTTAATTGTGTCATCATGAAGACTTACCTCTGGTGGTAGAGGTTTTTGGCGTAGTTTTGGTATTGATGGTTGGGAAAAGCGGCCATTATGGGTGCTAGACGATATACTTGATACTATAGGTGGCCCTATACATGATTTATCTACAGACGATATTTGACGACCATTTGGCATATTTGTTGTGTTGGGAGGCAATAATGTGGCCGACGGCGGGCCCTTAGGCGGCGCCATTCCACTACTTAAACGATTTACAGGCTGCCCTGGGTAGCCTCCACGACCGTTATATGGAGGTTTGTTATCGGCCTGTTTTACATAGGACGCTTGTCGCAACTGTTGTTGCTGTTGAAAATGATGTGGCGGCTGCTGCGATTGCTGCTGGGACTGTGTAAGTGGGGGAGGAAGCAAACGTTGTGAAGATATAGATGCACCTGTTGATGACACAACTCCAGCACTAACGTTTGGAAGCGGTGAACTTGTTGGGACAATACCTGGTAAAACAGCATTTGCCGGCATTTGTCTAAGACCAGAATTTGATATACCCACGGTATACAAATTGATAAAATCCCTAGCCTTAGAATAATCTCCTAACTTTGCAGATATTTTGTCGTCATCTTCAGATGGATTTACACGGCGTGGTTCAGAAAAAAGTGCTACCTCTCGGTTCGATGATGATGTTTGAACTTGCTGCCTTTCGGATTTCTCTCGTTCTCTTCTTTGTTTCCTCTCATATTCATAGTCGTCCATGCTGGAAATATAAATTTAAGTTAGTACCAATATAAGACATATTTCGTTTTCAATTTAGACTGGACTGCAGAGAAGCAAGCCACATTAACCTGATCGGCGGCTCCATATTCAGGTTAATTATTAAACATTCATTATTTTTGCTAATCGCGCAATTTTATCTTGGCATTTTATTAATAAAGCGCGAAGTTGCCACATTTTACCGATATTTTGGCTTTAAAATCGCTAGATTTGATTTTCAACATTGATTGAACATGATTTTCAGTTCAACATAGACATTTTTTGCGCAATGGACATTTGATTTTGTTAACAAAGCCAAGTATTTAAAGTTGTGTTGAATCTAGTAAAATGAGCCAAAAGCTAGAAAACTATTTTAAATCAAGTAATTCAAATAAAACACATATTGCACAAAGACAAGAAATAAATTATGTTGTGAGTAACAAAAGAAAAACGCAACAAAAAGGCAAAAGACGTCGTCTAAATAGTTTTGAGCGTTTGGAACTTTGATCATTCGTGGAAAGTTAGTATTCGAAAAATTTCGGTTTTGTAAAATATATTTTGAAATGGATCAAACAGTATTGAAAGGATAATTATTTCGAAATGAACTATGTACTTTTTTTCAAGCCCATAGAGTCAAAATAATCCTCATGCAAAATTTGAGATTCTTCTGGCCATAAATAGCTTTATTAATATAAAAGAATGCTTTATTAAAAAAGTTTTTCAAACAATCAAATTTATTCAATTTGTTAGCTTCAAAGGTTTCCAAGTCTACTCAAGATTAGGGTAGCTCCTATGAAATGTCGACATATAGACAGCTAGAAAACGTTGGAAAAAATCTGCTTATAATTTTTGATTGGTATAAAAGTTAACCTTTAGAAAATATCTGCAGTTCGAAGAGAAATGCTTGAGTTTATGACATCAACAGATACGCAAAATCGTAATGAATCCAACAAAGCACTGGAAATTAAAGCATATTTTTACGTACCGTAAGAGAAAACCGAGTATTTAGAATGGTGGAAAAACAAACAAAAATTTAAAATTTTTACTGATTCACTTTTAAATAGATTATTATTTCTTAAGATGTTTACAAAATTATTATATTAAATTATTATTATGAAGCCGCAAGGAGACAATTATTTGTAAACGACAACCACCATACATAGTTGAACGTTTTCTTATAATTAAATGAATAATTATTACCTGCGGTAGTTCCAAAAACTAAATAAGTTCCTTCTTAAAAAAGTAAATTGCAAATTTGAACCAAAACAATCGCCTCAATACATTGTATCTAATGTTACAACAAAATTTTTGTAGTGTATAAAAAAAAACGTATTTTCTTGTATTTCTTCTTGTCTATTTTTGTTCTTAAAAAACCGGCGCAGAGCCGATTAGCCGCCACCGCCCAAAAATAGTCCTTTTGCCGCCGCCGAAATATTTTCTTAGGCTTGCTTCTTTGCGCTGCAGATTATAATATAGTTAATCTCTTCTCATTTGAAGTTTAAAAAATTGTGCCCTTTCAAAAATTTGTTCCAAAGCATATCTAACTGATAGATATAGCGACCAACCGCAGAAGCTACCACCATTGGTAGAACTCGTCAAAGTTTTAGATACGTCATAATTTTAGATACTTTGTATTTACTATTACATACAAAAATTTATTAATTTGTTTTAATAATCAATACTTGGCAATTAAATAATATGACTTCATTAACGGGACTATCAACCGTTAAATTTTGGAAAAAGTAATATCAATTCGAAATTTATTGTTAAATATTTTTATTATTTATTCCGTAAGCGGAAGTTATATACATATATACATATGTATATACGTGCAACCGGTTCTGTTTCAAAACAGCGGTAACCAATTGATCTTCTCTTTTAGCTGTGTATTCTTCTGTTTGAGAGCAATAATTATTAGGTGAGTTCCATATGAATAGCGAAACAGTCCTAGTAGTCTAAAGTAGTCCAAAAATGTTCCACGTAAAAATTTTTGTGCAATTTTGGGAGAAAATTAGAGTTTTTTTTCATTTCCTGTACAAATTAACCCGAACTTTTTATTTGGGTAAGCTCGGACTAGAATTGAATAATCAGCTGTTTTATGTTTACATACATATGAAACTAAAAATTTGCAAATTGGGAAAAAAGTTTTTGTTTAAAAATTAGTTAAAATCAAAGGGAAAGGTTGCCCAAACTAAAAATAACGTTCTGAAGTTGTAAAGAGAACATGCAATTTTTATTTGGTTTTTCATTTTATAAATATGTACTATAAAAATCTATTGAAAAATTTACATGGCCTTTAATTTAACAGCTGTTGCCAATAATGCAAATCTTTTGTTTATATGATGTTACGCGTTTTAAACGTATAAAATTATTAAAATATACTTTAATCTAAGAAGTAAGCAGCACTATTATTACCAGATGTACAATAGTTGTTTTTTCCGTTCCAGCAGTTTTGGGTAAAATTTGCAAATTTAAAGAGTAATTTGCTTTTTACTCTCATCAGTCCGAACTAGTCCAAGATATGCACACCTAAAGACACCTGATGCAGGTGTGTGATAGAAATCAATTTTGAATACGTTTAGTTTTAAAAAACGAAAACTAGCGATGAAAATATTTTGTTTTGGAAATATTTAAAAACTCGTAAAATTTTCATCAGCATTTCATGGACATTTTTGGTTACTAGTTTAAAGGCCATTATTACAACCTAACGATAAAGTTTCTGATATTTATACTGAACATTAGTTAACGTGAACGATGAAGTAACCTGTCGGGTCAGGGGTTAAGAAATACAACCCTGAACGAGAATGAGATATGGCAACCCTTCAACCTTTGTTTTTCGGCCTTAACCTATTGTAAAATAAAGAAAACGTGTTTCAATAAACTGAATACCATTGAATGTGAACGAAGCTGTATTTTATTTGATCGTAACAAGTGGCGACGAGAATTTAAAAGTCCTATGAGGAGGTTAAACAAATTCTTTGTGAATACTACGACCCCAAACCAAACGAGATTTTAGAAAACTATAGGTTCCATTTACGGAGGCAAAGAGCAGAAGAGTCTTGTGAAGAATATTTAATTGGGTTAAGGAAGATGGCGGTTCACTGTAATTTTGGAGCATACTTAAACACAGCCTTACGTAACCAATTAGTATTTGGACTAAAAAACCGTAAAATACAAAGCAGGCTACTAGAAAAAAACGATTTGACCCTAGAAACTGCCCTAAGTACTGCCAAAACTTACGAGCTCGCCGAAAAGGGTGGAGTAGAGCTACAGCAACCAACGACCAATGAAACGCTAGTAGATATAGTGGCTAGTAGCCCTAGAAACAGAGACCACAAAACCGAGGGACCAACCAAGGCGGGTGGTAGAAAAAGCTGCTATCGATGTGGAAGCAGCCAACATTTGGCCAACGAGTGTGGTCACAGAGGGACAGTATGCGGGTATTGTGGTGTAAGGGGGCACCTGAGAAGGGTATGCTTGAAGGCAAAACGGCAATTAAACCAAGTGGAGGTGGATGACCAGGATAGAGAAGTAGAGATGTTACAGGTTTATGAAGAGGTGGTAGGGAAAATAGATGATAAAAAGGACTCTGATCGTTCAAAATTAACTTGTCATTTAAAAGTCAATAATGTATTAATTAATTTTGAAATTGACACAGGTGCTGCCGTGACGCTATTGAGTGTTGGGGATGCAGAAAGATATTTTGGTAAATCAAAATTGTTCAAAGATGATACAAAGCTGTATAGTTATTGCAAAACGCCCATAGAATGTGTAGAATACTTGGTGGTTACGGTACAGCTGCAGAACAACACAATATCACCTCCTTTAAAGCTCAATGTAGTAAAATCAGATAGGGAGCCACTATTAGGACGAGAGTGGTTAAAAACTATCAAATTGAATTGGAATAATATGCTTAACGGTAAAACACAAGTGAATAATTTACAAATAACACCAAGTAATGTGGAAACCAAATTACATACGATACAAAGGAAATACGCTGTATTACAATCGGAAACGATGGGGAAAATAAATAGATATCAGGCACGAATAAAATTGAAACCATCAGCAACACCTAAGTTCTTTAAAGCACGTAGAGTGCCCTTCTCGCTAATGGATAGAGTAGAAGCGGAATTGCAAAAGCAAGTGGAAATGGGATTGCTTGAAAAGGTAGACTGCAGTGAGTGGGCCACCCCAATAGTGGTGGTTCCAAAAAAAGACGGACGTGTTCGCATCTGCGGAGACTACAAAATAACCATTAACCCCATGATGGTAGTTGACGCACACCCACTACCCACTATAGAGGAATTGTTCAGTGCGATGGCAGGGGGGGAGAAATTTAACAAAATCGATTTGCGGCAAGCCTACCTACAGTTAGAGGTACACCCAGAGGATCGTAATTATCTAACAATTAATACACACAGAGGCCTGTTTAGACCCACTAGAATGATGTTTGGAGTGGCTTGTGCTCCAGCAATATGGCAACGATTTATGGAACAGTTACTACAGGACATTTCGGGGGTCTCTGTATTCCTAGACGATATAAAGATTACCGCAGAAAACGACGAATTGCACCTTAAAAGAATTGAGGAAGTGTTGAAACGGTTAAGCGAGCAAAACATGCGAATAAATATGGAAAATTCGGAATGGATGCGGAAGGAGATTGAATATTGCGGATACGTCATCAACAGACATGGTATAGGCAAGTTAAAAAGCAAAATTTCGGCCATAGAGAATATGAAGAGACCTTCTAATATTGACGAAGTACGGGCATTCGCAGGAATAATAAATTATTATGGCCGGTTTATACCCCAACTAAGTACTATATTATATCCGATAAATAACTTACTTAAAAAAGGTACACAATTCATATGGTGCAGTAATTGCGAAAAATCATTTAAGAACATAAAAAGGCAGATGCAATCGAATACAATACTATTACATTATAACCCAAAGTTAACATTAGTTCTCGCGGTAGATGCAAGCCCGTACGGGGTAGGTGCGGTGTTAAGCCACCGGTTTTCGAATGGAACAGAGCGGCCAATCCAATTCGCCTCGCGAACCCTAACCAAAACGCAACAAAATTACAGCCAAATCGATAAAGAAGCCTATGCAATAATTTTTGGAGTCACAAAATTTTACCAGTACTTGTACGGTCGCAAGTTTATTTTAGTAACGGACAACAAACCAGTCGCACAAATATTTTCCCCTACAAAAGGGTTACCCTTACTCACAGCTACTAGGATGCAACATTATGCCGTTTATCTTCAATCATTCAACTATGAAATAGAAGTAAAAAGATCAAAAGAGAACGCAAATGCCGATGCAATCTCGAGATTACCGGAGAATATTGTTGAGGATCACTTCGAAGAGGTAAATGTAGTGGAAGTCGAAATAATTCAAAATTTACCAATTACAGTAAAAGAACTTAGTAAAGAAGTCCCAAAAGAAAAAGAAATACGGTTGCTATTGGATTGTTTAAAATTTGGCCGCCAATGTCCACTGGGAGATCGTTTCGGCATTCCTCAAACGGAGTTTAGCTTACAGCAAGGGTGTATATTGCGAGGAATACGTGTGTATGTTCCGTTAGCTTTGCGCCAACGAGTTTTGGATGAACTACATTCCGCGCATTTTGGTATCAACAAAATGAAAACCTTAGCTAGAGGATATTGCTGGTGGCCGAAGCTCGATGATGATATTGAGAAATTAGTAGCAAATTGTTTGCAGTGTCAAATGGTGAGAGCAGAACCAGCCAAACAAAAACCTATTCACCTTTGGAACAGAGTCTTCAAACCGTTTCAGCGTGTGCATGCCGATTTTGCAGGCCCTATTTTCGGGAAGTATCTTTTTGTACTTGTAGATGCCTACACGAAGTGGCCGGAAGTTCATGTAATACCAAACATCACAAGTGAAACCACAATAGAAGTGTGCCGAGAGATTTTTTCAAGGTTAGGAATCCCTAATACGTTTGTGAGTGATAACGGAACTCAATTCAACTCAACACAATTCAGAAAATTTTTGAGGGACAACGGAATAAAACAAAAGCAAGGTTCTCCATACCACCCAGCGACTAATGGGCTTGCGGAAAGGTTCGTACAAACAATTAAAAACAAATTAAAATCTGTAAAAGCTACATCGCAGAGCCTAAAGAGTGCAGTTGCGAAAATTTTACATGCATACAGACGAAGACGGGAACGAAACACTTTATGAACGAGGATAGAGTAGCAGTGAGGGACTACTCGTCTGGTAACAAATGGCAATTTGGCAGAATAAAAACAAGAATCGGAGAGTTAAATTACGAGGTATTGTTGGATGATGGTCGCGTATGGAGACGACATATTGATCAATTGAGAAAAGTGGGAGACAATTTGAAAAATAATGAAGCTCCTGGGAAACATGGGGAGAAAGAAGAGGCTGAAACCGTAACACAAATGAAAGAAACAGAACTCCAACCACGGGTTGAAAATACCGAAAAAGATTCAAATGGAGAAGAACAGAACATTGATTTACCTAAAGATGTTCCTGCTGCGTCAACACTCGAAAACGCTGAGAACTATGATCCGGGCGTGAGGTGGGAGGAAGCCCCTTCTTCACGACCGGTGAGAGTTAGAAGCAAGCCAAAGTATTTAGAAGACTACGAAATTAATTAAACAGTAGAAGTGAAAGGAGGTAGAGTGAATTATTATTTGATTTAACTTAAGACATTGAAGTCTTAGTATTTTATTTTGTACATTGAAGTATTAATATTATAAGTATTGTAATAAAAAAAGGGGGAAGAGCTGTCGGGTCAGGGGTTAAGAAATACAACCCTGAACGAGAATGAGATATGGCAACCCTTCAACCTTTGTTTTTCGGCCTTAACCTATTGTAAAATAAAGAAAACGTGTTTCAATAAACTGAATACCATTGAATGTGAACGAAGCTGTATTTTATTTGATCGTAACATAACCATTAAATTTTTCCCATTTGTACAAATTAAGTTATCATATTATCAGCAGAAAATATGGCAGCTTCAAAAAATTTACCATGAGAATAAACTTGCTTTTAAGTTATCAGTAACTTTTCAGGTTAATATTAACTTTTTATAACCTGAAAAAAAACTTTTTTGTAAAATAAAACTATAGTTTTAATATTTGTCAGTTGTAATAATGGCCTTAATTAAGGGTTTTCACGGTATTCATTGTGGAAATTTGCTCTGCATATTATGGTTGATCGGGAGCTTACCCGTTTTTTTTTGCAACTGTGCCTTATTTCTAGAAAAATGTACTGGAAGCATAAAAAACTTCTCGACTGCAGTAGAAGTCTTCATAAATCTGTATTTGTTTACAATTATACATATACAAGCATATTTAAATAAATTTTTAATAAATAATAATGATCAGCAACAGTGAAAAAATTGTAAACATTTTTCTTGAAAATAATGGTCTTTATGACGCTAAGTTTGGTTCCTATCCGATCCTTTTATTACTCTGTTTGCTTGTTGGAGGTTCTTCACTTTTTGCTCTTGATTTTAATGTTTTTTTCTTTCCAAATATTTATTACATTTTTGGTTTATTTCGTAGACCGCTAATTTGTTCAACTTTTACACTTATATGTATATACACAAATAACAATATGACGCTTATTTTTTTGTCAAATGTTATTGTTTACATTCGTTTACAACTGAGTATTTCTGCATACTTTTTTTGCTCAATGAAAATGTGGAAAACTGAAGCACACTGCAAATCGTTCTACTGGCGATCTAATGGCATATCTATCAGAGAAATGGTGCCACTCAATCCATCATTTTGGCGAAAGTAAGGTGGTGGCTCTGGATATTTCCAAAGCGTTTGACAGAGTGTGGCATGGTGCGCTACTGGCAAAACTTACTGCTTTTGGTGTCGGTGATGACTTCTCTCGATTTATATCGAGCTTTCTCAGAGACCGCACTATACGAGTTGTTATAGATGGGGTCTCATCAAACGAGTTCAAGATTAATTCAGGGGCTCCGCAAGGCTCCGTTCTTTCTCCTACCCTATTCCTTATTTTTCTAAATGATCTTCTCTACCAAACTTCCAACCCTATCCACTCTTTCGCAGATGACAGCAGCATTTGCCACTCGTACTCTTTTAGCTATAGGCCCAGCCTATCAGAGATCGCTGCTAAGAGGCTAAATATGAATGATTCACTGAATAGTGACCTTCTATTAATCTCCGAATGGGGTCGTAAAAACAGAGTCGCCTTCAACGCTCGTAAGACCCAATGTTGCTTATTAACACACAAGCAAACGACCGCAAATGCTGCTTCATCTGTACTCATGGATGGTATAAATATTGAGGAACCGGATGCTCTTGACGTTCTTGGAATGAAGATACAGTGTGACGTTCGCTGGACAGAGCACATTTTTCATGTCTCTAAAGAAGCATTCAAGTGCCTCGGTTTTTTGAAACGGTGTAAGATGTACTTCACTCCATCCGACCTCCTTACTATTTATACCACATACATCCGACCGAAAATGGAATACAACTCTCATGTTTGGGCCGGTGCCTCAAAGTCTATTTTGGGGTTACTCGACCGTGTGCAGGAGAGGGCGAAGAAGCTTATCGGTGACAGTAGGGTATCCAACTCTATTGACTCACTGGAGCATCGACGCAGTGTGGGGTGGGTTACTCTGTTCTATCGTTACTACAATGGATTTTGCTCTGACGAGATTAGGGATCTTGTTCCCGAAACTCGCACATTTTTACGTAGCACGCGCTCATCGTCTAGAGCTCATCCATTTGTGGTCGATTGCCCGGGAAATCGCACTTCGCATTACAGAGAGAATTCGTTTTTCAGCCGTACGCTTCGTCTGTGGAATAAGTTGCCTGCAGACGTGTTTCCTGTCTGTTATAACGTTGGAAGGTTCAAGTCAAACGTTCACAAACACTACTCCCTCTTTCCCCCTCCTCACAACCTATTTTCCTAGTTCTGGTACAATGCACTGCATATGTAGGGGTTATCCCCTGAGTACTGGTCCAATATAAAAAAAAAAAAAAAAAAAAAAAAAAAAATATATTCATTTTGGTGTTCCGCGAAAAAAAAAAAAACGAAGTATTATTGCTTGCATTTGCATTGATTGCTCAGTCTACATGACCCATCGTGAAAACCCTCATTAAAAAATGGTAGGTAAAAAATCCTAAAACTGTCAAAAAAGTTCGTATTCTATCACACCCTTTGAAAACGATATATTTCTGCCACACACCTGTATGTTACTACCAGAGAACTTCACTTGTTGATTAAAAAATCGTTCAACAATAACAAAGGCACAAATGACTTGTCTTTTATTTGCAAATGAGCATACTTGCACATGCACTCTCTTTTGTTGTTCATTTTAAAGCAACCGAACACATGCCTGGCATACATGGCTGACTCATAAAAACAATCTTCTTTAAAGTTGGAATAAATGAAATAAGCATGTGTATTTCGGCGTATACAATTCAACAAAATTTGATCCAATAATCAAACACATGTTTAACAATAAAAAAAACAAAAACAAAAAAAAAACAGAAAAGTCTTTTTTGCCAATGATCAAACTTGTCCATGTTCTTTGCATTGTTGGTATATCATATTGCTTATGCCACACAGACGTTCGTTTCAAACATGTATGAGTTAATGAGAAATAAGAGCGTTTGGACACGATGAATTGACTAAAAATTATTTAAAATGCACAAAAATTTTTGTGCTGAATAAAATCAAGAAAACCCATGATTTTGAAGTTCTCTGATTACCACGCGTAACATTTATATGGTCGCGACTGTACACATTTATACATAAAAAATTATATAAAATTTACATGTAATAACCAAAACTTACCGTGGTTTAGAAATTTTCTTCATATCCATGACATTTGGTTTAGTAACTGTTTTACTTGTTAATCGTGAAACAATTGGACATCTTTTTGGGTTGTTTGAGTAAGCTTCATTTCTTGGTATGTGATTTGATTTTAGTCCTTAAAATTGCATTTAAACTCTTTGTTTTCAATTTTATTATAAGGGTATACTCTATGATGGATATAGACAGTATATCTTTTTTGATTATTGTTTCTATTCTAGGACTTTAAAGTTCAGTTATTTTTGATGTTATTTAGCAATTTATTATTTAATATTGTTATAAGTTGTCAAGTTGTAATGCTTGAATTATTTACGTTAATATGATGTCGACAAAGGTTTTAACTTTATATAAATTATTTGATTTTTTTCTTGTATTAATTCGAATATACTAGTTTTTTTTTTTTTTTTTAATTTTTAGTTAAGTCAATTTAACATAAAATGTGTTGTTTAAAATGTAAATCAAGTATATAAACTCGAATTGCCGCCTTTAAACTGAAAACAGACCGGCGAAACTCCTTTATTTAGTTCTATTTTTCGTTTTATTTGAAGTTAGCACTTATTTTTATCTGTAGAATAATTGATTTTTATGTATTAAAATATATATATATATATATATATATATTTTTTTTTTAAATTAAAACACAATTTTAATATGAATTAAATGATTTAAACTGTTATAAGATTTTGATATTTAATTATTCTTATAAATTATTGCTTATTTTAGGCAACTATTTATTTACTGTTTGTTATATTCTTACATTTCGGTTATATAAAACTATATTTTGTATTGTATCTGAAATGAAACGTCGTAAATATATATGATAAGCAATATATTACTTTTCGAATCATTTTTAATATTGTTATACGTAAGATTAGAATGTAGTCCATGTTTGATATAATAATTTCTTTCAATATATCGTTTTTATTCGGAAAACATCTCCATCCATTTTTTTCAAATATTTGCTTTTTTATACATATTTATACTTTTCCTCACAAACTTTCTGAAGATAAACGAAATATGCAAACTAAAGAGTTTATTATTTACTTTACCAGCTACCAAAATCTATAGAAATCAAAAAATATATACTGTTTGTTTTCTGTTTTTCCTAACAATTAGAAAAAAGATTGTTTTGGAGCATGTCGGAAATTGGTTGGAGTTGTATATCTACCTAATAACGATCTTAACAATTTAAGAACTTTTGAACTAGTACACAATCATATATTCTTGCAGTATAAAAATATTATAATTGTTGGTGATCTCAAGAATGAACAAAATCTGTTGACAAATAAAAGAATAAAGAGGCAAAATTTTGCGTTAGCCTATTTACTTCCCTGACGGACGTTGCGTTCTGCTGTGGTGGTCCTGACGGGACATTGCCACATAGGGACGCAGGCGAGAAGGTTAAATCTTCCATTTAATGACTTCTGTAGAAGTTATAGAGACGAGGACTGTGAAAATATACTTTCATAATTTATAATTGTTAAAAAAGTTGCAAATATTTTTGACGAAAAACAGCTCACTACACATCTGTTTTTGTTGTACGTTAATAATTTTGCTCTTTTTTTAACACCTTGTTAGTACCAGAGATCTGCAATCGGTGCCTTTTTTAATTATATAAGTAACCCGGTCTTAAAAACAGGTATGTTTTCTACTAGAGCATATAAGATATCCAATCAAGTTTGTATGCAGTGGCTGCTTGATTTGGTTTCTCAATTATTTTTTCCACATTCAGCAATGTGACTCGTACTTCTTTTTAACAGCGAAAATTATATTTGTATGTAAGAATTTGCAGTCACACATTTCCCTTACCTTCGGTAAACATATTCGTACTAAGCGCGGCGTTGCCAGAAGGTTTTTAAAACATCATGTTTTGAAGAAAATATATACACATATTTTATTTGAAAGTAGTACAAACCCAATAAAAATAATAATTTTTAATAAAAAAAAAATGAAGCATATTTTCATAAAATGTCTTTTATCTTATGTTCCTTCATTTACAATAATTTTTATTTCTTGGTTTTATTCCATTACCACAATAAATGCACAGTTACACATACATATAACCAATTGTGGAAAAAATGTTGTTTGAATTGAATTTTCAGCAAAAACAATCTTAAATCATTCAGTATGCTACTTTCAAAATCGTCAATATAAATTATTAAATCTGGCAACCGCGATTTCAGTTAATGTTTAATAAAAGGTGACACATATACACAACAAGAGAATTTGTGGAGAGTGTTGTTTTTACATGTTGATTTTGTGACGACATCATAATTGTATTATTAAGAAAACGATTAGGAATGGAAATAGAAAATAGTCAAAATTTTTCACTTACTAAGTGCTAGTAACAACAACACTCACACTCTTTTTTGTGGTCGTTTCTTTTACTCTTAATAAAATACACAAGATACGAGAGTAATTGGATACATTTTTGATGTATCAAGATTTCGCAAACGAACAACAGGTATAAAACCACCGCATCAATTTTTAAGAGTGTTTAAAATACTCGGATGTGAAAATAATTGGGTAAACAATTGGTGTACTTATGGTTGCGGTGCACCGGTGCAGATCTCTGGTATAGACATCCCTAAAACTATGGTGCAGTAAACAAAGTTTACGCTTCACTACACAAAACAGCACTAAAAAAATAGCAGGTATTTTGTTTTAGTAAATGGCAAATTCAAATCCAAAGTTGTCAACAATAGTTGATAAGAAAGAAACACGTGCATTGTTAGTAAAAAATTGACAGATTCAGATGAGACGAACTGACAAGGAATTTTACCCAATTCACCTATGCAACCTCCTAATAATGAATTCCCCTAGCTACGAGGGCATATTTCAAAAAAACATTTATTTCTCAACATAACCTCCTTTTAAATCAATACATTTAGTGAGACGACATTTCAACATCTGAATAATATGATTTACTTACTTTACTACACTTAGTGCCAATTTCACGATAGCGAAGCTGTTCGTTCGTTCGCACAATTACATTTAAAACAAAAACAACATTGAACATTTTGTTATTGTTTTAAATGTAATTGTGCGAACGAACGAACAGCTTCGTTATTGTGAAACTGGAACTTAATTTACTACAACAGTAACTTTTGTAATCAGGTCACCATCGATATTTTACTACCTTAATAATTCTAACAGCATTTATTTCTATAGACAAAAACTTCAAATGCGTATCTTTTTAATCTCGTTTCTTAAGAATTTGTAAGATAAGTTTTTGATTGTTTGAATATAAACATTTATTTTAAAAGTTCAGTTAACTTTGCAGTCTTTAGTTTGGAGATAGTAAAGGTTATAAGACATTCACACTCTTTTCCATTGCGGCCAAACTCAAGACTTTGTGAAGTAAACTTTCCGTATGTGAAAGCAGTGTTTGTTCCAGTTTATACACAAGAAACTTGATTCGTCGTCATATGCTTTTGGGAGAAGAGAGTGGAAAAGGGTACGGACTTGACCGTACATGTCAAAAAGTATAAAAACTTGAAGGCAAAAAAAAAAAAACTTAATAAACTTGACGACACAAAGGATTGAACTGATGTGTGTAAACTTGGACTTAGCTTATATTTTTAAAAATTTTTCTCTTGCCTCGGAAATTCTAACATTTCGATATTTCTCACACCTCATAGTTTTTAGTTGTCTGGATTATCGAGATTAAATTGTAATAACAATGCGCTGCGCTGCATTTATGTATATACATATGTACACGAATGATAACGAAGGCGTTGCTGTCATTATGGAAATTATTTTTAAACAACATTGAAGGGGAGAGAGTCTTGCAGGGAGTAATTAAAATGAATTATTTTTTGTTTTGCTAAATAGCATTAGAAAATAATGTAAGATGTACAGAAACGCATATTGTGTACACTCAAAGAAAGAGTCCGGTACATACGCGATTAGAAAACTTAAAAAAGAAGAAAACATACAGTAACAATCGAAAAACACACGAGATTAATAACTGCAAACGAAAAACGTTTTCTTAGCTGATGGTTCGTTCAGACGTTCGTCGCATCTGAAAATATTCAAAGTGGAAATATGACCCCCCGTTTAGATTAGCAATATATATCTTCGCAATAGCGCCGGCAGAACAACGGTACAAAATTGCTTATGTCAAAGGTATGGGAACACGTATTACAGAAAACCGAATGTGAAAGTTCAACGCAAAAAGCAAAATTTTATTGCAAAGAAATGTGCTAAAGTGGAAGCAAAATAACTTAAAATTCTATTTTATCTACTTTAAAATATTATCATATTTTTTGATATTTCAGCCCACGCATTTTTTCCTATCCAATCTCTTGTACTCTGGACTCTTTAAACTCCTAAAGGCAAGAAAACTGTGCAGCGTAATTAATTTAAAAAACAACCTCAATGCACCAATCCATTTAAAGAATTAAAGTAATAATTTTTGCAAAAGAAAAATTTACTGAAATTATCCGCATGCAGAATGTTTCAAAAATTCTTTAATGTTAAGCCCAAATTACAATAAATTTTGACGTTTTGTGTCTGCACTAATTATTAACGAAAATTCATTGACAATTATTGCAGCAATAATTGAAGAAATTGTGCAGTCTATTAGACGAAAAATTAAAAGATGTAACAAGGAGAACTGATCTAAATAAACTTTGAACTGAAATTGATAAACTAAAGCAAGAAAACTTAATGTTAAAAAATAATATTAAGAAACCAACTACCAGACTGGAGCACATCGAACGCGGATCGCGTTTGTGCCCGGCCTCAGCAGTAAAAATATTAAGACAGCTAAGAAAAAAAAATTCATGTAAAGATGTTCTTAGAGTTTCTAATAGTGTAATGTCAACTCGTATGGTTGCTGGCGGAAAATCGTATTGCTTTACCCTTGAGTCTAGGCTACAAGCATGTATGTAAGCACATGTATTTGTAAATAAAAACTACACAGAGGCTGAACAGCTAACTAGGTATAACCTGCGGAAATTAAGCAAAAATATTACTAAACATAACAAAACCGCTAAAATAAGACTTGGTGAATTCTGTATTTACGTAGATAACAACAAATATACCCGTAATGGCAACAAAATTATCGCTTATTCCAATAATAACGCAGAACTATTGAGAAATTTGACAGTGAACCTCCATTTGAAATATATGTTCGAAATAAACCATCTAATATAGAAGGTAATAATAACCATTCGATACAATAATTGTTTTTAATTTTTGTCGTTTAATGTAGCAAATTTAGATCAGACCATAAAGTTTCATAACTTATATAAATGAGTTTGAATAATTTTTTTTCGTTTTTCTTCACATTTTAACAATTATTTTTTACATTGGGTACCTGAAAATAAAACCATAGAGCTGGTCTTGCAAGTGGCGGATGCTATATAGTTTTAAGAAGGCAGCTCAAAAAACCTATTATTATATATAATGGGTGATTTTATAAGAACTATCGGAAATTTAAAAATAAAAAACTCATAAAATTCAGAAAAACGCATGAAATATTTATTTGGATCGATAGTTGGGTCGATATAATTTAATATACATATATAATATATGTATATATATATATATATATATATATATATATATATATATATATATATATATATATATATATATATATATATATATATATATATATTTTTTTTTTTTTATTTATTTATTTATATATATATATATATAACCGTCTCTTTCTGAACTACTAAAAGCTTATCGGAAAATACAACTGATATTTTCGTCTTTTGCACGCATGGATGAATAGCTAAAGAAAAGAAACTATAAAGGTACATGCATATGGACATACATACATTAATATTATTAACTTAGCTTTCTTTATTCCCTTCGTTATGTCAAAAAATGTTTTCGTGTGAATTTTTTAGGTATATTTTACCAAAACAAAAACAACATACAAAATAAAAATTCGCCGTAAAAATAGAATCAAGAAATCAAAAATAATGAAATTAAAAAAATATTTAATAATATGTATTTTTTGATATATATGCAAAAGTACTCACATGAAATAAATTGAATGCACAATTCTGGTATAATTATAAAAAATACGTAACATACATATATTCACATTTGTCTGCTCATATATAAATGATGTCTATAGATGAATACGATGTCAAATTATTACATTTGTGAAATAAAAATGTTTCTGTTGGAAAACTTTTAAGTTTTTTATTAGGTCTTATATTTTAATTTAATCGTATTCCTCTTTGCAGGGTTCGTTCACTTTATAACCATTTTTGTCTTGGCACTTTGCTAAAAAAATTTTTAATTCTTTCCTACCAAAGTGCACATAGTTTTTATACCATTATTTTATACTTTTGCTCATGTTATAGGCAAACTAATTTTAATAGTTTTTTTTTTTTTTCTTACTTTATTTAACAAAAAAAATTTACGTGAAATTCCGAAATGAAAATCAAACCGAAGTTCGCCATTTTCTATTTTTTTATGTCTCCTTTTTGAGCTTAAAATTCGTATGGCAAATTTGGCCGATTTTACATTACTTTTACTCGGCTGAAAAATGAAGAGTTGTATTTTATTTCATATTCAATCAATTGCTCAAAAGAAAAGTAGGGAAATTATATTAGGTTATTATTCGGTCTTAAAACAAAAAAGCTTTCACAATGGGGATGTTAATCCTGCAAAGTCTTTGCCAAATAAAAACTTTCCGTTGTACAGTTTTTATGTATTTTTAAAAACAATCGAATTTTTAATTGACTGGAAACTTTTCATCGTTTTCAGTATTGGTTTTGTTTAATAATTTTAAACGTCTAGTTCTTAATCGAACAATTTTAGACGAATTAACTAAACATTTTTAGTCTCTACCAAGGTATGAATCGAATGTAGCCAGGAGAATTAAAATCTACAAAATGGCAGCGCTAGAGCAATATTACTAAGTCCCCTTTCACAGTTGAGAAATTGATGGGCAGACAGACGAAGTTTGCTGGCGATGTATTTAAGAGGAAGAGTGTGTGAGAGGTTTACTCTACTGTACTGGACATTTTAAGACATTTTTCGTTTGAAGTTGCCTCTCATCGCATTTTTTCATGTTGTTGTTTCATATGCTTAAACACTAGCTGTGTTTAAAAAACAACAACAACAACAAAAGAAAGAAGAGAGAAACGAAAATTTCGCAACTCTAAAAGGTTTCGGCAAGTTCAAAGCAGAATGAAAAAAAATGTCAGCCTTTCAATTTCCAAACCCTAATAGCGGACTAACCCGCATCTAGATTAGCAATAAATATGTTAACATTTATTGCAGCAAAAATTAAATTTGTGTTATTGCAAGTGAAGACAGCTTCTTGCTAGTGGTTGCAATTATTGCCGCAATAATTATCAATGCATTTTCGCTGACAATTATTGTAGATACAAAACGTCAACATTTACTGTCACTTGAGTTTAACATTTAAGAATTTTTTAAACTCTTCAATCTTGTAATTTCAGTAAATTTATCTTTTGCAAAAGTTATTAATTTAATTCTTATTAAAATAAAGTGGTTTCTTTTAATGGATCTATACATGTAATCACGCTGTACAAACAGTTTTCTTGTCTTTAGGTCTTTAAAAGTCCAGAGTATAAGAGATTTGATAGGAAAAAAATGCATGGGCTGAAATATCAAAAAATATAATAGTTTTTAAAAGCTGATAAAATAAAATTTCAAGTTATTTAGCATATATATATACAATAAAATTTGGCTTTTTGCGTTGAAATTTCCTACTCGGGTTTTTTGTAATTATGAGTTGTCATAAATACGTGTTCCCATACCTTTCACATAAACTAAACAATAAACCATTTTTTACCGTTGTTCTGCTGGCGTTATTGCTTTATTGCGAAGATAATTTATTGCTAACTGGGGGTCTCCATTAGCCATTAACAAGGTATGAGCATGATGTCGAACATCGCAAATGGCTAATGTGGGCCGCTCATGTTCATGTTTCGTTCATGCTCTGACATCGATGCTCGAGCATATAGCTGAGCATCGATGTTCGCCATGAAGTTGGACATCACGAACAAAAATACAGAAAATGGCGCCAAATTGTACACTCTGATAAGGTAAATCCGAACATACGTATTCGCCATATACAAGAGCATGAACCCATTTTTCGTTTCGCTCTGCCGACGTTATGTTCATGTCATGTTCAAATCGATGGCACGTGAAGACGAGGCGTAATCTAGACGGGGGTTAATTTAGACTAAACACAGGCGCACTTGTTTCAAAGTAGATTCTAAATACAATGCAACGATAATTTATTGCGATATGTTTTTTCAACCGATTTTGACATAAAAAAAACACAGTGCGGACCGGCATAAAACTAAAGTCTGTTTAATTTTCATTACGGACTTTGTTATGTACTTTGCAAATTTTTGACTCTCCAATGTTGCCATAGTTTTTAGATGAATTAACTTACAGCCAGTTTACCAATCTCGACAACGTGCTTGCGTTCGCATTCTAAGCGAATGAAAATTGATTTGGGTTCGTCTATTTTCTATGCGAACGATGTGTCAAAACTCAATCAAAATGCATAAGAATGTGCGAACGAATAGTACTGAGATCGACAAACCCAAATTGATTCGAATGTGAGTGACTGGCTTTCTTTCGCATCCATTTTCTTTCGAAATTGGTAAACTGGCTGTTAAAATTTTCAATATATAACAAACTACCAGCCAGTTTACCAATCTCGACAGGCTGCTTGCGTTCGCAATCTAAGCGAAAGAAAACTGATTTGGGTTCGTCTAACTTTTTTCTATGCGAACGATGTGTCAAAACTCAATAAAAATACATAAGAATATGCGAACGAATAGTAGTGAGATAGACAAACCAAAATTGATTCGAATGTGAGTGACTGGCTTTCTTTCGCATTCATTTTCTTTCGAAATTGGTAAACTGGCTGTACGAATCGAACGTAACAAAGTGTATTAGGCTACAATATGGCAGCGCTAGATCAATATTACTAAAATACAACAAAAACACATGTGCACTTTTTTTTCAAAGTAGGGTTTGAACACAATGCAACGATAATTTACTGCGGTGTGGGTTTTTCATAAGAGTTTGAAGTAAAAATCGGACTTTGTTATTCTGTAAATATTTAACCCTCTTTCCAATGTTGCCATATATCAAAAGAACGTGTTGGCTTTATATTGCATGAGCATTTGATTATGAGAAAGATTTGTTCAAAGTGAGTGCCACGTTTGCTCACTGTTGGCCAAAAACGAGAACGTGTTGATGATTCTGAGCAGTATTTGGCCATGTTTAATTGTAACAAACCGGAATTTTTGCATCGATATGTGAGAATGGATGAAACATGGATCCATCACTTTACTCCGGAATTAAAACGATCGTTATCTAAGTGTATAGTAGCTAGTGAATCTCATCCAATGCGCCCGAAAGCAAAACAATCGACTGGAAAGGTTATGGCCACGGTATTTTGGGATGTGCGTAGTATAATATTCATCGACTATCTTGAGAAAGGAAATACTATTAACAGTGAGTATTATATTGCGTTGTTGGACCGTTTAAAGGCCGAAATTGCAAAGAAACGGCCGGAAAATTCAAAGAAAAAAATTTTGTTTCATCAAGACAGCGCACCGTGTCACAAGTCAATCAAACAATGGCAAAACTACATAAAATGAACTTCGAATTGCTCCCCAGTTCCACCGTATTCGCCAGATTAGGCTCCCAGCGACTACTGGCCGGTAAGAAATTTCGCACGAATGAAGCGAGGTTATCGCTGAAACTGAGGACTATTTTGAGGCAAAAGATAAATTGTTTTACAAAAGTGTTATTAAAATATTAGAACAGCGCTGGAATGATTGCCTTGCTCTTGATGGAGATTAGGTTGAAGAATAAAGCTAATTTTGGATCAAAGAAAATGTGTTTCTTTGTTAGGCCCGGGACTTTTCAGCCCATGTGTTAGGTGGCATCACCAGAGCAGATTCAGTTTGTTGCTTTAATAAAGGGCCAAATAAACTACGCAAACTACTTACCAAACACACGCTTGCCGCTTGCATCCAAACCATACAACACATGCAAATGTAATTCAATCACACATACAAATACACATTAATCACTTTTTCTTTGTTTTCAATGTGAGTAGCTGGTGATTGCGTTGCGGCAATTTGCTCGCCATATGAAGTTTTTGCAATATACAAATTGTTTTACCCTCTATTTCTTAATATTATTCTGTTTTTAATCTTTATTTTTTTTTAATTTCCACAATCAAAGTTAATTTTTACGCCATTCTAAACATAATTACAAGAAAACATTTTCTTGATTCACTCCGTATGCTTCTTCTTCCACCACCTCACTCTGCAAAAATTTCATTGAACCTAAAATTTTGACATGTTTGGCAAGCAATTTGTGTGGTTTATTTGGCCCTTAACATGCAGTCTCCACCTACATAACTAGAAACGCAGTTAAAACATAAAGTTAAAACTTGCTGTTTATATATCTGTCTATTTAAGGTGGCGGACACGTAGTAATGTTATAGTTATAACTTCTCATAATAAAGTGCGGTCTCCACCTGACATGAAAACACTAACTTTAACGCTAACTTCAAGTTAAAGTTAAATGTGGACCGCTCATGTTGAAGTTTAGTTAAAGTTATAACTTGGTTGTTAAAACATTTCATTTGAAAACTCTGTTATAACTTAAATTGACAACAGCCTGCTATTTGTAGTTGTTTTTCACCTTTTTTATTTTTTTAGTATGAGAAGTTATAACTTTAACATCACTACGTGTACGCCGACTTAAACAGATAGATATTTAAACAGCAACTTTTAACTTCATGTTTTAACTGCGTTTGAAGTTAGGTGTAGACTGCATGTAAAAATATAAAAATGGCGAAAAACAACTACGATTAGCAGGCTGTTGTCAATTTAAGTTATAACAGAGTTTCGAAATGAAATGTTTTAACAACCAAGTTATAACTTTAACCAAATTTCAACATGAGCGGAGCACACTTAACTTTAACTTGAAGTTAGCGTCAAAGTTAGTGTTTTCATGTCAGGTGGAGACCGCACTTAAAGGCCTCATTAGTTTTTACCACAGAATATATGTATCTGTGGTTTTTACTTTCAGTTGCCGGTCTGTGATGTTCTTTTCTGTAGCAAATATTTTACAATTACTTTTTCTGTGAAAATATTCAGCTGTTTTTTACAGTACAGCATAATTTAAAGAAAAACGTTGGAATGAAGAATAAAATACTTATGTACATAAAAATTATGTTGTGTGATAAAACAAAAAAGAAACAATTTAGAAATGGTAAACAAACAGCCAATCACTTGTTTCTCACAATCTGCAGAGTTTATGATACTTCTTACACAAAATGTAACTTTTCCTCCGCTAAAATAATATTCTTTTGATTATTCATAGTTGCTTAATTAATAAAAATGTATTAACTTTCAAAAACCTTCAATTGAAACAAATTTTGTAGCTTTTGACAAAAAAAAAAAGTATCTACAATTTGAATAAAAAAATTAATGTTTCCATACCTGAAAAAAGTAAAACATACATATATACAGGTACTGTCGAAACGGTGGCCGAATTTTTTTCTGTGATGATAACCAAGGCAACTTTAATACGGTAGTGGTATAAGCACAGCTGCCTTTCGTTGCCTTTGCGTAAATTTGTCAAAACCACATAGACTTCCTTGCTTTTTCCAACAAAATTTTGACAACTGTTCGTAAATTCTACCAACAAAATACATGTTGATGTGTTTTGGTGTTCTATTTATTGTAATTCTGCCACTACTTATTAAAGCTGCCTTGATGATAACTATCAAGTTGTTTATATTATGCACACATACACACACTTTTTTTATACCCTTCACAAAAATGTTAAGGGTATATATAAGTTTGTGATTCCGTTTGTAATTTCTACAGTTTTTTTTGCGACCCTAATGGAAAAGTCGATTAAGCGATGTCGGTCTGTCGGTCGTTGAAATACCGTTTCTGAGAAAACCATTAGACATAGAAACTTTTTTCTTTCGTCATTCTATTACTCCATATTGCCATGTGTTTACTATTGAAATTCAGTAATATCTGTCCACGTATAGCTGAGATATATTCAAAATTCAGAAAAAAGCCATGAATTTTTGAAATTTTGTATGGAAATTTTTGACAAAAAAAGTTGTTTGTTTTGCTTCAAACTTCACACACCCATTAAGCATGGTGACTAAAAGGCAAAAATTTTTTTTTTTCAGATATCGGTCCATATATACCCGAGATATAGCCCAAATCGGAGTTTTCATAAAATTGTCGCGTAAGCGAACTGAAACAACTTTTTTTGCTCAAAAGCAGTTTTGGTAATGAAATAAGGTTATATAAATATGGAAAATTAAAATTTCCGATATCGGTCCATATATAACCGAGATATAGCCCAAATCGGGTTTTTCATGAAAATGTTGCGTAAGCGAACTTAAACAACTTTTTTGTGCTCAAAAGCAGTTCTGGTAATGAAATAGGAATATATAAATATGAAAAATGAAAATGTTCGATATAGGTCCATATATACCCGAGATATAGCCTAGACCGGGTTTTACATAAGTGTCGCGTAAGCAAACTTAAACAACTTTTTTGTGCTCAAAAGCAGTTCTGGTAATGAAATAGTTATATAAATATGGAAAATGAAAATTTCCGATATCGGTCCATATATACCCTGGAACGTGGTTTTCATGAAAATGCCGCGTCAGGGAATCTAAACAACTTTTTTTTTGCTTAAAAGCAGTTCTGGTAATAAAATAAGGTTATATAAATATGAAAATTTCCGATATCGGTCCATATATACCGCAGATATAAGCCTGGAACGGGGTTTTCATGAAAATGCCGCGTAAGCGAACTTAAACAACTTTTTTTTTTGCTTAAAAGCAGTTCTGGTAATAAAATAAGGTTATATAAGTATGGAAAATGAAAATTTCCGATATCGGTCCATATATACCCGAGATATAGCTTAAACCGGGTTTTTAATGAAACAATTTTTTTTGCTTAAAAGCAGTTCTGGTAATAAAAGAAGGTTATATAAATATGGAAAAAGAAAATTTCCGATATCGGTCCATATGTGTACCCGAGATATAGCCTAAAACGGGTTTTTCATGAAAATGTCGTGTAAGCGAACATAAACAATTTTTTTTGCTTAAAAATAGTTCTGGTAATAAGATGAGGTTATATAAATATGGCTAATGAAAATTTCCGATATCGGTCCATATATACCCGAGATATAGCCTAGAACGTGTTTTTCATGAAAACTTAAAAACCCTTTTTTCCCTCAAAAGCAGTTCCGGTAATAAAGTTATATAAATATGGAAAATGAAAATTTTCGATATCGGTCCATATATACCCTAAACCGGGTTTTTCATGAAAATGCCGCGTAAGCGAACTTAAACAACTTTTTTGTGCTCAAAAGCAGTTCTGGCAATGAAATAAGGTTATATAAATATGGAAAATTAAAATTTTCGATATCGGTCCATAGCCTGAACCGATTTTTCCATTAACATTTTTTTTTTGCTGAAAACCAATTCTCGTTATAAAAGAAGGTTACTAAAATACAGAATATAAAAAATTCCGATATCGGTTCATATATAACCGAACATATTTAGGTCACATTTTTAATATACTATACATATACGTGACTATCGTGATGGGTATTTTAGATTCGGCCCAGCCAAATATACTACACTCTTACTTGTTATTATTGTTTACAAATTAAAAAGTTTTGAAAAAAAAAAAAATGTTCCAATAATACTTTTTTCTTGATCTTTATTTATATATTTAATTTATTGCACGAGTTTTAAATGCAAAAACTTATTGAAAAATTATTTGTAAAATAAAAACATTAAAAGCCATGCTATTTTTTATTGTTGGCTTGTTGTAGTTCCGCTTTTACCTCTTATATTATTGTACCATGCACACATCTGGCCATCACTTAACGTCTATTCTCCGCAACAGAACATAACGAAAAAGTAGAAACAAACCATGCACATATTTTTTTCAGATAAACAGAAACAAAACAGCTAATTCAGAACGGAAAAGAACGTACAAACTACTCTTTTACATTTAGACAGACATTTTTTCATTTTCTTTTAGTCTTGCCTAAGTCTAAGGTCAGACAGAGCGATTTTAATGCCGAACTTTTTAGCAATTTTCTTTTGGAATTGCTTTCTTGTTCACACACAAAACCTTTTTTCGGCAATTCTTGAGCTTTCTTTACTTCATACAATTTATATTGTATATGCACACACACAAATGAGAGAAAAGTAAGAAATTCTGAGAATTGCCGAGTACCGGAATTCTTTTTCCCTTCTTATTCCCCTCACCGAAAGCTTGTATAGTCAAGAATTGCGCAACTAAAGTGGCTGTTGTGACCTGACACTTAGTGCCAGAATTGCCGGTACTCGGCAACTTCAGCAATTCCTTAGCCCCAATTTTCACGAGGCAACTTTAGTTGCGCAATTCTTGAGTTTGTTGACAAATAAGTGTGGAAAGAGTGGGGAGTGTAAAAATGAGTACAGACTTGCTTGTACTCGGAAAGTCGTTTTGTGCTATCATTCGTAATGTCAGAAATTTTACATTTTCTTTCATTTATGTTTCTTTTGTGTATTGATATGTTGTCCCTGATGAAAGTAATATTGGCGCGAAATTGTGATATTTTAATTCATTTGAAATTTTTTTTTAAATATTGTGGACAACTTCAAAAAATACACAGCAGTATTAATTTAGAAGAAGTGAAAATTAAATGGAAAATTTTGAGAATGCAGTACATGCAAGATTAAGAAAGTGTAAGCAATAGAAAACGAAAGTTGCTCAAGTAAAATTGCTGTGTCTGAACATAAAAGCAAGTTTAAAAGAAAATTTGATAATTGCGCAACTAAAATTGCCTCGTGAAAATTGGGACCTACTTTTCTTTCATGTAATGTAAATTGCATGAAGCAAAAGGTAGAGAATTGCTCAAGAATTGCAGAAAAAAGTTTTTGTTTGTGGACATTAAAGCAATTGCAAAAGAAAATTGCTAAAAAGTTCGGCAATTAAAATCGCTCTATCTGACCATAGACTAAAGCTTTTACATTTAAGAAATTAAGACAGGCAGAAACTTTTCGTTTCTCTTTCTTTCGTTTTTTGTTGTTGTTTTTTTTAAGCACAGTGTTTATATGAATTTGATACAAGAATAATATGAAGCAACAACATAAAAAATGTGTAAAGTTAAAAAGGGAAAGAAAAAATGTCCACAAATGTCTAGTACAGAGTCGTGTACTACACACTCTCCCCTACCGACAATTTTTGTTACAGCACCCTCAGATTTCGCCTGTCTAAATGTAAAAGCGCACGAGGTCTCTAAGGTAAAAAAATGTATCTAGATTGTTCCGGGGAAAACCCATTTCGTCCCGGTTTTTACCCATTTGTAATACTTTTATTGGTTCTTGAAAACGGCTCTAACGATTTTAATGAAGTAAAAAAGCGATCTAAAATTTCCTCGGTCCCGTGAAGACCCATTTAGTCCCTATTTTACCCATTTGTAATACTTTTATTGGTTCTCGAAAACCTCTCTAACGATTTTAACAATGAAATACCTCTAAAAAACTGTAAATCAATACAGTTAGTTGGGGCAAACCGTTAACCAGTGCGGGTGAGATGCAAAACTCTCGAAGACCGAACAACAAGCCCGACCGCACTTAAGACATACGGGCATGTTCTGACACTCGCATCTCACATGACACTTGCGATTATGACTTGAACTCACAAGAAAGATGTTGTGTAAATCGCAATCGCCAGACTCTTGCGAATTC
This sequence comes from Thecocarcelia acutangulata, assembly GCA_914767995.1. Taxonomy (NCBI): domain Eukaryota; kingdom Metazoa; phylum Arthropoda; class Insecta; order Diptera; family Tachinidae; genus Thecocarcelia; species Thecocarcelia acutangulata. Next base: position 448,213 of record OU612097.1, read on the forward strand.
AAATCACAAGAGTATACCAAAGTGAACTGATGAATTAACACTAAGCTAAAAAAATTACTTATATATTAAATTACATTTGTTTTCTTTCTACTAGAACAAAAACTACATTACAAAATAACAAAGCTTGGTAAGCAATTTTTAAGAAAAATTTCTTAAAGTGCGGTCTCCACCTGACATGAAAACACTAACTTCAAGTTAAGGTTAAATGTGGACCGCTCATGTTGAAGTTTGGTTAAAGTTATAATTTGGTTGTTAAAACATTTCATTTGGAAACTCTGTTATAACTTAAATTGACAACAGTCTGCAATTTGCAAAAACAATTGTTAGCTTACCATTCGTTTAAAGTTGAAATGGGTACACTTTAACTGTACGTTAAAATGACATTTGACTTTTTGATTTATATTTCATTTCATTTATTTACAGTATTTCGTAAAAAACAGAATAAAAGTTTTTGGAAATTGAAGATTTTGTTTATTCAAACTATGCAGCCATTCATATATGCGATGATTTAATTTCATTGTTCATGTATAACCAAACACTGGTCTGTATCTGGTCAGAATAGTAAGTGGGCGAATGCTGTAACAACGTCAGCTATTGGTTTGGGATGAATGTAAGATGACCTAGACTATAAAAGATCATAAGTGCAGTTGGAGTATTATAGGAGGGAAGGTGGTACCGGTTATCGCTCGCGGTACTTAAACCGTCTCCGCGGCAAATGTACTCGTATATTCTTACTGCAAACATGAGTACAAAGGGGAAGATTGTATTCGAATGGACACTAATGGTTTGAGATCTGTTATATTGTCCAAGTCTTAGATAGTTTAAAATGCCATATTTATGCCGACCTCAAAAATAATATAAATACTAAAAGATGGGTAAAGAAATAATAATTTCAGTATTATCTGACGAAATTTTGGGACAGATAAATGGGCAAATATTGTTAGATATCATTGGCGGGGTTGTCGAATATCTGTAGGCTATTTCATAGACACTAAAAAAAGTGATAGTATTCTGTAGGTTCGCAATTCTTAAGAGCTGACAGGGTTTACTTCCTATAAATTGGGACTGAAAGTTTGCGTTATAGTTCTATCAGCGCGGACCATTATCGCTCTAAGATTCTGTAGCGCCACACATTTGCAAATTATTCTTTATGGAGAAATTATCGGCGAAGAGTAAAAATTCAATATGATTTGCAATACAATATAAAAACTACAAAATAACTAAAAAAAACTACGAAATAACATAAACCTTAATAACACAAAACGCATATATGTACATGTGAAGTCTTGATTTAATAATAAACTGCCTGGCCCACGATGTCATTCGACATCGCTCGCTCGAATAAATACGTGAAAACACCTGTTTTCCGCAAACAAAGTCGTGGGTAAATGCTAGTTTTCTATAAATTTCAGTGCAAATCGTTACAAATAGTTTGTTTTTTTTTTAGATAAACTCGAGTAAAATACAGTCGTAACGAAGAGAGTGAAATGCAAAAAATTAGTTTTCTTTTTTATTGTATGTATAATTATCAAGTTTCTGAATGATAAATTAAATTGCATTAAGAGAAAAGAGAATACATCATATAATATAGTAAGTTAAAAACAAATAAAGAAACTAAACAATTTATATTATATTTGTTTATATAATATAAATAATATACTGTAACATTTTTCTTTTAAGGGTGGAAGGCTGGAAGAGAAGCGAAATTGTAGCATTAACTTATAACACATCAAATTTTTAAAAGCGAAAACACATTTTTCTAAAAAATATTGACTACAATTCTCTTTTGCCTTTATTTAAAACAAAATGTGACAGTTTCAATTAAACAATTAAAAAAGTTTTTTTTCTTGAATTTTGGGATTTTTTGAAGTGCTTTATAATATACTTTATGAGATGTTTGTTATCTTCGGGATCCTCCTGAACTACTATGTGACCTTTTACGGTAACATTTGTATTAATAACGCGTATTGTTTCGGTAGCTTTTCTTTTTTTGAAAACACATGATCTTAAAGTCGAGTTTATTGAGTTGTTCTGTGTTAAAAATGATGGTGAGGACGAACTGTTTATGTTTTTGAATTTCTTGAAGGTAAATCGGACAAAGAAAAAAAGGAAAATAAAAATATGTTACTTTTTAAATAAATTACTGTCATTACAATAATGTAACAAAGACAATACACCGCTAATATTAACTTAATATTTTATAGCTCATTTCTGTCTTCTATACATTCCATTTAGAAACTCAGGCTTTTTTTAAGGGGAAATAATTGAGATATAAGGGACGATGTTTTACTGACTACGATCATAAAATTGATGGGCCAACTTACTATTAAAGCAGTTGTACATTTCAGTTAGTTGTGTGTGTGTTATGTCCTAAACAAACTTTAAGTTTTATCATGATCTTCTCATAAAACTAAATGATATAAATTGTCGGTTTTTAAATAGTTTTTCCGTTCATGTTGTTGAAAGTGTTGTGTCAAATAGCATTGCAGTGTTAACTAATTGTTAAAATCTGGATCTTACAAACACTGCGCTGGAATCATGTTCGCTGTATCCCAATCGTTTTGTGTGTTTAAAAACTTCATTGGTTATTGCTGTAACAGGCATCGATTGATCTAAATTTTCTGCCATGCTCAAAACTAAACGTAAATCTTTTTGCATATGACTCAGTGGTTGTTGAGGATTGAAATCACCTTTCGCCATTTCTGAAAATGAAATGTATATATATATATATATATATATATATATATATATATATATATATATATATATATATATATATATATATATATATATATATATATATATATATATATATATATATATATATATATATATATATATATATATATATATATATATATATATATATATATATATATATATATATATATATATATATATATATATATATATATATATATATATATATATATATATATATATATATATATATATATATATATATATATATATATATATATATATATATATATATATATATATATATATATATATATATATATATATATATATATATATATATATATATATATATATATATACTGGACAATTCAATGGAAACTTTTCTAAAAATTTATTTATTTATTTTTAGAAGTCGAAAATCAAAAATTATTTCTAAAGAAACTTCACAAGTATTTTAGAATTTCATTTTATAGATTCTTTTTGATATATAAACAAAAAAATAATAAACGTAGTTCTAAAATTATAAAGAAAAATTAAAAGTATCAAATTTTGAGGTATTGACAAAACAATGGAAACTTAAAATTTACTCCAATAAAAACCTTCGGCCTATTATCAAAAATTAACATTTTGTTGGGTATCCTTTGTTTTTAATTACTGCATCACAGCGACGATGCATTGACCCAATTAATTTGTCAATTGTATCCTTTGGTACCTTTTGCCATTCACTCAAAACTGCATTGGATAAATCTTCCTTCCATGTGTAATTTCGAGTTCTTATCTTGCGTTCTACAATTTCCCATAGATTTTCTATGGGATTGAGATCCGGGGATTGGGCAGGCCACTTCAAAACACGGACCTCATTTGATTGTAACCAGTCAGTTACAACCCTAGAGGTGTGTTTTGGATCATTGTCATGCTGAAATCTCCAAATTAGTGGCATGTTCTCCTCTGCATATGGATACATTATGTCGTTTAAAATGGATCTGTAGCCGACACCAGTCATTGTATCCTTTATAATGTGAATTGGGCCCATTCCTTGCCCAGAAAAACATCCCCACACCATAATATTGCCACCTCCAAACTTGACTGTCTTGCTTGTGTACTTTGGGTCTAGTCTCTTTCCCTTTGGCCGCCTTACAAATGATCTTCCATCATTGCCCCTTAAATTATATTTGGACTCGTCTGAAAAAAGGACAGTGTTCCATTTCTCTTTAGACCAATTTATGTGCTCTCTGGCAAATTTTAAACGAGCAGCACGGTTTTTCTCCGATATCAGAGGTTTTTTCGCAGGGCGGAAGCAACCAAGACCAGCCTCGCGGGCTCTACGGCTAATTGTTCGAGAGCTAACATCCAATCCAAGAACATTTTTAACCTCTCTTGATGCCATTTGGGGGTCTTTTTTGAACTCTCTTGATATTAAATTATCCTGTCTTGGAGTAGTTTTACGTGGTCTTCCTCCTGAATGCAGAGTTTTAACAGTACCCGTTTCACGAAATTTCTTGATAGTCTCCGAAATTGCTGATTTATTCATCGAATATTTATCACAAATAGTTTTTTGTTTTAATCCAGCATTAAAATCATTTATTATTTTTATTTTTAAATCTTCACTTATCTTGACTCTAGTCATTTTTACTAATTATGTATTCAAGATTCTTGTGCTTAAAATATTTGAAAAAAGAAGCTGGCAAGAGAGTAATTTAAAAAATAACGGTAAATTATTATGCATTTTGCCTCGTTTTTTCATCAATACATTTTGCTTTAGTCATCTTTCGTGCAGAAGTGTAAAAGTTTCCATTGTTTTGTCGAACCCCAAAAATTTTATACTTTTAATTTTTCTTTATAATTTTAGAACTACGTTATTTTTATGTTATTATTTTTTTGTTTATATATCAAAAAGAATCTATAAAATGAAATTCTAAAATACTTGTCAAGTTTCTTTAGAAATAATTTTTGATTTTCGACTTCTAAAAATAAATAAATAAATTTTTAGAAAAGTTTCCATTGAATTGTCCAGTACTGTATATATATTATATATATATATACATATATACATATACATATATACATATATATATATATATATATATATATATATATATATATATATATATATATATATATATATATATATATATATATATATATATATATATATATATATATATATATATATATATATATATATATATATATATATATATATATATATATATATATATATATATATATATATATATATATATATATATATATATATATATATATATATATATATATATATATATATATATATATATATATATATATATATATATATATATATATATATATACAAATATATATGCAATTACCTCTTCCTTTTGATAATAGTAAGTCAGATTTCATAGACGTTAATTGAAATATGTCTAATATATCTTTAAGAGAAATCGAGAAGCGATCAGCTAAAAAGAAAACAGTTTTAATCAACTTTGTGTGTTAAATTTTAGTGGTTTTTTGTCACTTACCCAGTGCTAAGGCCTCAGATAAACCAACTAAGCTCACACCCAAGATGGTTTGTAGAATTAAATTAACTTTGCAGGCATTACCAACATCTGCTAAAGTGGGAGATGCGGAGTAGATAAAACATAGTAAAAAAGCCGTAGAAAAATTCGGATTGAGCAAAAAGAAAAAACAAAAGCAGGTTTGTATAAAAATAAAATATAATAAAAATTTTTTTATGAAAAAAAAAAAAAATATGGGCATGCTCAAAATATTTAAATCATATGATATACAAAATTGCATATTTAAATTAAAAACTACAAAATTATACGTGTCAATAATATGATTAAGAAATGAAAAAGTAAATAAATAAAACATGTTGCTGCCAATTTCTAGAAAAACTCAAGATCCTCAAAAAAATGAGCACAAACAATTAACTTACCTCCCAAAAAGAATGTATTTTTAGCAATAGTTTTGAAACAGGAATGACATTCTTCGAAAACTGTACGATCACCACCAGCTAAGATTATAAGCATACCATCTTCAGCTTCTTGGCGGGTGCCATGTATTTGTACTTCCAAGTACCTGCCATTACTTTGGGTTATACCTTCGGCAATGTCCTGTGATGTCTCAGGATCTATTGTGGTCATTTCAACATATGCTTTATTGCACAAGTCTGCAACGCGTAGAACTCCACAATTTCCAAAGACTAACTAAAAAGAAATTGCATTTTAAACCTCCAATATAAAATAATTGACGGCTACATATTGAACCTTTTTATAAAAAATAAATAAAGATATTTATGTGCAAAAATACGAATGTTGACATATGCATATGTGTGTATACATTTTTTAATTGGTACGAATGTTATATCGCATTGTTCAACAGAGGTTATTAAATATATACCAGTTTTTTTTTTTAGAGAGAATCACAATACTTCAGGTATGGATTTCGGTATAACGGAGACTACAAGAGCGTTTAGAGCAGAATAATTGTATTATGGTGTCAGTTGACCTTTCTATAGCATTGCATCGATTTGATCATAAAAAATTAATTAAAAATTTGAAAGTGATTTAAATTTTTTACAACGGTGTGTAAATTAAGCATGCTTTAAAGGGAAGTATTGGGGAAAAGTTTCAAGTTATTTGACAGAGCGGAGAATCATATCTCGGTTTGTTAATGAAACCAGAATACATAATAAAAGCAGAAAAGTTCTCAAGAAAATTTTCAATGAAACTGAAGTGTTGTATTGCCAGAAAACTAAAAACAAATTTAAAGAAAACTTAACTGTGATTACAGATATTTTTTTATATTTATATTTTCTGCATAAACTATTAACAGGCTGGTAACTTACTAGACATAAATATTTGGTCTTGGGAGCTTACTTGTATTGATGTCAAATAAATAAATGAAATCAACTGTCAACCGCCTACATGGTAACACCAGGGTGTAAGTTTGATTGTCATTAGCAGGAGTAGGAAGCATGCTGTTCATTGAAGAGCACAAAAAAGCTGTAAATGTAAAGGGAACCACACATACTACTAATTAAAGAGGTTATCTGGTCTATACCTACTTCAAGCACTCAATGGCAAATTGATCATCAGCAAACGCATTTAGTTTCTGGTAACAATTTTCGTCAGACATAACTGTCAAACAGCCATATAAACGTTTAAAGCTCCAACGAAATTAGGAAAATCTAACTCTTCACACCGCAATCCAAATTTAAAAATTCTTTTTAAAATAGTATTCATTGAAACTGTCCTTTGCCTACTTACCTACTATTATTTCTATATGCTTACCGCAGGAGATTGTGTTCCCACTTAGCGACTTAAATATGTCTATTTTTAGAGTGAATTGTGAAGATATAGAAATATTGGGTTGCTATTGCACTAATATATTGATATGGCATTGACCGATTTTACAATTAACCTTATACAAGTCGTGAAATATGCTACCACTAATGGTATACCAGACAAAAATATAAATAATGAAGCTAAATCTTCTGAAATCGAACAACTTCTCCCAGAAAAACCTGAGTTCAGGCAATCAGCTACGGAAATGCATTACCCTGCTAAAAATCTACTTGAAACCCAAGGAATGGAAATACTTGGTAGCACTCCTTAATTTGATTATTCTTTATAGGGGGTGACGAAAGAATTAAAAAGGCCCGCCACGGCGGCTTACCTTCCTTATGAAATTTAATTGGGGTAGGAAAACGTTCCCGAAAAAAGAATGTTATTATACGTTAGCCATTTGAGAAACTGTTTATCATAAACAGTTCGAATGACGCAGCTAAATTACCGCCATATGCTCTAAAGACTCCCTGTATCTTTAAGACATAATTAGCGATATGTGGGAAATATTATAAGTAATTTTAATAATAGAAATGCTTGTGCAATTAACGTGTATGCTCATTTGAGAAATTGCTGATGAAGGTATTGAAATCATAAGTCCTGCTCAATCAAGCAAAGCTGGAGTTACCCAAGACAGCATGTTGGTTCCTACTTTATACTCCGCGCGCCAACGTACTGCAAAACTCGCAATTCAGCTTTTGCAGTTCATACAGCATTTCTCATCAGTCATGAATCCCATAAATTAACTTTACAAATTCAGAAATGTCTGAAGCTTTGGAAAGTCATAATTATTGGACGAAAGTGCACTTATTTTATAATTGCGCTGCGTAAAGAAACATGCTCGCCCATCAAAATTACAGTGGTCAAATACCTTCTTATTCTTCTCTACTGTGGGTTCGCGTAGAAGTCTCATATTGGTGCAAGTCATTTAGATAAAACTAAAAGTGGTACAAATAATTTGGATAATCGGCAGAAATTCTACCTTGAAGGAAACTTTTGTTACAAACGGAATCCGTAAAGAAATTCAAAGGCTTCAAAACGAAATTCTCTCACAATTACTGCAGCACCATAGTACGTAAAAAATTACGAATTCGCAAGCACTTTGTGTATCTTTAGTAAAGGATGGATTATCGAAGTAAGCGACAATGTATATTAATAAAGTTCAGTTTCATACAAATATATAAATATGAGGAACGCTGGCACACTCGGCTGATCTAAACGTCATGGAAAATCTGTGGGCAATTTTAGACAAATATGTCAGACAGCACTAGATCTCGGGCAGGAACGACCTCACTTTAACCCTAAGAGGAATGGGCAAAAATATCTTCCCAAATCACTCGGCAACTAATATTGAAAGAATAAAGTAAAAATACCCTAAAAGTTATGTAAAAATAGAAGATACTTAAAAATAATATAAATTTGTACATACATAAATTTGTGGTAGAGGAACTCAAAACTCCAAAGACACTTGGATACATTCAATATAACAAGGATATATGCAATAACTGGTCTGCAGTGTGCATTTATTGAAAAAATTTGGTTTTGAATTGTTTGCATTTTGTAAAAAAAATATTTAAATAAGTAACTTGTAAACAATGTGAGTTAACTGGGCTCTTGCATATATTTGATATAGGTATACTTTGAGTAATCTTAAAAGTATTAATAAATATTTAACCAAAAATTTTTTCAGAAAAAAAAAAGCAAAAAAATCAAATCAAAGTGTTAAAAAACTCACGTCTTTTGAGGCTTTGGGATCTGATACACAGCAAAATATAATATCTGAAGCATCTACAACATCCATTGGCGTTTCCTTAACGACAGCTCCTGCCTCTCTGAAAGGTTCACATTTAGACATTGTACGGTTCCACACTACTACTTTATGGCCTTTACAAATAAGATCTTTGACTATTGTAGAACCCATTATGCCAAGTCCCAAAAAGCCAAAAGTTAAATCTGAAGGAGCTATATCACGCTCAGCTAAAGTCTGAGATCGTGTATTCATGTCGATGGCCTGTTGTTCGGGTACCTTTACAGTTGGACGTTCCAGTAAGGCAATTGAATTGTTATTACGGCGTGGAGGACTCGACTGTCCTCCAATTGAAGCCAAAGCATCTGTATTTATTTTACGTCTAGGTGTGGTTATATCGTTACAAAATTCACTGTCTTTACGTTTCCGTTTTGAACCAACTATTACTGGAGCCGGCGTCTGAGTAGATCCACGACGTTTTGTGGCTGATTTTGAACTTGTCGATTTAGTCTTTGTACTTAATGTATTAGTACTTTTTGCCTTGGGCGTTCGTTTGTTTGGGGTTTTTGAGACATTCCCTTCTTCATCTTCCGGGGTTGAAACCTCACCATTGTTGTCGACGTTATTTGAGTTGGTTTCAATGGTGACATCCTCTTCCAAGGAGAACCCATCTCGTATTTTATCAAAATCAGCTTCAGTAGGTAGTGATCTTATACCAGTGCTTTTGCTAATGATACTATCTATTTCAGTTGGATCATCAATGTGATTTTTAATATCATCCATAGCTTGTCGAAATGCAGCAGGTTTGTTTAATTTCGACAACTGGTCCTTCCATGGACCTTCATAGGGTTTAATGTTGTTAAATTCTATCCATGCACTAAAAATTTTAACGAAATAAAAAGCAATAAGTTTTCTCTAACTTCAGTTTTCTTTATCCTAATTTTTTTTCATTAGAATGTAATAATTTGCAAGCTTGAGGTCATTTTTATAAAATATTTGTTTCGATACTTTGACTTCTACAGGATTTTTTTTTTAAGTTTTGGTTTATAAACTAAAAAAATATAATATTCGTATTATTTGATGTTGTTTATATTTTTTTTTTCTTCTAAATTTTCCTGAGGATGATAACAAACTGTTATCGAAATATTGAAAATAAAATACCTTTGAACCTTTTTTATAAAAACAAAAACAAGTAAAGATCTTTAGCTAAAAAATTTTAGAAAAAATAAACATTTGAAATGAAAATCAATTATTCTTTATTAAAGATTTTTTATAAAAAAGTTCTCAAGCTTGCAATTGATTAGATTTGACTCTAATTCTAGTTAAATTAATACTTACAAATTTCTGGATCCAAAGAAGAATACGCATTTAGAATTATTTTTGTGTGTATTATTAAGTAACTCTAACGGTGGCTCGACAATCTGTAAAATTTAATGAAATAATTAAAAATTTAGAGATTATAATTATAAAAGCAAAAAGGTTATAACTAAAAACACCGAAATACTATGATTCAAAGTTTGAATTAAACGGAAATTACAATTTCTGTTTCTATTTTTTCGTTTTTACAACAAATTATGTTCTTTGTAAAGTGCGCGATTTACGCTGTGAAAAATAATGAAATAAATACAATAATAAAAATTAAAGACCTTTTTCCTTTAAGTAAATGAGTAAATTAAATTAATAGCTTCACATTAATTGCTACATAAATTGTAATTTTGCTACTCTAAATATTACTAAAAATTTAAGTATGAGTGGACATTCGTACAGAAAAGTTCCACAAATGTGCGGTATATCAAACACAATGGTGGTAAATGCTATTAAATGGATTCACAAGAATGAAAAGCGTGGTAGAAAACCAAAATAAACCTACTATAAAGAGAAGCATCATTTGTAAAAAGAGATCCATTTATCACATCTAAACAAATAAAAGGTGATTTAAAAATTTCAGTTGACACGTCAACTATTCCCTTAATGCAAGAAAAGTGTCATTGTTATCCAATTCTAGTTTCGGTACAATGCACTGCATATGTAGGGGTCATCCCCTGAGTATTAGTCCAAGTTAAAAAAAAGAGCATAAAACAAAGATTAGAGTTTGCTACGTTAGGTTAGGTTTGACAGGCTGCCAACTATTGTAAAGCCAGCCCATTTGGATTCAGTCTGGTCCCGTTGTGTTGCCTGGATGTGATACGTATCTCAGTAGATTTACATATCACTGGTTTAGAATTAACCCGAGGATCGGATGAGTCCAATCCACTTACATTGCATTCCGATACCTCCGTCAAATCATCAAGCTTCGGTCTGCTTATATAAGAAAAAGCTGGACACTGACAGAGGAAGTGCTCAACGCTCTCTACTTCCTCGTCTCTGCAACTTCTACAGAAGTCATTAAATGGAAGATTTAATCTCCTCGCCTGCGTTTCTGTGGCAATGTCACGTCAGGACCGCTACAGCAGAACGCAACCTCCGAGTATATCCTGTAGTACCTTAACCAGTTAGCTGCCCTCATAAATGCCGCAATTTCGGCCTGCGCTACACAGCACTCATTTTGCAGCCTGAAACTCATCCTCCTCTCATACAAGGAGATAAAGATACCCCCACCAACTCCAGAGTTCGACTTGGATCTATGTGTAAAAATTTCAAGCACGAAAATCTGTGCCAGTCATCTCAGAGACCGAGCCTGATAAGATTACATCAAATCTCTTCTCGGACAGTAGAGCCTGCGAGCAGTAATCAATATTCTCCGGAAGGTTCACTATTCTTCCTATTATTGAGGCATGACCATATGTCGCCTCCTTCCACGTCTCGCTTGACCACAGCCTTATAGCCGAATTCCTTCACCATGAGATCAGCCGGCAGCCAGTTCAACATAGTGAAAAGCGCTTTCGATGGCGTAGTGCCGGAAGCACCAGTTACCATCAAAACAGCAGTACGCATTATCTTTTCTGCGATTTTGCAGTAGGTGGTTTTCTCCAACGACTTCCACCACACGAGCGCATTAAAATAGGCTTAACAACCGTGTCGAATAGCCAGCCAGAGTTCCTAGGATTTATTCCCCACGTCATCCGCCGCCTTACTTACATTACTTACGGAGCCAAAACAAATTGAAGACTTACCAGGAGAATGAGGCACTTCCCATATTGACTTCCCAAATGCTTAATAAAAAAAAATTCGATATTGAATAAAAGCCAACATTTATTTTTCCTCAACTTATTTACACAACATATTGATTAAGGCGAAAAGAAGGATCGGACTCGAAACTACATTATTTAGCTTTAAGCGCCAAATGCAATAGTTTTAATAAAAATTATTACGTTAGAATGGGCTTAAAAACCGTGCTGAATACCCAGCAGGAGTTCCTAGGATTTATTCCCCCGGTCTTCCCAATGACCCTTTTGCACAAGAATAAGGCGATAGCCGCTTTTTCTACCCTTGACTGGAGATTCCGCTGCCAGGATAGCTTGGAATCCAGGTAGATGCCCAATTATTTCGCACTATCTGAAAACACTAATTCATCCCCCGTTATGGTTGGTAGAGTAAACGATGGAGTCTTGTATCTTCGAGTAAAGAGCACAAGTTCCGTTTTCTGCGGTTTAACACTAAGACAGCTAAGCCTTCTATAAGACTTAGTGCAGAGCCTAGTTGCTGTGATCTTATATCCGGGTACTTACCCGACACAGCAACCGCAATATCATCGGCATTTGCCACTGTCCTAAACAGCATGGAATCTAATTCGATCAATAACGAACTCAAAGCTAAATTCCATAGAAGAGGAGATAGAACCCCTCCTTGTGGAGTGCCGCTTCTAGCCACTCTGCAAAATGTGGCTCGCCCCATGTTGGAACTAATGACCCTATTGGTCAGTAAATTACTTATGAAGCTCACAATTGACTGATGAACGTTCAGTCTTTCCAGAGCCATTATTTTGAATTACATGGTACTGAGTTCGAATCCTAGAGGGTGCTGATGAGCAATAACAGTGTATTCAATTATTTCTTCCTATCTTCTTTGATCAAGACTTATTGATCGCGGCAATTATTGTTGAAAAGTTTTTATATATGAAAAGTAAAAAATACTTTATAAGATCCCAATTTGTTCATGCTCCCAATTTGCTCTATCTAGAGAGACACTTCTTGGCTCGTACATAAGAGGAACATTTTTTTGATGGAAGTATGGAACACCCAAACATCCTAAAGTCTCTAGGTAATTGATTCCAAACCCGATAGACTCTAACATAAAATGAGCGTTCTAGAAGAGACAGGTATTCGATTTGTATATTGCGAGTAGAATGAGTGCACGTAAATCCTTCTACTAAAATTACAGGCTGTTGTGCTTTCATAATTTTATAAAAGTATATAAGAAACCGGAATTTAAGAAAATCCTGAAAGTGACAACCTAAAAAAAGTGGTAATGATTCTGAGACTCTGTCATGGTCTAGATGTCTTATGCTGTAAATATAACGGACTATCTTGTTCAAAAGACGTTTGATACTGAGACGATTGCCAGAGAGTGTACCTGAATAAACTTTCAAGCAGTAGTTGATTTGCGACATCAGCGATGCGTGCGCTAAGCGAAACCTTAAGCTAAAACAAACTTTGTTTGATAAAGAATCAAGTTGATATTTGAGTCTAGAATTAACCCTAGGCATCTCATATTTACTACATATTCAATTGGATGAAAATTTATGTGAAGAGCAAAATAAACTAAACACTAATGTGGTAAGTGAAAGCACATTGCCTTTGTTTTGGCCGAATTTATATCAAGAAGGTTAAGACGCATCCAATTGAATATAGAATCAAGGTGAACATCAATATGATATGAAGGGTTTTGACTGGATTCAATATCGAATAATAAAATTATGTTATCAGCAAAAGCGTATGCCTCACAGAAGTCGTTTTCAGCTAACTGAAGGCAATCATTGAAATAAATGAGGAATAAAACGGGACCTAGGGTAGAGCCTTGTGAAACACCAGACGGAACCACTCCAACTGTGGAAGTCAGATCCCCTACTGGAACGTACTGCGACCGGCTGCATAGATATGAATACATAAGCTTGCAAGCAGATTTCGAAAAATTATACTGGTCTCTCATTTATCAATAAGCAGATTATGTTTTATGGAATCAAAAGCTTTGGAAAGATCCAGAGAATTAAAATGGGATTTTGATGCCTATCTAGCTTGTACTTTGCAGAGTCAGTCAAAGATGTTAATAAAGCAGTTGTGTTGTGGTGTTGTCGATAAGCAAACTGTTTAGGGTGAATGAGTGAAAGTCTCTCACAGTAGGACAAAATTTGTGACTTAGTGATTATATTTTCTAATACTTTTAACAATGCATGCAAAATTGTTATAGGCCTAAAATCAAACTCCAACCGAATTGGACTTAAGGGAATTTATCGCAATAATATTGTCTTCAATCGTGTTAAAACTGAAAGGGTTGAAATATTCAGTGAAGTTTTCGGAGAAATCCGAAGGTATTTGGACGCAAATGATTTAAAAATCTGTTAGCAATATGCTCAACATCAACTTCTTCATTAGTTACAGCTTCCCGACCAATGCATCCTAGTTGGCGAACTTTTGACCAAAGCCCGGAACTATCCGTATTTGAAAACAACCGATTACCATAATTTCTTTTCACTCTTCTTATTATTGACTTAGCTTTATTTCTAAGTTTACAACAGTTTCTGCAGTTTTCTTGAGATAGAGTTCTGGAATACACCGAATAAGCCGTAACACGACGAAATGTAGCGTCAACCATTTCCCTTGTCATAAGCCAGTCTAATGCATTAATTCTCCTCCTAAAAACTGGCACCAAGTTAAACCATCAATCAGATTGATTACGGCAGTTAGTTGGTTATTAACATCAGCTGTGTAATATATAGGTGATAAGTCAAAATTATATGTCATAGTTAATACGTTTATAGTTTTTAAATTCTTTACGTTCATATTACATTATGCCTTGAGCTAATAGAAATGTAAATGAAATTGGGAATGGAATTCATGAAAGGAAATTGTAATTGGCCTTTACGATGAACGAAGCTCGGTCAGCTGGCAAGAAAGTAATCTATTAGGGAAGTACTATTGCGCTGACTACAAAAATGCGTTGGCAAGCAGTTGTGAATACAAGTCAGCCCACACCTGGAGTTAAATGAGTGGATTACAGCTGACCTTTGTAAGTTGAAAAGATTGAAATTAAAGTCCCTCATGATAACTACATTAGAGATCCGATCCAATAAATCGCTATGGAGATCCTCAAAGGCAGTTAAATGACAATTTAGGAGATACACCACCCCGATGATGGTGGAACCAGGATTATTAAACACTTCAATAATGACCATATACGCTGTTCGTGAAAAAACTTTTCACGCCAAGTACCCTGGCACACGAAGATCATGCATTTTTGCGTTGCAAATCAGTGTTTGGCTTTTTGTTTAAACACCAAATACTGAATGCTTCCTCTCTAGATCTGACTGCTCTTTTGCACGTCTGATTAAACCAAGATTTCACTCCTGGTTTAATCGAAATCTGCATGGAGAGGATGACTGATCTCATCCCTAGCAATATCATATTCTCGACCAGTTGCTGAAGCATTTATATCATTATCTAGAAAGCATAGTTTCCAATTAAAATGTTCGTAAAATTGGTGGAGCTCAGCCCAACGAGCCTTTTCGTAAATAAATTTTGACGAAATAGCTGATTTCGAAACGTTATGAAATTCAGAGATCGAAAAGGAGGCAGAAATGTGCAAATATAATTGCTACGCAGATACACACATGCTTGCGACACAAGAACTTAACAACAATAATATCATTAGTGGTTGATTTACTTGGAATTTTGCGTTCTTTAGATCATTTATGTTGTTTGCTTGTGTATTGTTTCCGTGCGTGTACGTGTGTACACTTATAACAAGCAGATTAACGGCTGCAACGTGGGTTAGAAGTAATGCAATTTTGTAATATGTTACGAATATATGTAAAATTTGTATACATTAGTTAAATTTGGTAGGTTTCCTATAAAAAGCTGTTGAAAGTTACTTTTATAGACTTTAAATCTTTTGGCTGCGGTTTATTTTATAAAAAAAGGACACAAAATTTTATTTCAATACATATTCCACTTACAATTTGTTATCATCCTTAGGAGCAATAAAAATATAAAATTCTTTTAAACTAATTTACATACAAGTTTTTTATTCTTTTTCTGGCGTTTTCCTACGATTTATTCCTTTTATTGTAAGCTGGTTAACTAGGTTATTAAAAATTGAATTGGCCCGTGTAATTTTAAGGGATATGAGAGTAATCGATCATTTAGATTATGAATTTCCATGATCATTTAAATAATAATGATTTCCATATTTATTTCTAGCTTCCACTTCAACTAACTGTTAACACAACTATTGTTTTACGGATCTTACGAAATTTCGTTGCTAACGATGCTGCTACTTCTATTAGGGATCATGTTGGTTAGCGTAAAAGGATTTTTATGAACAATGGACTTGGTTTCTGATAATGTCAGCCATTGCGAGGATTCTTTTGTTTTGACTGCAAATTGTTTGTTGATCATCGAAACCTAAAAGCAGAAAATTTCGACTAAAGTATTAGATTTAGTTGGTAGCTTTTGTTATATGCAACAAAAATATATGTAAGCAAATATTAATCCAATATGAGAATACGTAAAGTTATTTATATAAATGTAATTGAAAACCGCAAAGTATTTTTATTGCTATAATAATTGTGGATGAAACTATTGCAACTTTAACTCGCGAGTTCGATTTCAATACTCTACATTATTATTTATACACAAAGAGCAAAGAACGGAAAGGCTGAAGCGTGATTAAAAATATATTTATTCTAAAATGATTTTATTCCAATATACTTTTTACATAATAATAATGTCTGAAATAATTAAGGTTGAAAATGTAAACTTAACTGTAAACAATTGCGCGAGGTTTAGCTCAAATGAGAATATGGAATCTTGCAAACCTTATTCTAAAAGCGAATGCTACAAAAGTTTCTGCATTCCGCCACAAACATGTAGTTGTAAAAATAGTTTTGAGTCCCATCATTTAAAAAAAACAAAATGTATTCCAGAATGTGAGCCAAAATGTGAAATATATGACTCCTGCGAGACACCTAATGTTTGTGGTGATGGATACAAGTTTAGTAAAATAAATAAAATATGTGAACCAATTTGTAAAGATCTGGTAGAAAACTCAATATGTATTAAGCCACCTAATACTTGGGTATGCATTGAAAATTATCGACATGATCTCAGAATTAATAAATGTGTGTTGGAATACTGTTCATGCAATAGCAATGGGTACTGTCTAGAGTATATAGATAAATGCGTGTGTTATAAAGAATTCACAAAAAATATTACCAGCGGACAATGCGAGCCAAAGTGCCAAACAATTTGTGAAAATTCTAATTGCGTTGCCAATAACGTTTGCGAATGTTTAGACGAATATCACAAAACAAACAAAAATCATGTTTGTGAAAGAAATGATTTCTGCAATGGTCATCCATGCAAGAATGGAGAATGCCTTATAACTGGAGAATGCAGATGTAAAGCAGGATACATTAAATCTTTGTCGTTTAGAGGACAAATCCAGTGCGACATTGTTCAAAAGTTTGTTGGAAAATTAATGACCATTATTTTAGGAGTACCTGTTCTTCTGATTTGTAGTGTTTTTGTTGTTATATACGCAATCGCTAAAAAAAAGTCCCACCACGAGGATGAACAATGTGAGAATGAATTTAACTCATTTATTTAATGTGCTGTTCACAGAACACATGCGAGCGCCATGTCTATAAAATTTGTATGAAAACCATTCGTTTTTTAATTTTTTTAGTTAGTCGCTCGTTAGTATTCTGTTAACAGCAATTTACTTATTTATTTATTTTCAGTTCGTTCAGCCCGTTTTGTTACGTAATTCAATTGTTTTTATTTTTGCATATGTGGTATTAAAAAATAGAAATAAAACGAATATTCCTAAATTTAAATAGGAAGTCATTAAATGTTCAGATTAAAGTATAATTATATCTTATTTCATTAACTTTGAATTTTAATTAACTTTGATTTTTAAGACCTACTTAGATTACGTCGAGGAGTATTTGCAAAATAATTCTTAAGCACTGAAAACTCTCTTTACTAGATTGTTTTCAAATTCATACATATATAAACTTTACTTAATAGGTGTGTTTCTTTACTTTCTGGAAAGTTCGTGCTAATGACGCAAACTCAAGTTTCTCTCAAAAAGAGATGACATTTACCAAAAGTACGAAAACGCAGAAAGCCAATTTTCTCGCCTAAAAAGAAACAAATGCAGTTTTTTGAGGCGGTAATAAAAATTGTAATTTAGTTTGACGAAAAGCTAGTATGATGATGGTGAACACAACGGTACCGGACTGGACCCAAGTGTGCTTTCAGGGTATTTGGCATATAATTTTTTATTTAATATTAATACAATAACATTGAAATTATTTGTATATGAGCTGATTCAAATGAATTTTCGTTCTATGTTATTGTTTATTTTTCAAACAGCTGATTGCTTAACTACTTGACCAAACTAGACCCGAAGAAACGGAACGGGTTGTTCCGTGCAAAAGGAAGCTGTTCTCGTCATAAGCTTATACCTACAGGAAAAATACACCGAAATGTTCTTTTCGAAAATATTCACAAAAATGTTATACCTATGTATATTATTGAGAATATGTAAGAAGAATCATCACACGTACAAGAAACCTTCAGTCAGATTTTTCATATTGTCATTAAGAACTTGATAGTAACTTGTCACCTGTTTCGATCAACGGCGGTCATTTGACCGGCACTGTTTCTTGTAGCGAAGTTGATGTGTATCGGGGAAAATAGTTAGAATCCAATTATTTATGTATTTCTTTACTTAAAAGATTCTATTTAAATAGTGTAATGTGCATATACACCTTTCCTTTACTAAATCGCCATATATTACATACATACAATTTTTTCTATGTACATATAAATTTAAAGTGCGTTAAGTACAGTCAATAATGAAAACAATAAAATTTACATACATACATGCACGCACATACGTATGTACATATATTAGTGCGCCTGTATGTTTCGGGTATCGGATTATGTTCATTTTTGCACTTACCATTGCAGGCCATGGAGCAAATCCCTTCATTTTTGCCCTAAAATAAAGAAACGTTCCAGTTTATACTTGGCATAACAATAAGCAGAAAAATGGCGCGGAATTTCTTGAAACATTGCATTTTCTTTTGAATAGCGCCACTTAATAGAAAATTTAGAAAACAGGTCGTCTTCACCAAACACTTAAAGTATCAGTTTTTGCAAAAGTAAACATTACACTTGTACAAAATTTTATTTAATATTTTATGTAAATTCGCTATAAAACAAAAGCTTAATGTAAGGTTATGTTATAGCGCCATTTTCTTTGCAATTTTTTTAGCCACATAAATATACCGCAGACGGTACACTTTTGTAAAAAAAAAGCTTACCAAACTAAATCCTTTGGCTTGTAACACAGTATCTCCTGTGCTTCACCGCTCCCGATGGCACTAGTGCCAGGCAGCGATAGTTTTTTAGCTTTCGACATAATGTTATCAATACGAACTCGGAATTTTATTTTGGCTGCCTTAATTTTATGAATATCCTTCCCTGCCAATATAAATCACTGCTAATATTACCTCTCACTTTATAAAGTTTAAGATTTGGTATTACTAAATCAAGTCCAGTTAATTAGAATAATTATATGCTTCAAATCGTTTTTTATCAAAAACCTCTGCTATTGCCGTCAATGGTTTATAAGAAAAAAAAAAAAAAAAACAAAAATGGCGTCTTACTAATAATTATTTACTTGTCAAATGTAGAATAACGACAACACTTAAGTTCAGAGTTGCAATCTCATGAACACAGTTGCTTCTTATTACTGTACGTCTTCACTCGCAATATTTATATCTGATCATAAACAATAATGTCGGCAGATTAACAGCATAAATATGTACATATTTAAACTTATGTTCTTGATGTGGAATACGTATTGTGAAGTTCGAAAATAAAAACAACAAATGTTTTGCTTTAAAACATAAAATTTCCTGAAATTCTTATGATTACAATAAATAAAAATATATATAACATAATTTTTATAATGATATATACTATTACAATTATAAGAAAATAAAAGTTCTCATGAATATATTTCCCATACATTGTATTTTTTCTTTTATTTTTAATTCAAACACATTTATAATTTTTTCACGACCACAGCTTTTTTTTTTTTGTACTCAAACAACTAGTGTTGAAGAAAATACTACTACATTTGACAGATTATGTTGAACATTATTTCTTTCAAAAAAAATTTTAACAATTATTTCACAATGTATTTGCAAATAAATGTTTTTGCGGTCCACATGTGAACATATTTTGTTCGCAATAGAATTTGACAGCTGAGAACATAATTATTTCCAAGTTTATTGCGTGTTGAGACCTCAAATTACAAAACGAGATCTACCTTTCATGAAAAAAGTTCTTCTCTCCAAAAAACAGTCTTAAAAAAAAAAAAAAACTTAACATAAAAAACTTTTTGCTTGCTAGGCCTTATTAAGATTAGGCGGGTCTTCAAAATTGAAAATGTAATCGGAGATATCTTCTGATCTATAACGCGAACAGCACTAGAGATGAAACTTTTCGACAATATATCGAATTTTTCAAAATGTGGATCAAAAATAAATTTTTTTAAATTTTCTTCAAATTTTAACACTACTCGTAAGTGAAGTAAAATCAACTGGTATATATCTAACAGAATACTGTTACTTTATAAAATTAAGATGTTCTATTTTGAGTTAAGTATGTATGCACATGTTAACACAATTTCATGGCGAACATCG
This sequence comes from Thecocarcelia acutangulata, assembly GCA_914767995.1. NCBI lineage: Eukaryota > Metazoa > Arthropoda > Insecta > Diptera > Tachinidae > Thecocarcelia > Thecocarcelia acutangulata. The sequence goes on from OU612097.1 coordinate 468,872, forward strand.
ATACTCAGGCATATGCTCGTGCATCGATTTCAGATCATGAACGAAACATGGACATGACCGGTCCACATTAGCGATTTGTGATGTTCGACATGATTTTCGTACCATGTTCATGGCTAATAGAGACCCGCAGTCGGACTATTTTAGCGACTTTATCTTTTTTTATTATTTCTATTCAGTGATTTTTATTAAACAAGATTAGTGAACAATATTGTTCATGGCACAACTTAAACTTTTTATTTCACCCTACTGTTACAGTTAGTTTCAATTCAGTATCAAGTTTTTTACACATACTGCTTGTCAAAATTTAAAAAAATTAAAAGCTGTGACGTAGGCTGTACGCAATTTCAAAGCAATTTTATTTTCAAAATACCGGCCTCAAAAAACAACTAAAAATAATTGCTGCCTTAAAAATAATCAATTTGATTTCTGATAAATCAGCACAAATTTAATTTATTTTCTAACAAATTAATACAAAAAACTATGGCGGCAGAATTTTTAAACACAAATATAAAAATATTTATTTATTAAAATAGCTATCAGCTGTTTTATTGCCTATAAATTTGAACACAGAGTTGGAAAGCAAATTCGTTTCAAATTCGCATCAAGTTTTAAAAGTATGAATGTATTAGTAAAAAAGTGAGAGTGTATTAAAACTTGAAAGGTAAAACTTGGTCGTGTAACCCCCAAGTATACCTACTACAGCGTAAAAAAAAGCTCTAAATTAAGTTGCACCTAACAGCTTAATTTAAGCATTAAACACATTCGTGACATCATGCTGCACGAACACACGACTACAAATGCTGCTGACTACAAATGTAGCCTGTAGCCAGCAACATAATTATATTCAAGGCAGTAGCTACATAATAAACAGCTGATATTCGTTTTTTCTCTAGTCGCAAATATCAAAAAGCTTTTTGTGCTTACAAAATGGCTGAGAGAAATTTAGAAAATTCTACAGACTTTATTGTTAAAATAGTGCGAGCTACTTAGTATTCTATTTAGTAATATATATATATATATATATATATATATATATATATATATATATATATATATATATACATATATAAAAATCAAATATTTGCAAATCGCTACCAATATCCACAATTGAAATTTAAACTTAAACAGCTGCTTTTTTATTTCAGTGGTGCCAACTATCATGTTGACTTTTGCAGGCATGAAAATTTGTTTATGTGGATTTTAGTTATTTAGCAATTAAATTTAAAGTTAAGTCACCCATTGTCCGGACAAACATTTTTTTACTGAGAGTGTTCTGCAGCACGATTCACCCATTGCAAAAAAATGTTCCGGAAAATCACAGCTGCCATATGTAAACAAAATCTATTAGTTTTACTAGGTGGTAGTACTGCTTGTTATTATTTTGGTTTATTTTCCTGGCGTATTTTACATATTCTCCATTATTAGTAAATATTGTGTGATAATAATGGAAAAAAGAAAACTGCTTTTGCTTATGGCCATTGAAATACATAAAGCATTGTTATTAGCCAAGTTCATATATATAAAAAAAATTAAAAAGAGCTGCAGTGAGAAGACTTTTAAAGCAAAGAAGAACAATGGGTTATTTTTACACATTACATCATACATACACTCTCTTCATGGCTTTTTCATTTCTTCCATAAGTTTTCGGCCAATCAATTCATTTATTTCCGTATTAAAATTATTACTTATTTTTTAATAACTATTAAAACTATGTACATATATCTAATGCCAGCCACAATCGAAATTTCATCAGAATAAAACTACTCCGTACTATGTAAATTTATTCATACAATTTTGTATGAAAAAATGTATCCTATTGGCATCTCAGTTCAATTTTGTCCGGAAAAAATATAAAATTAAACCAATTCAAGTTGGGAGTTGTTCGTAAAAAATATTTTCCCTCTCTCAAGAAGAGAGACGTCAAACTACATATAAAAAAAATTTTGTCCGGACAAAAATTTGGTCGGAAACAATGGGTGAATCCAGCTTTATGCTCTTATATCCAAAAGGCTCACAGTTTTTTTGGTTTTTTTGTGGCTTTCACCAAGAAGGATTTTTATTTTCCAATTATAGGAATAATTTCCGCGATTAATTACAACATGTAATACATACCAGAAAACATAAATATATTCGTATTATATGTTTTTTCTTTATTAAAAAAGTTTAGCAATTTTATATTTTCGATATTTCGCTAATAGTTTGTTAGCATTTTTATGAACCTTTGGTTTTGTTTACAAAATGTATGAAATTTATTAAAAGTGTGTTAATATGTTGAAATCTTTTCTGGTTTAAAGTGAGAGCATAAAGCTGGATTCACCCATTGCAAGGTGCATTAACATCTACATGGTGACAGCACTACGGCATGTGACAATTTTTTGCTACTGGCAATATAGTAAGCTATTTACGTCAAGTGTATTGTTTACATTTTTGGAAGTGAATTTAGTGTTTTATTCTGAATTAAACATATAAAAATTATTTTGTGAACATAGGAATAATTCAAATAAAGATAAAAGAAAGGGGGAGTAATGTTTGTGAACTTAACACAAGTGTTTAAACATAAATAATACGGTTCATTGTAGATCTTGAATTTGGTTGTCATTAATGGAAATTGTACAATTGTACAACAAGGAACGACCAAAACAAACATCACAGCATTTAGAATGTCGAAATTAAATTAATTAAAACTGATCAGTGGCCAGTGTACACTGCTCAGACTAATAAAAATTAGATCAGCACCGCGCACACCGTAAGATAATAAAATACTAAGGAGGAACATAAAAATAAGTTATTAATAACAAATAGAAAAAAAAGCAAACGACAGTAAAAAATAATAATAATAAAAAAAAAAAAACACGTACACACATGATGCAAAACTCTACCTATTCCTACCTATTAATAATAAACATAAGTAGGTACAGAAAACGCGAACGACAATGAAAAATACGTGTGTACAGAACGAAAGACAAAACACAACTCTATCTCAACCTTGTAAAACTAATAGATTTTGTTTACATGCGGCAGCTCTGATTTTCCGGAAAATTTTTCTGCAAATTTTTGTCCGGACAAACATTTTGTTCGGAAACAATGGGTGAATCCAGCTTAAGAAAAATCGCTTCCAAAATAAACTAGATTCTAATTTAAAATCGCATTCTCTGGCGTTACTTTATGCCAAATTGTATGGAGAAATTCGTCATACCCTAGTTCTGTTTCATAATTAAGAAGTATTTTTAAATTTATTGAATTTTTGATGAACTTTTATAATTTTTTAAATTAAATTTTTGGTTTGTACATTCGTACAACGGGTTATAGTTCAGGTTTTTTCTTTCTTAAGTTTTTTTCTTAAGAAGGATTTTTTACAATACAAATCTGCTGTGATCAATAATTTTAGTTGAATCAAAATTATTGATCACAGCAGATTTGTATTGTAAAAAATCCTTCTTAAGAAAAAAACTTAAGTAAGAAGTATTTTTGTTTTCTGATATAATCAGAGAGTTTTCCTTTTTCATCGTAGAATTTTAAAGACGAGAATTAACACAAAGATTTCTAAACGTGTAAATTTTGTTTTATGAAATGAAGATGCAAGGTTTTTGGAATAAAGTATTAAAAGTGATTTTTTCCTCTTTGGCTAAGCAATAACATTCGTCTTACCGTATTCTTATGCAAATCGTCAATAACAGAGGAGAACAGTTTTTATCCCGAACAATTTTTTGTTCTTTTACATGAAACGCAGTTAAAACATGAAGTTAAAACTTGCTATTTAAATATCTGCCTGTTATTTTAAGTCGGTGTCCGCAAGTATAGTCACTGAGCAAAACTCCATAAGGGACAGGACTTAAGGCAAGCTCTAATTATGTCGGCGAGCGTAATGTTAGTATAGATATACTCGTATGTATCTTATTATTATTTCACAGGTAAAGGAACTTTTTATATTACAAATAGTTTAAGTTCTAATTTTATTTGCTGGACTTGTAATGGAAAACATACAAATATTTGTGCTTAATAAATTTGCGAGTCAGATTCGCCCACATTGGGTTCCTTACAACTGTCCAAATTTTTAAAAATCTGGTAGTACTTATGACAAAAATTATTAATTTGAAAAAAAAAAATTATCAAAATGATACAAATTCAATAAAAACTAAATATTCTACATGGCGTGTATCTTAAAATATATATTTTTTAATATTTTTCAAACGCAAAAACATAATGTTTTCTTCTTACGTTTACATATGTAGTTTTAAAAGGTTTCCAAGTCTAATAATGATAAGTTTAGCACCTATGAAATGTGACGAATAAAGTAAATAAATAATGTCAATTATTACAATAAATTTAACGAAACAAATTAACTAATTAATAGCCGCTCTAAGCATAATCTCTCAAACTGATCGAAGCTCGGAATGAGAGAATTATTTAAAAAAAATAAAGCAAGTCTTAAAACAAGCCCATTAAAATTTGTATATGCACTTGTGTATGTACATATACATATTATTAACTCATAAAATGTTTAAATACATCATCATGTTCAAGCATTTCATATATGTTTTATAGCCTTATTTGATTGCTGCTTCTTCTTATGCACGCAGCTGTGCCTCTACTTCAATACATTGACAATAAAAATGTTCAAATTATATGCAAGGAACAAAAAAAAGGTAATCGTTGCGCACAAATGATCACAACCCTATTAGATTGGCAAGGATTATGCATTAAGAATTTATTACAATGGGTCAGATTTTTGTTTCCTATGAACTGTCTAATACTGCTTGCAGACACAAAAACCAATTTATGAAATATATAGAAAATTTGATTTTTACTGGGAGAACAGCTGACACGACATTCTTACCTGTCTCACCTGATTGATGTAAATTCCATTATTTTCGCTTTATACTCAACCAAATTCGTATGCAATTTTGTAGCTGTCTTTATACGAGTAGAAAAAGTTTGATTTTAATTGCCTACATTAACCAAACGATAAATAAAATTTATGATCTATGAGATTTAAACATTTTCAAAGTTAGTGCTGCAGTCATTATTTCATTGCGGTCTAAAAATTTTATATGCTTTAATGCAATGTGAAATTATTTGATTGGTTTTTTTTTTTTTTTTTTTTTTTTTTTTTTTTTTTTTTGAAATACAGCCAACTTTAAAGTATTGTAGGAAAAATAAGGATTCTTACATAATCGCATAATCATAAATATATTAGAAAAGTTTTCTTTACATATTTTGCTTTTCCGGTCGTACGAATATTTTTTTTTTAGGAAAATGAATTACCACGTAATTAGCTGATAGTTACAAATTCTTTAAAATAGTTTGAACATTTTTGTATAAGAATAATCACTAATTTTATCAGCCTTGCTCTTTGTTGTAGAATATCAGAAAATGTCAATGAAATATAGATATCATTGGCAAGCAAGGCAGTTTTATACAGGTAGTGGCAGAATTACAATAAATACAACACCAACAAACATCAACATCTATTTTGTTGGTAGTATTAGCGAAAATTGGAAGTATAGCTGTCAAAATTTTGACAACTATTCCTAAATTCTACCAACAAAATACAACTATTTATTGTAATTCTGCCACACCTTTATAAAGCTGCCTTGTTGGCAAGTAATTGAAATGATTTTGAATTAGGGCATTGTCCAAAAGTAGCTTACTTTATGTTTTAACGATTGAATGTGTTTACTCCAATGTACATAGATTATTATGAAAAAACTTTCCCAGTGTACTTGCGCTACTAACAATAATATTAATGAATAATCATCACTGGAATAATATTGCCGAAACCTAATTACTTTTAAATTAGATTTTTGGTTTTTGCACATCTGTACATCGTACATTTATTTTGTGGTGTTGTCAATATCGTGATAAAAAAAATCACTGAATTTAAAAGATGGAACTATTTAATACCATGTTCAGACGATAATATGAAACACTTGGTTCGCTCTCCGAACCACTATTGCGAAACTAGGTGTTCAGACGGTTGTTTGTTGCATCACACTTTTGTTTACATATTTTGTGCAAATGTTTCACTAATTTTTTTTCAATTTTTATTTAAATCTTTATGTAAGTATAAAATTTTTACATTTTCAATGTGGTTATTTTGATTTTACACACATTATTATCTTTTTTTTTTTTTTCTTTGTTTAGATTATTTTGCAGCTAGTTAAAATAGCGATAATTTATTATCAAATTTGGAGATGACAGTAGTTTTTGCTTGGTTCGCAACAAGATTCAAAATGAACCAAGTTGGTTCGCTCATAAAATTTTGTATGGCGAATCATGTTGGTTCAATCAAGATTGGGCCGCGAACCACGAATGAGAGCGTGAACCTCGAAAATAGGCCTTCGTGTGAACAGCTCTACGCTATATAATTTCATCGTTTTAATCGGTTTTTAATAAAAAGGTGAATAAAATTTAAAAAAATTTATAAAAATCAAGTAAAATAAGAAACAATATATATATATAATATTACGAGTACTTGGCAAATTTAACTTAAAAAATTGTGCCTAGTATGAATAAAATTAAAAACCACTCAGCATTGCTTTTTTATGTTAAAAGTAGTAAGTATATTATTATGGTAATAACTCACTCATGCTGAATCTGTTACACTTGCATTCATGCCTGCTTACGTTAATGGGTGAAGAATTGAATGAAATGAAGGTTGAATTTTACGATTATATGGGAGAATGAAATCTAAATATACATATAGGGTGTTTTTTTAAGCTAGATAGAACTTTAAATTGTAAAAAGTAACACAAAAAATTAAATTTTGATGAAACATTTTTTTTATTTGTTTCAGTATACTCTGACAAATCATCATGAATAGACTCACGCTTGAACAACGCTACGAAATTATCCAAATTTACTTTGAAAATCAGTCGTCGATTCGCGCAACTTATAGACGACTTCGTCATTTGTATGGCGTACATAATCGTCCATCTGAACAAGCCATTCGTCGAACTGTGGATAGATTTCGTACCACATACTCTCTAGAGGATGCAATAACACCAGCACGTCGAAGGAATGTGCGTACTGAAGAGAATATCGCCGCTGTAAACGAAAGATCCAAATTTATCGATTCGTCGTCGGTCGCATGAATTGGGGCTCTGTCCGTCCACTACGTGGAAAATTTTGCGCAAAGATCTCGGCCTACACCCGTATAAGATCCAGCTGGTGCAGGAATTGAAGCCACGAGACCATTGTATGCGTCGTTCTTTCGCCGATTGGGCTCTAGAGCAGTTGGCAACTGACCCGTTGTTTTATCGCAAAATTGTGTTTAGCGATGAGGCGCATTTTTGGCTTAACGGGTTTGTTAATAAGCAAAATTGCCGCATATGGAGTGAGACCAATCCACAAGAGACCCTACAGACTCCATTACATCCAGAAAAATGCACTGTTTGGTGCGGTTTTCATGCTGGTGGCATCATCGGACCTTATTTCTTCAAAAATGAGGCCGGAGCTCGCGTTACGGTCAATGGAGATCGTTACCGCACCATGATCAATGATTTTTTGTTTGAAAATATGGATGACATTGATCCGGAGGAGATGTGGTTTCAACAGGATGGCGCTACGTGCCATACGGCGAACGCAACCATCGACTTACTGAAATCAAAATTTGGCGATAAGTTGATTTCGAGAAATGGACCTGTCAATTGGCCTCCAAGGTCGTGCGATTTGACACCTCTCGATTATTTCCTGTGGGGCTACGTGAAGTCACTGGTTTATGCTGATAAACCAGCAACAATTGACGCCTTGGAGGCCAGCATTGTTCGTGTTGTTCGTGACGTACGGCCAGCAGTGCTCGAAAAAATGGCCCAAAATTGGACGTCCAGAATGCGCTTCGTCAAGAACAGCCGCGGTGCCCATATGCTCGAAATCATTTTCAAATGTTAATGTCACGTATTGATCTTTCGAATAAAAAAAAATTTTGATTACAATTTAATTTTTTGTGTTATTTTTTACAATTTCAAGTTCTATCGGGCTTAAAAAAGCACCCTTTATAATATATAAATATACATAAGCGTTGTTTGTTTAGAAAAATATTGTTTATAATTTAAATCATACGTTCTTGAAACAGCAGCGCTCCCTCATTGGAAAAATAATCTGCCAACCTGTACCTCAAGCTAATGGCTATTTGCGTAGATCTCCGGATATGTGTTGAAAATGATCGTAAAGGTATAGTGCCACTAGTTCTTAAGTCGTTTCTCCATCCACCTTCTTGGATTACACCATCTTTCCTTTCATTATCCACAAAGGTACTCGGACAATACCAACGCTTATGATCGTTAAGCATGATGAAATTGTGGAGAATTACGTATCCTAATACAATTTCGCCAACATTTTCTGGTGACATATCAATTGTAGTAAGCAATATTCTCCAACGAGCGCACAATATTCCGAAACAATTCTCTATAACTCTCCGGACTCTGCTAAGTCGATAATTAAAAATGCGTTTTTTATTATCAAGTTAGTTCCAGGGTATGGATGCACCAAATTATTTCATAATTGGAAAGCTGCATCTCCGATGAAGAAATGTGGGAAAGGGAAGGTACAGCTGCAGTCCAAAGGCTTAAAGTACTGGTATTTTGCTTGTGATAATGGCGATAAAGGAAATATTCCTAATGTGTTACAACAACAAAAAATGTTCACTTATAATAGTATTTAACAATTTATATATATATATATATATATATATATATATATATATATATATATATATATATATATATATATATATATATATATATATATATATATATATATATATATATATATATATATATATATATATATATATATATATATATATATATATATATATATATATATATATATATATATACATATATATATATATATATATATATTTACCACCATCGCTTTGGCTGTCATAGCTTTCAACATTTACGGATATAAATGTATATTTTGCATCACAAACTCCCATTAGTACTGTGCTAAAATAACTTTTATAATTGTAATACATAGATCCAGAGTTTTTGGGGCACTTGATAGCTATGTATTTGCCGTCTATTGCGCCTACACAATTCGGAATATCCCACATTTGTTTAAAATCGGTTACAATGTCGTGATATTGGTACGTTGATGGCTCGCTGATATATGTAGATGGCAAAAGACGCCATAACAACTCGCACGTTTCCAATACAATATTGCGGACCGTAGTTTTTCCTATCTTGTGGCTCCAGGCAATAGATTGCAGTGAACATCCATGACCCAAGAATCTATAAAAAGCGGTTTTCAATCCTATTTAAACTGCTAAGATGAAGAAATTTGCACTTACAAAAGAATTATTGCCAATCTTTCTTTTGGACGAATACTTTGCCTTGATTTCTTTAGTTCATCACCAATTAAGGCCAGCAGTAAATTGAACAAATCGGGAGACATTCTCGTATGTCGAAAGAATTCTTCTTCATCCAATTGTTTGATTTTTGTAAAAACTTTTTTACTATATCCCGCTGTTATATAATCTCAATTTATGGGTGGCACTCCCCACCTTCTAACGCGACGTCTGCTTTTTGCTTTTAATTTTTTATATAGTTTTAACAAATTTAAAAAGCTGAGGTTAATAAACATTTAATTTGTATCCATTTTATAGTTCTTTTATACTTTTTACTTCAGTTATATTTTGTATTTTGTTTATTTCAAAAACATATGACACGTTTTTCCTTTGCATAATCGCATTTGCGTCTTAAGTTTACTTTACGTTACTACTATGTTACATTTACATTACATTCCAGTCGGCTAACTGAACCTTTATAAGCTTTGTCAGATTCCGTACTTCTCTGTCAACGTAAAGTATTAAAGTTGAGCTACTTTTAACGTACGTTGATAACTTTGACAACTATCTGGTAATATTTTTTGTATATTTTGATTTATTTTTTCCTTCAAAATTAAACTAAAAAAATTGTGTTAGATTTTCTGTGCTGTATCTGAAAAATAAATAAAAAGATCTTAAATTAAAATAAAAAAAAAAAAATAGTGGAATTTACATCCGTTAACAAAGTACTGATTGTGAAAACTTCATACTTCGTATACTTCATGTCAATTGAAAAAGGAGACGGACAAAGTACAACGGATTCTATGTGCCCCGGCCTTAAAACTTGTATGAAAACCATAAATTTGAAATGCGTTTTTCTCGAAACAAGCTCTTTTAGTTATGACTATGTTGCAATAAAGGAGCGATATGCATTTTGTTAATTGCCTGCATTGTTTGTACAGCGTTTGCTGTTACTGGACAAGCGGTATTTCCTTTTTTTTTAGTTATTAACACACATTTCTATTTAACTATTGCAAAGTGTAGCATGCCCAGCATGAGCGGGGTGGCGAAGACCATATGCCCAAGCTGGTATTAACAGTACGTTTGTAGCGATGCTGTGACTAACTATAACAATCTATGCCTTCACATAGGAAGTTGCACGTGGTTAATAACGAAATACCTCTAAAACTATAATCCAATACAGTTAGTTGATGCAAACCTTTAGCCAGTGCGAGTGAGACGCAAAACTCCCGAAGACCGAACAACAAAAATAACAAGCCTGGCCGCCTTAAGAAATAATTACGATGACGTGAGAGCTGTTCTTCAGCCCAAAGCTGCTCTAAGCTGAAGGTCCATACCACGCGTTTTACATGTCAACGCGTTCTAAGCGTCTATCAAAAAAGTAGAATCAGTGCAGTTGTATGAGATAAGTTACACACACGCAAAAAGTAGGTTTACGTTCTACTTTTGCACGCGTCATAAGCACTATAAAAACTGTCAGTTGTTTTTGATAGCCGCAGATCACAATTTGTTTTATTTTCTCAAAGTTATCGCCAAGAACATTTTTGCGGTGGATTGTTATTTTATGTTTTTATTTAAGAAATACATACTTCAAACATCACAAAAAACTTATCGCATGAAAAGCGTTGCATTTAACTCGAGTTTAGAAAAGTGTAGAGCGCGTAGAAAGCACAGAGCATATAACGCGTGGTATGTAACTTCAGCTTTACGCAGAACAGCTGCATCATGTTCTATTTGAGATTTCAATATTACTTTATGATTGTACACAGCGGCGAACACAGCCTACCACATTATTTCTCCTCAATGATGTGTGCAACACTTTGTAATCAATGAATGCTAACTTACAAAGTATATGACAGTAGTATATGGAGTTCCAAAAATGAATTGCGTTCATCTTTTATATTACATTTGTTAGTGCGTATTTTATTTTTTAGTTGTAAATCAAACGTTCGTCGTCTTTGTCAGACTATGTTGCAAAAATTTTAGTCGACAAAATCAGGTAAGAGTGCCTTGAAAACATTATAAAAAAGGTGCAAGAAATATAAAACATTTAATGAAAAAATAAATGAATGCAGTAAACATAAAAACAACAAATTTATTTAATGGAATAGTCGGAAAAAAACTGAAGTGCGCAGTACGTGGTCGACCTGCTTACAAAGCAAGCGAGATTGTATCCGAGCTGCCTACTGCCGACTTAAAAAGTATGTTAAGAAGTAATGAGCTTTTGTTGAATGAACACCCCACGACCTCGCTTACTTCGTGTGCAGGTGGTAGGCGTTCACTCTACAAATGCGGCAATGTATATGAAAATGTATACTAGGTTCGTATATGAGATGGTGTGCATTACTAACTTACAAGTGTACATCGGGTACACTTGTAGGGTAGGGATAAAAAAGAGTTATGTCGCTAGCATACATTATAAGTTTGTCATGTGGCTTGAGATATATTATTTAGAAAAATTGTGAGCATAAAAAGACTTTCTCTGGTATTCTAAACTCAACTATATAAATACCACTTTTGTCACTATAAATTGCTACATACTGCAATATGCTTGCCTTCTTGTAATCCGTAATAGGGAAGCTTTTGAAACAGTATGTTATGCTCAACTAGGTCAAACCCTCTTGAGAAGTTGGAAAACAGCACCCACACCAATAAAGTCTCTGCCTAGAAAGATATTACTTTTTTAATTTTATTGAAAACAATATCACTTATAATAATGTATTTTTTTTTTGTATTTTTCCATTATTATTTAATAATGCTAAAATGTTGCCAAGTAAGTCTTTAAGGCGTACCAGCAAACACTTAACTGTACATTTTATTGTTTTTGAAATAATATCTTAAGCAAAATTCACGAAAAGTTCCCATATTTTTTTGTGGAATGTATATATGTTGAGTACTACATATTTACACACAAAATCCACTTTTTTTATCTTGGAACAGTGCTTAGGAGATGACCCCTACATATGCAGTACAGGAACGAGGAAAATAAGTTATGAGGAGGAGGAAAGAGGGAGTATTGTTTTTTGAGGTTTGACTTGATCAATAACAACAAGAAAGACCAAAGCAAACTCTATTACAGCATGTAAAATGTTGGAATTAAATTAGTTAATACTGAGCAGTGCCCAGTGTGTATACCTTCGACACTGCTGAGACAAACAAAATTTAGTGCAACATATTCCACACTACAAAATACTGAAGTACATTGAAGAGAAATTATGAATGAACATATGAAAAAAAAAAACATCGTAGCTGAAGTCGGCTTATTTTTAGCCGCCGCACTTACACAATCGGCAGCTTCTGCCGACTTAGAGCACTGCTACACGCTCAATATATATTGAACGCGATCCAGTATCGCGATATTTATTGAACGTTTAGCACGCAGTATTGATAGATCGTGATCCATATCGCAGAATAGCCTAATATTCTGAACTCCAGATCGTGGATAACGGATCACGCAATAGATATTGAACGTGCAGCATTCTTCGTGTAGTTAAATCGCGATACGTTGGTAAGAAGTTAAAAAAAAAACAAAATACATAGACCAAAAAATTAAACGTATAAAAAGAAAAATATAATAAATTTGGGTAAAGATTTTTTCAATAAAGTTTAATAGCAGAAGAAATTGAAAGCGAGCATGGTTTTTAATATACCATCCGCACAGCACAAAAATAACGTAAATACTGACGCGATAAATATTGAACATGTAGCATACACTTGTGATCCATCAATCCATTAAAATGGATCGCGATCCAAATATCGTGTAGCAGTGCCCTAAGAGTTTGACAGCATGATCATACCACAAACTGCTTCTTGTTATTGTTACGCTATAATTAGTACCACGTTGGACGTTTTTTTAGAATATTTTTCAGTCGAGAATTTGCTAGAAGCTTACATTTTCTTAAAATTTTAATTAATTTGAACAACCTATTGTTATTTAAAATCAGTTTTGTGAAAATAAATTGAGTAACATACGAGTATTGTTATTTACTATTTCTATTCCAAAACATTTTTTTTATAATTTCAATAAAAATTAGTACACACACGTAACTAAAGTAGTTACATACATACATACATACATACCTATGTATACTGGCAAATTAAAGTTTACGTTATTATTAATAATAACAAAATTGGTAAAAAATTCATTTAAAAGTTCTTATGTGCATAATGCTCATTTATTAAAAAAAAAACCTTAAACTCAAAACTCCTAGTTTCAAAAAAAAAAAAAAAAAAAAAAGAAAACCTTTGAAATAACTACATTCTATACGCTTCTTAGAAAATACATATACATATATGGTTAGATAATAGTTCATACAAGAGGTAGTTTAATAGTTATTTGAGCTTGGTACAGTACAAAGAATAGTATTGTTAACAATTTTGCATTTTTAGCTAGAAAAAATAAGGTTTATATTTTGAATTATGACATCGTTTTAGTATATGAACGATATGCAGTAAATATTTTTTTTTTTTTTTGTTAAGCGTTTTTATTTATTGAATCATCAAAATGAACTAACAATAAGTATTCAAATCTTAATACTAAATATTAAAAAAAAAAAAAATAAATAAAATATGCTTTTTACTTACGTTCAGCCAATGCTAGACAAAAAGTTCTATTATGTGGGAGCAATACCGGTAGAATCACCTATTGAACGTTCTGATGGTGGCAACGGTATCCCATCTTCTCAACCGACTGTGGCCGCCAAAATTAAGTATATTATGCGGATTTGGATGAAGTTCCAGTTTACTGACATACCTTGTCGCGTACTTAGAAAACTCCTCTTTTACCAGCGGAACACTCAGATCTTTATGAGTTCGTGGATTTTTTACATACCATGGAGCTGCAGTAATCGTTCGAAGAATTTTGTTTTGTCGCCTTTGGATTTTTTCAATGTTTGACGCTGAGGCGGTGCCCCATAACTGAATTCCGTAGCACCATATAGGCTTTAGTATTGCGTTGTATAACAAAAGTTTGCAATCTAATTTCAATGTAGAATTTCTGCCCATAAGTGCAGTAAATATGTACAGAAAAATTTTATATAAAAAGCTTGTTTAAGTAATATTTGAATATGTGATATCTTAATAAATTAAAATTTTATGTAAAAAAAATATATATGTGTGTCGGCTACAGCCGGCTTTTAACGCCCGCTGACCTTCTTCTTGCCCAACCGCCGACGCCAACAAACATGTGACGAATTGAACCTCTGCTTGCTACCTATTCCGGTGCAATTTGGTTTCATACGAAATTCATAACGAACTTATATAGAAAATACGGACAGCAGCAATAACAGACGTCTATACAGGTTGGAAGTCAGAACACTACTCACTTGAGTCAAAAAGTCCATAGATGCTAAGAACCGAGAGCAGTGCAAACAACTCCATGTTGAGGATGTTATAAAACTTTCAGAAAAGTTTTTTTCTATATGTACCTACTTCGCGTATATAGCTTAATTGCTGTGACAGCGTCACAATGCAAATCACTACCATGACAATTTTTAAATTAATTCAATGACTCCTCTTAGAGCAGGGCAACAATGTTTCATATTAAACATTGGGATACATAGTTAAGTGTTTGCAAATATTTTGAATAGGTTTCCATGATTAGGGTGGCTGCTATGAAATGCCCACTAGCTAATAATGCAGAATAGACAGCTAGGAAACATAAAAAACAAGCTGTTTTTATATTTTGATTGGTAACAATATTAGTAGCTAATGAAGTAAATAAATATAATACAAAATTCTTGCAAACAAACTAA
Source organism: Thecocarcelia acutangulata (assembly GCA_914767995.1). Lineage (NCBI taxonomy): Eukaryota > Metazoa > Arthropoda > Insecta > Diptera > Tachinidae > Thecocarcelia > Thecocarcelia acutangulata. The sequence continues at coordinate 483,917 of OU612097.1, forward strand.
TAACACTCATGGTTGTTTGTTATACAGCACTTAAATACTTCACAACTTTTTTTTAAACTTAATACCACTGTGTGTACAACGCCTTTGCCGAACATCGCCTTCTATTTATACTTCTTTACTACCTTCTACATTGTTCGTGAGTCTTCTAGTTATTGGTAATTTTACACTCAAATGTACAATTCAAATAGCCACGTACATACACACAAACAGTAAGAACGCAACCACATCAACACTAAAACCATTGAGGGTTGATTGTTTGTATATGCACTTCGTTTTTATTTTTATGTTGTTTGCACCATCAACGACTGTTTTTAGATCAACGGCTGCACAATGGGTTAGAAATGATACAAGTTCGCAACAATATGTTGGCGTATGTGCTTCTACTAACATGTAAAATACAAATTCTTAAGAACTTCATTCCTAAATAGTAATTCATTATACGAAGTTTGAAAAAAGAGACATATTTTCGTGTTTATTAAAACATTATTCGTATAGTTGTTATTACAGAAAATAAACCATTCTTGATTTTTAGTTCGTGCAAAAATATTGAGCGCGTCTCATGTTCTTTTATCTATATTTAACATTTTTTATGTTTAGTGCTTAAACTTGATTAAAAAACCACATTTCATTTATTGGCTTCGTATTTAAATAAACCCTGAATTTATTTGACTCTTCCACACATTGAAATTGAAAAGCACAAATGCCATAATGAGGAGCACAAATTTAAAATGACGCACATCAGAGTTACAATTTTTCAACTGGATGCAAAAAAGTGAACCGCACCACACATTTAAGTCAATATAAAACACAAATGTTTTCGATGAACCAGTGTGATTGGAGTTTTGTGAATATATTATTGGCTTCGAGGCCAATAGCATTTTCATATTTAATATTAAATAAAAAAAATCTAAATACTAAGAAACAGCACAATGAGTGTTTTGTGACCATTTGCGACCATTGTTATGAGTGGATTAAACAAATTGGTTCAATTTGTTTTATTTTTCTATTTTTATGTCAAGTAACAAATAAAAAAAATAAAAAAACAATAAAATTACTCAATTTCATTTCAAGTTTCCTTTTGACCCTTTTTTTTTGTTAAAATTTTACGTTATTACATGTTATATGATTTTTTTTTCACTAACGTGTTAAAAAGGGTTGACATTTGCCTTTCATTTAATTTATCCAACATGACACTTGATTAGTTGTTTAATTTGCTCATAAAAAGGGAGGTCAATGAAATTCATTAATTTAAAAACGAAATAATTGGTTAACTTTTGAAAAAGGGCATAATTAAAACAAATTTAAATAATTTAATTTTTTAATACAGTGGAATAAATAGGTACGAGTTAAAGAACAGCTTTGATCTGTTGCAAACATATCATGATAACATGATAAACATTTCATTGTATTCAAAGATGAATTAGTGTTGAGCCACACAAATGCGCTGTTGATTTTTAATCAGCAAACATATTTAGCAACATCTTCGCTATGCGAGTGTGATCACGGTTAAGGTTCGGCAATGATTGCTTGCTTTTGAATTTTTGTTCGTCGAAGATATGCAATTAAAACTATTCATAAATGAAGTAACTGGTATACATATATCTAAAGAGATAAATAAACTATGCCAAAGCTCATAACGATACAAATACAAACACAAATTAAACAGCAGTAGTTTTCTCGCCATATGAAGTTTACAACACATAAATCATTCTATAATTTGTTTTAGTCTCTATTTCTTGATGTTCTGTTTTTATAATATTTGTTTGTTTTTTCAATTTCTACAAAGAAGTTAAACTCGCACATTTTTACGAAACACGCGTTCTTCGTCCAAAGCTCATCCATTTGTGGTCGATTACCCAGGGAACTGCACAACGTATTAAGAGAGAATTCGTTTTTCAGCCGCACGCTTCGCCTGTGGAATAACTTGCCTACAGACGTGTTTCCTATCTGTTATAACATTGGAATGCTCTAGTCAAATGTTCACAAACACTACTCCCTCTTCCTCCCTGCTCTTAACCTATTTTCCTAGTTCTGGCACAATGCACTGCATATGTAGGGGTCATCCCCTGAGTACTGGTCCAAAAAAAAAAAAAAAAAAAACTGCATATGTAGGGGTCATCCCCTGAGTACTGGTCCAAAAAAAAAAAAAAAAAAAACTTTAATACAATACTAAAAATTCTAACAAGAAAACTTTTTCATGATTCAAGCATTAAACACATTCGAGACAGCAGGCTACACGAACACACGACTACAAATGCCGCTGGCTACAAATGTAGCCTGCAGCCAGCTACCTAAATATAATGAAAACGGCAACTATATAATAAACAGCTGATATTGTTTTCCTTATGTCTTCACAAATATTAAAAAGCTTTTTTGCATACAAAATGGATGAAGGAAATTTAGAAAATTTTATAGTAGCTATTGCTAAAATAGTGCGAGCTTCTTAGTATTCGGTGTAGTAATATATATATAAATATTAAAAAATTAAATATTAGGTAATCACAATCAGAATTTACAATTAAAATTGAAACTTCTAAAATATGAACAGCTGCTTTTTTTGCATTTCGGTGGTGCCACTTACAATTTTTTTTTAGCTGTTTTTAAAGCTATCACCTAGTGAAGAGCAGGAGCAAAAAATCCAAGAAAATACAATGAACTATATGAAGACTAAAGTAATTTGTTTAAATAAATATAATTTTTGGAGGTTTAGAACTTTGTTTTTTGTTTTTTTTATAAAAAATTAACAATTCAAAATCTTTTATTTCTCGATATTTCTATAACAATTTGTTATCATCGTCAGGAAAATTAAAATGTTATTAAAATTTTAAATTGAAAAATTTTTGTCAAAAAATTCCTATATACAAAAAATGTATACACAAAGAAAAATGCATAACAATATTAACAAATTGAAAAATTAAAATATAACATAATTTAAATTAAACTTATTCTGCAACCAACACATGCCCTGTTAACGATTACAACATGTTGTACCTTATCCTTAAGCACATGGCACATGTTGCTCACAGAATAACATTACCATAAAAAAAAAAAAACAAGAATTTACCAAGCTGAATTATTAGCGTTTCGTAGTTATAATTATTTGAAGACACTTCACATTTTGTATTAAGACTTGTGAAAAATTCAAATAAAAGTGATAAATTGTATGGCAAGAGATTTGACATCATAACACTTTGAGAAATTTATCTAAACAATAAAATTGTTTATAGAACAGGATTGCATTTTTCACAAAAGCAATTAATAATCATTTACAATTCTCATCTGAATCATAGTGTTACACTAAAATTTGTTACTAGTTCACATGACTATTATATGCAAACATATATTTTTTTATTGTTTTTTATAAAAATCAATACTAAAACAAATAAATAAATATTAACTTCATCTTGTCTTTCAATTGAATAACAAAAATTAATGAAAAAAGTTTTCATCAATTGTGTTTGCGCATGGGAGATAATATGAAAACGAGGTTTTTTTTTATTGTTTCGTTTTTTACAGATCACTAGTGTACACTACATATTTATGAATTCCTAAACAAAATTTTAGTAACAATGAAATGAAATAAATAAATACACAAAACTAAAATTATCCGACATTCAAATAATACTTTTCATAAATTATTTTTATCAAAATCATCGTATATGTGATTAATAAAAAAATTTTAGATTTAAATAAGAATTTTCACAATATATAAAATAAAAAAAAACAATATCTAAAATCACTAAAATTGTCTTAGAAAAAGGTGCAATCAGTTTTAAAAAAGGTTGACTGAAAAGAGTGCTCTACAGAACATTTTAACTTAAAATTCGTTTATGAATACAGTTTTATCGTGTTTCCTCTAAAAATGATTTGAATAACTGTTTAACATTTTTATGAATACATTTAGTAAATTTGCTCTCAAAGCGCTAATTTATTTGTCTTTGCTTGATACATTGTCATCACTAACAAAGCTTTTGTAGCCAACAAAAATAGAAATTAGTTTAATTGGACTACAACGACAAAATCAGCATGGACAAAAACCTGCAGCCGTATTGCTTGCTGTTTTCAAAATAATCATTCTCATAAGAACACGTGTATTTTAATTTTGGCCTTTTGTAGCTTGTAGCCTGCTGTCTCGAATGTGTTTAATGCTTCATTTTGTGTGCTTCTTCTTCCATCACCTCATTGTGCAAAATTTTCTTTGAAATGACAAAATTTTGCGTTAGACAACACAAACATTCAAGATGTTTGCGCAAAAATCGTGCAAACATGCTTCAAATATACAGTCAAATCCAGATAATTCGTAATCGCAATGGGACCGTCCATTTTTTACGAATTATAGGGGTTTTCTATTTAGCGAGGTTTCGATTTAACGGGGTTAAAATAAAATAAATACGAATTAACGGGGGTTTTTAATTTCTTTACTAAAACTATAAAAAAAATATAAAATATTATATGTATTAAATAAAATACAAAATAATTAAAATAAAAGTGCAAATTACATGAATTTTACGCTATTTGATAATTTTAATATCAAACAAATAATGGTAATAGGCCACTAATCGGAATGGTAGACTGCCGAGACTGCGTAAACGCTTTAGCTTACTGCTTGAAGATTTTTGCTTAATAAATTCTCTTTTTTGAAGTAAGAGTTGATGGAGCAATTTCAAATCGCTTAAGGCCCAATCAGACTATTATACAAGTATAAATACTTTCATTAGATTTTGTGAGATAAAAGTCTAAACACATTTCTTGCGACTGTCAAAAAGTCTAACGTAAATTAGATTTTGCATTCACACCATCACACTTGATATAAACCAATATAGATTTGCCATCATAAAACTTTTCACGGCGGCAGGTGTGCTATTCGTCGTAGGCGATAGACGTGCCGGCGCGTGAAATTCTTCAACAGTTAAAATAATAATTATGTATAACACATCCAAATTCAATAGCACAAACATATTTTATGTTCTAAATATAGCATGAGCAAAATACATTTATAAATGATAGCTAAATTCCAAATTTCGAGCTTTTTTATAACGACAAAAAATACTATCAGTGACGGCATCCCATCGGCTACGAAATAGCGGACTACTCAATTTTTAATTAGCTGGTTTGCTAAAAAACACAACCCTGATCCAATGTAAAGTATTATCGTTTTGAAAAGTTTCAAAAAACAACAAAGTCGTATGGGATGTCAAATTTTTATCGTATTATTTTTCGTATGTATGACGGATTACATTCAGACTATCAGACTTGCACGTATTATTTGAATTTTTGACAAGTATTAATACAAAGTATAATAGTCTGAACTGGGCTTTAGCAACATCTATTTTGTTCTCTCCATTGTCAATGGCTGCAAATTTTTTTTTTGTAATACCGACAGAGTTTAATGCGTTCGCTTTGACATTTTTCTTTGTTGTTCATGTAACAAACTGATCTTAAGAAAACAAATACACATACACCCAAGCTAAAACCCACGAGAAAAAAAATAGCGGTAAACAAAAATCATTCTTTCCATGTTTCTGTTGTTTTATTCCGGTTTTATTTTATTACTTCCTGTTCAAAAACAAACATGTCCGTTTACTACCGAAGCTAGACTCCGACAGTGACTAGTATGTGAGCTATTAAAACCCATGTTTCAAAGGAATTATATTTTTATCTCGGATTTCTTTTCTACCAAGTCTATTGCATAATTATTCATCACTCTGACGCTCGTAATGAATTTCCTCTATTTATTTAGGCACAGGCGAACATATCTTTAACGATTTTTTCTCCATAATTTATTATTTTTGAGAACTGAACTCCGCACATTTCCCCCTGTCTCTGCATTGCAAAGAAGTTCGACTGTACGAGCAAAACATAAATACCATAAATGTGGCTCATGGATGCGCAGTATTAACATTCACTAACACTAATACCCCACTTTTTATGTTGTGGCTTGCTTTCATGACATTTGTTTAGTTTAAGACAAAATAATGGTATTGAACGGATAAATCCAATGGTAAAATAGAGGGATACTTACAAACGGACTGTCGAGTGAATGAACATCAAATTCTCATCTTCTTTGAGTCATTATTTTGCAACAAATTAAAAAAGATGGAAATGAAATTGCAAAATACGAGTTCAACAAATAGAAGTAAGAAAGGAAAACAAGATGTGGACATGAGTGAACATTGCTTTTGCTGTTTCGTAGTGGTTTAGAGTACAGTATTGTGATTACAACAAATCATTGTTGTAGTTTTTTTAACGTTACTTGCATGAATATGTGTGGATGTGTGTGTATGTGGCTGTGTGAAACGCAACTGCCAGCATTTCAGGCGTTAGCAGATTATTTAAAAACAAGTAGAAAGAAAGAAGTTGCTTTCACCGTTATTGTTAGTTATTTTCAATTTATTTTATTGCTTATTTTATTTTTTTTTTATTTATATTTTTTTTTATTTTTTTTTGTAGAAGTTTAAGAGCGAAATGAAGAAATAAAGTATGTAATTGATATTAAGCATGAATGCGTTTGTATTGTATTGTTTTAGATGCTTTTTACTCCTTGTTCTTGACGTTCTATTAGATGCGTACGAGTACACATCCAAAATGTACTTGATTGTTTGTTAAATAATGTGACAAAAAAGTCTTTATTTCCTATCTTCTATGTGCTAGTTTAAAAGAAAATTTTTTGTTTTATGCCATCGGATGAACAAAGATGAGATAGTAGCTGCATTATTTAATTAAGGCTGAAATGTGGTCAAAAATGCCAGATTTCTTTACCTAATAAATATTAATAAAAAGGAAAGTGTATGAACTGTTGAAATATAATGAGGCAATATTTGGACGTTGAAACCTGCCTCAGACGTGTTAGACTTTAAATTTACATGAATTTGCGACGTATGAGTATGTACATAATGTCAACATAATGAAAGATGCAACGAATCAATTATATATAAACCATAGAACTTAAACGCAGTAAAAGTAAAAGTATGGAAGGGCAAATTTACTAAACGAAATTGGTATACGTTGCTTTGTCTGATCTAATATTTTTAATACTTAAATATGCAGACTACTTTTGATAATTTGAATCATTCGATTATTTAAACCGTTTTCCCGGACCTTTGAAACACACTTGATAAATGGAAAAGAGCACGTGCAATCTGGATGAGGCCACTCTATAATTTCGAACCTGTATTCTGTAGAAAAAGTTTGTAAGATTCATGCTTGACGAATAATGAGGAAAACTACTTTTGAAAAAAAAAAATATTGAGGAATATGTCTACTTTAGAGCTTAAATGATGTCTTAAAATAATAATTAGTATACAAAAGTATCCGAAATAACCTCAATTGAAAATATTGGCTTATGTACATAGAAGAGACATTTTAAGTTTTCTTGTCAATGTTCCTATTAGACGGGAGGACTCAAATGATCACATACAAAGTATACTATTCTCACAAAAAACCTCATGAATTTAGCTGCACACAAGGAAAGTATGTTATGCTATTTATAATGTTTTGCCTGAAAAATTATATATAAAATTTTTACGTTTTTTAATTATTTTTTTCAAATACTAAATGCTATTGAAATAAAGTCTTCAATTCGTACGAAAGGCCTCCCCAAATCTCCACCAATATGTAATATGTAATATATACGTGTATTCACGAATGTGCTTGCGCGCTCTTTATTTTACTCATTTCATTTGCGAATCCTTAGTTCTTCAAAAAAAAAAAAAAAATTATCTTTTTGGTCTTTGATCACTTCATTCTTTGTTTACATATTTTAAACTTCTAGTTTTCATTTCACTGAACTGACTGCTCTTTCAGCTCAGCTCATTAACTGAACTAGTTGATTCAACAGCTTGACACCTCAATGACTTTTATTGCTTAGCTAATTTCAGTAATATACATTGTAAATGCTCTTTAAGCTTCGATATTAAATTTTATAATACCCTACAGACAGTCAACTCAGACGAATAGTTAGGTTAAAAGTAAATATGAACAAATAATAATAATAATTTTTTTTTGCTTCAAAATAATATATATATTTTAAATTTAAAGAATAATAATTAAAATGCTAGCTCGAAAGCAATTGGTTGAAATAAGTGGCTACAAAAGTTATGTTGGACTGGTGTTCCATAAGGAAAGTATGTTAGACTCACTTTTATTTACTATTTATCTTAATTATATAATGAATCTTGGGGAATCTATATTTGTATGCAGATCATGTTTGTTGTTTTTTTTATTCTTATAAACATGAAATAGCTTTAAAAGCTCATATGAACGTGCCGCAGTGTTAATGACAGAGATTTTGAGGGTAAATAAAATAATTTTAAACACTAATAGAACAAAAATATTGAGATTTAAATCTTATTTGAATGATAGTGAAGTTTTTAGTATATAAAGAATTCATATAAACAAATTGAGATTTTCGTAAAATTTGCTTAAATTTCCATTAGTTTAAAGGAAAATAAACTAGGAATATATTGTTAAAAAAATTTATCACATCTAGCCTAGTATGTATCTGTTGATCTGTTTGTTATAAATGTACAAAACATTCACACAAACAAGATAAAATTAAAACATACTACGCAAACAAACAATCATACATGATTTAAAATACGCAAAATTCCAAGTAAATGCAGAAATGTTGTTATTTCTGCATTCTTGGTATTTCGTTTCTTCAGTGATGTTAACTATACGGTAATTACCGTACTGTACGGTCATTTTGGAATGCGAAAGGTAGGCAGGTGATTTCCATATGTATACGGTAATTTTAAAAAGTTTTAACTTCTAAGTGTTAGACCAAAAAAAATGTTTTTAACGTGTCGACACCTGCTACAAATCACTTAAAGTACGTTTCATTACAACTAGGCAAAATAGCACCAATCGGAGTTATATTCTATTTGTTTTTGCCATAAATATATTAATAACTGTTGACATCACTTACTTTTGCCACCTTATATTTTGATTGGAACAATTAAAAAGAAAAAGTCAACAGTTCTGTTCATTGCGAACTTTTTGTAAAATAAGATCTGAAAAATGGTTCTCCTAAATACTTTCTATCCAGATTTGAATTTGGACATTCTTCGAGTTCGCATACATTTCTTTGTCCTTTATTCAATTCTCAAACAATGCAGCGTTCGTTTGTGGTAAGAATATGTCGAATTTGGAATACATTTGTGCCCTATAGTTAAAGACAGTTTGCTCATTCGCCTATTGAATTTAAAAATATTTTATTGTTAAATCTATAAACTATTACTGCATATTATCTTTTAGTGATAGTGGTGAAACTTCAATGTTTCATTCCTTGTTTTTTATTCAGTTATCCAGATCCAAGACGTATTTAAATATTTAAGTGCTTAAGAATGTATTAAAAAATACGTATATGATACATGTTTCACAAAGATTACAACAAATTTGTATATTAAAATTTTAACATTATTTAAATTGATAGTTTAAGAACATAATACTGTGCCATGTTTAATTACTATGTAATCAAGTTGGCCATACCACTGGCTTACCGATTATAAATAAAATATTTGAATTGAATTGAAATACATACATTTACGTTACCCATGCATATATAATTGAATGATTGCTTTTTTTTTGGATACCGACAACTCTGATTCTTCTAATGAAAAAAGCAGAAAGAAGTCAGCTACTCATAGGAAGCAAACTTATTCTTCTTCATGGGAAAAAACTTTTAATTTTATAACAAGAAGTAAAAAAAGTAAATTTTCCTACCACTGCAAAATTTGCAATTTTGACGGATGAGCGGGTGTTTCCGAAATAAAACGGCATGCTGCAAGTATTCGGCATCTAAGAATATGTGTGAATGTGTATATGACGATTGTAGAAAATGACAAAGACGTAGAAATAGCAGGCAGGTCGGCGGCAATGGGTCAGTTTATTTTTAAACTTTGTGCAAGGGAGTCATAAGCCAAAGTAAGCAAGTCTAGTGCTTTAGTACACAGTGGTATCAAGTGTAAATAATGTAAAGTTGTGAACTATTTATGTACTGTGTAAAGAACAACTGTGTGAGTCATTATTTCATTTGCAATTGAAAAATCCACAAAAAAATTTTTAAAGGCAAACAGATAACGATATATAGCGCCATCTTGTAGCATCTAAAAGAGACAAACATAATTTGTTTGATTTTTTTTTAAATTCATCTTGCTAATTAATCTAGTTCAATAGTATCTATTTGGACTTTTATCTTTTTATATTCTTAGTTTATTTTCTTTTAAGCCAATTAAGGCTATGGAAATTTGAGCAAAATTTACGAAAATTGCAATTTGTTTTAAACAAAAAAAAAAATTTTTTTTTTGTAAAAAATATTGGCGATTCTCACGATTCGTAGTTAAGTACTATTGTAGAGCTTGTACATATTATAGATTTAGTAAATTTTGGTAAATTTAAAACTTAACAAAAAATTCATAGATTTTACAATACCAAAAACCGTAGTAGATTTGGTAAACGTAGTAAGTTCCTTTATTTACAAGTATGAAACTAGAGTTGGGTAGTTCGCGATCGAACTAGTGTCACTGAACTATTCACTTCAGGAATCTAAGTGAGCCGATCATTTCTGCGAGCTCTTTTAGTTCCGTAGTTCATGTTTCTTCCTTTTGTCTTCAACTTTTCTTTTTCGTTTATATTTCTTTCTGGTAGATATGTATACGGAAGTAGTCAAACAGTGCTGCCAGAATTTGCCGTTATATACAACTATTCATTCAGAATATTAGACAACACAATTTTACTTTGTTTTTTTGTATTATAAAAATAAATGATATGATATGCGACCATAATTGAATATGAAAACATCGAGACATCATCACAAATATATCGTTTTTTTTTTTCTTTTTAATATATGTATATATATATATATAAATATATATATATATATATATATATATATATATATATATATATATATATATATATATATATATATATATATATATATATATATATATATATATATATATATATATATATATATATATATATATATATATATATATATATATATATATATATATATATATATATATATATATATATATATATATATATATACATATATATATATATATATATATATATATATATGTATATATATATATATATATATATATATAATAGCTGTGGAATTTATTTTATAATATTAGAGATATTTATCTAGAAATTTAATCAAATTAAGTTTTGTTAAAACATTAAATATTTTATAGTATTATAAAAAATGAACAACTTCGTACCCATATTATTAGTCCATTTTAGCCAAATGTTACCAATTTATTACCATACGAAAGTTGAAATAAGAATTAAACTTATAAAATCCATAAAAAATGAAATAAATTTTGGAAATAAAAATATTATATTGAGTTACTTGTGCAATGCGAACGTAAAACATGTAGCAATGAAGTTGGAACAGTTTGCATAACTAGGATTGTGTACATGTGAACATATGTATGATTTGTTGGTAACATATTTTGCTGTGTGCTTTCGTGATCGCATGCAACCGTTACATTTAGCAGTATCGTCCATACAGGCACAGAGTTGCACTTGTTTATTAAATTTCCGCTGCATTGGTTTCTCATATCCGTTTCCTTTTGCAATACGTTGCTTTTGTTTAATATTGATTGAATATATGGTCATGGTGTTAACTGACTAGCTTGTTTGTATTTTAATATTTCTGCAATTTGTGTTTTCTTCGTGGAGAAAGTTGTGCAGGGCAATTTATGCAGCATGAAAAGTAATAAAATCGAAATGCAATTAAAAGCTTTCAATGTTTTTGTTTCTGTTTTATAAATGACAAAGATGAAATTTTGTCAAAAGTTTTTCCGATTATTCAGCAATTGAAATCCCTGTTTACAAATCACAATATTTAGTTCGGATGTTAAATATGAATTTCAAGTGAAGCATTGGCTAAGTTCAGTTAAGCTAAATTGCTTACTAACATCATTGTGTAACGGGCTCATTAATTAATTTGTAAACATGCATATGTACATATGTACTCGTATGTGTTGTACATACATACGAGTACATACTTTTTTTTTTTTTGTTGAAACACAATTGAACTGAGCGTTGAAGATTTCCAGTATCTGTAAGCAGAAAGTTGCTGATGGGACTACATACTTTATTAATATAAATTGCACAGTGGAGTCAGCCTATTCAAAGTTCATAACAAAAAGATATTGACCAGCAAAATCTACTACGAGGCTACAAGCTCTTTAATAAAACGATGATTGATGTGTAGTTTTGGAAATCCAATTATAGTAAAATCAAAAAATTTTAAGACCTCAGACTGTTTCTTTTTATATTTAGAAAACTTAGAAACAGGGTGCCCCAAAAATTCACCATGGTGTTTAAAAATATAATATTTATTTAACAAATATATATATTTTTTATATCTTTTCTTCAGATATATAAAACATAAAAAATGGAAATTTTTTACGCTAAGTATGGAAAATAGTGTTCCGTAAATATCCCGAGTTTTTAGTCAAAGCCAATAGTTTCGAGATATTTGGAAATTAATTAGCCAGCACTTTCGCCGGATTTGTCAGCATTCGAATATTTTCTTTGGGGTTATTTGAAAGTCATAGTTAATACGATGCAATCCAACAAAATTGTTGCAGGCAGTGCAGTGTTTTTAAAAATGTTCGTTGCGAAGTTGAATACAGGGCAGTGACATTACTTTCTTTACTTTCCGTAAAAATGGGTATTTACTTGGATGAAAAGCTTAAATTCAATTTTCAAATAACCAGGAGACTGGTTTCCTATAAAAATAAACTTTTAGCTAAATCTCTATTTGTTTTTTCATGTAGAAGTTCATCAAACTTTAATAAATTAAGAATATTCTTTAACCGCGTTATAAGATTTGTTTAATGAATTTAAAAAGATGGTGTTAGGAAATGTCTGAGCTTTTGGGTATCATTTGTCCATTATGATTGTTACTAGGCTGTATTCTGCAAAGGTTTGGTTTTCGGGTGAGTGTATAGTGTGTAGGGGAAAGAGTTAAATTTAATTGCCTGGCTCACGATGTCGTTTCGTTAACGTTCGCTAATGTTTTATATTAAAAACAAGTGACTTATAGTCAACTATTATTCAACTAACAAATATATCGGAGGTAGACAAGGCAAATGATACAAGATGAGGGAAAAATAAAGCTTATAAACAGCATCGGAATAGGTTTTTTGAGCTTAAAAATTATTACGAACGCTTACGAAACGTCATCGTGAGACAGACTGCTAATTTTGCTTTTATTACTCTTTGTCTTTTTTATTTAAGCATTATATTTGTATAATAGTTTATATAGTAAAATTATCTATACTATATATGTATAAGTTGAGGTCATACTTCCCCACATTTTTTTATAATCGATTTATCCTATGAGAGGTTTTTTGGTTATTGAGGAATAAATAAATAAACTAAAAAAATCGCATTTTATATATTGTATAAAAAATTTTTAAGCCCTATTACTTTGATAAATTTGGGCTGCCCTGTAATATATTTCAACCACATTTTGCTCTATTCTGATCTACGAGTATAAAAAACTTGTTAATATTACAATCCTTAAGTTTAAGCTTGCAAGTTGAAGGACTACATACTTTATTAATGGAACACTAGATATCAACACAGCAGCTTTTGTTTGTACTTATAGTTAGTGACTAAGTAACAAAGAGTGTTGATTGTTTGAAAGTACACTTGTGTTATTACAAGTTTTATTGTTATAAAGCCCTGAAAACGTGGCTACCCAGCTAATACAAATTTTATTATACTCGGCTAACATAAAAGGGTTGGTTAAACGTAAATATATGAAAAAAGGTAAGTAGAGAATGCCGCATGTTATGCGACAAACAAAATCTGGTGTAAAACTGGATCTAATACTATAAAAGAAGATTTGTTTAGGAAATAGTATGCAATTGAATCGGGAACCAGTGATGATTACAAAAATATGATACGTTTTCATCATTAAAGAAGAGATTGTTAGTTGACCGAATACGAGCAGAAACTGCATATACGAGTACTTAAAAATTAGATGTAAATTATAGTATGAATTTAAATTGAAATATATTTCTTTATAAATTTAAAAAATATTATATAAAGTTGTTTTCAAAAAGAATCTGCAATAATTTATAGGCTTCGTTTATATTCGAACCAAGCAAATTAAAAACAAATTAAGCAGGGGGTAAAATTTTATTATAGCGCCGTAAAACTACGACCAAACGAGTTTTTTCGCCAAAAATTCCAGAGTTGTGTCAGTGCAGACAACAACATAACTTTTTGTAAATTAATTCATGCTGTTATTTTTCAGGGTTTGAGTTCGTTTTATCTCTTCTCAAATTAAGAAGGATTTTTATCAATAATAAATGCCGTGATCAATGACTCTTGATCAAAGAAGACAAGAAAAATTGACTACAGCGGGGCGACAACTAGCTTTTTCGTAGCTCCAACACTATTCATCATCACCCAACAGATCTCGAACTCGGGATCATGATCACTCAACCATCGAGCCCTTGATTTTTTTTTTTTTAATTAGTACCTAAACAAGTTTATTGTGTCTTAAATTATTCATTGTCGTACTTTACAGGTATCCAAAGTAAACTTTAGTGTTTTTATTTAATAACTAAATTGTAAAATTTTCAATTTTGCATTTTGAAGTCTATTGCGTTCTTTAGAGACGGGGTTTTAAAGATTATAGCAAGCATTTTTATTTGGGCTTCTATTTCTATTATATCATTCAGAAATTAAAGTTGTTTTTTTTTATAAAATAATGGAATTTCTACCCGAATTTCCAAAAATGCGTGGACTAAATTTTACTTTACAAAAGGATTTTCGATGAATGCGTTGGTTACAGCAACCAAAAAAAGAAAAAAAAAAAATGTGGACAAAACGTGTTCTGATGGGGCACCTTCTAGGCATGGTTTGCAAAAACTTTATAACTCTTCTTTACTTATAACTCTTCCTTCTTATAACTCTTCCTTACTTATTTTCGAAAACAACTACGTTCTAAGCCTTTATTTTTTTCAAGTATTAGAGTTTTCGTAATTTACTAATATAATACATACATATCTGTGACATTCATAACAGCTTAAGTCGAGATCAGATCAAAAAAAGTTTTGATGGGAAATTTGAATGAAGGGCTAAATTTAAGAAGAAAAGTAGATAAACCATAATTAGAACTAAATTTTGTGAATAATATGAAATTTTATTTCTGCAAACAAGAATACCATATTTATTCAAATAATCAAATTAGCAGCAATTTTTACAATTTTTAAAAATCGACTTAAGCTGTCATGATAAAACGCCACAGATATATACATACATACATACATGAATACATATATACATACATACATACATACATACATACATACATACATACATACATACATACATACATACGGATCTAAGTGCTAAAGATCCTGGCTGGGTTAAGGTTGGCACAAGGGCTAAAACAAAGAAAGCGTCCGTTAAACCAGATGCTATAGTGATTAAAACCTGTGGAGATACTTCCTATGCGGATATTCTCAGACAGGTGAAGAGGGACCCTAAGCTAAACAACCTGGGTCAAAATGTGAAGAGCATTAGGAAGACAGGGAAGGGTGAACTGTTGTTTGAGCTGAATAGACCCGCGCACCAGAATACGGGCGAATTTAGGTCGGCTATAGAAGAGGTGCTAGGTGATGCTGCTAAGGTTAGATCACTTTCTCATGAGGTCAGGCTTGAGATTAGGGATATAGACGAAGTAACCTCTAAGGAGGATATTTATGAAGCTCTCGTCAAAATATCTGACGAATTTAAAGCTTTGCACCCTACGGCAGTTAAGTCGCTAAGGAGAGCATACGGTGGGACACAGACCGCCACAATTGGCGTGAGTGCACTGATAGCTCGCCGCCTTATAGAGATGGCAAAGATACGTATTGGCTGGGTGGTTTGCCGAATACGCGAAAAGGTAGCACCAAAAAGATGCTTTAAATGTCTGGATTATGGACACGTAGCAGGGAACTGTAAGGGGCAAGACCTTTCAGGGAATTGCCTACGGTGTGGCAAAACGGGCCACAAAATTGGAACCTGTTCCAATAAACCATCCTGCTTGCTCTGCAAGAAGGGAGCAGACACCGCTAGTGACCATGTCACCGGAGGTGCAGTTTGCCCGTTTTATAAAAGAGCTCTACAGAAACTTAGGGAGTAGAGTAGAACCTAAGTCACCAAAATGCGTATATTACAGTTAAATCTCAACCATTGCCAGGCAGCCCAGGAGCTTCTTAAGCAAAGCGTTCGAGATATAAGCGTAGATGTCGCTATTCTAAGTGAGCCATATCGGACCATGGCATCTGTAAACTGGGTTTCCGATAACACGGGTACATCGGCAATATGGAACACCAGCACGCTAACCATACGCGATAGAATAACAACGCAATGTGGATATGCTCGAGCGGTTATATCTGGCATCACTATTTACAGCTGTTATATACCCCCTAGGTATTCTATAGAAGACTTTCGGGTAATAGTTGACAGTATTGTAACGGATGCAGTTGGAAAACCCCCGTAATAATAGCAGGTGATTTCAATGCGTGGGCTGTTGAATGGGGCTGTCCCTCAGCAAACGCAAGAGGAAGAATACTCTTGGAAGCCTTTTCTGTACTGGGTGTTGTACTCATCAATAATGGAGTTGAACACACCTTCAGAAGGGGTGATGCTGGCTCAGTAATTGACATTACATTCGTCAGTGCCAGTATCGCAACCCAAGTGAACTGGAGAATATCTGACATCTATACACATAGCGATCATAGCGCTATAATAATAGATGTGCAAGACGCACAGCCCCGTGCTATTGTACAAGCATGTGTCTTGACAGGATGGAAGGTAAATACCTTTGATAAGGATAGCTTCGCAGCCTGCATGGAGAACATGGAAATGGCTGGTTCAGCAGAAGACATGGCAGTGCAATTAGTGCGCAATATCACTAGTGCCTGCAATGTAGCTATGATAAGGCGAAAAAGATCGCCAAATAAGCCTCCAGTGTATTGGTGGAATGATGAAATTGCTAGCTTGCGTTCAGAGTGTATTAGCGCCCGAAGGCGGTATACATGAACGAGGGGTCGGTTAGAGAATAACGTGCAGCACCAGTTGTATAGGGATAAAAGAAAGGCATTGAAGATTGCAATTCGTAGGAGCAAGCGTAGGTGTTTCCTGGATGCTTGTGATGAAATAGATAGTAATCCTTGGGGCTTAGCATATAAGCTAGTAACCAGGAAACTTAAATGTCTTGGCCCATCACCGCCAAGAGAAGAGAATATCCTCAACGGAATTGTAGACCATCTTTTTCCTCAACAGGAAGCTCCGACATGGCAACACAGCTATCCAGCTGAATTATTCGACATTCCTCCGGTTACGGTCGTCGAGATAGAAGGTGCTGTCTCAAAATTCAAAGACAAGAAGGCACCAGGCTTAGATTGCATCCCAAATATGGTACTGAAGGAGGCTGTTAAGCTCCATCCTGATTATTTCCTGAAAGTAATAAGCGCATGCTTGATTCAGGGAACTTTTCCAACAATCTGGAAGAGGCAGAAATTGGTGTTGTTACCTAAGGATAACAAGCCGCTAGACGACCCTTCCTCCTATCGCCCGCTCTGTATGATAGATACAAGTGGAAAACTTCTGGAGAGTATAATCTGCAGAAGATTGGAAGATTGCGTACAAGCTAACCTAGGTTTATCAGATAACCAATTTGGCTTCAGGAAAGCAAAGTCAGCGGTGGACGCTATCAAAGTTGTAGTAGAAACCGCTGCTCAAGCTATCCAAGGGAAGAGGTGGAGGAATGGAACAAAAGGGTATTGTGTGGTTATAACCCTAGATGTAAAAAACGCCTTCAATACGGCAAACTGGGAGCATATAGTTAATGCTTTGGTCCGTATAGACATCCCAGGGTATCTATTTCCGGGATAGAGAGCTAGTTTATGATACCGATAAAGGTACTAAGAGGCGCAAGATCATTGGTGGGGTGCCTCAAGGTTCAGTTCTTGGCCCACTATTGTGGAACGTCATGTACGACGGAGTATTAAGATTGGATCTACCGGAAAAGGTGAAGATAGTTGGATTCGCAGACGACTTAGCGTTAGTGTGTGAAGGGAAAGAGTTACTAGAGGTGGAAACCATTGCAAACGCCAGTATTCAGATCGTAAGATCTTGGCTAAGATCAATGGGCCTAACTCTAGCTGACCATAAAACGGAAGCGGTTCTGATTAGTAGTAGGAAAATTAGGGAAACTGTCAGGCTAAATATTGGCACGTGTAGCATAGAATCTAAGGAATGTTTAAAATACCTTGGGGTCATGATTGACACTCGTCTGTCTTTTCAAGAGCACTTGAAGTACATAGGCAGTAAAGCATCAAAAACATGCACAGCGCTATGCCGGATCATGCCGAATACAAGAGGTCCAAAATATCTGCAGAGGAAATTACTCTCTAGTGTAGTAAGAAGCATTATCTTATATGCATCGCCTATATGGTCAGGCTCACTTAGATATCCTACTTATGTGAACCTGATATCTCCTGTGTATAGGCTGATCGCCTTGCGTGTATGTAGCGCATTCCGAACTGTATCGGACCTGGCCGCTTTTGTCATTGCCGGCATGATACCGATCGAGCTAGAGGCCGCTTCGGACATCTCGGTTGGGTTGAGAGAATCGTGTCTGCGAAAATGGCAAGAAAGATGGGCGACAGCTGACAAGGGAAGATGGACCTACTTACTGATACCAGACATCAGAGCATGGCTATCAAGAAAGCATGGCGATTTGAACTACTATATTACACAGTTTCTAACTGGGCATGGTTGTTTTAGGTCGTACTTGTACCGTTTTGGACATGACAGTACTCCGTTCTGTCCGAGTTGTGATGGTAATGTCTTGGAAGATGCTGAGCATGTGTTCTTCATCTGTCCACGGTTTAATAGTGATAGGGAATATTTAGAAACAGTCCTAGGACGTAGCATCAGTCCGAGCAGTATCGTTCCAATCATGTTGGAATCTTTGTGCAACTGGACGTACGTCTGTAGTTTTGTAAAATTGGTTTTGTTGGAACTTCGTAGGTTAGAACAGATTCGCAGCAGAATCAATGTAGTTTAGTTTAGATGTAGGGTGTATCACCTTTCCCACCCCGAGACGTAAAGCCTTGCGGCAGTCCCTCGGGGAGCATCTGGGTCAGGGCGAAGGGGTGTTTTTTAGCGAGTTAAAGTCTCGCACTACTGGCAACCACCATCACTGCCAGTGCCTTTCGATGGTTTTTCACCCCGCGAATAAAAAAAAAAAAAAAAAAAAAAAAAAACATACATACATACATACATACATACATACATACATACATACATACATACATACATACATACATACATACATACATACATGGTGGCGTGGGTGCGAGCGTTCAAGGTAAAGCGCTGGCTTCCCATCGGGTGTAGCCAGTTAGCGATCCTTGTCCTTGCTCAAACCAAGTTGTCACACGGCCTTCTCGTGGCGCTACTGAATAGTTCTCAACAAAAGTTGAGAATGAACTAACTGTGTGACAGCGATAATGGATTGGATGACGACCTGACGCAGACGATTATGGGCTGGGAGCTGACGTATTCCGTGACCTGATTAAGCACGAGTGACATCGTGCTGAAATGGCTCACGGGCTAATGCGGAAGCTACCTCCGTCCCGGTAAAACCCTGGCAGGGGCTTAAAGTATGATCAAAGTTTGTAGCCAATAGTTTTTGGCTGTGCAGGGTTAGTTGAGATGACTCCTAATCAGCTCCCGACCTGGCTCTGTACACAAGTCTCATAAGGCCTTGTGTCAACCCTCGCGAGGAACTCACTGCTTGCATAGCCACCCTCGGGGTCACTACAAGGGTAACTGCACATTCACTCAACAAAAAGTGAACTAAATTTTAATAAAATTAACTTAACCCGGAAAATGCGGGAATGTTTTGGACAAAGAAAAAACTTTTTATTGAGTGTGCGGCAAACGGAGACTACAGCTTTAAGCGGGGACCCAATTGAAAAAATGAATAAAAATAATAATAATAATAATAATGAGAGTATAAATGAGTTGAGCATGGGTGAAATTGTAAACCCTTTTGCTAAGAAATCGGTGATAACCAGATCACCTCCTACAGCGGTGAGTAGGACCGTTCCGGTGCCAGGCACCGTTGAAAATAGTGAAAATGGACAAAATAACGTCCAGAGGCTAGGAGAGAAGATCTCAAAGCTCGTAGCTTTCCTAAAGGCACGTTCAAACGTGCATAAGGAAATAGTGACAATGTCACGTGAGATACAGGCATTGTACATGCAGGTCTCAGATGAATTGAGTAGTGGAAGTGCTAGTAGTACAAAGAAAGCACATACTAGTACGCATACTCAAACAGACGAACCACCAAGGCTCAATCCTGTGATGGGCGGAACTCCAAAGCGTAGAAGGGAGGACTTAAGCCCAAAAGGTAACAGAGCTAAAAAGAATAGGGGAACAACCCCTAATAAAGTAGTCAGGGTAGGTGGACACACTATACCCAAGGCTATAAACTTAAACTTGGCTGGCAAACCGGATCTAAGTGCTAAAGATCCTGGTTGGGTTAAGGTTGGCCCAAGGGCTAAAACAAAGAAAGCGTCCGTTAAACCAGATGCTATAGTGATTAAAACCTGTGGAGATACTTCCTATGCGGATATTCTCAGACAGGTGAAGAGGGACCCTAAGCTAAACAACCTGGGTCAAAATGTGAAGAGCATTAGGAAGACAGGGAAGGGTGAACTGTTGTCTGAGCTGAATAGACCCGCGCACCAGAATACGGGCGAATTTAGGTCGGCTATAGAAGAGGTGCTAGGTGATGCTGCTAAGGTTAGATCACTTTCTCATGAGGTCAGGCTTGAGATTAGGGATATAGACGAAGTAACCTCTAAGGAGGATATTTATGAAGCTCTCGTCAAAATATCTGACGAATTTAAAGCTTTGCACCCTACGGCAGTTAAGTCGCTAAGGAGAGCATACGGTGGGACACAGACCGCCACAATTGGCGTGAGTGCACTGATAGCTCGCCGCCTTATAGAGATGGCAAAGATACGTATTGGCTGGGTGGTTTGCCGAATACGCGAAAAGGTAGCACCAAAAAGATGCTTTAAATGTCTGGATTATGGACACGTAGCAGGGAACTGTAAGGGGCAAGACCTTTCAGGGAATTGCCTACGGTGTGGCAAAACGGGCCACAAAATTGGAACCTGTTCCAATAAACCATCCTGCTTGCTCTGCAAGAAGGGAGCAGACACCGTTAGTGACCATGTCACCGGAGGTGCAGTTTGCCCGTTTTATAAAAGAGCTCTACAGAAACTTAGGGAGTAGAGTAGAACCTAAGTCACCAAAATGCGTATATTACAGTTAAATCTCAACCATTGCCAGGCAGCCCAGGAGCTTCTTAAGCAAAGCGTTCGAGATATAAGCGTAGATGTCGCTATTCTAAGTGAGCCATATCGGACCATGGCATCTGTAAACTGGGTTTCCGATAACACGGGTACATCGGCAATATGGAACACCAGCACGCTAACCATACGCGATAGAATAACAACGCAATGTGGATATGCTCGAGCGGTTATATCTGGCATCACTATTTACAGCTGTTATATACCCCCTAGGTATTCTATAGAAGACTTTCGGGTAATAGTTGACAGTATTGTAACGGATGCAGTTGGAAAACCCCCGTAATAATAGCAGGTGATTTCAATGCGTGGGCTGTTGAATGGGGCTGTCCCTCAGCAAACGCAAGAGGAAGAATACTCTTGGAAGCCTTTTCTGTACTGGGTGTTGTACTCATCAATAATGGAGTTGAACACACCTTCAGAAGGGGTGATGCTGGCTCAGTAATTGACATTACATTCGTCAGTGCCAGTATCGCAACCCAAGTGAACTGGAGAATATCTGACATCTATACACATAGCGATCATAGCGCTATAATAATAGATGTGCAAGACGCACAGCCCCGTGCTATTGTACAAGCATGTGTCTTGACAGGATGGAAGGTAAATACCTTTGATAAGGATAGCTTCGCAGCCTGCATGGAGAACATGGAAATGGCTGGTTCAGCAGAAGACATGGCAGTGCAATTAGTGCGCAATATCACTAGTGCCTGCAATGTAGCTATGATAAGGCGAAAAAGATCGCCAAATAAGCCTCCAGTGTATTGGTGGAATGATGAAATTGCTAGCTTGCGTTCAGAGTGTATTAGCGCCCGAAGGCGGTATACACGAACGAGGGGTCGGTTAGAGAATAACGTGCAGCACCAGTTGTATAGGGATAAAAGAAAGGCATTGAAGATTGCAATTCGTAGGAGCAAGCGTAGGTGTTTCCTGGATGCTTGTGATGAAATAGATAGTAATCCTTGGGGCTTAGCATATAAGCTAGTAACCAGGAAACTTAAATGTCTTGGCCCATCACCGCCAAGAGAAGAGAATATCCTCAACGGAATTGTAGACCATCTTTTTCCTCAACAGGAAGCTCCGACATGGCAACACAGCTATCCAGCTGAATTATTCGACATTCCTCCGGTTACGGTCGTCGAGATAGAAGGTGCTGTCTCAAAATTCAAAGACAAGAAGGCACCAGGCTTAGATTGCATCCCAAATATGGTACTGAAGGAGGCTGTTAAGCTCCATCCTGATTATTTCCTGAAAGTAATAAGCGCATGCTTGATTCAGGGAACTTTTCCAACAATCTGGAAGAGGCAGAAATTGGTGTTGTTACCTAAGGATAACAAGCCGCTAGACGACCCTTCCTCCTATCGTCCGCTCTGTATGATAGATACAAGTGGAAAACTTCTGGAGAGTATAATCTGCAGAAGATTGGAAGATTGCGTACAAGCTAACCTAGGTTTATCAGATAACCAATTTGGCTTCAGGAAAGCAAAGTCAGCGGTGGACGCTATCAAAGTTGTAGTAGAAACCGCTGCTCAAGCTATCCAAGGGAAGAGGTGGAGGAATGGAACAAAAGGGTATTGTGTGGTTATAACCCTAGATGTAAAAAACGCCTTCAATACGGCAAACTGGGAGCATATAGTTAATGCTTTGGTCCGTATAGACATCCCAGGGTATCTATTTCCGGGATAGAGAGCTAGTTTATGATACCGATAAAGGTACTAAGAGGCGCAAGATCATTGGTGGGGTGCCTCAAGGTTCAGTTCTTGGCCCACTATTGTGGAACGTCATGTACGACGGAGTATTAAGATTGGATCTACCGGAAAAGGTGAAGATAGTTGGATTCGCAGACGATATAGCGTTAGTGTGTGAAGGGAAAGAGTTACTAGAGGTGGAAACCATTGCAAACGCCAGTATTCAGATCGTAAGATCTTGGCTAAGATCAATGGGCCTAACTCTAGCTGACCATAAAACGGAAGCGGTTCTGATTAGTAGTAGGAAAGTTAGGGAAACTGTCAGGCTAAATATTGGCACGTGTAGCATAGAATCTAAGGAATGTTTAAAATACCTTGGGGTCATGATTGACACTCGTCTGTCTTTTCAAGAGCACTTGAAGTACATAGGCAGTAAAGCATCAAAAACATGCACAGCGCTATGCCGGATCATGCCGAATACAAGAGGTCCAAAATATCTGCAGAGGAAATTACTCTCTAGTGTAGTAAGAAGCATTATCTTATATGCATCGCCAATATGGTCAGGCTCACTTAGATATCCTACTTATGTGAACCTGATATCTCCTGTGTATAGGCTGATCGCCTTGCGTGTATGTAGCGCATTCCGAACTGTATCGGACCTGGCCGCTTTTGTCATTGCCGGCATGATACCGATCGAGCTAGAGGCCGCTTCGGACATCTCGGTTGGGTTGAGAGAATCGTGTCTGCCAAAATGGCAAGAAAGATGGGCGACAGCTGACAAGGGAAGATGGACCTACTTACTGATACCAGACATCAGAGCATGGCTATCAAGAAAGCATGGCGATTTGAACTACTATATAACACAGTTTCTAACTGGGCATGGTTGTTTTAGGTCGTACTTGTACCGTTTTGGACATGACAGTACTCCGTTCTGTCCGAGTTGTGATGGTAATGTCTTGGAAGATGCTGAGCATGTGTTCTTCATCTGTCCACGGTTTAATAGTGATAGGGAATATTTAGAAACAGTCCTAGGACGTAGCATCAGTCCGAGCAGTATCGTTCCAATCATGTTGGAATCTTTGTGCAACTGGACGTACGTCTGTAGTTTTGTAAAATTGGTTCTGTTGGAACTTCGTAGGTTAGAACAGATTCGCAGCAGAATCAATGTAGTTTAGTTTAGATGTAGGGTGTATCACCTTTCCCACCCCGAGACGTAAAGCCTTGCGGCAGTCCCTCGGGGAGCATCTGGGTCAGGGCGAAGGGGTGTTTTTTAGCGAGTTAAAGTCTCGCACTACTGGCAACCACCATCACTGCCAGTGCCTTTCGATGGTTTTTCACCCCGCGAATAAAAAAAAAAAAAAAAAAAAAAAAAAAAAAAAAAAAACATACATACATACATACATACATACATACGTACGTACATATTTCTAAAAAAAGAACTGAGTATGTACATATGCACTTACCTAAGTATGTACATACTTTTCTGAGACATATTAAATGCACATAAAACATAAATGAAGCTTGTGGCTCTTGTTGCTCTACGATAGTAATGACAAATCCCTTTTACACACACTTCGCTTTATTATGATTCATTAAACGTATAACGGCACAGTTAACCTGTCACATATTGTCAATGTAATTTCCAGGTTAGAGAAAATTCATTTGTTTTGTATAAAAACACTCTCAACGCAGTCATAGATGGAACTGTTTTAACTTCCACAAATTGGCGTGTATGTGTGTTACGATCTATTTAAGCTCTGTGTAAAATGTGATATTAGAAAGAGTTGTCATACGTCAAAAGCTTTTGAAAGCAGTAGTTGATGCTCATTTTCATTATTTTATTGTTAAACTGTTACACCCTGTCACAAAAAAAAAAAAAATAAAAATAAAATGACAATATACAACAAGAAAATAGGTTTTTTATAGACACAGTTATAAAGGGTGCTAGTTTTAGATGTTTACTGTAATAGAACGTATGCACTGTAACCTGATTTAGGAGTCATTTTGATAACAGTTTTTTATTTGTATTTTGTTTGCCATTCCATTCGTTAACGACTTTGTAATCGAATTTCCGTGTTTGGCGCAAAACTTGACAGTTTAGTTAGTGGAATAATTAGCAGCGTTTCTAATGCTTTTTTAAAATTATTTGTATGAAAAATTCTTTACTCGGTGCGGGGTGCGCTTATCTTAAATTTTAATTGTAATTGTGGTAATTGAGAAATTACCAAATTATTAAATAAATTATAAAGTTTTTCCAAAACTTTTGCATTAAATATTGATTACGGTAAACTTTATCTTTTATTTGTTATAATTCTGGCAAATTTTCAAATATTTTAATAAATTCCTTTAAAGACGAATTAAGCTATTGAACGAACCTGTTGGCATGCCATCAGGCGGTGCTATCAGACCTAGTTTGATTGTATAATAGTCGCTTAAAAGGCTGTTTCATTATCGTGCTTTTAATATAAAAATATTTTACTTTTTAAAATATAAAATACGTTTTTAAAAATGAAAGGAAAAAATTCAAAATTCAGTGTGTTTTTGTTGAAACAACGCGATTTTTCCCCATTTTGGTGCGTTTTGAAATTTCAAAGTTGACAACGCTGATAATCAGTTCGTATCTATATATATATATATATATATATATATATATATATATATATATATATATATATATATATATATATATATATATATATATATATATATATATATATATATATATATATATATATATATATATATATATATATATATATATATATATATATATATATATATATATATATATATATAAATATATATATATGTATATAACTAAATATTGAAATATGCACTTAAGACTGAGTGAGGAAGTAAAAGTATTATGCAAAACTTTTGCATAATAATATTTTTTTAATAGAAAAGATAAATTTATAACTTATATATTAGAATATAACGGGCGTATGTAAACATACATATACATATATTCTACATTTATCGTTTTGTCAATTAATGTCTATTATTACAACCTAACGATAAAGCTTCGGTTAGTTAATCTGAAGTTATTACAACTGAAGTTGGTTTTCAGCAGAAAATATGGCAGATTCAAATGCGTAAAGTTCACTTTGAAATTAAACCAGCTGTTGTGAACTTGTAATAATCAAAACATATTTATCTGTAAGATAACATACTAAATGTAACTATTTTTGAGTTGTAATAATGGTCCTAGTGTTTGATTTTAGAATATGTGTTAAAGTAATTTTTTTTTGTAAAAATAAACATCATTTTATATTACCGAAGAGAAGCACGTTCAAATGAACCAACTTCATTGGCGTATATTCGTTTTCAATTTTATCTTTTGACATTTTGAATGTAATTTGACGAGCAAATGGAGGGCAGCCCTTGTTATATGACATATCAAAGAAATGGAAAAAATTAAAGAAGTTTCAAAATTGGTATGATTTATTTTTTATATTGGCTGCATTAATGGTTTTTATCAATATTTTTTTCCTGAAGTTTTGAAGGAAAAAAAAGCTAAACTCTTTAATCATAATTCAATTAGAGTTAACTACTACAAGTATTCATTTGCATAATAATACTCTCCCTGTTTATTACCAACTCGCTTTAACAACGTCACTTGGGAGCTGAGGTAATACACGCATTTAATTTTAATTATGAATATGTAATGAACAAGAAGAAAAATCGGGTTCTTTGAAAAATTAGCAGGGCAGAAAGTTTGTCTAAAAACTTTAGTTTTAATTAACTATTTTGTAAAAAAAATAAAAACTTTTACTTTCAAGATACTTAAGCATGCTATTAGCTTTTGGCTTATAATATTTGTCTAACTCTTGCAATTAGTGCAATGAAAACAAATACGAGTATCAAGGTTCGCAACCTTACAACTACGTTGTGGTGCGTTTGCTATCAAATGAAAATGTGAATAACAAAACGAGAGAAAATTGATGTCATAATTTTGTATTGCGCCACTTCGTACTTACGCAATTTACAATATAATAATTGTAGCTAATGCATATGGACGAACATATGTATCCTAATTCATATTAAAAAAAATTTAAATAAATGAAAAAACTTCTTGACATACAAAATTCTATTCAACGTACATATGTACAAATGTACAGGGTGTCTGGTGGTAAATTTACTTTTTAAATACGATGTTATATGTTAAATATTTAAAAAAGTATTAAACGGTGCGGGCGGACGCCGTTGGAATTATCGATTGTGTGAATTTGTCAGCCACGATGTCCCAGTGGTCGAGTGAGCATCTCGCGTTCGATGTGGAGATATTTATAGATAGTGATTCTACGGTTTTTTTTTTCGAAAATACTCGACGCCAGGCGACGAATGTCAGTGGTGAAAATTTTCGATGCATAATTATGGAGTTCTTTTTGCCAAACCTGCGAGCTCATCCAGCATACTCTTCACATACGTTGTCTCAACAGGATTAGGCGACTGCACGCACAGCTATAGCTTCAATAAATTTGCTCTGACAAGTTTGCTCCAAAAACTGATCAGTCGCTTTGGGGACATCCTATGGCTACCGAGATTGCCGGATCTTACTTCCATAGATTTTTTTACGGGGCTACCTCAAAGAAAGGGTTTATAATGACAGTAATCAATATCTTGTGCCTTTAAAAGAAAATTATTCGTCGAGAAATCAGCTAAATTGCATTACTGCAGCGTGTGGCGCAGAACACATGGCTTCATTTTAAACTGTGTGTTCCACTCGAAGGAAGACATACTCTTTAAAAACAAAAATCCGCATTTCTATTTTATCGTTCAATGCTCTTAGGAAAACTGTGTCAGTTATCAAGTTTTTTACTTAAATTTGAATATATAAGTCTACGACCAGACATCCTGTGTGTTGTAAAAACGTTAAACATATAGATAATACGGTTACATAGGTAACGTATTAAGTAATTCTGCCTCGAACCGATAGACCACTTTTAAGTCGCACTGTAGAAAATATTGAATGACTACAGCAAAGTGTTAACGAAACACCAGGAACATCTGCCAAAAGGCGTTCTGCTCAATTAGGAATGTCTCGTAATTCACTACGGCATTTTAAAAAGAAAATATTTACAGTTATACCCATATAAGGTGCAATTGGTGCAAGAATTACAGCCGTTAGATCATCGGCAGCGTTGCCGATGATCTAGGGCCAGAAATTAAATCAATTTTATTCAAAATTTGATTATGAATGATGAAGCTCATTTTCATTTGAATGGCTTTATTAATTTGAGATTCTAGGGTTCTGAAAATCTAAGAGCCATTCATCAACGCCAATTGCCCCTATTATGTGCACAATATGGTGTGGAATCACATCTGAAATTATTATTGGACCATACTTCTTCGAGAAAGAAGATGAAAATGATGTAACCGTAAATGGAGAGCGGTATCGGTTTATGATAGAAATTTTTTACGTCCTGCACTTGAAAACAGAGCTGGTATGTAGTTTCAGTAGGACGGAACCACTGTCTATACTGCCCGGGAAACAATGCCACTTTTAAGTCAAATGTTTGTAAAGCGAATAATTTCTAGAAATTCGGAAATAGTTTGTCCAGCACGATCGCCAGATTTGACAACACCCGACTATTTTCTTTGGGGCGAGTGTATGTGAACAAGTCAGTGACATTCCTTGAACTCAAGGCAAACATTGTTGCAGAAATTCGAACGCTACAGCCAAAAATTTTGAGAGATGTTATGGAAAATGCTGTAAAACACGCCCATCAGTGTGAAACTGAAAACTGTGGACATTTAAGAGACATTATTTTTCATACTTAGTGTAAAAAAATTTCCATTTTGTATATTATATAATCTGAAAAAAAAAAAAAAAAACAAATTAATAAACGAAAAAGTTATTAAACCTTTAATCACCATGGTAACTTCTGGCCAACTCTGTATATTGTTAGGGGAAAGACAGTATAATGTCAAAATCAGCTTCCATTTGTTTGCAAAAGTAGCATAGTATTAATATGTCTGTTTCAATGTACAAGAAAAATGTAAGAAAAACAAGCTTTTTGATGACAAATCTATTTATCTCACTCCGACTTCTGGCGAGAGAATGAAGTTGATTTAAAATTTGAGGAAACACTTTATTGTTTGTTGGGAACAGCATCATTAGCCTGTCAATTTTTAATTTTCATTTCTTTTGTTCTTGGTTTGTTCTTTCTTAGTGAAAATGTGCTCATTTGTAACTGTTAATATTAAATAAACTTACACACGCTCTAACACAAACACATGCATACGAATTAAGTTTGCATTCTCGCAAACAACATTTCTCCAAGTTATGAGGTGGAGATGATGGTACTCGTACGAGTATATAGGATTAAACAAACATTTGATAATAAAGCGAAACAAAGAAAAGGGGCTGCACTGTGGTGCTCGACGAAATTTTCTGCATAAAATTTTCTACCATAAAGAAAGAAAACGAAACGAAAAAAAAAAAAAAAAAATTATATATTTATCAGCAAACTGAACTGCGTCGGAGTTTTATAAGAAATTTTTATTCGATATTTTGTTTCAGGAATATGTTTTTAAAAATGTTTACAAATTATAAAATTCAAAATCTTATATGATAAAAAATTTAATATTATTATTATTTTTTTTTTAATTTTTAAACTTTTAGGAGATTTCATTTAGTTGCATCACTTCTTTCAATCTTGCATATCTTTTTCTATTTTTAAATTTAAACAAAACAACTTCAAAATCCAGAAGGCTATAAAGTCAATCGTGCTATCTTCAGTCTATCGACAATTTCGAGTTTTATGAAGACCCAAAAATAAAAAAGCAAATAAAATGATTTTAACCACCTTTTGCTTAAACGACAAAAATAGGCTTATGACCTGCCAACTGTTTTACCAAAGATGAATGAATTTATTTCCACTGTTAACTGTTTTCACAAGCTTGCTGAGTGTGCAAACATGTGAGTGCAGCTGCTGTTGTTGCTTTTGTTGTTAGCATTTTGTTAAAGCTCAAGTACTCTTCAAGTTAATGCTTGAGTACCTCGGGTGCTTATAACCTTGTACTTCTTTTGTTTTGCTTTTAATTTATTCTCATTTAATAATTTGCTACAAACAACAATTATAATTAGAGGCAGAAAGAAAAAGCAACCATTGCTGCTGTACTTGCTTTTTTTACAAAAACATAAAATAATTGTTGTTGCTTTAACTAGCTGCTGTAAGGCTAAAGAGTACTTGGAAAATATTTGCTAAGTTACGGATTCAATGCTTAAATTTGAAAATGATTACTAATTAGATGACGTTAAGTGAAAGGATGTTTTTAAAAAGTGTTTTAAAATTATTAAGTTAAATTTTCTGTTTCCTAAAAGATGTTTTCCAATAATTTACAATTAATGTTGTAGCAGCCAAATATCTAAGAAAAAGGTTACGTACGAGTACACATGTACTTACTCGTATATAGTAAGTATGTACATACGAGCATGATAGTTGGGGTACTTCATTTGCACTAAAAATCTAATTGTCTCTAATAACTAACTTAATTTGAAACTATACTTTTCTATAAAAGAAAACATCAGAACTTTTTTTTATTATTTGCTACAATGAGATTTATTTTAAGACATTTAAATAAGCTTACAAGCAGATTCAAACATTGTTTCGGAAAGGAACAAATTATTTCATAATAAAAAAGCTTATATCTTGCCTTTTTAAAAAGGTCCATGAATACGAGTAGATTTGATATAAATTCAATACGAGTAGAAGCAACTTAGTTCATAGGTCCCAATTTTGACAAAAACTGTTTATTGCTCTCTTGAAATACATAAATACATATCCCGTTTCCCGTAAAAAAAATTTAAATTAATTCAAATAGATGCAAACACACACACAATCGCTTTTTTGACAGCTCTTATTATAAGATCGTTGCCATTTAAATTAATTCAAATAGATGCAAACACACACACAATCGCTTTTTTGACAGCTCTTATTATAAGATCGTTGCCATGAAATTTCTCATAAGAACACTCTCATAAAAATTATCCTACGGTTGCGCGTCCATTAGCACGCCTCTTCAGCATGCTTTACCATGTTGATGAGTTTCCATCGTGTTGGAAGGTTGCTAATGTAACACCAATCCCCAAAAAGGGTGAGGCAAATAACCCTGAAAATTACCGCCCAATTGCAATTTGCTCTGTGCTTTCCAAAGTAATGGAAAGTGTGGTTAATTACCATCTTATGGGATATCTAGAGTCGCATAAAATACTTTGTGATCGCCAATATGAGCTCCGTAAGGGTCGCTATACTGGCGATCTTATGGCATATCTTTCGGAGAAATGGTGCCACTCAATCCATCATTTCGGTGAAAGTAAGGTGGTGGCTGTAGATATTTCCAAAGCGTTTGACAGCGTGTGGCAAAACTTACTGCTTTTGGCGTCGGTGATGACTTTTCTCGGATTATATCGAGCTTTCTCAGAGACCGCACTATACGAGTTATTATAGATGGGGTCTCATCAAACGAGTTCAAGATTAATTCAGGGGTACCGCAAGGTTCCGTTGTTTCTCCTACCCTATTTCTTATTTTTCTCAACGGACTTCTCTATCAAACCTCCAACCCTATCCACTCTTTCGCGGATGAAAGCAGCATTTGCCACTCGTACTTTTTTAGTTTTGGGCCCAGCCTATTAGAGATCGCTGCCAAGAGGCAGCGATCTATTAATCTATTCTATTCTATTAATCTCCGAATGGAGTTGTAAAAACAGGGTCGCCTTTAACGCTCGTAAGACCCAATGTTGCCTATTAAAACAAACAAACGACCGCAAATGCTGCTTCATCTGCACTCATGGATCGTATAAATATTGAGGAATCGGATGCTCTTGATGTTCTTGGAATGAATGACATTTTTCATGTCTACAAAGAAGCATTCAAGTGCCTCGGTTTTTTGAAACGGTATAATGTTTGGGCCGGTGCCTCAAAGTCTATTTTGGGGTTACTCGACCGTGTGTAGGAGAGGGCTAAGAAGCTTATCGGTGACAGTAGGGGATCCAACTCTATTGACTCACTGAAGCATCGACGCAGTGTGGGGTGCATTACTCTGTTCTATCGTTACTACAATAGATTTTGCTCTGACGAGATTAGTGATCTTGTTCCCGAAACTCGCACATTTTTGCATAGCACGCCCTCATCGTCTAGAGCTCATCCATTTGTGGTCGTTTGCCTGGGGAATCGCACTACGCATTACAGACAGAATTCGTTTATCAGCCGTACGCTTCGTCTGTGGAATAAGTTGCCTGCAGACCTGTTTCAAATGTTCACAAACACTACTCCCTCTTTCCCCCTCCTCATAACCAATTTTCCTAGTTCTGGTACAATGCACTGCATATGTAGAGGTCATCCCCTGAGTACTGGTCCAAGCTAAAAAAAAAAAAAATTAAAAATAAGTCTGCGATAACACTGATTTTAAGTCTACACGTAACTGAATTCTCTCTGCGATTGACTTTGACGTTCTCATCTCAGATATTATCGCAGGTGCGGACACTAAGTACGAGTAAAGCTAAAATTGAAAGACTGACATCAAGTTTTAACACACGATGTAACGAATCAGAATATGCCCGTATTAATGAGTTGATCTCAGCGTAATTTTAAGTATTTTATTTTTATCTTTTTATTTTTATGGCTAATAACAAATGATCAGAAAGGGGGTATCTTTGCTAATTTTCCCCTGACACCAAGTGATAATATAAATTATTTGTGTTCATATTAATAATATCGCAAACATACAACAAAGTAGAAAAGAAATCAAAATTCTTAAACTCTTTAGACAAATTATGTTTAAGATAAAAAGTGTATGCCATATTATATAGTAATTAAAAAATTGAATTTAATTAAAAAAAAAAAAGTATTTTCAGGAGTTAAAAACTAAAGCAATTTAAAATACTTGCAAAAGACATGAGAACAAACATAGAAAAAAAGAAATAGGGAAAGGTATGAAAATTGTTTTTCTTTTATGGTTCTGAAGTCTTGTAAAAATACATCTTAATAATTCAAGTGTTTCAAAAGATCTCTTGCGCATTCATATGTAGATACGAATGCGTATATTATATTATGTTTGTAAAAATTTCCGTTTAAACACTCTTGAATAAGAATCAAAAGCTGATTTACTAAAGGTTTTTATACAACGAGTTTTAGGTTACAATAAAGTAAAAGCCGTAATTTGAATGTTTCAACTATCTACTGCACTCTGTTTGGAGCAGCAGATATTTCAACTTATTGTAAGTTTATCTCTTCAGTGCATTACAATTACACGCAAGTAACCAACCCCATAAACGACTCCAGAGAAACTATCCTTTAAGCATCAACTTAGCTTGATGTTCCATAAGAAATAAAATTAAAAACAAAAACATATAAAGGAAAGTGGTGAAAAACTTCTTTAAAAAAGAAACTAACGATTTGCGTTAATTCAGTTAGCACGAAATCTATGAGTTCTTGCATTTTTACTTTTGTTGAGATTTTTTATAACTTTAAAAGAAACTTTATATAACTTTTTAAAATAGAAACAAAACTGCACAAAAAAGAAAATTTCAAATATATTTTACGAGTTTTCGACGTGTTTAAAGCTTTACGAGGGCAAACGATAAGTTTTGAAGGGACTTAACATACGAGTACAAATTTTTTTTGGTCGCAATCACAACGACTACAACACACCCTTGAGCTTGATTTATAAAAACTTTTAATGTACTCATATGTATGTATTCTTTATGGCAAGCGACTAAGGGTTTAAAAAGGCCAGTTAGAGGTAAGCTGCCCTTGCGAGAACCGTCTGGTGACTGGGCTAGAAATGACTCGGAAAAGGGTAATTTATTGTTAACCATTTGAAAAACGTTTTTACCACAAATAGGTCTGATAATGCAAATGAATTGCCACCTATTGTTAGTAGACCTCCTGTGCCTTTAAGATTCAATTTTCAAGAAGTTGAAAATGCTATTGGTAATCTAAACCTTAAAAAAGCTCCAGGTATGGATAAAATCAGCAAAAAATGCTCGTAGAGCTGCCTCGTGTAGCTAAAAGAATTGTTCTTTTTATTTTTAATTCTATTTTACGACTTGAGTATTACCCTGCAGAGTGGAAGGTGTCCATGATAACAATGATTCCTAAGCCAGGGAAAGATCACACGAAAGTAGAGTCATACCATCCAATAAGTCTACTGACAACAATTTCAAAACTTTTCGAAAAATTGCTAAAGGCGAAGTTGGATCCCATGCTTAATAAGGTGGAATGTATTCCTAATCACCAATTTGGTTTTAGAGCAAAACATGGTACCATTGAGCAAACACACAGGTTAGTTAACGTCATAAGAAAGGCATTTGAAGATAAAAAATATTGCTCTGCCTTATTCATCGACGTCTCACAAGCTTTTGATAAAGTATGGCACGATGGCTTAATGCATAAAATAAAGTTTAACTTACCTGCAAACATACATAACCTTTTAGAAAGCTATTTATATTGCGTCAATTTATAATAAAAGAAGGCGATTTCATAAGCCCCGCCCAGGCTATTGAAGCTGGAGTTCCCCAAGGCAGCATATTAGGACCTATCTTATATTTGATCTACGCATCTGACATGCCGATAAGCACCAACATTCACATTTCAACATTTGCAGATGATACAGCATTCCTTAGCATACATAGTAACCACCAGCAAGCATCAATAAACTTACAGGAACATATCGACAAAGTAGAGAAATGGCTCAAGCTTTGGAAAATCAAGTTTAATGAACAAAAGTTTGCCCATGTTACATTCGCACTGCGTCTAGGAACATGCTCACCCATTACTATTAATAATAAAGTAATACCTCAACACAGTGAAGTCAAATACCTCGGAATTCATCTTGACCGTAGACTAACATGGAAGTCGCACATCGAAGCAAAAGTAACGCAGATGCAATTGAAAGCAGTGCAAATTAACTGGCTAAAAGACAGAAATTCGACCTTGAAGCTTGATTGTAAACTTTTGCTGTACAACTCGATTCTAAAGCCAATATGGTGCTATGGGATTCAATTATGGGGCACAGCCTCGGCATCCAACATTGAAAAAATTCAAAGAAATCAAAATAGAATTCTCCGTAGAATTACAGATGCTCCATGGTACGTTAAAAACTCACGAATCCACGCAGATCTGAACGTACCTTTTGTGAAATCTGAATTTGTGAAATACGCGACAAGATATATTAACAAACTTGAATTCCATCCAAATCCTCTTGCAGTTAATATCCTTAATTTTGGTGGTCATACCCGTCTGAGAAGAAGGGATACTTTGGCTACCATTTGAGCTCTAAACAGATGACTGAATTCTGAAATAATATTCGCATAAAAATAAATTTTTGACCAGCACTGGCAGGACTTTAATCACAATTTTTTTTTTAGTATTAAGAATTGTATACTTATTGTCATTACATTTCTTATGTAGATTCAATAAATAAAATAATAAAGTTAAAAAAAAAAAATATGTATGTATTGTACATATGAGTTGAAGTACAATACGTATGCTGTGTTATTTGTAATAAAATAATTTCATTTTTATAGCTGAGTGATGACCCAGCGAAAACTTCTATTGAAAAGTAATGTGGTAAAATGTTAATAAACATACTCTTCACTACTTCTACTTTTTAATTTTTAGCCATTATTTTAACATGACGATGCCATTGGACACATTCTCGCCATTAAAAAAATTTAATAGCTTATAAGTCCATGATTTATGAGTTGATGTCGATAAAAGCTATGAAAATGTCTAAAGATGTTTTGTATATACTCGTATGCATAAAATATATTGGATAACTTTATATAATATACAAAAAGACATGACTTTAAATCATGGTATAAATGCGATCTTTATACTCGTAAATGCATTCTTACAAACAATATCTCTTGAAAACGGGCTTACAAAAGTATGTGTGCTTTTCAAAAAGCTTTTTTGGTTAAAAGTACCACTTATATTCAATATATTTCTTAAAAACATTTCCCATAAAAATTAATTTTTAACGTCATGGAATTAAGTACGGACCTGGTTTCTAGCATTAATAGTTTACTTTACTTTAATACATTTGAACGAGCCTGGCAGCGCATATACTTATAATGTTAACATCACACCTACACCGGGTATTCATAACCTGTATAATGACAGCAAAACAAACGGCGGGAATAGTAATAGTTTTGTAAACATTTTTAAACCCGTTTCTATCACCTGATCTTAGCAATTCCAAGTATTACTCAAATCCTATTCAACTTTCATTGCACTTCAGTACATGTACAAGTATATTTGCCAAGAACAACTACCTACATATGTAAATATGTAGATAAACAGATATTAAGCTATCTTGTAATTAACTAATTACAAGTAGTGCAGGCGATAAATACTATTATATTGAAAAGTATGTTTCTAGGAAAGTGCGGCACTTTACCAAGTTTTCGCTGGAGAAGAGCATTGTTTTAAAATTTTTATTATTAATCCTTTTTTGCGCTTTCAGATTTTGTACAAATTACATTTAGGTCCTGTTTTAACTTCGTATTTATATATTTAAAGTTAGATAATTTCGACTTAAATTTAAGTTGTATTTAAATGCAAGTTTTCTTTTTTCATCCGTCATTCTTTATATGTTGATTATTAATTTCTTTTCAATATAATTCATTACCTTGCAGGCTGTTAGGTTCAAGACAAATGTCCGCAAACACTACTCCCTCTTTCTTCCTCCTTATAATCTATTTTCATAATCATCCCTTGATTATTGGTCCTACAAACCAAAAAAAAAAAAGTTTTTTAAAAGATATATTTGAAAGATTTCGCCTCTTGTATTTCGCGCCAAACAAAATCAACAGCGATAAATTGAAGAGACTTTCTGTATATTCGCTGGAAGCGTTTTAAAATCACAGAATTATATGGCGATTATCGATTATCATGAAAATTATCTAACAGGTTGATGAAGATGCAAAATCTTAATACTATGCTGCAAAGTTCTCCGTTGCCCCAAGTTTGAAGAAAGCTTGGCAAACCGTTTGTGAAATTGGTATTGGCAAGTCTTATAGTCAGAAATCCTGTGCAGTTGATACATATAGTATGCAATCTGGTACCGATTACTATAACTTTTCTTATAAAGTCAAATGCTTTTCGTATGGATGGTTTTTGAAAATTCATATTGCTAACATTCTTTTTTATACATCACTTGTTTTCAACAAGATTTTCACAACAGTTCAGTATCTAAAGATTTTGGAGCTCGAAAAAATTATTCCTATACGTAAAGCGAATTCATATTTCAGGCCGATTGCCATCGTTACGTTTCTGTCTAAAGTATTTGAAAGACTAATTAATAAATAAGTTACATAATATCCTAGAACTAATTACATGTTGACGGGTCGACAATCTGGGTTTCGGAAAAACTATGGTAAATAGTATACCAGCTCTTGTTTATGCTGCTGAAATAAGGGAAAAAGTAGACCCTGGTTGTATAACATTTCTAGTGCTGTTGGATCACCATGGATGAACTAGCTGAAAGATTTCAATACGCTGAAACACTTACCACCATCTCACACTTTTTGCCATTAAGATATAGTGTTCTACAAGGCTCTATCTTGCGTCCGTTTTTTTCTCTATACATATATAAGTGATATTCAAAACAAACTCCACTACTATAGTGTTAGAATGTTTGAAGCCAATGTTTAGCTTTACATTAATACAGTTCCTAATCCTATTATTGTATTAATTTAATTAACCAGCCATAAATATTATTATCTCTGCCAAAAAACTTTGGTGTATTCTTTAACAATACTCTAACTTGGCCGAACCACGCACATTTCCTCATGTGGCCGAACGTTTTCACTTCAAAAAGATGCACGCCAGTAATGGACTCTGAAAAATTGGAACACTTCTTGTCAAATCGTATGGCTGGGAGTTATATCCAGTTGCGGTTGCGATAGCAAAATGAAACTTAGTGAGGGCTTTAATAGCATTATTCAATTCGAATATGGTCTCACAAGGTTTGATCGTATTTCGTCCAATATTACATTGCTTTATTTAATGATATTCGATAATTATGTAAAAGTCCGTGTTTTAAAGTTTACGCATAAAATATACACTCGTCAACCTGAACATTTATTTAAACATTGAAGCTGTTTAACGCTTACCACAGGTAATAGACTTCTTGGATTTCGCCATCGAACTTTCATTTCGTCATCGCACGTCATTTACTTATTCATGCTATCAGTATCTAAAACAGAAAGCCATATACATAGCTCTCAAACTTTTAGCAGCGTGCGTAAACTCGAGGACAATACTATTTGTTACCACAGGAAAAATTTTTTTCGTATTCAATAACGAAATTCATTGAATCAACTAATAAATTGTTTGAATGCGGACCTGTAAAGGAATTCGTGGATTCAAACAAAAGTTTAGTAAAAATAATTTTTGATCGAAAACAACTATTTTTTTAAACAACAACAACATACGATATCCAAGCTTATTTTTTGATATTTATTTACTCGTATATATACAAATTATTTTATCAGACAAACAATTTTTTGATTTTATTTTTACTATAATTTTTTCTGTGTACTCCTCAAATTGAATAGTGTACGGTACTAGTTTTTATTATGTACCAAATCGTTGTTTCTGTTTTGATAGAAATTTTAATTGTTACATACGAGTACTTAAATAAAATTGAATTTTATATTTTCATTTGGTTATTATTAATAATTACGTGCGTATACTCAAATCTTTATTGCAATGTAAAATTTTGAGTCTTGAGTAAGGGGAGTCCAAAATAAAACAAATAAGCATTTTGGTTTACGAAATTTTTATTGGGGCTTTCGCACATACTACAGTACTCGTACTTTTTTTTGCTATCAGATCGTTCGAAACTTATCAGACGTAGAGAGCAGCCTTTCTTTAAATAAATCAACCCAACGGCGACCACAATACTTCTCTTCAGTGATGTGTGCAACACTCTGTAATCGATGAATGCTAACTTACAAAGTGTATTAATTACGTTCACCTTTTGTATTACATCTAAACGTTCGCCGTCTTTGTCAGACTACGTTGCAAACATTTTAATTAACAAAATCAATGCTAAAGGTAAGAATGCTTAGAAAAAGAAGATTATGCAGTACACAACAACAGAAAAAATTTATTTAATGGAATGTTCCCAAAAAACTGAAGTGCGCAGTACGTCTTCGACCTACTTACAAAGTAAGCGCAATTGTATTTGCGCTGCCTACTGATAACTTGCAATGTATGCTAGGAAGTAATGAGCTTTAGTTGGATGAACACTTCACTATCTCGCTTACTTTGTGTGCAGGTGGTAGGCGTTCACTCTACAAATGCGGCAATGTGTATGAAAATGTGTATTAGGTTCGTATATGAGATTGTGTGCATTACTGACTTACAACTGGGCATCGGATCATTGCCGCTGAGAATTAAGATATTTCTCTCAACTTGGTAGTGGTTGGCATAGCATTCGATCTGTGGGTATAAAGGATTACGTTAATGTGACGCAAATTTGCAAAATAATAATTAAATTCTAAAAAATTCTTTAAAGTTTCCAAGTTACATAAATGACAAATAAGAATAGAAGTTTATTTATTTATATTTAAATTAGCATTGAATAATAGTTGTAAATTGTAATTAAGTTCAGCTAAAACTTTTAACATATATTTTAAAGTTTTTTATACATCGACTATAATGCAAATATGTAAGAAATGCCATTCTGCTTACTTTGCCCTCATCATTATTATGATTTGTTTGGTAACATGAATTAAACTTTTAACTGATGAAATCTTTGGATTCGCGCTATGAAGTATTTTTCTTTCAGAGTAATGTTGCAGATGCAACATCTAACCTTAAATATTCACAACATGTAGTTCCATGTAAAAAAATGGAAAATAGCAAATACAATAAAAACAGAGCATGCAAGAAAGCGTGTATTTGCTTTTCTACAAAACTAAAAATAAAGAAAAAAAATTATTTTCCCAAAAAGGAAAAACTTAGAAAAACGTGAAACGCAAAACTTTTCCATGCAAACATTTACTGACATGTTTCCTGAATGCTGTTATTGTTTCTAAAAAAATTTCTTCCAAGAGATGAGTTGAAGTGGTAAAGAGCTGGTTTTGTTAAGTTTTTGGCACCTTGACATGATTGTAATTTTTAAACGCACTCAACACAGACACACAAACTCTCTCACTAACACGTTGCATGAAATGGACACGTCCAAAAAAACAATACTCCACTAGGAATAAACGAAAAAAGAATATCTCTTTTGAAAATTTATGCAAAATCTTTAAGGAAACCATTCATTATTTCCTAAAAGTTACCGTTTTGTTGTTGTAACTGATTTAATACCCGTAAAAGCTTTTTACAGTCCAAAATTGCAGAAAGTTGAAAATGGCTGCCAAATATTTTCGAAAGAAGTTGCAGATAAAGAAGATATGTTGTAATTAATCGAATTTTTCCATGGTTTGGCTTCTCTCCTGTCTTTTTTTTCCAAGTATACGATTTAATGATGGTATTAACGTAAACAATTTTTTTCAGTCAATAATATATATTTTTTTGTTACATTTAGTTAAAGTTAAAAACATAAAACACTTTTAAGAGCTTTTCTGGATTAGAAGCTAAGTGCAAATTCAATTAATGACTTCTTTAAATTGAACACAAAATCTAAGCATGCTTTTTCAGAATAAAGGCACAAAA
The DNA here is from genome assembly GCA_914767995.1 of Thecocarcelia acutangulata. NCBI lineage: Eukaryota > Metazoa > Arthropoda > Insecta > Diptera > Tachinidae > Thecocarcelia > Thecocarcelia acutangulata. Next base: position 524,711 of record OU612097.1, read on the forward strand.
TAACATAATATGCATTACACAGGATTACAGGACCACTTACCAATTGAAATCTATACATGCATATGCATTTATTACAACCAGTGTAGTGTATTTTAAATTCTGACGGGCACAGTATTCTCTACGTGCATGTATGTATATATGAATTGAAAGTTGAGCTTATTATTCACATAAAAAACATAAAGTTAATGTGAAATTAAGAAACAGAATAATAATAAAATAATATAAATAATAAGAATTTGGTTTTAATTCTTGACACTTTTAAAAGAAAACTCCAAGCGACCAAATGACACATATTGTATCTATAGAAGTGCGAAGTACTCGTAAAATTAAATAATAAGGAAAGACTATATTGTTTTTTACTTCTGAAACCATTTTTCGGAATAAAATAATTTTCAACTGAAAAACTTTTCAGTTTTACGTTTTCTCAAGCACAAAAATAGCGACTGAATACTGTTTCCGAATGTAATTGAACTCCAGGGCATAGCTAATTAATTATTAATTTTATGGCCGATTCGATAAAAAGCCATATGCTTAATTATTTTTTGAAACGAAACGCTGACAGGAGTATTTTTCTCATATATATAAAAATAAAATATAAGTGAGTTAACGAGTTAATGAATACTTTCCTTATAACAAAATACTTTTTGTTCTTTTGATGCTTTTGCTTGATTCGATAAATATACCTCTATCTACGCCAATATGTAATCAGCACCTTTTCGAAAATAGGTCCAGCAGACCTATTTACAACAGTTCATACATTTAGGTTTTGTGTGTCCCGTGTATATAAAATGTCGGTAAGAAGGCAGTGATAGGATTGGCAACACAAATAAAAAAGAAAAAAAAATGGTAATGATAACGAAACAATAAATATTTCTGCGGGAAGAGTTTTTTCCAGCTTTTATTTATTTATTGAATCTTCACAAAGTGAACTAACAATAAGCATTCAAACCTTAATACTAAGTCCAGCCAATGCTAGACAAAAAGTTTTATTTTGTGCGAACTATATCAGTAAAATCAGCTATTTAACGCTCTCATGGTGGCAAGGAAGGGTATCCGTATCGTATCAACCGAGTGTGACCGCTAAAATTAAGTATGTTTCATGCCAGAGGGGTTGGGTGAAGTTCCAGTTTACTGATGTACCTCGTGAAAATTCGTCTTTTACCAGTGGAACACTAAGGTTCTTGTGAATTCGTGAGTTTTTTGCGTACGAGTACCATATAGCTACATTTTTCGTTCGAAGAATTTTATTGTGTCGCCTTTGAATTTTTTCAATGCTTGATGATGAGAGGTGCCCCCTAATTAAATTAACATAAAAAATAAATATAATAAAATTTTTAGTTGATACCAAATTTTGCTTATTTTTGCGATTAGACGTTTATTTACCGATTTACAGCCAAATTTAGAATTGTGTCGTATTACAAAAGTTTGCAATTCAACTTTCATTGCCCATAAGCCCATTTTTGTTACACTGCTTTTAATTTCAACTAAATTACTTTCGCATCAATGTGAGACTTCCACGTTAGTCTACGGTCAAGGTAAATACCAAGGCACTTGACTTCATTGTGTTGCGGAACAAAGTGGCAGAAAGGCGATAGTATAAAAGGTGAGAAAATGTGTTTTAGGGATGTTTATCAAATTATATTTTTTATCTTGGACCAGTACTCGGATAACCCCTACATATGCAGTGCATTGTACCAGAACTAGGAAAAGGGGTTGTGAGGAGGGGGAAAGACGGAGTAGTGTTTGTGAACATATGACTTGAACTTTCCATTGTTATAACAGACATGAAATACGTCGGTAGAAAACTTATTCCATCTGTTGTACGATTCCCCGGGCAATCGAGAACAAATGGATCAGCTCTGGACGATGAACGTGTGGTACGTATAAACGTGCGAGTTTCGGGGACAAGTAGTATCGATAAAACAGAGAAACACATATTGCCCATATTAAGCCACCACAGTGGATTTTACCGTGGTTAGCTTCACAAGGAAAGCTGCGACTGGGGCAAAGCACCAACCCTCAATAAGTTTTCTGTGCTACTGTCTGTAAAAAGTCTGGTGAAATTAGTTTTTAATTCAGTTGTTTGGAACGCAATTTCTCCCCTTCGGGGTAAATAGCTCAATCAGCTGGCATGGGTTCTTTACTTATGAGCGTAGTAAACGAAGGATGGGACTGCTAGGAAGGATATCGCGGCGAACCGTAAACCCTCATGCCAGAGAAGAACACCAGCACCGCCAACAGTCTAGCCCCCTTGTAAAACTTACGGGCAACATTTAGCTCGGAATGTCGTGAAGGAAATGTAAAAATGCAGCTAATATACATACATCTGAGTCATAATATGTGGGACTTAAATATCTCGTTATCTGGTCAATGAAAGCACTCAAAAAAGTTTATATATACAGTTGATGATATCAATTGAATAATTATAGTAGTTTTTTAAAAGGCTTATAAAAATCTTATAGGCGAACGCACACTTTATGAGCTATTTGTATGTACATACGAGTATGCACCTGTGTTGAAAGTTTGCTCATACCGTAGAAGATGAAGAAGAAGACGTAAGCAAGTACGAAAAATTTTAGTTTAAATTTGGGAAAATGCGAAATGAAACAAAGAAAATTTAAATATAATTAGGAAACATTTGCTGGAATTCAATATATTGTATATACACTTGTTAATTAATAACAACATTAAGTTGGTACATAACAATGCACCCTGCCACAGTCGCCTACTCACTGAAAGTGCTGAGCTTTGTTTTTTAGGTGAAATTTCAAAGACGCACAGGAGATTGCAATAAGTTTATACTGCTATATCTATGCTATGATACGAGTATGTGTGTCAACAGTGTTTATTTTCATATTTTGTGTCTTTCGACTCCTATGTACGAGCACGTTACAGTCATGCTCAAATAAAATTATATAATTAAAATTCCTCAACAGAAAATTTCTTCCCAATTAAAATTTTATATTAAATTTGCAATTTTCTCAATTTCAAACTGAAATTGGCAATTTCATTTGGAGTATTTTCAATTTAAAATTGAAATCTTCAATTTCAATTGGATTTTGCTTATTTTTGTGTTGAAATTTCTGATTTTATTTGAAATTTTCCCCAGTTTGAAAATGGAATTCTCAATATCGCTTTGAATGTTCTCAATTCCTTTTCGAATGTTATCAGTTAATAAAAATAGTGCAGTTTATCAACAACTTAGCTCAAACATACACAATGTAAATATAATTATACTTGAAGCTAATTTGAATTATAAATTTATGCATTAAAAACGAAACGAAGCTGCGTCAAAATGCAATAATGAGGCCGTTTCAAAAAATTTATGCTCAACTGGAAGTTGGTATGTAGGTGTAATTATTACTATCGTGTTTGCAACATAACACACCGTTTGCTTTCTAATATTCGAATCGATTTCAGTTAGATATGGAACAACGCCTAGCTCTTTAGTTTTGAGTATGAAAACTTTATCATTTATGGTTCCCATTTTTACACTCCTTTTGTTAACTCTAACAATTAAATTTAAAATTAATACTTGAATTTGAATAAAAGGAAATAAGTTTTTACTTTTCTTTTATTTCTGGAAAAATAAAAACCTCTTGATACGAATTTACTGTCACGCAAGTTTTAAATAAATCTGAAGTATAAAACTTCAATAGTGAGTTTGCCGGCATTATTTTTTAATATTCAATTAAAAAAGTTGTTTAGAAAATGTTTTTTGTTTTATTTAGGATCAACTTCTTGCTTTAGCATTTCTGGTTTTAAATGAAAAACAAACCACCCAAAAACTTGACAGTTTTAATGAAAATGCAAAAAATAAAAGAAAAATGTCTGAATAAATCCACACAATAATCATTCAAATGATGTTGGGAATGCTTAAAACATTTGAAGCTGTTGGTTGGTGTGCAACTCATTGAGTTGAGTTGTTTTGTCAAAAACAAAATTCGTTTAAAGTTTATATGAAAAAAGAAAAGAATTTCATTTGGTGAAAACAAAAGAATCAACATCAGAACACGGGCTTTACATTGCTCACGGCGTAAACTACGTGCCCTCGTAGAGACATGAGCCAAGGGGAAGACATTGATTTAGTTTAGTAAAAAATATATATACCTGCGATTATGTTCAATAGTCCTCTCCATACTTTAGGAGTTCTCTACCACGGCAATCAATGACAACTAGTGTTACGTTTAAAGTGAAAAGAGAAAGTAATTAATATACGGTCGTAGTCACAAAGAATATTTTATATTTATTAAAGGCTTATTCGACAAACTTTCTTGCCTGAAGGTTATTTTAAAAGTTAAGCTTATCTTTGTAAAACTATTCTTTATATCAGTTACAAAGATAAGTGTTACGAAAATGAAACTACCGAATATTAATACTGCAGGGAGTTCATAAGTAGTTTTAGCTGCGAGAAATGGAATTGACAGTCATAAGATGGCTGAATGATAAAATGGTCAATGAATTAAGTGTTCTTTGCATACTTTTTCAAACACAGGTAACGCGAGAGGCTTCCGATCCCCAGAAGCATTAATTTAATGTGTAGACAAAACTGCGGAAATTAATGTCGAGTTAAATTCCAATTAAATGTGGTACTAAATATTCTGCGATGCCGAATCTATAAGCGAATCATTTCGAACTGTGCACATATCGTTCGTTTATTGCAGCAAAGTCGTAACTCAAAAAATAAGAGTTTCTTGTTGAGAATATAGAATTGTTAGCAGCACTATCTTTCTTTTTGAGATATGATGTTGTTGCATTAAAAGAGTAACATGGTGGTACTAAATAAGCAAAATTTCTTATAGAGGATATCTATCTTTCGATTTAAAAAATATGCATTTATTACAAATTTGGGATACGAAGAGGTGTTTTTAGAACTATAAAAACTTTTTGTAGAATGGCAAACATTTTTTCTTTTTAGTTCACAAATTGCATGAGATATAATATTTATAAATAAAATCTTTCATATTGTCACCGCGCCTGCGCCTACTGAACATCATCTTGTCGATCACTTATTTGAGCATACATGGTGTTATACAGCATTAATAGTAGTTATTAATTGATTAGTCATTGCTGGTTTATCAGTATAGACAAAAATTTTGATATACTCTCAGAAAAAGTAGTACAAAAGTGTTCAACCACATGAATCAAGTGTACAATTTACTGGATTATTTCTTGCGAACATATGATCAAAAACTTTTGCCTTACCAAAATGCTGGTTCCGCGGTCTGTATGCATGTTGCACCGTCCAAAGGGGTGAATGTGGTAATGAATTTATATATAACATTTTGTATTAGCTGTTCAGATGGTCAACTATGCGCACCAGAGACTAAGCGAAGTTCAGTTTGCTGAACAGAGGGCGAATTAGATTTACACGATTTGCAAACGTAGTTTTGGTTCAAGTCTTTGGATGGTGATTTGAATAGAACTCATATACTAAAAAAGGTCAAACACACTTCATTTGTTTGGAAATTAATATGATGGTTGTCTATTCGAAGATCTATATGATTAAAATACAGCCTATTAACTTCACAAAACCAAAAATAGGATTTATACATAATTACAATTTTACAGGATTAGAGCAAAACATAGAAGAAACTTTTAACGGCAAAATGTAACTTTTATTTGTACAATTGCTTCCATATTAGATCTATAAGAAACTATTTCATTAAATCTTTGAGACAAGATATATATGTGCTAAAGATTTATAGAGTCAGTAGTAATTCAAATTCACGTAAAATTATGGTGTTTTCTTTTCTAATAAAAAGTGCTGCCCTTGTAATGTTTATCATTTTTTCCGATTACTTTCGCCCTTAAAAAGTTATATAATGTATAACACAAAAGAACCAAAAATGCTAACAAAAAGCCTTTTAATAATAATCTACACTTAGCGTTTCAAATATATCATGACTACTTTTAACAAACAAACGTTTTAGTCACTATTTTTATCAAATAAAAGCTATCATATTTGCATAAACACGTATGAAGCAAAGATGTAAAAAAGGGCAGTATCTCCACCTTGCTCGAAGTACAGTCACTGTACTACAGTGTAGGACGTGCTACATTTTTAGCCAGTTTTGTGTGCAATATATTTTGAAAAGAACATCATACCTTTTAATAGCGTATCAAATTTTTTAGAACAGAACGTGTTGCACCACAATATGTTGCATAGGTGTAACATTTTTGTCAGAAAAGAAAACACCATTAGTGTTATGGCCTGTCATGTAGACATGACAAGAGATCAACAACTTGTATATAAACAAAAAGATTATTTCAGGTCGCTGTTCAAAATACTTCTTATACAATTATTATTTTTTTGAAGTTATTTAGAAAGACTGGTTTGTTAAATTATTTTAACTTTTTATTTTCCATTTTGTTCGCAATAAACATAAATTCTTAAAATATGTGGTTTAGATGATAAGCTATAATAAGTTTTATTGCAATTGTTATGCTATAAAACCTATAAAAACGTGCCTCACAACAAATAGAATACTTATTTTCCCTTGTTTCATTTCATATTTGTAAATTTTATTTCGCATAGTGTTTCATTTCATCCTGCTTTAAAGGAAATTTCAAAATGAAATAAAAAGCTACATAAGCAGACTTTTTTTTAATATCAGAATTCAAAGCCTGTGTTGCAAATAGAAATGAGGGGGAAACTAGTCGGCAAGAGAGTGAGAGAGAGAGAGAGAGAACGAAAGGGTGAAATTTGATTAACAAATACATATGAATATATATATATGTATACATATATGTATACGTGCACATACTTATGAATATGAGTGCACACATATGTATAAAAGCTTTTTATCATGTTGTTTTCTTTATTACCTTAAACAGGAAAATAATTGTAATTATCGTAAACCTTAAAAAAATTAGGATGGAATAAAATTTTTTTAATAAAATTAAATATATATATATATATATATATATATATATATATATATATATATATATATATATATATATATATATATATATATATATATATATATATATATATATATATATATATATATATATATATATATATATATATATATATATATTTGGGTGGGTCGATTTTTTTTTACAAAAATTCATAGGGGGGAAATTACTCTACGATTTTTAGTTTTTTTCTCTATGAAGTTTGTTTTTAGAATGTAATTATTTTCTTTGGATAATAAAATATAACACACATTTAAGCAAATGTTCTTTGTTTTAATATATTATACGTAATTGGAAATACAATACGGTTGCATTGAGAAATTAACTGACTGAATATACAATTTAAGATGATTTTTAGAATAATAAACCATTAAAGACATTTACCCACACAAAGAAAAGATTATAATTATATCTTGAGTCAGAATTCTGAGTTGTTGGGAAAAATTTTTCACAAGAATTTTTGAAAAGTACTAGGAAATATTTCTGAACTTTGGGAGGCTCTTCTTCTATAGTTTCTTCTTCAAAGTTGCTCGGAATTCTGCGTATGAAATGTGAAAACGTTGAGATCAATTATTTGGCAGCGTGATTCGCGCTGTAAAACTAATTTGCTTCCAATCTATGAATATGAATCGCTGCAGTGCTCTTCATTGACCTAAAACTAACTACAAAACAAAAAAATGTTTTCAAATATTTTGCTAAGTGAAATGCTTTTCTATAATAGTGGCTTTTTGTAATTCCCTCTTTTCTGTCCAAGCACTTTCGTAGAAAATGTTGCTTTTTATGCTTACTTTCCTGCTTATTCATTTATACATAAATAATTTCTTAAGTATTTTTCTTTACAAGTATTTTATTACAGAACAACCAACGTTCTATAACAAAATGAGAATTTTAATTTAAGATTATGCCCAAGCTGAATAATTGGAAAAGAATAAAATATTTAATAGCATCCTCAGGAAAACTAAAATGATCATTATATATTTTAATAAATATTTTATTTGTAATGCGAATAAAATAGTCCAAATTTGAATAATTCATAAAATGTTATGGAATACTTATCTAAAAGTATTAATTATGATTGTTTGAACATTTTATTGTAAATAAATTCATGTTGCTATTTGTCAGGTGTGAGTTCACGGAATTGTTAACATACATACATATAATGCAAGAGCTCGCAGCCTGAGGTGGAGACTAGTGAGTGCTGCTGAGTAATGTAGCGGCTACGAAACAGCTTGTTCTCACCCAGCTGAGTTCTACGATTATTTTTCTTGTCTTCTTTGATCAAAAGGTATATTATAAAATCGTAGACACAAACAAATATTGACTTGAAACGAAATAGTTTGCGGTTTTAGTAATTACGACATTGTGTGGTGTAACAAATTGTTTTCTTTAAAGAAAGGGAAAAAACTGATTTTGTACGTAGTGAGCTGAGTCTTCTCTGGGAGAATGTTTTTATCTGGGGGAAGATACCTTTGATCAAAATGGAATAGAAATTGCCTTGACAATTAATACCATTTTTTAACTACACGTTGAAAAAGTCTCTCAACCATGTATACTGTAATAATGATTTAAAAAACAATAGACTCAACAATTTTATAATTATTTCCTATTTTTTTGCAGCTACAGATCGTTTTGATTTTATATAAACAGTTTAACAGTATTTAGTTTTGATGTTCCGATAACAATTTGTTGTCATCGTCAGGAAAATTAAAATGTTTTCCTGATATTGTTATCGAAATATCGAAAATAAATACTGTTAAGTTTTTTATTTAAAATCAAAACGATCTTTAGCTGCAAAAATAAGAAATAATTACTCAAACAAGATTATATAATTAAATATTAAATATAATTCAACAATATTATGTATAAAACAGGTCTTTTCCACATATTTTATTTAAACTATCAGCATAATACTATTTTTGTGATCAACAAAATTGTTTTCATGAGATCTCATACCATTTGCATGACTTATTGTATTACTATTTTTGTATTTTGTATGTAGTTTACAAAGTGTCCAATTGCGTGCCCATTCAAGATTTTTATGGCTATAATGTTGACAGTTTTTCAAACATTTTCCATAAGCATTTATTTACTTAGCTTTGAAAATGAATGAAAACTGTGAAACAAATACTTCCGTTTATAAACAAATCTACGACAAATGACAGCTTCCATTTCTTTAATTGTCAATTTATTTCAATATTGAGTGTTCAGTCAATTAGCTAAATTTATGATCGCACATTAGGGATTTTATTTAATTGTAGTTTTAAAAATTCGACACATTTTTCTTAAAAATTTTTTGTTATAAATATTACATATGTATTGACATTGTTTTGCACATACTCGTATCATCTATGTGCTGATTTCGAAATTAAAATTTATTATACAGTAAGGACGTGTTTTCCTCTTTTAAATTCTATTAACAGCCAGTCTTGCCTCATTTTTATTTTATAGAAATTGATTATAATTTAACGAACCTACTTAATAATTTTACCTGGGTAAAGCCTAATAAAACACCCGAATGAAATCCTAAGCAGAACACAATCTTTTGTAAATAAGGAAAATGAAAAATATTTTTAAACACATTCTCACATATATTTATTTTTGATTTTACTTAACAATTCGAAACATGTTCACCATTCAATTTGTGTTCAATTATTTCGATTCACTTGAAAAGTTCAAAATAAAACAAAAACACAACGAAAAAAAAATAATGATTTGAAAGTGGTTTATAAATAATAAATAGAACAGAAGGGAAACTGAATAGAAGACTACAAATTTAATGGTTTGCAAAATAAAAAGAAAATGCTTTTAATTTAATAAATTAAATCGTTGTGCTTAAAGACGTAAGCTTTTAAAAGGCATACAATGTCTACCTGAAGTAGACATTTTATTTGTCTACCAAACAATACCACATCCATTTAGTATTTATAACAATCTATTGGTGTTTTTGCGCGAATTTCGAATTTACTTTGAAATTCAAGCTGCCGCCATCGGAGCTTAGTGCAAAGCCCACAAAAGAATTCCAACCTTTAAAACACATTACGCTTTAAGTACTCCCGACAATGAATTTTAATTCTGTTTACTTTTTATAAGTAATATTATTGCAAAAAATAAACAACTATTGTTTGTTGGTTTCTAATGACTCTTATCTTGTTTATAAGACTCACATTATACCTTTTTATGTTTTGGTTGACGTTCGCTTAGCAGATTTGCCTTTTTTCTGTTTCGAAATGTGTTAATGTGTAGTCGTATGTTCGTATTCACTTTTTACTGCAGAATCTTTTTTATCACAGATTTTTTTTTTTTTTAACGATAAGTAGCATTATTTACACTTATTCTATGAGGCACTCTCACTCACTCACTCACACATTCAATTATCTCTATTCACCTACATCTGTATGTAAAAGCATGCATACATATAAACATAGCTACTTCATATACATATATGTAGATATGTACTCACGAGATTTGTAGGAGTAAGAACACTTAAAAGTACGTGTAAAGTTGGATTTTTATGATGTAGACAAACAATGAAAACCTACACCAACAAAAGGATGTGAAAGGATGAAAATATGAACTGTTTTAGTGTTTACGAGTATATGACTTTAGATGTGTGAGTGTGTTCCTAAGGTTCTATATACATACGTATGTATGAATGGTTGCCAGAAGTGCATGAAGCGGGATTAGTCCATTTAGAATCTTCATAAGGAAGGCAATAAATAAATACAAATGTGTTGAATGTTGAAAAATGTGGATTCTGAAATATGTAGTCTGAATCGCGATGAACAGAAGTTTTTCTAGTTCAATTTGTATTAGTAGTTATATGTTAAACTGTATTAAGTTATAGTTTGGAAACCGGTTTGAACTCGTCCATTTAAAAGAAAATATTTGGAAGTTTGTGTTATGTTTTTTTATTTTATTTTGATTTTGTCTTGCAGTCCAGCAAAAATCTTTCATTTAGATAACAGCATTTGAGTTTTGGGCCTTGAAAAATTTAATTTTTACTTTTCCATAATACAACACTTCTGACTGAATGCAGTACTTTTGTTACAGTTTCTAATAAGATAGGTCTTCGCGCAAAAAGTTTTTTTTTTATGAAATAAAGTTAAATTTTTGCAAAGATCGGTTACAAATTTAAAAATTTTACTACGAACAATATAAAAGAGTACTTAAAATAAGACGAAAATGGGATTGTTCAAGAATATCAAGCCTGTGATGTCTTAAAATTATTATAACCTTCATTGAGTCAAGAAAAAAATGTTGAGTGTAGAACTTAGTAAAACCCGAAGCAAAGACACAAATACACATTCATATTTATATGAATGAGTTGCTCAAATATAGGAATTAAAAGTTCTTTGAGAACAAATTTAGTTTTTTGTGTTCGAGATATATTTTTCCAATATATTTTTTACATCTCATTTCTTTATTTACAGTAAAGAGGCATAGTTAAATGGTTGAAAATATTTTTTAAATATTTCCAATTCTACTGATAATTAGGAAACACAAAATTGGTATAAATATAAGAAGCTAATAGATTAAATGGCGATGGATTCAATTGTTTCTTGAGAATAATACGTGAGCTTATTACAAGTATGTATTCAGGATTAAATCAACTTAAAAACTCCTGCACCAATCACATTTTAAAATTGCTTCAATCTTAGCGTTTCTCAAATCAATCTCATTATCGGTTTTTTTTTATCTGGGACCAGTACTCAGAGAATGACCCCTGCATATGCAGTGCATTGTACTGGAACTAGGAAAATAGGTTGTGATGAGGAGGAAAGAAGGAGTAGTGTTCGCGGAGTGTTAACAATAACAACACGAAATACTAAAACAAACTCTATTGCAGCATTTAAATGTTGGAACTAAATTAGTTAAAACTGATCAGCGCCCAGTGTATATACCTTCCAGTACAATGCACTGTATAGGTAGGGGCTATCCCCTGAGTACTGGTCCAAGATAAAAAAATATGGTAGCATGAGAAACTCATTAAATCTCTTTTCCAAGCTCTCCATTAATTTTGTTGAAATACAACTGAAATGCCTCAAATTATTATATTTTCAGTCAATCTGATCTGGATCTCACAGACGTTAAAGTAGACAAAAGATTTCCATAATAACAATTATTTCCCGGAATATAAACCAAAGCGTTGGGAAAAAGCTGGTGGCGAATATATGGAAATTCTTATTGATATCGCCTGATAAATCAATTTGCAATTGATATCACCTGTAAAATCATTTTGCTCTGGGCAAAACAATTGAAAGCTGAATTGCAGTATTGCAAAATGATAAACATTTTAATGGTCGTAGTTTCTAGTGATTTTAGCTTTATTATAATAAATAAATCTATGTTGTAAAAATGTATTTGTGAGCTACATTTATTTGAAATACAAAATACTAAATACTTTCAGGTTGTGTATTTGAAATACAGATACAAAATACAAGTATTTCAAATACTACCCAGTCCTCTGTCAGACCATATCATTACAGTTTTAGCGAACTATGGTCTTTGTGATATTCGTTTTTCATTAAGTGGCAGTTTTTTTTTAGTTTTCAACGAACTATGTATAGGCACGATTTTAAAATATGATGCACTGTTCTTAGACAATTCATTTTTTATTTATTCAGGAAACTAAAGCCAACACTTTGAAATTTTCTTGTGCAAAAAATTATTCTTTCTGAACTTTAGTTTAGGAGAATATTCTTAATCAAAGTTAAAAAAAGTGTTCCTTATTCAAGTGTCAAGTGTATGTATTAATTCAAATTCATAGAGTTAAATATTGTAAATAAATAAATAAGAATTAACCCTCTGTACGAACAGACATACATATGCTAATGACTAAAAATAACTGCTTACTCAGCGACAGTAAACACTGTACAGGCAACAATACGGAGAATAACAAAATGCATACGAGTACGTGATCACTGATCAGTGTGAGATGACTAAAGACCAATAAAAATTCAAGAGCTCGGTGGCTGTGGCCGCTGTAAGCGGCCGTTCATAATTTTTGCTTACTCAGCGACAGTAAACACTGTACAGGCAACAATACGGAGACTAACAAAATGCATACGAGTACGTGATCACTGATCAGTGTGAGATGACTAAAGACCAATAAAAATTCAAGAGCTCGGTGGCTGTGGCCGCTGTAAGCGGCCGTTCATAATTTTTTCATGATCCTGGCGGGCGTAGCTACGAAACAGCTAACTTTTCTTCAGCTTGGAAGTATATGATTGAAAAAACTTGATCTTGTATATAACCTGATTAGTACATATGCAGACATAACAAAAAAATTTATTCATAATGATAGTTCGACAAAAATCATAATTAAGATTTAAGGATTCTTATTTTATCTATATTTATTTTTGTAAATAAAATAAAACACACATTGATTTATCTGCAACCGCTATTCATAATTAACACATGGCCTGAAAAGTCCCGGTACTAACAAAGAAGAGACAGTTTTTTGGTTCAAAATTAGCTTTATTTATCAACGTAATCTCCATCAAGAGCAACGCAATCATTTTGTAGAACGATTTATCTTTTGCCTCAAAGTAGGCCTCAGTTTAAGCGATAAAACCCTTTATTCGTGCAAAATTTCTTACCGGCGAGCATTTTTTTTGGGGTCTGCGAACAGCCAGTAATCGTTGGGAGCCAAATGTGGCGAGTACGGTGGATGTGGAAGCAATTCGAAGTTCAATTCATGTAGTTTTGCCTTTGTTTTGATTGACACGGTGCGTTGTCTTGATGAAACAAAATTTTTTTCTTTGCCATACGCGATCGTTTCTTTTCAATTTCGGCCTTCAAACACTCCAGCAACGCTATATAATATTCACTATTAATGGTATTTCCTTTCTTAAGCTAGACAGTGAATATTACACCACGCACAACTCAATATACCGAAGCCATAACCTTTCCAGACGATTGTTGTGCATTCGGGCGCTTTGGACGAGGTCCACTCAGATGATGATCTTTTTGATTCCGGAGTGAAGTGATTGATCCATGTTTCATCCATTGTCCCATATCGACGCAAAAATTCCGGTATGTTACGTTTAAACATGGCCAAGCACTACTTAGAATCATCAACACAATCTCGTTCTTTTGATATCTTTACGATGTCAGCTAGCTCACGCAACTCCACGATTTTGTGGATTTTTTTATGTTTTCTGAAGTTACCGCCACATTTGGACGTCCACTGCCTTCTGCATCATCGATGTCTCTACGACCACGTTTGAAGTCAGCAAACCAAAGTTTTATTGTTTTTTCTGATGGAGCGCAGTCGCCATAACACTTTTCAAGAAGGAGTATAAAATTGAAACACGAAATTGTTTTTGATCCATTGTTCAAATAACAAAAGCACAATAACTTACAAACTAATAAATAGAATATCATGAAATGTTAACAGCTGTCTTTTGAAGTTTAGTATTAACTGAAAAAAAAAGGTGACTGCAATAAAACTAGCGCCATCTATGCGTCCCGGGCCCGGGACTTTTCAGCCCATGTAATATTTATACGCACTTGCTTAAGTTCCAATCAAGTTTTGGCATCGCTTTTCATCCAATTTGGCGCGTTCTGTAACACAAATATTGTGCTTTTATACGAGAACTTCCCATACAAAATTGAGTAGGTTTGTAAGTGAAACTCAAACGTTTGCCCTTACCAAACCACTTTGAGTGAGGTGGTATTTTTGCATGGGTAGTTATAAAGTAAGTTAATTTGTTATCATAACTAAGTGCAACTATTGACCTCTTATTAAAAAGAACTTGCATAAGCAAACATATGGAAGTGCGAGCGTGTGCTTGTGCAAGTGGTGCAGAAATAAATGTACTTTTTATTTATTGTAATGCGAAGGGGGTTTTGTCCAAAAAGTTACATACTCGCATAATATTATATAAAATTGAAAGTTACGTGCTCATTTTTCAATAAAAAGTTATGTTTCAAAGCCATATATTCGAAATATGTATGCATGAAAGTATGTTTAGTACGAGTAATAGACGGTATGCAGTGAAAACAGAATATCCCTACAACATTGAATACTTGAAGAGAAGATAAGATAACAAAGTAAAACGGGTGAAAACAAAACGGGAGAAAACAGAAACGAGAGTGAATTGTATGATAACAGATTAAAACGAGTGAAAAAACGGGAGAAAACAGAAACGAGAGTGAATTGTGTTTTTAAGTTGATCGTAATCAATAAATTCTTTCATATATTCCTTTTAATTCGAATATATATTTATTCAGTATGTAAATGCAAACGCAAACAAATATACGATTACTGTTTTACTGAGTACAAAAAATATTAAATGAATGAATGAATAAAGTGAATATTATTCGAATTTACATTACATTGTAGCATAATACTAAGTAAAACATTCTGTTAAAACGCGATTTGCTTTTAAGATGTGTGCGGAGTAAAGCCAGAAAATGTTAAACTGAAGTTGATAAAAGAACTTTGATGGCATATAAATCAATTTTTACTTATTTATTTTAATAAATGACTACAAATATTAGCCTTAACCATAAAGAGATGAATACGAGTAAATAAATTCCTAACAGAATACTAATAAATATGAATACATTTAAATACGAATGAATGTAAGTAATATTCTTCGAATAAACGTTGAAAGTTTTTCTTTTTATATTCGTTTTATTTGAATGTGGTTGTATTAGTTTCTCCACTAGTAGAGTTATTATCATTATTCATTCTTCTTGTGTATTTATTCATTTGTTTTTATTAAAACAGAATATGAGTCACTTCGTTTTCAAGCCATGTGTGGTACGAAACTTAATTTACTCAGAAAGCAAATGAATATATTCAAATTCCATTTGAACGTAATCATGCCGACGTTTAATGTTTAGTCAAACATTAAAATTTTTTAAACTAGTCTTTTAGAGTTTTAAATTTTTATGTTCGAGATCGTGGAGGACTTTTATTTATTTTTGAAATTTGTTTCGCGTAATTCTGCATATGATTTTTTCTCATACGTAAAAGTATGCAAGAACATAAAATTTGAAATGTCTGCAAATACACATACATACATACATTGTAAATGTGTAAATATGTTTACATTTGTAAGAAGACTTTTGTATGCATATGCATTTTAAGTTCTTGATGAATTATTTCATGCATTTACCATACTGTCTCTGTTTGCCATTAGATTGTCAACATTTAATGGTTTCCATTTCTTTTTCGTTGTGAGCTGTCGACTATTTTTCTTATTTTTTGAGAAACAAATTTTCGTTTTGCATAAAAAACTAATAGTGTTACCCTAAGCAAAGCTTTCTTCATTGCTGCAAAAAAATTTTAACTAAATTTGCGACAAGTTTTGTTTTCTTTATGCTGAAGTTGCTTCAACAGAAGTTGTTGACATTAAGTAATGTAATATGTAAAACTGTGTATGAAAGCGTTTGTGTTTGAATGAATGATGACTTTGGATATGTAGTAGATGATGCTTAAACTGCAACTTAAGTGTTGTTGTCGTTCGTATCCTTGAACGGCACAACAGCTCGAAAGAAATCGGTTGGTGCTAGAGCAAAAAGGATTAAAACTTCTTTATATGTGAAGTTTTTACTTTAGTTTTCTTTTTTTTTTTTTAACAGTGGGTGTTACAGCTAAGAAAGACTTAAACTTTAAAATTCTTTTTTATGCCAAATCTGAGTTTAATTAAATTTGATATTAGTATGGAAAAAGTTTTGTAAAATACAGTTTGGAATAAGTGTACAGGCACTGGAACAAAATAAAAGAAAATGGTCTTTGGAAACTGTTCCACAATTCTAACAGTGTGACTAATGTTTACATAAACATATGTATAATTTTAATCTTATATAACTTTTCGAGCTTAAGGCCTCTTGTGATATTATAGTTTTTGATTTTCTTAATTAATTATCTGGCAATACATCGCTCTCCTTCGGATAGCTTCTTTAGGAAAAATAACATTTATTTATAAGCATTATTTGGCCTGAAGAAGCTATCCGAAAGAGAGCGATATATTGCCAGATAATAAAATAAGAAAATCAAAAACTGTAAAATCAGAAGAGGCCTTAAGCTCGAAAAGTTATATAAGATTAAGAAAAAACAAACAATGTCAAAATAAAGATATAATAAGCATACATATGTATATTTAAAATAAATTGGGCTTACTGGGATGCAATTTTTACAATATGTTTTGTTCGTTATTGAATCAAAACTCAAAGACAGCAAAGTAATATTTTCAACATCTGCTATCAGCGTTAAATCATGTTGTTCCTAAATAACTTTTCTAGTGTATGAATGGACTTTTCATTCGTTATTTCCCTTTCTATTTATCACCCAAATATTTTTTCCTCACTTCGAATAATATGAAAATTATCGTTCCCTTTTTTGAATACACATTTTAAGCAGCAAATAGCATATTAACACTTGTTAAATATTACCCCAAAAATTTTTTTGGTGCCTTCTATATATATATATATATATATATATATATATATATATATATATATATATATATATATATATATATATATATATATATATATATATATATATATATATATATATATATATATATATATATATATATATATACATATATATATATATATATATATACATATATATATATATATATATATATATATATGTCGAAGTTTCATTTGAGCTGCCCTAATCCCCAGTAGACTTGGAAACATCTGAAAGATAAATTCAAACATTCAACCTTATTTCTACTTCGATACCCAACATAAATTATTGAGAATTTAAAAGCAAAAATGTGTTAATAATACCTGTCAAAACCTGTTTCCAAGTCTACTGATGATTAGGGTAGCTCCAATGAAATATCGAAATATAGACAGCTAGAGAACACAGATATATGCAATAAAGAACTGATTTTTTCAAGAATATATTTTTTTATTTTTATCTGGGACCAGTACTCAGTACGCATTGTACTGGAACTAGGAAAATAGGGTATGATGAAGAGGAAAGAGGGAGTAGTGTTCGCGAAATGTTAACGAAAACAAGACGAAAAACTGAAACAACCTCTATTGCAGCATTTAAAATGTTGGAATTAAATTAGTTAAAACTGATCAGTGCCCAGTGTGTATACCTTCGACACTGCTCGATTAGCAAAATTTAGTCCAACACTTTCCACACTACAAGGTAATGAAGTACATTCAGAAGAAATTAATATTGAACATATATAGAAAACACGGACAACGGTGAAAAAAAGACAAAAAAAAGAAGAAACATTTTATTTAACTAATGAGTTGATTTTAATTGTAAGCACGTCATTAGAATTTGTTTTTACTGCTTGGTTATACTTTTATCAAGTTGGTTAAAGCTCTGCTTGTGGATGTAAGTTTATGTAGCTTGACATAAAACTGAACCGTTAATCACGGGCTGATGACGAGTTTATGCGAAGAAAAGAAGTAAAACAGATTATGTAACCAAGCCAAGTTCTTGAAGAATAATATGTTTGATAGATCTGGCAATTAATATAGTAG
This sequence comes from Thecocarcelia acutangulata, assembly GCA_914767995.1. NCBI lineage: Eukaryota > Metazoa > Arthropoda > Insecta > Diptera > Tachinidae > Thecocarcelia > Thecocarcelia acutangulata. The sequence continues at coordinate 543,110 of OU612097.1, forward strand.
TTTGTATTAATATTCACATACTCTTGCTTATTTTGGCGTTTTGGTGCTGCGTATTTACATACTTGTATTATAACACTTTGTCTTGTAAATCTGTAAAATATAAAAATTGAAAATGATGTATAATTTTACACCAAATTTAAAGAAATGATAAGTTTCCTTTTATCTCCGAAGTGTACTTTAAGTTTTCCGGCTTAATGGGTAAAAATGGGTTCACAATTTTTTTAGTGTCCTGATTGAAACATTTGAATTTTAAGGAGTTTTCTTCCCCAGCAGTTTCTATGTTTCTATTAAAAATTTAAAAATTTCCCGAGCCAGTTTTTGAACACAAAAGTTTAATTAAATTGAATTCAGTCACCAAACGAATTAGACAAATAAATTTTCTGAAAATGTGCTTTAATACCGTGCGAAAAAGAATTTAAATGTTCCGGAGATGGAGGATTCACCGTTAGCAAATGAAATCAAAACGAAATTCAATAAGTGTTTGAATAAAAAATAAACACACCGCGAATAACGTTTAAAATTCAATTTAAAATATTTGATTTCGCGCTTTTAAAAAATGTGTGGTTTTGTTACACTTTTATATTGAGAATTTTTACAACACAAGCACATGCACACACCCACACACACACACATTTTACGATTCATCTTCCGTTACCAGGCAAAGGAAGAAAAAAAAACCCCTAAATAAACCGGAAAATAAGAAGTATTTTTTCAAGTTACATGAAAACTAACAAACAGTCGTATGACATTCTTTTAGGTAAGTGCAAGTACGTAACGTCTGAATTCTGCTTCAGCAACCGCTGTTTTGCCTTAGACAATTAATTTTCCTTTCAACGGAAGTTGATCACAAATTTAAGAGTATGTTGGGGTTTTTTTTGTTCACACAGTCGTTTTTAGATACACTTCACCAACTTTTGCTCCAACAATCGAATCAAATGATGATTTTTATTGTCAACACTTGAAGAAATTAGATTAATTTTTTATTCTTTTGGTTTTTGCTTACGGCTGGAAATATAGGGTGTTTTTTTAAGCCCGATAGAACTTGAAATTGTAAAAAATAACACAAAAAATTAAATTGTAATCAAAATTTTTTTTATTCGAAAGATCAATACGTGACATTAACATTTGAAAATGATTTCGGGCATATGGGCACCGCGGCTGTTCTTGACGAAGCGCATTCTGGACGTCCAATTTTGGGCCACTTTTTCGAGCACTGCTGGCCGTATGTCACGAACAACACGAACAATGCTGGCCTCCAAGGCGTCAATTGTTGCTGGTTTATCAGCATAAACCAGTGACTTCACGTAGCCCCATAGGAAATAATCGAGAGGTGTCAAATCGCACGACCTTGGAGGCCAATTGAAAGGTCCATTTCTCGAAATCAACTTATCGCCAAATTTTGATTTCAGTAAGTCGATGGTTGCGTTCGCCGTATGGCACGTAGCGCCATCCTGTTGAAACCACATCTCCTCCGGATCAATGTCATCCATATTTTCAAACAAAAAATCATTGATCATGGTGCGGTAACGATCTCCATTGACCGTAACGCGAGCTCCGGCCTCATTTTTGAAGAAATAAGGTCCGATGATGCCACCAGCATGAAAACCGCACCAAACAGTGCATTTTTCTGGATGTAATGGAGTCTGTAGGGTCTCTTGTGGATTGGTCTCACTCCATATGCGGCAATTTTGCTTATTAACAAACCCGTTAAGCCAAAAATGCGCCTCATCGCTGAACACAATTTTGCGATAAAACAACGGGTCATAATTTATAATAATTCATGGATAATTTCGTAGCGTTGTTCAAACGTGAGTCTATTCATGATGATTTGTCAGAGTATACTGAAACAAATAAAAAAAATGTTTCATCAAAATTTAATTTTTTGTGTTACTTTTTACAATTTAAAGTTCTATCTAGCTTAAAAAAACACCCTTTACAAAGCTGAAGGAAAAACTAAAGAACAGAACTTAGAAATAGTAAAGCCAGAACTATATATATATATATATATATATATATATATATATATATATATATATATATATATATATATATATATATATATATATATATATATATATATATATATATATATATATATATATATATATATATATATATATATATATATATATATATATATATATATATATATATATATATATATATATACATAAATATAAACATGTTTTATTAAAAATTATTTCAATGCAGTTTTTTGAGACTCATTTAGTTGTGGGATTCAAATAACTTCACTTTTTCTGATTTACTAAAGTTTGGTAAAAAATTTGTGTATTATCTTTACTGCTTTCGTAAATTTATTCCTTTACACTTGTTTGCAGTGTGTACGAGTATGTGGTATCCATATTTTTTTCTGGGACAACGCGATGTCCGATTTCTTCATAAGATTGAACTTGACTCAGTTATATCACTAGTTTTGGATTTTTGAAAAGAAACACAAAAATATAATTAAATAATTGAATTAAAAAGCAGCAGTTTTTAGCTTTTTGTTTCTTTAATGTACTTTTTGTTTGTTTTTGAAGTGAATTTTGAAATTTCAACTCTTGAAATCATTGAAAAGAAAATTGTTTTAAGTAACCATAAAATATACTTTTAGCTTTTATACGTTCGGGTTGTACCCTCGTTTCTATTTAGTTTTATTAATATTTAAGACACCAACAAGAAAATATTTCTAATCAAATACCAATTTATTTTTCGCCATATGACTTTTCTATGTTGGTTGATATGTACCTTCAGTGTTGTTGTTTAACATCAACACATGTCGCATTATCACGTTAAAAGCAAAAAGAAGTGAATAAAAAATAAAAATAATAAAACAAAAATAAAAAGAAGGAAAAAGAAGGAGTTAAATTGAAAACTTTTAACAAATGTGTTAAAACAAAGTTTTTATTATATTCCAAACTCCAGCCAAGCGACAATCTTTGATATATATGTTTTTAAGTTTAAAAGAAAGAAGCCATTTTGATTTCATATATCGGGGGAAAAACAGCGAACAACTTTTGCTGCTCTGCTGCTTCAGTAATGTGACAAATTACAACATTCATACTAAAGGGCTGCACAGAATGGTCTAAAGAACACTGCTCACTACTGTGTAGTAGTTCCAAGCACTGTATTTCAAAACAATTCTTAAAACAAAACAAACAAGCTATAGAGCATTTAGAAACAGAACGAACACATCATAGTTTTGAAACGCCTTCACGACAGTGCTTGACTGTACTTGAATTCCATTTCACAGCAAAATCCAAAACAACACGTCACAATAAAGCAAATAAACGACGACTCATAGCAAGCACATTGGCATCTGCGCATACTGTGTCTTAAATATTTGTGCTTAATACAAAGCCAAAAACCAAGAACAACAACAACACACACACACACACATGAGCATACTGTGCATACAGCACTTGTGCACTAATACAAAGATAAAAACCATGAACAGCAACAACAAATTTTATTAAAAAAACTGAAGTAGAACAATGCTTGAAGTTCTACTTCAATTTTGTTCTATTTCATTTGGTTCTACTTGTGTTTGGTTCTGTGTGTTCTAAATACTTATAAGACAGTATTCTATTATGTGTTTAGAACATTTCGGCACCGAAGTGTTTGTTTTGAAATATGAAAAAAGACGATGGATAGTACTTGAAAATACTATAATGTTTTGTAAGACATTTTTATTGTACTTGAGCAGCCCTCTAATTCATACACATGTGTGTATATACGTATCTACATATGTATGTGTATGATTGCTATTATCTAGCAAAAGAAGTGCTAAAGTATTTAACAAAATAAACAAGAAGAAGAAGAATAATAATAACCTTTAAATAGAATATTAAAGCGAGCTTAAAGATGAGCAAGCACAAAAAGAAATACCAGTAAATGGCTATTAATGTTCTTCAACTGTTTTTGTTTTCATGGGTGACCGAAATCTATTCGTTTGCTTGATGGTTAGGAATTGCTCTAATGGACTTAAAAGAAGCTCAAAACTTAAAGTAATTAAATCAATTCGATTTAATTCTCTATATAAAAAATAAAATCTTATTTTACTTAATGAAATTATATATTATAAGACAAATCAACAATGTACATTCGATACATTGAAAAATATTTATATACATACGTGTATATGTGTACATACATATGCACAAAGAAATTAAAAAGGAGAGGTAAATCAATAGCTTAAAATGTATAGTAAGGCGTTAAAAATTAATTGTGTCTCTGTAATGTACACGTACATTTGCATAACGAAAAATTGGATTCAATTTTGCTCAAGAGACGAAATGTAATAGAACTTCAGCCATCTTTCCGATACAATAACAAACAGAAAAACTTGCTTAGAATTTCTTCTTCGCTTTTCGAATGAAGAGTACATTTTTTTTCTTAAATAAATTTTATTTAATTAAATAGCTAAAAATGTTACCAACATGGGACGCAGCTTAAAAGTTTATAAATTGAAAAATTATATTTATATATTTTGTTTTTATATTTTTTTGTTCGGATTATAAAAAACATAAAATTGATATATTTTCACAGAAAGTTTAAAAAATGGTTGGCAAAGATAATAGTTTGGCGCTGGAAAATCTGGCCAATGCGCTGGTCAATTAGTTTCCAAGTTTTTGAAAAATTTTCACTCTCAACTGAATATGAAGGCAATTTATGTGACACTATTTTCCGTACTTAGGGTAAAAAATTTCCATTTGTATAGAACCGAGAAAGTTATTGTATTAAGTTTTTAGACACCAGAATGACTTTTGGGCCACCTTGCGAATTTGAAAAAATCAATATGCGGAACTTTTCTAACAAGGTACGGGTAATTATAATTACTTAAAGGAGAAAATAGCTCTGGACTCTGACACCATATGGCGCACCTTGCTATCACTCAAAAGGATGTATAAAAACCTACTGTGTTATTCATAAAAAAATCATGTTAGTTAAGTTGTTATCGGACAAATTTTGTGAGGAGTTGGACAATAATCCTGAAATATTGCTTCCGCATGTGATGTTAGCGGAATGATAAAAGCGCAGTCGTTCGCTGACATTGAAAAAATACGAAATTTCGTTTAAACCGCAAAAAAAAGTTCAGAGCAAAAAAAAGTCCGCCGCCGGCATCACGTTGCCATATGACTCGTTGTAGTAATTTGCAGTTTTGTTGTATTGTTATATTATCGTATTGTTCAAACTTAGTTTGAAATAGAATGTTTCGCAATTAATTGCAATCTTTTTTGAGTTGTTGTTGTTACTATTGTTCCTATTCGTTCATGTTGTTATTAAGGATATCCGTAATGCTGGAACAAAATCTTTGTTCTGAAACATGTTTTGTTATGTGTAGTTTGACGTTTCTCTTTTTGAAAGAGAGAGGAAGAGAAAGAGAGAGAGTTAACGAAAAATTAAATGTAAACAACTCTAAACCATTTTGTCATAAGCTTTAAGGCATCGATTGCACTGATCTTTTTTGAGTTGTTGTTGTTACTATTGTTCCTATTCGTTCATGTTGTTATTAAGGATATCCGTAATGCTGCAACAAAATCTTTGTTCTGAAACATGTTTTGTTATGTGTAGTTTGACGTTTCTCTTTTTGAAAGAGAGAGGAAGAGAAAGAGAGAGAGAGTTAACGAAAAATTAAATGTAAACAACTCTAAACCATTTTGTCATGAGCTTTAAGGCATCGATTGCACTGAAGCTTCTTTCAGTAATGAAAAAGCACCACCCCGTAACATTAAGGGCTGATTTATAGGGTGATTTAAAGCTATGTCTTTTTTTATAATACTCTTTTAAACCTCCTACCAAAATCATGTTAAATATTTACGATGTTTTTTAAGTCACATCGGAGCAAAAATTTTGTGCCGAAACAATGGGCGGGTGAATCCAGCTTCTCTAAAAATGAATACTTCCCTTATGACAGTCTATAAATGTTGCACAGAGTATTTTGTTTGTTTATAAATTTGCACGCTTATATTTGTAGGATTTTTTTTTTTTTTACTGAATGAAGCTGCATTTAGAAAAAACCCTTTTGCTGATAAAGCAGAAGACAGAAACTCTCTCACAAGATTTATTTAAGTTTTAATAAATAAATGTCAACACAACATAAACGTTGGATAATAGAGTTTGTTAACCTACTGTAGCACATTTTTTATTCCTTTTTGAAGTTGAGGAGTAAATATTACAACAATGCACTGGTTTTGAAATGATACGAATACGATTTACTAAGTATGCCAGTTGTCGCTAAGTAACACTGCTAATTTTAACGGCAAAATATGCTGTAACTGTGTAATACTACCACAGTCAGTACAACTTCTTCCTCCAGTTATTCTGCCATTGTTAAATCCAAATAAGATGTCTGCAACAACTGCCACAACGACTTCGAACTGCAGTTGCTTCAAGTACAGGTCAGTCATTATATTTCTACTAGGAAAACAACAAACTGGAATTGAGTAAAGAAATGATGTAAAAATATTTATTTATCCAGCTAAGTAAAATCTTTGTTCGTGAGTTTTTGCAAAAACTCTTTTCCAACAAGAAATAACAAGAGTGTGACAGGATGTGGTTGGGAAGACAGTACGGAAACATTCTCAAGTTTTAAACTGACATAAGCTTGGCAAAATTGACGTTTTACTTTAAAGACGGCAGCAAAAGCCGGGTGAGCAACAGATGAAATAAATAAATTGAAAGAAAAATACTAAACAAAAAATATGTGCGGATTAAAAATTTTTTAAGTTAAAAAATATATGTAGCGTAACTGATTTGTATGTACTTACGAATATTATAGAATTCTAATTTTAATTAACTACTTAATAATATTAAGAACAAATTGTTTTATTCGAACTAAACGAATTGTTTGTATAAAGTGCATACATACATGTGCGCTAAAGTTTAATTAAACAAAAGTATACTGGCCATAAGCTTAACTTCAAAAAAAAAAAAAAAAAACATTTTGTCAGAAACCAAATTGACAGACGTAAACAAAACTACGTTTCAAAATCATTCGTATGTTTCCCAAATTTATGTTGAGTTCTGAAAACAATTTGAAGCCATCAGTAAAACTGTGGCTTACAAGCAAAAACTCTACAATAGTTGCGCAAAAATGAAGTTTCGATAGACAAAACATTTTAACAGGGTTTGGGTTTCCTTCTTCTTATTAAAAAGGGAGGGTTAATTGGAGACTGACTGTAGCTGGGATACTGCGCAGTTTTCCCACTAAAACGTTACTCAACAGCACCATCAATCTGCTTATTTATGGTAAATACGAGTATTATGGTTAGGCCACTTTTTGTTTACAAGAATTTTGTAAACAAAATCAGCTGTACTTATAATAATTATTAGCCACAACGTCCTTGTGGTAGGTGCTTCATATTATTTCTGTGCATTTGACAAAAGTTTGGCTCAAAGTTGAGCTACTTATTATTTCTTGGTACTTGGTTAATTGACACAGGCAGTTTGTTTACATAGATTATTAGCAATTGTATGCTGTTTCGTTGTTTTCAGTTAGAAAATTGTCTCAAATCGCAAAAGACACATAATTTTGTACAGGGTTTGTATATCACAAAATGAAAAATACTCATGATTAAAGATTTTTGTTTCAAAATCATGTTCGATAAGTATCAAATGTTAACCTTATGTCTGCACTCCATTGTTGCAATAAAACCAAAAAAATGAAAACGAAAAGAAGGCACAGCCCATTGAAGCCAATTTGCTTAGCTTGATTCTAATTGATTATAACATTTTCTTAACAAGTTTCTTTCTTTATATATCAGCACGCTAGAGATTTTTAGTTCTTCTTGAATTAAATTTTATTAAATATGTGTAAAAAAAAAATTAACGATAATTAAAGAAGAAAAGTAAAGTTTTGTGTATAGTCTAATCATTTTTTTTTATTGATAACAGCAATACAAGTTCTTTATTGGATTTATAAAGCAAGAAAATCCTCAACAAACAATTCAGGAACACTGAAAGAAAAACACTTCGTTATGAAAACGAAGCCACTTCATTTATGTTATGAAAGCTTCATTAATGGGATGAAAATTTTGCGTAGCGCCATCTTGTTATTTTTTCAACTTCTTTAATGTTACGAAAATTATTTCTTTTGTGTTACGAAATGTTTTTGCGTAAAAATGTAAGTATTTCGTTATAGCTTCTAAACAGTGCAGTAAATACAACGATGAAGAATTTAATTCGAGAGCTGGGTGGCTGAGTTGGTTAAGCGGCCGTATTAAAAAATATATAATGTTTACATGATATCGAGTTCGAATCCTAGTTAGTGCAGCTTTTAGAATTCAATTATTTTTTTGATCAAGAATTATTGTTATAAAACAGCTGCCTTGACTGAAAATAATGTTCATAGACGAACAAATTTTATTCTAATCACGATTATTATTCTTTAATTAAACAACAATCTAACCCGGATGAAGCTTTACGTTGGCCCAAAACCAGCGACAAAATCATAACATTAATGCAAGGAAAAGGAAAGTTTTTCTATTAGTGTAGTACAAGGTATGAGCAGCATTTGGTTTCGAGGTTAAAGGCAGCAAGAAGCTGATCTGATCGTGTACTTGTCATAAACATGCTAGAGTACTTTTTCAGATAAAAAAATAAAAACTTGCTTATGGATTGCCTTTAGCAGCTTGTACTACATTATTTTTGTATTTGCGCAAACTATTCATTATCTTAAAACCAACTCAAATATTTGAGTAAAAAAGCAACTTTCCTTCAGCCATTAAAATTCAGCTAAATTTTTGTTAAAATAAAAGCAAAAAATAGTATTCAGCTCCTACCAGAAGGGCTTTGTGGTTAATACTTATAAGTACACTTTGTACTTCCGCACTACAACAATTCAAATAATGTTGATATTAAATATTTCTTTTTTTTTAAATGTTCGCAAAAATTTTATGAGCAACGAACAAACTATGAAATAGTAATAACCAACATTTTGTGGTTAACTATTGAATGAAGAGTACTCAGTACTTTGAATAAGTGAGTGCAACTAGATACCAGATACGGGTACAAGCAAAAGTTCGAGGTGGTTGCAGTGGCAGTGGCATCGTGCCATAATAATGTTCTCGTTGTAAAGTATAAATGGATGCGAAAAGTACATTTTTGGGGGAGGATGATAACATTTATTTTTTCTTTTATAATTTTTTGAAGAGAACATTTTTGAGGCTGGCTTACAAGTTTTTTTTTTTTATTAAACTATTATATGGAAATAAATTTAATCCGTGTGCTCGTTTTAAATTACTGAATTTGTTTGCTTTCTTGAACTATTTGGTGCAAATAGCCACCAAATGAAATGTAAACTTTTCTTTTCTATTTTTCAACTTTTAATTTTTGTTATGGGTCAAAAATAATTTCAAACATTTCTGTGGCGCTTAAGCTACAACCCTCTACGAGAACATATCGAATAATGCGGTGAAACTGTTTTATATTATTTGGTTTTAGCTTTTCAATGCATTTTCAAAAAAAAAAAAAAAAGACAAAAGAGCAATAAACTTTGGAAGTTAGTTTACATGCTTCATCTGTGCGCATAGATGGTACGGATATTGAGGAATCCGATTCTTTTGATGTTCTTGGAATAAATATTCAATGTGATGTTTGTTGGACTAAGTACATCCTCCATGTCTTTAAAGAAGCAACCAAGTGTCTCGGTTGTCTGAAAAGGTGTAATACAACTCTCATACTGTTTTGCGGTTACTCGATCGTGTGCAGAAGAGGACTTGTCGGTGACAGTAGGGTATCCAACTCCATTGCGTTTCTCTGTTTAATCAATACTAACAATGGATTTTGCTCTGACGAGATTAGGAATGTTGTTCACGAAACCCACATACTTCAAGGGTTCATCCATTTGCGGTCAATTGCCTAGTGAATCGCGCATCACATTAAAGAGAGAATTCGTTTTTAGCCGTACGGTTCGGATGTGGAACAAACCTGCGGAAGTGTTTGCTGTTTGTTATAGCGTTCCAGCCTAGGTCCGTAAACACTATTCCCTTGCCCTCTACCTCTCAACTTATTTTCCTAGTTGCGGTACAATGCAGTGCATATTTGCCATTTTGAATAAAAATTCCTCTGGAAGCTTTTTAAGAAACTAAGAGTATGCTAAAAGCATAGTGGAATATGTTTGATGATAACTAGGATTTTTCTGCTATTCTTCAGAAGTTTCTTATTTGTTCAATTTATTGTAATAATATTATATGGCAGGTGTTATTGCAACATAGTCCACAGTATTTTCTAGGTAACCAATTATTCAGCTAAAAAGATCTTTTAAACAAATTTTTTTCTTACTTTAGACAACAAGGTGTATGAAAAAGCATACGAAATGTCCGATTCTTGATTACTTCTATAGCGATATACATAATCCGAAAATCTGCAACAATAAAATATTTGAACATTAAAAAGTTTTATATTATTTCATTAATTACTTTTCTATTTTTAAAATAATAATTCTCTTTTAAAATTTAATAAATTTGATTTTCTTATCTTGGAGACCAGCACACAGGGAACAAGCAGTGTATTATACTGGAAGTAGGAAAGTAGACTAAGCAAAGAAGGAAGATTCGAATCTATCAATAACAACACAGAAAGAGCAAAACAGATGTGATGACATCATTTAAAGTGCTGGAATTAAATTAGTTAAAAGTGATTTGTGCCTAGTGTAATGCATATTCCTTCGACAGAGCTCAGACTAACAAAAATCAGGCTCACACTGCAAGAAAAGAAATTAATAAGAAAGAAAACGGGTGACAATGAAAAGAACAAAAGAACACGTGTACACTAGATGGAAGAGAAAACACGACTTCTTCCTGCTTAATACTTATTCCGGTGGAGGTCGATGTCAGAGGGGAAAATATTAATAATGAACATTCTCGTATATAGGTAACACGGACAAGTATAAAAAACACATGGAGGACAAAACACTACTGCCATTACTAAAAATAAGTTTTCACAGCTATTTTCTACATTTCTAAAAGAAAAAACATATTTTAAAACGGGTTAAATGTTTTAATATCTCACGGCTTATAAATATTATTTCCAAATGGGGTGGCAAATTCAAAATGTATATTGACATTGACAAATTGAAAACTCGCTTTCATCAGAGTAGAACATAGTACGCTGTTGTAAAAGTTAATTTGTTGCCGCTAGCAGAGCTAAACTATATTTTTTAATAATATAAAATAAAATTCCATAAAACAAAAACTAATTGACACAGGAAAACAATTTTTTCGTGTTCAATAACGAAATTCGTTGAATCAATTAATAAATTTGAATCAAAAAATAAATAAAAAGTTTGAATGCGGACCTGAAAAGGAATCCGTGGACTCAAACAAAATTGTCTTAAAATAATTATTGATCGAAAACAACAATTTTTTTTAACAACAACAAAATACGATATCCAAGGTTATTTTTGTTATATTTATGTATATGCATACAAATTATTTTTCAGACAAAAGTTTTGTTGATTTTATTTTCACTATAATATTTTTTGTGTAATTTTTAATGCTAAGTAATTTCGCACGAAACAAAACAAGTCAGCCCTTGTTATAAACTTACTTATTTCATATTACTCGTATTGTATTTATTCCTTAAAAAATAAAAAAGGTAAAGTGTAATACGTCCTTGTGGTCCTTCTTTTATATGATTTTTAATACGTTAATTTAAACTATATTTTTTATATAAAAAGCTCACAAGTAAAGCTCTTTGAATTTGTCAAAAATGCAATCATCTACGAAAATGTTTATTATATTCCAGTCATTTACAAACATTCAACAGTGTACTCATAGAAATATATAAAAAAGATCTTCTTCATTCAGCACAATGCAAATAATCAAGTTTTATCAGATGTGTGCATCTTGACTTTAGATGACAAGCATTTTAAAATGAATGAGAGCATATTCATAAAAAATAAATTAAGAAATTAAAGAAGAAAAAAAATGTTTAAACTTGAAAATGAAATGAAGCCAGCATATGCGAAAATAAAACATGATATAAAATAAAGGAAACTAAAGAGCAATTCTTTAATCTTAAACGTTTGAAATCAAAGTGAAATATATGTCTATATGTGCGCCTTGTCGTACAAAAAGAACGATCTAAGTGCAAATGGTTTTCAGAAAGTTATTTAAAAATATTTCTGACGCAACCATTTTTTATCGGTGAAGAAAGAAGAGTTTTATCCATAACAACTCGCAAATGAAAATATTTCGGTTTGATTGCATTTGTTGTTACAATTACACTGTACGTTATTACATACTTATTACATATATATATATATATATATATATATATATATATATATATATATATATATATATATATATATATATATATATATATATATATATATATATATATATATATATATATATATATATATATATATATATATATATATATATATATATATATATATATATATATATATATATATATATATATATATATATATATATATATATATATATATATATATATATATATATATATATATATATAATGAACGAGCGATTTAATCCGAACCATAACCCAGCCGATTTGTTTATTTCTTGTTTATTTGATAGAAAATATTTATTATGGTTTTGATTAGAAGAGAACAAACCATTATATTTGTTACGAGAAGGTAGCATAAAGACCAAATGAGGAAAAAAAAGATTGTCTCTGTTTGTACAGAGTTTTCTGTGTCTGAACAATCTTCTTCAAACAAAAGTAATTGATCACAGCAAATTTGTGTTGCAAAAATTTCTTTCTTAAAAACTAAAATGCGATGTGCAAAAACCAAAAATGTAATTTAAAAATTATAAAAAGAAAAAAAAAATTATATTTACTATTAATGATATAAATAAAAATTATCAAATTATTTTACTTTTCATCCTCGTCGCCAAATGATATTTTCTGTTAATTAAAAAACATATCTTCATTATCGAAAAACTTAAGGTTTTGCTTACATATAGTGTAACAGAATATACATATGTACTTACTAACAAAAAGTTAACAATAATCATAGATATGTAAAGAATACTTATTTAATAGTTTCTATACATAATAATTTCTATATAATACAAATAATCTGATTGACTATATTTTACTATGTGCGATTGGATTAGTACTGGCTTCTGCTGTATAATCTGTAAAAAAAATAAACATGAGCGAAAAAGAAAACATAAGAATAATAAAGACACGTGAATGAACAACGGCGTTAATAGAGCTCGCAGAATTGATCGATTCATTTTACTCTCTCCGTAAATTATATTTTATTAGTTCGTTATAATTACAAAAAATGCAAAAGATCTCTATCAGACGGCGTAATATTTTATTCACCCACTTTATTACTCATACGACACGTTTGTTGCCATCCGGATTTTAGCTTTATTAATAAAACATGCGTCAGTATGGTAGAATTACACAAAGCCAAAATATTAAAACTACTGAAAACACTGGCGTTAGCAACAATTCAAAATGCTGGCAATCATGCGATTGTAATTGGAGTTAACAATGATGCGTCTATAGTTGGTTTGTCATATATTCGTTTTTCAACTTGCTCGAAAATTTCCAATAATTGTCTTTGTTCGTTCGGTCAAACGATTAAACCTATGAAATTAATCGATTAATCTAATAAAAAGGAATAGCTAATACAAAACAAATGATTTTAAGCAGAAAATAAACAATAATGAAGACACGTTCTTCGATCCTGTAACGCTTCATTTTTACGAACACTAAACTATCAGCTCTCGAATGGTATATTTTAAGGTTGTCAGCACTTTGGTGTACAATGTTGCGTTAATTTCATGGCACCGTTTATAAGTGAAAATTTTGACATTTTCCTTTCAAACGGATTTTATTTATTTTTTTTTTTTTTTAGTACAAATACATTTTTGGAGTACTTAGAATACACAACACTGTTTTTGCTAAACATTGGGATTAATTGCACAAAATCATTAAATTCATATTTTAATTTATTTTAAGTATCTATTTATTATTATTTATTTAATTAAGTGTACAGTTGCGAATAGCATGCACAGCGTGGGCGGAGTAACAAATACCTAATGCTCAGGATTGTATTAATAGTAATGCGCTGCGACGCTATGACTAACTTCACATAAGAAGTTGCCTCAAAAAACTGTAAACAGTTAACTCACTGTAAACAGTAAACTCACGATAAATTTCGATGATATCTGTAACAAAAATCCAAATTTATAAACAAAACCCGACGATAAAATGAAAGAGGTGCCTGCGTAGCACTATTTTCATACTTTTCGGATTTTATGATAAAATACTAAGCAGAAAGTATTACCCCAATGGGTTAAAGGTGTGCAAAATGTGTTTTAGAGTAGAGCGTAAGTTTAGTTAAAATTGAGATATCTGTTTATAATATATATTCGTAAAAATGGCAAGCAAACAGTGATGTTGTGCGCTGTGTTCACAATAAATAGTTTTCCCAAGGATATGAGTTAGATATTTGCAACCTTGAAAAAGTATTTGCTACAAATTTTTACCTAATGCGGCAAATAGCCCGGATTATGAAAGATGATAATCTAAATCAAGTGTTTTGAAATTGCTACGGACTTTTGTTAGATATTGGAAATATGAGTGAAAAATAAATTTCTCTTTGTCCTATGTCGGGTATTGTGGGTTGTAGCAGACACAAAACTGTTTCCTTGCTCTATGACTCATGGCTAATGTGGGAGTCATAATTCACTTTGTTCTCATAAGGTGTCATCAAAATTTACATACGTACATTTTCTATTCATGGAGCACACGCTTAAAAACTGAACAAAAGGTGCTGGACTCTTAATTTAAGAAGCAGACTTCGTGCTGCCAGTGTTTTGAAAATATGCTTTAAATTTCAAGTAAGACGAAATACGAAATTCACTTACAACTCTGGTACGAAATGTATTAATATTAATATACTCGTATACATACATATTAGGACTGTGCTTATATATATATGTGTGTGTGTGTGTGTGTGTGTGTGTGGATTTGTGCACGAAGAAGAAAGAGCTTTTGTGCGTAATTCCTTGAACTAAATGCTTGTCATAAGATGTTAAATGAATTGACATTAAGCGCCAGCCGTTTGGCATATTTGAGAAAAGAAAATATAAATGCAAGTGTATCGTATCGGGAGCTTAAATACAGGTGAATAGGTGTTTAAACTTCTGTCTTTTGAAATTATTGTGAAAAAACATGTAATATGAAATTTGAAATTATGGAGGCAGCTGTTGGTATTAATAACACTTTTAATTTATGTCGTATTGAGGAACAGATATCAAACGATGTTATTGATGGAAAGTGTTTCAAAGCGACTCTTTTTCAAAAGCAGAGTTTTAGTGAAGTTCATACTACAAGGTAGTCTGAAATGTATTTTTTATTTCTTTTCAGTTTTTCAGCACGCGACTATCTTTTTTTTTGTTACTTGGCTTGTTTGAAGAAGAAACCAAGTGCATGTGAATGAACCCGGGGCAATATAACGTTTTTAGTACGTTTGGATCATTCCCTAGCATTAGATACAATTGACCATAACATTTTATGCATTAAGCTGAAACATATGTTTAGATTTTATTAAGTCATATCTAGTTGGAAGATTTCAGTGTGTTGAAACATTAACCTCCATTTCAACGTTCCGCGAAACTTATTATCGCCTTTAATAATAATCGTTACATATATATGGTCTTAGAAGATTTCATCATATTTCACACGATGTTAACTTGCTCTATGGCATGAGAGTCGATAATTGACTAAAAGTTCAAATTTTACAGTTTATTCATACAATTTTATATACTCGTCAACCTGAACATTTATTTGAACGCTTAAGCTTCCCAATGCTTATCAGAGGCAATTGACTTCCTACTTTTCGTCGTCGAAGGTTGATTTCAAAATATCATTTCTCTATTAATACTGTTAGTGTTTGGAACGGAATTCCATATGGGTTTCACACTTTTAGTAACGCACATAAATTTAAGGATTTTATTATTCGTCATTTTTCAAGTTGAATGATGTACTCGTATGATGCACGTTCTTATTATTTATTAAAATCTTGGTTTTTTATATCAATATTAGTTTATTCACAATAACTTTACTAAATTTATTAAAATTAGATAGATGTTTTGTCTTCATCGCCATTCAGAACGTGATAAATGACAACTCTGTTTTCTTAGCTATAGTGTTCGAAATATAACATTTCTGCTTGGCCCACGAAATCATTCGACATCGCTCGCTCGCATAAATATGTTTGAAACAAAAACAAAATTTAAAATGTAGTTTTTGGTTTGCCCTTATTTATGCGAGGGAGCGATATCGAGTGACATTGTGGGCCAGGCACTATGTCTACAACTCCAGTGAAAAGCTTTCACATTAAAAAATCTTTACAACAAAAAATTAAAAACTAACAATCGTCTGGTCTCGCATATTATATTTGAAGCCAAAATTTTGATATATTATTTAACAAGAAAATTAGCCATTTATAATGTTTTTGAAGTGTTCAAAAATGTTCCGAAATTTATTTATTTATTGCACTTGCTAACATATTGTGAGGAGAAAGCACCTTTTGTGTCGACATTGATAAATTTAGAGTGTCCTAGAATATAATAAGCTGGCTGGTAGAGTTAAAAAGAATGCATTTGAATTACACGAGTATGTAGAGATTTGCTATCATGTCAAATTGTAAACAAAAGCTTATAAAATACGTTTTTAAGAATTGCGCGTCAGTTATTAAATATTTTGTTTTGATCACTTGTATATGATTACATAAATACTCATGTCAAGTAGAAGTTTCTTTTAAACATAATTAAGAAATAAATTAGCAGTTCATAAAGTAAATTAATATCATTTTTTGAGAAATAGAAATAATTGGTGGATTCAAAAGATATAATATCACACCTAATGTCCTAATATTTTAAGATATTCCGAATATTTTGTTATTGTGTTTCGAACAGAAAAAAACCTTGTAAAACGTAATAAGACTTGCTAAACTATATTTTCAACTTGTCATAGTTCACCCGTAAACATTTTGGCTGACTCAACTTTAAAAATGCACATTTAAATTTGATACGATGCTCACAGCTGTTATAATGTTATTTTCATAATATTATTTTAAGAACTATCGCTTTATCATCGAATACTGTAAATAATTATTTAAAATTTTGCAATTTTGCAACACGAAATCGATGTATTTTGAACTTTTCAATTTACATAAGATGCCAGCAATACTATGATTACGAGTATATTTTCCATCCAAAGAATTTTGAAAAGTTCGTTTCGTTATTTTTCTCTTTCATTGTTTTAGTATTTTTTTATTGTGGTTTTTTTTTTCTTCCAAGACCGTAAATTTTTTTGCCCCTTGAAGATATTTTAATTTCTTTTTGCACAAAGAATTTTCAAGAGCTTTTTGTTGGTGAATGTTTTTTTATCACTGAAATTTTCACATCATAAACTTTTTTACACATCAGCGGTGATGTTATTTAGTGACTAAACTTTTTCCATTTCTCCTTTTGGATATTTTTGTGCGGCATCAAGTTGTATTTCTTTTTTTTTTATTTTGTTAAAATGTAGTTGTGAAGAAGACGAAAGATAATTTAGTTTTTATTTACAAACAAATAGAAATTAAAAAAATCTTTTGGAAATTTAGGGAAAAAGTACCGCCAGTAAATAATCATTAAGAGATATAGAAATAAAAGTTTAGTTGGATACAATATTGGAATGTGTTTTAAATTTTGTTGAATAAATTATAAAAAGAAGTTCTTGTTCGATATAAAGAAAAGAAAGCAATTACAGCTTTTTTCTTTTTCTTTTTTTATCTTGGACCAGTACTCACGGGATGACCCCTACATATGCATTGCATTGTACTGAAACTAGGAAAATAGGTTATGATGAGGTAGGAAAGAGCAATAGCAACACGAAAGACTAAAACACACTATTGCAGCATTTAAAATGTTGGAACTAAATTATTTAAAACTGATCAGTACCCAGTGTATATACCTTCGACACTGCTCAGACTAGCAAAATTTAGTCCAACACCCTCCACGCTACAAGGTTATGAAGTACATTTAGAAGAAATTAATATTGTGTATATAAAGAAAACGCGGACAACGGTGAAAGAAGAAACAAAAAACAAAAAGAAACGCGTGTACACATACTGCTACCTATTCCGGTGCACTTTGATTTCATACGAAATTAATAATGTAGATATGTATGTATATAAAAAATACGAACAACGGTAAAAAAAGGGAGTAAGAAAAATAAACACATGTCCACAGGTTACTATCTATTACGGAGCAATTTGGTTTTATATGAATTTAATTAATGAACGTACATATATATATAGAAAATACGGACAGCAGTAACAAAGACATGTGCACACGACGAGAGACAGCACACTATTTAATTATTTCACAGCTTAATTATTTCTCTTTCAAAAAAGTTCAACATAAATATTTTCGCAGATGGATACTTTCATAAAACTGGTAATAGCCCTATTTACAATTTTTTGCATTTGAGGATCTACATTTGTTCAAGTGAAAAGATTTGCTACCGATTGTGAATGCATATTTTGGTGGGTCAGTTTTGCTCGTTGATTGGCAGCTGATCGTTTACATTTAACGCTTCTAAGCGCAAGGCGTAAATATAAATTACGTGTTTTAGCCTTGAACTATGCAAGAATGTAGTTAGCGTATCGTTGCAGTTAAGTTCGCAATGCTATGTTGCAATGCCATTTGCACAAGATTGTTGATGGCGCTAATATGTGTTTGAGAATTGAAACACTTTCATATTTGTACGTAACAAATTTACTTTATGGCTAATTAAATGAATAATGTCAAGCATTATACTTCCATGTGAGCTTATGTCCGATTTAAGAGTTCTTGTGCTGAGTTTTATATTTTGCTGGTTGAAAAAACATGTAAAATGTTTTATAAAATATCCATTTCATGCTTGACTTCTTAAAATTTACCTGGTGTTATTTAAGCTGAAGTTAAATAAATACAAAATATTTAATCGAAATAAACACATATTTGCTTTTGTATATGTGTGTGGGTGTGCAGACAGGAATGTGTTTTCAACTTGAGTATCGAGGCTATTTGAAGAACGCTAGTCTTATTGTAAACGTAAATATATAAATACCTTGACTTACTATAAAGACGCTTCAGAGCAAACGTATTATACGCACATATGTATATATATGTATGGTCTTTTGCATGTACATGTCAGCATACACATATACATACAAAGAATATTTTTTTATTTGATTATAAATGAATTAGAAAAAAAAAATGCCAGAACTGCAAAAAGTTATCCAAATACTCCTTCAGAACACCAAATGTTTGAAACTTTGATTTTTGCTTGAAAGCTCCCATTTGGTTGTGTAGGTGTGGTTGATTGTACTTTTCCACTTTTGTATTTGTCGTAGTGCCAAAAATTATTTTTATATCATTTGTATGACGTTGTCTTTTTTTCATTTAGACACATAAATCTCTAACGAAAAATGCATCAGGCAAAAAACATTTTGTTGTTTTAATAAATCATGTTCTTCTTATTTTTGGTTCATTGGCAATATTTCTGATAATAATATAAATCACTTTTGCTCAATTCACTTTTTTCTTATCTTAAAGCTGTTATTCATTCTGCTCGTTTCAGATACAGAGAACACATAATTGCAAGTTTTTAATTCGAATGTACTATGGAGATCTCTTAAAACTTTCTCACTCTGCAATTGTAAGACGCACTTCCCGAAAAGGTATTTATCAACGTATTTCGCAAATTGTTAACTACTAGTTTTTACTAGTACTGACTTGTTTTGTTGTACTGATATGTTACCATCATGCAAAAAAGTACAATAGCCGGCAACGAAGTTATCGTGGCTTGCAGAGCAGGCTTGACTTTTAAATGGACGCGGCAGGCGAAATTTATGTACGCATGCATGTATGTGAGTCCTTTCAATTTTCAATTTAACGTCCACTGCGGAAACATTTGTAAATAAGGGTTTGTTTCTTTCAATACTCGTATAATCTTCTATCAGTTTTTCTGGACTTGCAAAAAATTTCCATAAATTTGCTTTACTCGTATGCATTATGTCCTCCGCTAACAACTAAATACATATGGCAAAAAAATAATCTAGGGGATCATATTTGTTTGTTGTTGAAAGAAAATGTCCGCATGTGCTCAATACATGTTTTTTTTATTGAGTTCCTTTACAGGTCTGTATTCAAATAATTTATTAAGTTTTTAATTCTGAAATATTTGTATATGCCGAGAAACAGAAGTTTTTTCCTGTTAATAGTAAAGGTCCTAACCGAAGTTAGGACTTTCAGTATTCGATATCGTTTACTCACCGGCCCAAAATAGGATGGACGTGACAGAGTGTAAGCTTAAACCGTGATTAAACGGATGCTTTAAGAAGACTAAGCTTCGCAAATTTTGTCCTGTTTTAGTAGGTTTTCAATACAAAAACTTTAAAATTGTATACAATATTGTTGTGAAATTGTTCCCTTTCTAGCCCATTGTTCAGCTGTTGAGCATTTACATGCATAGCTGTTAAACATTAACATGCCTATCTACATAAGTACGATAAAACATAAAACTTAACGCACAAATAAATAAACATAAAATTTCAAGTAAATCAACCACAAATGATTTTAGTACTGTTATTGCGTTCTTGGTATTGCGTTTCTTTTTTGTTTGTTATTGTTGCGTTCATATTATTTAGCCAGCATGTATGAGAGTGTGTATATGCGTAAGAATTGTATTTGTACACTTAATTTTGGAACTATCAATAACTAGAAAGCTCGTGATAATTGTAGCAGGTGATAAAGATGTATAAATCTTCGGCAGAGGGACAGTTTATTTATAAACGTTGTGCACGACAGTCGTAAGTAAGAAAAGTAAGGAATACACAGTGGTATTAAGGTTAAATAAAGTTGTGAAATATCTAAGATCTGTGTAAAGAACAAGTGTGAGGAGCATCATTACTTCATTTGCAATCGAAGTATCCGCGAAGTGTTTAAAAGGCAAACCCGTAACAATATTATTAGTAATATATACACACATGTACATAAGTAGCTATGTATATTATATGTATGTGTTGATGTTTTGATAGCTTTTGGCTTGAGGAAAAAAGCTCCACTACGACATATCAAAAAAATAATTTTAGAGGCGCCCAAATTTAAATTTTTTGGTTTTTTTTTAAATTTTTGATTTAAATTTTTTTTATTAGTAGGTAATAACACAAAATCGGCTGACTTAATTTTTTCATGTGTATCTTTCCAGACTGAAATTTATTTCTGAATTATTTTACTTATTTATTTATTTATTTATTTATTTATTTATACTTATTTATTTATTTAAATATTATTATTATTTTGATATAAAATTGAATTGTTTATTAACAAGATTTGAGAGCCTCGAAAATGGTTTTTTTAATATGTCGTAGTGGAATTTTTTTCCCTCATCGGAAAATCGATGGCACGATATCGACTGCTGAATCAACCACCCTAGTGTACATATTATATGAAGTTCAAAGTCGATTATTTTAATTTACCACTTGAAATATCTTCAATAGTTGTCTTATAACTTTTTATTTTTCCTTAAGTTTTCTTGTGCATAGATGACACTAGAAATTGAAGCTTCTGGAACTGTAAAATTTGCTAGTTAATTTATTATGCGAATTCTCATCTGAACTCCATTAGGCAGCATGGCAGTATTGTACATCAGTTTTTTTTTAAGGGAGTTTCAAGGTATTCTACAGAATACAGTATTCGAAAATATTAGTTTTCAAAACAGTAACTGCACTTAGACCGAAATGTCCAGCATTAACCAATTTCAAGGTATTCTACAGAAATTTGTATTTATCTGCCATTGCCTCAGTAATGAGGCGATAACGCCTCAGTAATGAGGTCAAAATGTCATATGAAGCAGATAAGCCCCCAGTCGATAATTTCATATTCAAATTCACTCACTACTCGACTTTTTGTATCGCAAACTTACTACAGAGTGTTTAGTTAAAGTACTAACAATATTATAGCTTTAATGTTTGCTTTAGAGTTTTTACTCGCTGTTTATTCGATATTTTTTATTTGCAATGTCTACAATGTTTGTTTGTGTTAAAGATAAATCAATTTAAATTTGTTTTTGTTTTGATATTTTTATGAAAACGTGGGATGTTGGAATTTGTGAGTTTGCAACGTGAGCGAAGAATGCATGTGTGTTTTATTGTTATATTGTTCCTGAGTATGTGTGAAAAACAATTAACGGTGAAACAATAAAAATTTATGACGTTAGAGCATATGTGTGTGATGTCAAATAAATTAATTGAAAGCCACTTTTCAATTATGTTTCTTTTATTTATTTATAAACGGGAGAGTTCAAAAAATATAATATTTTCAAAACCGCATCAATATCACACGAGTTTTCAAGTTGCAGTATTTTATTGATGATACTTTTCTTTTGTGTAAAAAAAAAGACAGAAAAACAAACTACTTGGTGAAGCATTGAACTTGAGAGCTCCTTGTGTGGAACGGAAAACGATGAAAAACAGCTTCAAACCTACGAATTTGGGCAGACCAAGGAAGATATTGGTACTTCATAAAAGATTTCGGTTATTTGCAAAACAAGGAAATTCTTATCCCTCTATTATGCTGGGGGGATAAATTATATTTTGGGCAAGCACAAAATAATGCCTTCTATGTACGTGCAAAAGTAAAATGACTTGTTTTATGGTATAGAGCTATTTGCTAGTTGACTAACAAATCTGTTTAACAATTAATAAATTGCGCAAAGTTTTCTTCTGATTAGATACGCGAGTAGTGTCTTATATTATGCTCTAACTTTAAATTGCTGTACAACAGGAACGGCTATTTGATCAAATATTTTTGCACAATGTGAATATGCCTTTAAACTTTATCAGTGCGATAGTTTTCTCCTTGAGAAATTATCGCTTCGGAATTGAAAAAAAAAAACACATTAAGAGTTTTCACGATGGTTATTGTGCAAATTTGCAGTGCGTATTGTGGTTAATCGTGAGTATACCCGTTTGTTTTTGTGCAAATGTGCCTTATTTCTAAAAAAAATTTTCTGGAAGCACAAAGAGCTTCTGACCGCACTAGCAGAAGTCGTTCAAAATCTGCATTTGTCTACAATTACGCACAAATATATTAAAATAGTTTTTTTTTTTTATTAAATAAGAACCAGTGAAAAAGAAAAGATTGTAAACTTTTTGGCAAATTATGTTCAGTATGCGTTAAGTTTGATTTGTACTTCGACCTTTTCTTACTGTCTGCTTTTCTAGTTTATTTTAAAGACTGCTAAAATTTTCAACTTACATACTTATTTATACACAAATAACAATATGGCGCTAATTTTTGTGTATGTTTGCAAACATCTTTTTGCTCAAAACTTTTTTAGTGCAAATGAAAAGAAGTGAAGCAAACTGCAAATACATACATTTTGTTGTAGCGCAAAAAAAAAAAAAACGAAGTATATTTGCTCAGATTTGCATCGTTTGCACAGTTTGCATTACCCATCGTGAAACCCCTTATTATTTCCGACAGAAACGCTGCTCTCCGATTTAATTGATTTTTCCCCAGTTTCTTGATGATTTGAACTAAATGTTTTCTAACATAAAAGGAGTTTAGTTTTATGGTGGTTTTTGCGTATGGAGAAACGGTGGTGATGGTAATTGAAAAACAATCGTATTTAATCCATTCAATAACAAACTGGTCACGCTTTACGTAATCAAATTATGACGGCTTTCTATACTTTTTAACATTATTTTTGTTTGTTGCTTACACAAACATTGATTTTGTTATAAAACAAGAAATAAAATATATAATTTATAGAGCAAAATAAAATTGTTTCAACTCAACGCTTACTATTGACTCATTTTATTTGTTTAATAAATATTAGCTTTTGGTTTGAGATTTTTTTTATTGTAATCAAAAGCTCTTTTTGGTGATAAAAAAAAATTAACAACATCTCATGTAATTGTGAGTTAGAAATTTGATCAGCTACGGTTTATAATAAAGCATATTAATAAACATGGTGTTTTGTTGGTGCTTGAGCGACTCGTGTGTCAAAAAATTGTATGTAAAGTATGTACATGTACACTGTATGTATATGTACACTTGCAGATGTACATGTATGTGAGCAAACCGGAAACAACTTTTGACACTTGGTGTTTTACAATTAGAGAAAAAAGTAGAGCATCTGTTTTTTCAGTTTCACCTGGTAAAATGAAATCGCCTTGTAAATACGTATTTACAAATTTTAATTTCTGCAAGCGCATTATCTGAAATTAATCACAGAGATTACTTGTAAAATAACGTCAAGCTTTAGAGACAAAGCTGAAGATAACGATTCGGCCAGGCCAAAGGTCTTTAACTCGAAAAACTGTCGCAAGTGAGACAAAAGCTCAAGTCGCCACAGTCCGAGAAATGGTTCTGACATTCCGGTACGTCAAGTTCTGAGTTTGCAACTTGTCATTTATGCTTTTCTTCCCCTAAACAACTACTTTTGATTTTCTTTGTTTTTAGCGAGAGGGCACTTGTCGAAAATTTATTGATTTGCTTGAAATGAAGCAATTAAAAAAAAAAAACATATACATATGTATCAAGAGAAAATAAAAATGAAAAATATGAAATGAAACTGCATGCTTTGTTATTAGTTGGAGCGTAAAACTAAACGCAACTGTTGAAACTGTTTCAACGTCAGACAAAAAGTAAATATTTGTTTAGATGTATTTAAAAAAATTTGCATATTGAATGAAATTGTGCGGCAAAATTGTTGTTTAGTATGCATGTTGAACAAATATAATATTGCAATGAAAATAAATTTTTAAGAATTTGTTTATATATGCAGACATACTGCATACATACATATGAATATATTTATTGAGTTGAAAATTGTATAAACACTACTCTTTAAACGAAATTTATTTTCTATTTTAGTAATTTTTACTCCAGTTGTGTTTTATTTGGGTTTCCTTATCAAAATTTTGTTGCGCACATTCTTCGAATTGATGTTTTATTTTATGAATCTTTGCGATTCCATTCTTTATACTTCAAATGGAATTCTTAATTATTTAAGCACTTCTAACTATATATTATTTTTCAATTTTAATCTTTAGTTTATTTTCTTTTTTTAAGTCTCGCTTGAGTGTGTTCTTTTTTTTCGCAAGAGTCTTGTTTGTTTTATGTTTGTGCACAAGAAAAAGACAAATTAAAAACAGATGGATGAAAAAATCCTGTAGCCCGAAGGCATTTTTATACTAAAGAGTTTATATTTAGCACATAAGAGCATCGTTTTGATTCATCTGAAGGTTCTTGCTACAACAAGGAGCAGTAGAAGTACTTGAAACAAAGTTATGCACCTTGTTTCTGCTACAAAACGGAACGACCTACACACACATACTCGTATGTGTTTACATATAAAACACGTTAACATACATATGCAGATACGATGTACCTTAACAATTATGGCACCGGTTTTATGGCAAATGCAACTCTTGTAAGAATATCTTGAATTTGAAAAGACTTTTTCCGACAACAGAAACATACTCATTTTGCTGTGAGTATGTAGCAGGTAATATGATATTCTTCTTGTTATCAACTCAATTATTAAATGATGAAAACCACATCGATAGCACAAATTGAAAAAATAAAAATATATAAAAAAAGAAAAGTGCAAAACCATTGCAGTGCAGTGCGTTCACCGCATGTAGCATTACTGCGTTAGCAACACATTTTGTAAACATTTTTCAAAAACTTGTTTATTCTATCATTTGTATAATCGATGCATAACAGGGTTTCCATTTCAAACAAGAGCCCATTACATAAGAATGGTTTTTACAGGGCCCAAATTTTGGATCAAATTATATAAATTTAATTTTTGCAGCTTCAGATCTTTGTTTTTTGTTTTTTATAAAAAATTTACAATTAAAAATCTTTTATTTCTCGATATTTCGATAACAATTTGTTATCATCGTGAGGAGAAATTAAATGTTATGAATTTAAAAACAAAAAACAAAGATCTGAAGCTGCAAAAATTAAATTTATTTAACAAACGAAGATCGAATAATATTGAGATAAGATCAAATTATATATAGTCAAATTATTTAAAAGTCTTCTTTGAGCGGAAGGGAATGTGTCTTTGTTATGCATACACAGGGGATTGACAGGCAACAAGCTTTATCACAAATTTCCTATCATGGGTTTTGGAACTTCTCTTTCTGTCTATGATCAAATTACTTTAGTTTGTCTTAAGTTCTTTCCAAGTTCATATATTCAATTATTTTCTTACTGCCACTTTCACATTCTTTATTCTTTTCGTAACTACTTTTGCTTCTCTTTTGCTGTATTGCATTTTTATGATTCGATTATTTTTTTTCATTTTGCCGCAGTTATAGGTGAAAGTGAATTCAGGTAGTTCAATTAATAATAATCAGAATAGAAATCGGCATGATAAGCTTAAACAATGTTTGTATTTTGTTAACTAATTAATAAATGCGATTGGTAGACATTCTGCATCTCGGTTGTTAGACTTGGTAGTATGTATGTACTCGAAACTGAATACGCGATTATGTTTGTATGATTTTTTAAATGTGTTAAAAATTACGATTTTTTCTTTTCACTCCATGAAATGACAAATAGAGTCTTATTATGAATGTAAAGTATAAATTTGAACAACTGCCAACAGTCCAAGGAATAAAAAAAGCATAAAATGTTCTAAAGCTTTTATACTTATATCTTTAAAACGTTTTATTCGAAAAAGTAAAATGTGTTGTGGTTTCAGTGCCAAAAACACTTAACTTAAACAAACTCCTACATTTATCCTTCTTTTTGCTGAAATTTTCAAGGAAATAAGCACACAGACAAACTCATTCAGAGACAGTTGCTTAATCCACTATATTCGAACATGAGACGATAACATTTTGAGCAAAGAAAGAAAAAACGTTTAAAGAAAAAATTCTAATTGCTTAGTATTATAAAATAAAAGCAAAAGCTTTAAATTCAAATCAAAACTTAATGATTTGGAAAATTTGTTTTACAGATTATATGATGTTTTTCCGTTTTGTGGTTTTTAACTTGTCTTTCAACATTTATCATCGGCACTAATAAAAATCAGCAAAGTAAAAGACAAAATATATGAATCATTTCGACTTTGGGGCTGTCATACAACAAAATACTATTTGCTAAGAAATGCTATAGAAAGAAAAGTGAATTAATGAAACAGTTAATTAACGCATGCAGCGGACTAGCAGTAAGTTGCCGCATTTAGTGGTCCTCAACGAAGTGTGATTGTTGCTTATATAAACAACAATTTTTAACTATATTCAGGGTATGACACCCACATATGCAGTGCATTGTACTGGAACTAGGAAAATAGGTTATGATGAGGAGGAAATAGGCAGTAGTGTTTGTGGAGGTTTAACTTTAACAATAACAACACGAAAGACTAAAACAAACTCTATTGCAGCATTTGAAATGTAGGTATTAAGTTAGGGAAAACTGATCAGTGCCCAGTGTCAAACACTTTCCACACTACAAGGTAATGAAGTGCATTCAAAAGAAATAAATAATAATAATAATAATAATGCAATTTGGTTTCATACGAATTTAATAATAAACACACATATACAGAAAATGCGGACACACTTTACAATCTAATAAACAACATCGTCAACAACTAGTGGCATAGTCTGTGGCTTGCTTTATACAACTCTAAGCATTTTTATAAGAAAACATTTTCTTGATTCACTTTGCGTGCTTCTTCGTCCACCATCTACTTCACCCTGCAAAAATTTAATTGGAATGACAAACTTTACACACACACATTCACAATGTTTGTATGAAAAGTAAATTTTTTTGATGTTTCAAATATTTGTACAAACTAAAATGTTTGTGCGAACCTAAACTTTTGACGATTGGCAAGCATTTAAAATTTCACCCAAATTCATCGATTAGTTTATTTGTTGTAGTCGTTCGAAGTAAGCAACTTTTGTGTTTCTTGAAAAAATGGAAAAAGGGAAATTTCGTGCAGTGATTGAACACTTTTATTTGAAAGAGAAAACGGCGAAAGAGACAAAAGAAAAGCTCGTCAGACCCACCGTAATGGATTGCTGAATTTTCACGCGGCCGAACAAGCACGGCAACATTAGAATCAACAGGAAGGCCAAAAGAGGTGGCTACTGAAGAAAATATCAATAAAATCATCGATATCCGTATGTCAATCCGAATCCTCCCAGTCAAGTTACGTGAGATTGTTGAAATAGTAAACATATCATATGAACGTGAGTTACACATTTTGTATGAACATTTGCTTATGGAAAAGGTATAAGCAAGATGGGTGACGCGTTTGCTGAGTGTCGAACAAAACCGAGTTCGACAGACCACTTCACGGCGATGTTTGGACGTGATAAAGCGTAATCCTTTGGTTTTTGACATCGATTAATAACTGTTGATGAAACGTGGGTCTACCCTTTGAAACCGTAAATCAATCGAAACAATGTGAAATCGGCTGACAAAGTTATGGCCACTGTATTTTGCGATGCACACGGAATATTGCTCATTGAATATCTTGAAAAAGTATCCACAATCACAGAAAAGTAATATCGTACATTATTGGATCAATCAATTGATGCAATAAAAACAAAACAACGACTACAGTTAATGAAGATAAAAGTGCTATTTCTTCAAGACAACGCATCGGTTCACACAGCATTACAAACGATGCTAAAATTAAATGAAATACACTTCACTTCGAATTGCTTGATCATCCAGATTTAGCCCTTATTAAATTTTTAAATTTAATTAATTAACTCTTTAAATTTTTAGCCAAGTAGAAATTTGCTACACATAATCTTTATTTAATTAACACCTGTCAAATTAAAGATTTTCGCGTGTGCTGCTGTGAGTTTGATGAGAGTTTTAATTATTCTGGGTAACCAGCCCCTTTTTTATACAGTCACGTACAAGATGCTACGAAGAATCTGTCTTAATTGCTGGCTTACAAACAAACTCAGATTATAGTGGTAGAAATGTTGCTTTTGTATTATTGCTACTAAGATGCGACTCGATGCTTAATTTTTTGGTTATTCTGTGGCAACTGTCATTAATCTAAAGCGGCACATGTATTTGAATATTGTTTTCTTTATATCGTCGAGATTTTAATTTGATTAAGATGTGCATAAGTACATACATATATTGTGTGTTCTTCGAATAAAAAGGATAAAAGGCAAATGAAGTTAATTTAAAGATTTTGTTAAATGTTTGATTAATCAGGAAAATAATTTTACTTTTAGACTCTTTAAATACTCTTGATATAAACGATGCTGCTCGTTATTTAAAAACTGAAGAAAAGGATATAAAATATTACCAGATAATTCTTTCAAAACACAGCTGCAGTTAATTATAATTAAATGTTGTAACTCTGATTTATGTATCTGCTTCTCTTGGCGGTACATTGAAATGGCTAGGTAAAATGAGAAATGAAACGCTTAATTTCTTGATGTAGTTTTCCATAAACGAAAACACACTCGTCCTCCGAAATTAAATGGAAATATTTTCAAAGAGTTTCGATGCTTTATTGCTTGAATAAATAAGTGTTAATGGATTCTGTCTGTGCGTATGTGTGTTTGCAAAAAAACTTAAGTCCTTTGCCCAGTAGCTACTTTTTGTTTATGGCTATAAGAACATCGCTTTCTCTATGCAACAAAGGCATAACTCAAACATTTAAATTTTGTAGTAATAAATGTAAAATTATTTAATGTATCTCTCTTATTTGCTTCTTGTCTTACAGTATATTTTTTTTAGTTATGACTATATCGAATTTAAGAACCAATATATATGTATGTATGAATGTTTGTATGTAAGTAATCCTTTAAAAGTTCACGGTATTCCATGCATTCGTATTGTGGGGTATTTGTGAGTGTCAATAAATTATAACAACAATGCAAAATCCGCTTAAATTGTATTAATGTCTGTGTTTCGAGTTAAACAGTACTTAAGACTTAATACAGTTCGCACAGTCAATACCTCGCAGAACAATAGCATTTAAACTGGCAGTTACTGAATTTTTTGGTAGCATTCAATATAAGTAGGATGCTGCTCATAAGTGTAAGTCGGTTAAACTTACTAGGCCTTCAAATGCTACAACTTTTTAATGGAACTTTTTTGTACTCACCTCCTTTAAAAAAGAATGTGTACTAGTTTTGACTGGCTAAAACAATTGGGCTGTTTGCTACCTGAAGCTTTGACCTGAAACGCAAAACGGGTCAGAAAATGTTCGTGCCCTGTCCTTGTACATATTATTTATTTTAAGTCATACAGTTCAGTAATTTTAATTCGTATTTAAGCATTTTATTCTGCAACAACTTTTATTCATAAACTATAAATAATTTCTAAGCAATTACATTTTACCTCAAGTTTATTAAATACCTCCTTCCGTCATATAATATGCATTAGCCAATTCAGCACACATTGTCCTTTCACTCTCTTTCAGTGCGAGAGTACATACAAAACAAAACAATAGCAAGAAATAATTTCTTATTCCACAGACATGAGGAATTATCTATTATTCGGCTACAAACACATATGTATCCCAAATATTAACAAACACGTGCTACGAGCAAACCTCTACTGGTTTAGTTAAAGCCCAGTGAGCATTAAAGTGGAAAACCCATGTGCTTTTTTAAACGAAAACAAAAGAAACCTTCAGTTTATTTCACTTCAGAAAAAAGAAAGTTTTCTTGTAATAAATTAACACTCTAAGAACTCACTCTTACAAAATTATTACTGCTGCTTTCTGAACATGTGCTTGGCCGAGACTAGCTATTGAATGTGTTCATTTGCTAGTTTTTAAATATTTTTTTCGAAACATATTAAAAACATCCTCACAGTTGTATACGTACGTACTCGTATATGGGCGTACATACGTGTGTGGGCATATACATATATTAGGGTTTATCATCCAACAAAAGAATTCCGATTCAATATTTCGCTAGTCCAGCAGCCGATTTTTGAGAATTAGGAAACCGATGGAAAAATGTGTTAAAGTTGATACTCATCGAATGCGAATCCTCGCCACCCATAAACATCTTTACACCAAAAATCTTTCAATTAATTTGTCTGGTTCACTTGTGAAGGTTTTTAGGGTAAAAAAAAAAAAAATACAAAAACTAACTAAAAACATTTGTTGCTTTAAGCTTCTTGCCTCAATATTGAACCACAAAATTGCTTAAGGCACTCACAGACGACATGTTTTTACGTCTGTTTTTTTAATATGTAATTCCTTATGGATTTTTTCATGTCTGTCGAAATTATACTTTTAACAGACGGTTTGTAAAATTTGCTCACAAACGTACATTTACGTTTGACATTCTCTACGGTTTTTATTATTATAAAAAATAATTATTTAAAACATATTAAAATATTAATGCGTTAAAATTTCCTAAGTCAACCACTCAAAGTCAACCGCCGCTGAATTGTTCGCAAGCCATAGAGTTCTAATGTCATATGTTTAAACATAGCAAAATAGAACACACTCTGAAATTTTGTCAGCTAACTTTGCTCATGTTTTTTACAGAAGCAATGTTTTGCGGTAGCATTTTATATCGGGGAAATTGACATCTACATTATTAAAAACATATCGTGTGTTATCTACTTTACAGCAGTGAAGTCATCAGGCAACAATTTAGTTTCCCTACTGATTTTTTTAAGGAATGACACGACACAATTATACCATATCATAAGTAAAATACAAAATATGACTTCATGAGATGATATTCGGACTTATATTATTTATTGTGCATTCCAAAGGTTTGAAATAGACAAACCTGATTGTATGAGTCTGTCCAATGTTCCCAGCTCGTGAAACCAGGTAGGTCATGGCTTTTCTTTCTAAGAGGACTACCTTAATGTTTATAAACAAGTAACCACATCCATAGAAATGTTAGAGAGTGTGTTTGTGTGTGGCTTTCTGTACATAAAATTTATATCTGTATAGATTCTGCTGGTTATACTTGTGGTTAAGCTTGGGTAAACTCACAACTAAATATAAACCAATAATGAGTCTCTGGAGATACACAATTGTGCAGATGCACACTCGTTTTTATGTATTTGTGGGCGTCTGATTTGTCGACCTGTAAACCCAAATCAAGGTGAGATTACAATTATTCATTTGCTCAAGTATTCGGTATTCTTTGTTTATAATCATAAATAAAAATGCTTATTATATAATAATCAGCAAAATATTTTTGCAAACAATCGTTGATAACTTAATTACTATTAATTTTTAATTTGTTTTAATTCTTTCACTATTCAAATCTATGTAAATCTTTACTTGCACGAGTATACGTAGATTCTTTCACATGTATGCATATAGCATTTTAAGTAATTTTATTAGAAATTGTGTTTTTTATTTATGTATATTCATCTCTTCATGGCATGCTTTTCACTCAAGTCGTTGGAAAATGTTTTCACAATAAATTACACTGTCTGGCAGCTGTCACTACTTTGAATGAAAAAATACCACTCGTAATTGCGAAAGTAACAAAGAAATAATAAGAATTAAAAAAAAAAATAAAAAAAAATCAAGCATAGAAACTTAAAAGTGCAGACTTTCATTGCAAAAATAATTATTAACAACATGTGTAATTAGAAAATGAGTTGCAGAAAAAAGCAAATGGTGAATTGTTTAAAGCTAAAATTGTTCTTAATGAAAATATAGTAGAAATAGTTTTTTCTGCTTGGTGCTTAAATGATACACGTTTTAAAAATTTATTCTTCAGTCTTTGCTCTTAAAGGCGCCGTAGATCTCATTGCTTTTAATCAAATTAGTAAACAGGTTTCTTAAAATTGTATTTGTAAATGCAAGATCAGTTGTCTGTTCGTGCATATCGAATCTTTTCGTTCGATCGCACACTTACCCTTAAAAATAGACACTACAAAAAGTATACAAAATCATCATCATCGAACGATTATATAAATTATTGTTTATTTCGAGCGAAATACAACCTAATGAATCGAAGGCTTTACAAAAACTACCTCAACAAAATAAAACAAGATCTCAAACATAATCCTAAATCTTTTTTTAAGTTCGTTAACTCGAAGAGAAAAAGCTGTTCATATCCCTCCATAATGAAAAACACCTCTAAAACATCTTCTGATTTAACCATAATTAGCAACATGTTTGCTGATTTTTTTGCATCAATTTATTCAGACGTACAACACAATGCATCACAACAACCTGATTTTTCTTCGCATCATCTACAGTCTATATCATTTGACTATATTATATAGAACTGTGCACAGAATTTGGCGTACCCGTTTGAAGTACTATATTGTTTAACACTTCAATAAAGATGCGATATTTTCCAAAAGTATGGAAGGAGTCATATATCATTCCACTCTGTAAGTCTGGATACAAATCTGATGTTAGCAATTACAGAGGAATTGCAAAGCTTAGTGCTATTCCTAAACTTTTCGAGCAATGCTTGACCCAGTCCATTTGTCATCAAACACAATCGCTTTTGACACCATATCAGCATGGATTTTGAAAAGGGCGTTCAACTACTACAAATCTATTACACCTTACTTCAACGATAAATGACGGTTTTTATAAAGGTCAGGGTACTGATGTTATCTATACAGATTTCAGTAAAGCCTTTGACAGTGCAGACCACGTTCTTTTACTTAAAAAACTTGATGGTTTGGGGTTCTCTAAAACTACTGTAAATTGGCTCAAATCATATCTTGTTGGTCGTCAACAACATGTACGTTTCAATAATTATATATCTAAATCTATACCTGTAAGCACTGGAGTACCGCAGGGAAGCCATCTAGGACCAATTCTTTTTATAATGTTCATCGATGATCTACCATCTGTAATAAAATTTTCCAATATTCTAATCTATGCAGACGATGTAAAAATTTGTTCAACATGTGAGCTCTGAAACCGAAACTGCCTCCAACTGGATTTGGACAATTTCTTTAATTGGTCTAAGCATAACCCTTTAAAATTAAATTTCAGCAAGCGCAAGCATATGCACTTCTCAAGAAAATCTAACCCTCATGGGCATTTTAGGCTTGGTGGCCATGTATTAGACACAGTTGAAGAATTTCTGGATCTGGGTGTTTTATTTGATAGAAAACTTACATTCAACCAACACATTAGCTTTTGCTCAAGTAAAGCAAGGGGGGTGCTTTGCTTTGTAAAGCGCTGGACTAAAGAATTTGCTGGCTCCATTGTTGTGAAGCAATTGTGTACATCTTTAGTCAGGCCAATACTGGAATATGGCTCGGTTATATGGGACCCTTTTTATAATGTTCATAGAGATCGAATTGAGTCTATCCAAAAACAATTCGTTCTTTTCATCCTGCTCAATATCTACCCGAACACTGTAGCCAACTTACCATCCTATGAGTTCAGACTGCAACAAATAAAGCTGCTTTCTTTGACAAGTCGCAGAAAAATGTTAAATGTCATTTTTGTCTTTAAATTAATTAACGGCAATATCTGCTCTGAGTATCTGGTGTCAAAACTAAATTTTGCTGTTCCCCAGCGTAGTCTTCGTCAATATCAACCTTTGTCAGTGCTTTATTACCGTCAGAATTATGCGAATGCAGATCCCTTCCCTTTGCAGATTATGTTGTTGTTTTAATGAACTGTACCACGTTATTGACTTTTCCATGAACTTAAATTTTGTTAAGCGTAGTATAATCTTAGTATTAAATTCCAGTAATTAACAATTTTTTCTATTGCTTATAAATTTTTGTGATTCCAGTAATTAGTTATTCTTTCTACTTTTTTGATTAATTTTTGTAATTTTTTTTTAAATCATATGCGTGTACATATATAGTATCTGTCTGTAAGGAGTTATTCTCCATAGGTATAAATAAATAAATGAAATAACTAAAAACTGCATTAGATATTTATCCACATACGAGTATGTATGCTGTTCTTGTTTAAATCATAATTCCGAGATCGAACGGAAACTGTGGGAGCTAAGTTTCTATTGAATTGAAAAAAGGATATTAAGGTGTGCATACATATGTACGATGTTTCAATTTACAACCTCTTAAAACCTGCGTATATAGATATGAATAAAAAAAAAATACAAGGTAGTTGCATTCTCTTTTTATTATTTTTAATAAGGAGTTTTGAAGTTTGTTTTCAGTGAGAAATATGAAAAGGCGTTGCCACACAGTGAAATATACTCCTAGAATGGATTTTTTCTGAAATGTCTAATTGCAGTGTTCATATTAGAAGAAACTAGTAACAATGGGCTGTAAGTAGACATCTGTAGTCATTGTATTAGAAAAATTTAGCAAATATACTATTAAAATAATGGAAAAGGCTTTTTAGTAATGTAATGAAGTAGACATCTAATTTTAAATGTCAATTTTTACATTTCATTATCCAACGCTTGTACTCATCATTTCAAATGTGTTTTACATTCTTCAACATATTCGTCAATGGATTTTTTATTTGTACAATTTTTTACTATTCTACTGAAATAATACGGTAAGAGATATGACATCACATTACACTTCATGTGCGATGGTATGAAAACAAAATGTAATACTACCTTAGACTTTATCACAGTGTCAATAAATTACATTAGATTTCATTGCATTTAGTCTGCAAAGACTATCCTGGCGCAGATTGTGCTTGCTGACTCCCGTTGTGACAATTATACCTCGATGACGATTTTCAGAAGTACAACACAACCTCATCATTCTGAGACTTCGTAGAGTTTTATTTGCTGAAACACGCCTTTAAGTTGCAGAAACCAGAGTGTTCTAGTTAGGAATACACCAAGGTGAACCCTGCTTACGGGGGCGATACTTTGCATACAGTTATTTTGTCTAAAAGCGGCAAAATTTTAAGGCTTTACATTACTTTGAAAACGAATACTAACATCACTGGTTGCTTTAAGAGCGGTAGCTGTATCGCAACTGCAAAAATATGTAGTGTAAACTACATAATCCGTTTCTTGGTGCCAATCAAAACAGAACTAAATACCAATAGCCAATACTACAATAGTAGGCATGTAGTTTTGTAGCTGTGTTGCCGTTTAAACGTGCAGATTCTATTTTTGTCTGATTGCAGTCGGTAGCCTGATGTGGTCGATGTGCTTAATGCATAAGGTTGGTGCCAAACCCCTGCTATCTGCACAATAGCCCAAAAGAGAAATTTTATGGGAATTAGTCTAATAAGAACTATTGTTTAGTTTTGCATACTTTTTTTTATATAACTATCTTTTTTTAATTTGAATACGATTGTGCTTACTTGAGTTATAAAATACAGTTGTACATTTATTTAAAGCCATCCTGATTTGCTGTTTACCTTAAACATAAACTATTCTATACGGACAATGATTACCACAGCGGTTTAAACAGAAAACCAATTCAAGCAATTGCTTTTAAACAAAACATGCAGGGAAAAGGCAGCTCAAATCACTTTGCTACCGTGCTTCTAATAGGGTTTCCTAAGCGAATCTGTGCTGAGTTGAATTTACAGAGGAAATTCAGGGCTGGATACGGATGGGCTCCGAGTTGAGTAATGATTTGCACCTGTGAGTGTATTTGTGTGTTCCACAGGTGCTAAGTCCCTCGTGGTTTCTATCTGTGGTCTTTTCTTGTTTCTTCTCTTTTTGGTAAATTGCCACTGCAGACACAACGACAAAAAGTTACAATTCATATTCACAAATGCGCTTACACTTACGAACGACGTACATTTAAGCATTCGTTGGTAAATGTAAATGGTTCTGAGAGCATAATATGAATTATTTTTAAGTGTGCGGTGTTGCCATTGAATTATTTTTTAATCTAGAGGAGTTTGTAAAAAAAGCAATGTTTTTGGATTAAAAAGTTTTCAATCTATTAGATTCATGCTTTATGTGTATTAGTGTGACGAGCAGAGGCAGATTGAACAAAAAGATTGCTTTTTCTTCGGCGCTAAAAGCCAAATTTTGAATTAACCAATTCTGCTTTATCCAAAACAGAATTTGGACACAGATAATTTTGTTCTATTATATTAAAAATAATAAAAACTAAACCATCAAAATCAAGCTCAACCGGTTTCAAGCCTGGCATAAATATATTGTAGACGCTTGGTACATTAAACACGTTCTCGTGATGTTTTTTCCGGCAAAATTTGTCATAAAGTCATGACTTATAACGTCTAAAAGAAGTAAGACACATTGAAGACAATGTAATAGTGCAAAAAACTCAAATCTTATGGAACAAAGGAGAAGCATTGTTACACGAATAAGAATGCAAAGTGCACAATCTTATTTAGAATGCTCATAACAGAATTAAAAACTTTCAAATCTAAATTGCTTACTTCGTACTTCCATTTGGATTAACTAATTTTTCTTTAAGAAACTAAATATGACCTGACAACTGAAAAAATAATTATGCAGTTTAGTTCCGAATCTTTCTTTTAATAATCTTCGCAGCAGGCTCCGTCAATACGCTTTATCTGTACTCATGGATGGTATAAATATTGAGGAATCGGAAGCTCTTAATGTTCTTGGAATGAAGATACAGTGTGATGTTCGCTGGACTGAACACATTTTTCATATCTCTAAAGAAGCATTCAAGTGCCTAGGGTTTCTAAAACGGTGTAAAATGTACTTCACTCCATCTGATCTCCTTACTATTTATACCACCTACATCCGACCGAAAATGGAATACAACTCTCAAGTTTGGGCCGGTGCCCCAAAATCAACCTTGGGGTTACTCGACCGTGTGCAGGAGAGGGCGAAGAAGCTTATCGGTGACAGTAGGGTATCCAACTCTATTGACTCACTGGAGCATCGTCGCAATGTGGGGTGCGTTACTCTGTTCTATCGTTACTACAATGCACAACACGCGTGCATCGTTCAGAGCTCATCCATTTGTGGTCGATTGCTCAGGGAATCGTACTACGCATTACAGAGAGAACTCGTTTTTCAGCCGTACGCTCCGCCTGTGGAATAAGTTACCTGCTGACGTGTTTCCTGTCTGTTATAACATTGAAAGGTTCAAGTCAAATGTTCACAAATACTACTCCCTCTTTCCTCCTCCTCACAACCTATTTTCCTAGTTCTGGTGCAATGCACTGCATATGTAGGGGTCATCCCCTGAGTACTGGTCCAAGTTAAAAAAAAAAAAAATATCAAACTTGAACGCTGCAGTACTTCCGTCAAAAATATACTAACCTATTGCCGTGGAAAGAATGGGCTCTCCATTTAAATATTTTGAAGGGAATCTTAATTTTTTTTTGCATAAATAGGCTTTCAAGATTAGTTGTTCTTAATTCTTTCATTAATTTAGTAACAATGGTTATGAGGATGGTTAGAGTTTTTTCAACAAATAATTGGTTATAATGATCTTAAAAGTTTGTTGCGGTAAAAAAATGTAGTAGACTGTAACGAATATATTGTTGACAAATGTACACTATATTCAAATGGTTGGTTAGCGTGATAATTCAATACGCGGACTCTAATGAATAGAGCTGAAAGGACACTATTTTGATAAAACTTCATAGCTCGTTGGATGTATATTCAGTCACAAATAGTGCAATCATTATAGTATTATATCAAGCGTGTAGCGTTACGTCATTAAGTATGCATCCCAATAGCTCGCCAAGGTTGGAAAGGTGTTTTCAGAGGAGACGGAAGACCATTTCTTTCTTCTCCGTATTCTTGCAACTCTGAAAAATTTCATTATAATGAAATTTTGAAATCTGTAATTACAGAGCAGTCCAGCTATTACTGCCAGCATTTTATATATATATATATATATATATATATATATATATATATATATATATATATATATATATATATATATATATATATATATATATATATATATATATATATATATATATATATATATATATATATATATATATATATATATATATATATATATATATATATATATATATATATATATATATATATATATATATATATGTATATATATATTCCGTTTTTCAATTAAATATTACATAAAATTATTTAATATTTGCAATAAATTTCTTCAGCTTATGGTCATTTTTGTTTTTTGTTTTTAATTTTTAATTTCCTCAAGAAAAATCTTTCAAAAAAAAAAAAAAAAAGTACCTTCAGCTGAAGAAATTTATTGCAAATATTGAATTAAATAAAGGTCGAAGCAAATAGGATCAAGAATTTAACTTATTTCAAAAACATATTTGGAGGAAGTTTGCAATATGAAAAACAAGCTTATAAGTTAACAGCTGTTTAAACAAAATAATTTTTTCTTTTTATTATGATAAAATCTATTGTTCTTTTCAACTCTTCATAAATGTTATTGCTGCATGCATCTATGCTCTGGAATTAATGGACGGTAACCGTAAAATTTCGGAAATAAAAGCTATAACTTATTTGTGGCAGAATAAACTACAATTAAAATCGTTAATACACTACAGTTAGCAAGAATACACAATGTTGTAGAAAATATACAAAAATATAAAATATGTAACCATATTTAAAATTGCTTTTTCTTTGCGTGGAACAACTCCTTTTGGGAATCTTCAACTTTGCATTTTGTATGGACATAACTTTCCAGAAGGAATCTTTTCGCTGTTTTTGCTCATAAAATGGATAAATGTATTTATCACATGGGATAGTCTTAAATTGGAGCTGCAAAAACTGGCAACACT
Organism: Thecocarcelia acutangulata; assembly: GCA_914767995.1. Classification (NCBI taxonomy): domain Eukaryota; kingdom Metazoa; phylum Arthropoda; class Insecta; order Diptera; family Tachinidae; genus Thecocarcelia; species Thecocarcelia acutangulata. The sequence continues at coordinate 582,758 of OU612097.1, forward strand.
CAGTGTGTGTGAATTTATAAAATAAAGTCAGCAATTTAAAATACAAATTCTCTTTTTATGCGAACCATCATTTTGTTTTATAACAAAAACATTAGAAAAGAAAATAAAATCATTTCATAAAATGGAAGTAAAAACCGAACATATTGTTTGCATAAAAGCTAAAAGATTTCTGTTTTTCGTTCGTTTTATCTACATACTGTTACATATATACATACATACTTACATACATACATATAATACGTAAATATATACATGTTTTTTCATAATCTAATGTTGGACTTCGGTTAGTGTGATATATAAAATATTTGCACAAGTTTGTGGCATAAGTGTTGATAAGTTTATATGCACAAGATTATTTTACTGTGTGTGTATGTGTATGTGCGTGTGTGTGTTTGTGTGCGTATTCAATGTGGATTTGCACGTTTGTAGAAATATGAGTATGTTTGTCTTTGGCATGTATTTATTGCAGAAGTAGACTGTAAGTAAAGATAAATGTATTTTTAATTGGTTTTTAAGTTTTCAGGGAAAATTGTACATGTGTGTGTGTTCATTTTTTTTTTAATATGTGCATTGCTTACTGCTTCTATTTATAAAAATGTAAGAATATGCTGAGGCAATGTTTTTATTTAAACTTGTAAATTAGTAAGAAATATTATTTGTACTTTTTCTTCTTTATTATTTTAAGATGAATGTATAAATTACATATTTTTTTTTTAATAAACCAGTTACAAAATGAATTTTTGAAAAATGAAGGACGATAAAGTATTCTTCTTTGTTAAGAATTATAAATATATGCAGTTTGTGTGATATTAAAAAAAAAATGATTGAAATTGACTCATCATATCAAACAACGCCATCTAAGCTAAGATTATTGAAATTCATGTGAAGGAGGGTTTTTATATTTAGTGTACTAAACGCTTTTCACTGAAGAGCTTAAGCCAAGTGATAAATTAGCTACATTAGGTATTCTGAAGGCACATTTGCATGCTCGGTTGAATCTGTTAAAAAATCAAACAAAACCAAAAGTATATTTACGTATGTATATCTCAGATTGCTTAATTTTTGAATTACTCTTCATTTTGCAAAATATATTTAGCAACTTTTATTCTACATCTAAAAAAGAGTTTTCAAAGTCAATTTTTTATGCTAAAAGCTATTTTTTAAATTTCTAATAGCAGAACTTTTTGAATAAGCAGTTTTTTTTTTTTTTTTTTTGAAAACACCTGTCGACAAACTTTTTGCTTGTTTACTGCCAATTGCTTTATAAATAGAAATGAAATTTGATACAGCTTTTGTTATAAAAGTAATTTCAACATTTTCACTGCATTAAACCTAAGAACCAACGAAAAGAAAAGAAAAAAAAACCTATAATACTTAATAGAGTTGTGTTTAGGACATTAGAGACAATCCACATAACAGGCGTGATACCGGAAACAAAATCATACATTAAATAAGAAAAATAGAAACAAAGTGAAATAAAGTAGTAAATAAAGACAAATTCAAATAAATGAAGTCTGGGAAAATGGAAAGCTGAACAACTAAGAAAGAAAATGGGAATAATAACACTTAAAACCATACTTGGAATTGTTTAGTTACAACTAGAAAAGCAATATTCAACACATGTGGGAAAAAAATCTGCTAATGAGTTGTTATTCATGACTGTTGTGATGTTCTTATTGCTTGTAATGACAACTAATTAAAATAATTCAGAAAATTGTACAACATAACAAATAAATGAGAGAAAATATGCGGCATAGGCCAAAGGGGAAAACTAATTGCTTAAATTGGAAATGCCAGAAGCGACTTTTACTAAATACTCAGTTGATTCATTTCCATCAGACAGACGGTTAATGCATCGAGAATTTTTGAATTTTCTACATGTAAGGAGCCATAAGGCCAATAAACTCGTGTAGAAGTTTACGTGTTTACCTGCAGTGGCCTGCAGCATATTATGGGTTAACACAATTACTCGTAGTGGAATTCATAAGTTTCACATTAAATGTTGTTGTTAATAATATTTCATTAATACTTTTTTAATGTCACATTTCCTTTCGGGGCAGCTGGGACATATGAAAGTTGTGAAAAATAATCTCATCTCACAAAGCAAATAATGTGAAGTCTAGGGATCGCAATAACTTCAATCTGATTACACATTTTACATAGGTAAGAGCTTCTATGAAGATCGTAGTATAACAACAATATTACTTTTTTTTGTACAAAGTAAACAAAATATTCTGTTAAATAATTGGGTGATTCAAACGGTGTAATATCACGCATAGTGTCATAATATTTTATGTTATGTTTCGAACAAAAAAGTCAGAAATTACTCGTAATAAGACTTTTTAAACGAGTTTTGCCGTAACGAAACCCTAAACATCTCAGCTGACTCAAACTTAAAAATAATTTATGTTAGAATGCTCACAGTATTCATATTTTTTCATACTAATATTTTAAGATTTATGACTTTAAGACAACCTTTCGAATTCCCTCACATTGTATACTATATGTATATATTTTTTTGCATTCTAAAGTATGAAATTATCAGATTCAAAATTACTTAAGTTAAGAGTCTTGGCAATAACTACAATCAAATAATTGAATACTCTTAGTTGAATTAACTTTTAGGAAACGAATTTTATGTCCCAAATAATTGTTCTTACTTTTCATTTTGCCCTCATCGCTTTTAAAAGAGTTTAAAAAGAAATCTGCTGCCAACTTAAAAAGGCGTGCTACTATGTTTTTAAACGTGTTTCCATGCCATGTTGTGATCATAATTTTTACAAGATATGTCAAAATTTTGAAAGAAAAAAAAAACATGAGTAAATGTTTTTCGTACACACAAAATGCCTTTTGTTATTATATTGCTTCCGAGTTGTGTGTACTTCAGCTTTATACAGATATATGTTCTTTGTTTACATCTTTCAAAATAATATTTTGCGAAAACTATAGGTCAAACATTTTAAAGTATATTTAGTATCTTTTTTTGCTTTTATAAAAGGTGTCATTGAAAATTACTTGTCCCCTAGCTTGCTTGTTAGACTTATAGGGCCATATCAAAAAAAAAAAAAAACAAAAAAAAAAAAACAAAAAATTCTTACTTGAAAAGAGAGGCATGAAAACTTATATTCGAAAACCGAAAAACCAGTTTAAAAAAATTACAATTGTTATTATTACATAGAATAACACATTTTTGACAAACATTTCCTGGATTTACCTTCTCAAAATATAATGAATATATCAAGGCGAGTTCATAACAGTTGAAACTGAAACTTTTTTTTAATTTTAATTTGTTTCAGATGTCAATGGCATAATTAAAACAAATTTTAAATTTTTTTTTTTTTTTAAATGATGTATTGTATCTTGAGCGGCAGATATCATCCAGAGTCCTCCGCAATCTTGCTGGCCATTTTCTGAGACTTTAATTTTCACGAAATAATTAAAAGTTTGTTTTTTCTTTAAAATTGTTTTATTACATTTTTTTTAATTCCTTTTTGTGTTTATATTTTTCCCATTTGACATTTGCAAAAGATTTATTTTTTGTAGTGTTTTATTTATTGCTCTTGAATATACCTGGTATGAATTCGCCTTGGAATATATAATATGTAGTATACTAATGAAATTGCGAAAAATTAATAGGACTACTTATACTAGAAATATGTTTATTATTCGAATAACGTTTTTCATTATATTTGTTTGATTGAAAGTGCATCACTACCATACGAGTAATTGTTATTTATATTATTATTTCAAAGTTAATAACTATTTTCAATTTGTATGCAATGCAATGTGTCAATTTTTTTATTTAATAAGCATAAACCTTTTTAAAAAAATACAAATAAGAAGTTAAATGTCATTTTAACGTACAGTTAAAGTGTGCCCAATTCAACTTTAAACGAATGGTAAGCTATCAATTGTTTTTGTTTTACAACGTTAGGAAATTTTTCTTAACACTTTTTTACCAAGCAATTTTTCTGGTCTCTCAGATCTCTTATGACACCTGTCTCTATTAGAGGGGTACTTAAGCACAATAAAATTGTGTTACAAAACATCGTAGTATTTTCAAGTACTATCCAACGTGTTCTTTCGCATTTCAAAACAAATACTTCAGTGCCGAAATGTTGTAAACACATAAACGAATACTGTCTTACAAGTATTTAGAACAAACAGAACCAAACACAAGTAGAACCAAATGAAATAGAACAAAATTGAAGTAGAACTTCAAGCATTGTTCTACTTCAGTTTTTTTAATAAAATTTGTTGTTGCTGTTCATGGTTTTTATCTTTGTATTAGTGCACAAGTGCTGTATGCACAGTATGCTCATGTGCGTGTGAGTGTTGTTGTTGTTGTTCATGTTTTTTGTATTTGCATTAAGCACAAATATTTAAGACAAATGCCAACGTGCTTGCTGTGTTTCATCGTTTATTTACTTTATTGTGATGTTTTGTTTTGGATTTTGCTGTGAAACAGAATTCAAGTACAGTCAAGCACTGTCGTGAAGGTGTTTCAAAGCTATGAAGTGTTTGTTCTGTTTCTAAATGTTTTGTTTTAAGTGCTTGCAACTACTACACGGTAGTGAGCAGTGTTCTTTAGAGCATTCTGTGCAGCCCTTTAGTCTCTATAAAATAGCTTTCCTAAATGTTTCCTCCACACTTATCTGGAGTATAGTTCTTTTTTTTTTGGGTTAGCATACTATTAAAGTAGTGCTTACTTTCTAAATTTTGCTCACATTCATTGCTTTGAAGCCCACCGAGAAAATATGTTGCAGATATACCACTATATACTTTTGTAATTCTTTTCACAGAACACAATTGTTTGTTCTCTTCTACTTTTATTTTACTCTGTCTTATATCTATTTCACTTATAGATGTGCAGTAATCATGGGAGAAGTAGTAGGGAGTAGTATAAAAATGCATAATAATACATTCACTTTCGTTTCCTCGTATGTGCGAAAAGTTTTTTAACCGAGTTTTGTTACCAAAACACTTTGCAAACGGTTTACGGGGAAAATATTACTGTGAAGTAAAACATGTGTATAAATCAATCTTCTATTTGCATTCTGGCTGTGAGGTTTAAATGGTCAAAATGTTTACACACGATTTAAGCCCGATTACATGGTAAATAGATAAGGGTAGAATAAATTTAATGCCCGAATTTTGCGTACTTAAGACAAACAGTGTTTTTTCGCCTTTTCTTGTGTACGTCACTCATACGCACTGGCTGTCGCATGTGGCGCACACATAAAACATACCCACATGCATACTTAAATACTGTTTAAATTTCTGATTAAGTTTATTTCGATGACTACTCATCCGAAAAGGGTTGAATGATATTACGAAATTAAAAATCGCTTATGACAAACAAATATAAAAACCTAAATATGTACATACTTTGTCTTCGTAAGACATGAGCTTTCTGTAACAACAGCTTCCTCTCCTTCTTTCCTTGTTCGAAATAAAAAGACAAATTTCATCTTTAAACACAGCTGAGAAATTCGCTAAATTGATTTCATTCAGCTCTAAGCCACAATTTATTTAAGTTCTTTGCAAATAGTGCGACATTCAAATTTTGCACCTTTAAACTGTCTTCATGCTGTTGGAAAAATAAACGCAATGACGTTTATAAGAAAGAAGACAGACTTGATGACACACAAACAGATTGCAAGACTTTGCATTAAATAAGGAGGAAGATTTATTCTTTTCTTGATTTTAGTAATTAATTGGTAAAATGCGAACTTTTCAATGAAAGTGTTGACTGTCAAACTTTGTAACTGAAAAATAAACAGATGCACTGAAGAAAGATAAATAAATCAGGTAAAATTCAGTTTAAATCAAATCAAGTTAAATCAAATCATCGAGAAAAGTTTTTTGCTTCAAATGAATTAAAAGAATTTATTCTAGAAAAAAAAATTTTTTCTTAACAATATTTTTCACATTTGTGCGGAAAAGTTAATACAGGAGAAGTGTTTCGTCTTCCATCCTGTGCTCACATGTTCTTTTATAGTCGTTCACATTAATTTTTCATTATCAATTGTGTTACGGCGTTTGTCGAATTGAGTGAAAACATACAAAGGAGATTGGAGGCCGGGAAAAAATTTCTGGTGCTACTCGATCACTCCATATACTCGTATATTTCAAATCAAACTCAGTAAGGTTTTTTAAACAATGCATATTTAAATAAATTGTCACTTATTAAGGACGTGTCTCAGGTTTCAATATATGCAAATGATTTGCCAACAATTCTTCCAAATGGCGACATACAACTTACTTTAAGTGTCGCACGGACTCGTGTTGGAATCCTAAAAAGCCAAAATGTATTATAATCAGCAAAATAAGTGTAGCTCCATTTGAGAGTGTGGATATTGTCGTAAGTGACGAGAAAGTTGAGATTGTTAACAGCGAAAAAATCTGGTTATTATTTTTAACAGCCATTTAAACCGGACAGGTCATGTAAACTCAACGGTCGTCCAAAATTATATCAATTTATGAGCTCTCTGGTCCACACCTCAAAATATAAATTTAGCTTGTCAAGACTTTCAAATTGCGATTCGGTTAGTCAAAGAAAACTAACGGTTTTGAGTAACAATGGTATGGTATCGTATGGTATGGTATGGTATGGTATGGTATGGTATGGTATGGTATGGTATGGTATGGTATGGTATGGTATGGTATGGTATGGTATGGTATGGTATGGTATGGTATGGTATGGTATGGTATGGTATGGTATGGTATGGTATGGTATGGTATGGTATGGTATGGTATGGTATGGTATGGTATGGTATGGTATGGTATGGTATGGTATGGTATGGTATGGTATGGTATGGTATGGTATGGTATGGTATGGTATGGTATGGTATGGTATGGTATGGTATGGTATGGTATGGTATGGTATGGTATGGTATGGTATGGTATGGTATGGTATGGTATGGTATGGTATGGTATGGTATGGTATGGTATGGTATGGTATGGTATGGTATGGTATGGTATGGTATGGTATGGTATGGTATGGTATGGTATGGTATGGTATGGTATGGTATGGTATGGTATGGTATGGTATGGTATGGTATGGTATGGTATGGTATGGTATGGTATGGTATGGTATGGTATGGTATGGTATGGTATGGTATGGTATGGTATGGTATGGTATGGTATGGTATGGTATGGTATGGTATGGTATGGTATGGTATGGTATGGTATGGTATGGTATGGTATGGTATGGTATGGTATGGTATGGTATGGTATGGTATGGTATGGTATGGTATGGTATGGTATGGTATGGTATGGTATGGTATGGTATGGTATGGTATGGTATGGTATGGTATGGTATGGTATGGTATGGTATGGTATGGTATGGTATGGTATGGTATGGTATGGTAAGGTATGGTATGGTATGGTATGGTATGGTATGATATGGTATGGTATGGTATGGTATGGTATGGTATGGTATGGTAAAGTCGTGTATTGGCAGCACAGTCATAAATTTAGTAAAAACTTTATTAAAACCATATCAAATGAGCATAAGCTTGTATGCACAATTTTACAGGGGCAATTTGCTGTTGGAATAAAATGTGCATTGTTTTACAGAATAGCTCAATCAATCATTTTGAAGCCAGGTCATAAGAGATAAACAATTATTGTGCCTGTTTTTAACCGCATTTCACTCTCAATTTTAAAATTCGTTTATTTTTTAGTAAATTCGGTTAGTCAAAGAAAACTAACGGTTTTGAGTAACAATGGTATGGTATGGTATGGTATGGTATGGTATGGTATGGTATGGTATGGTATGGTATGGTATGGTATGGTATGGTATGGTATGGTATGGTATGGTATGGTATGGTATGGTATGGTATGGTATGGTATGGTATGGTATGGTATGGTATGGTATGGTATGGTATGGTATGGTATGGTATGGTATGGTAAAGTCGTGTATTGGCAGCACAGTCATAAATTTAGTAAAAACTTTATTAAAACCATATCAAATGAGCATAAGCTTGTATGCACAATTCTACAGGGGCAATTTGCTGTTGGAATAAAATGTGCATTGTTTTACAGAATAGCTCAACCAATCATTTTGAAGCCAGGTCATAAGAGATAAACAATTATTGTGCCTGTCTTTAACCGCATTCACTCTCAATTTTAAAATTCGTTTATTTTTTAGTAAATTTTTTATTGGGTTGATTTGTTTTTGTAACTCTGACATTAAATATTTATGCAATTTTTATTTAATCACGCTGTCATTATTGTATTTGTTTGTTTTTGTGCGCGAAACGAGTGTTTTTTATTTAATCTTTGGATTATTTCAATTGTATAAAGCTATTTCGTTTTTATTTTTTTTTGTTTAATTCGTTCAACTTAATTGTTGTTATTGTAAACCATGATTATTAAAGCATATTAAATGTGTGGTTCGCTTTGAATATTTTTTGTCGCGTTTTACATTGTGTATAAATATTCATTGTCCTTTTTTTTCTTTTGAATTTTGTGTTAAATTGAATTTTAATTTGTTAACAAAACTGTTGTTTTTTAACATTTAATTGTGTTTAATTATTTACCAGTGCAATTTGCTACACTTGAAATGAAGTTTATATATTATTAAATTTTATAATTATTTTATTATTACTTATATGTAATGAATAAATGTCAGGTGGAAACTTATTTAATTTATGCATGTGGAAAAAAGTAATTAAATCTGTGATTGTTGTTCTGAAAAATGTTCGGCTCTTTTCGCCATAAAAAACATAATTGATTATTTTCATGTTCATATGAAAATAGAAATTGAAAGTCCATCAGTATGAAAATTAAAGTATGGATGTACATATGACCCGACGGACTAGGTGGGTGATTTATTGTCCTTAATACTAACTGATTAATTGAGTTAAATTTCTAATTAATCGAGTAATTTTTGATCTGGAATCCAATTATTCAGAATTGTAAAAAATATGTTTTGTTAATTTAAAATCAGCATTAAATCAAGAAAAAAATATAACAACAATACAAATAGAAGTTTTAATATTTATTAATAATTATTTAATCAGTTTGTCTTTCATTCATTTAATATGAAAGAAAATTTTTAAACTGTTGATGTTGATATTTTTAATTTATTTAAAATTTTGGTCACTGAAAAGAAAAACGTTTTTTATTTTTTTCCGTGGTTGCACTATACAACTATTATGAGACTTGAATTAGAACTGGAAGCAAGAAAATAGTGTCCTTGATGAAAAGTGCGTTGACAAACGTAACCTTGTAAAAGAACAGACCTTAGAATTTTTAATAAGTACCAAACAAGGTTTTAATATTGTGAGCCGCAACTCAAAGCACCTCGCTTTCTGTGGTACTTACGTGGGCCGTTGTTGTATTGGATAGATAGTTGGCCTAAGTTGGAGGGAGGGAATGCAAAATTTTTTTCTCCTGCAGGTGCTTTCCTTCATCGAGATATAATTGACAGATATTATAAAATGGAGACAAAAACTGTTTGTGCGATTTGTGATTTAGAATTGATGCTCTCAATGAAGTTTAGCCGACCATTTCACATACAATGAGTATGCAAGTGTACTTAGGATCAGTCCTATCAAAGGATTTGCAAATGGGTGTTATGGACAAAATTTAAGCCTTTGACTAGCTCACTCGAGGTTTTCACCACAATCAAATTATATATATATATATATATATATATATATATATATATATATATATATATATATATATATATATATATATATATATATATATATATATATATATATATATATATATATATATATATATATATATATATATATATATATATATATATATATATATATATATATATATATATATATATATATATATATATATATATATATATATATATATATATATATATACCCTTTTTTCGTCTTAAAGTGCTAGAATGAATATTGTTTGTAAATTCGCTTATTTATACACATTTAAAAATATTAACCTGGGAGGAGTCAAACTTTTTCAAGTACAGCTTGCTACAAATCTGCTGCCAAAGTAATAAAATATCAGAAAAAAAAACAAATCATGTGCAAAGTCAGACAAATCTTAAATAATAATTTTTGTATTCTCAGCGGAAATATTAAGGACTTTAACAAAGTAGCATCAAATTAATTTATGATGGACAACAATGCAACACTTTGTATTTTAACCGGAAGCTGTGCGAAGAAACCATCGTGAATAAGGAAAGAGAAACTGAAAATAAATTATAAATGAAAGAGTCTGCTAGTTGTCTTTGCTTCTATAGGACTAAATAAGTACCAATTAATTTTCTGCACAACGAAATTTAAATTTTAAACACCCAACAATGTCGCGCCTAATCCTCAACGTAAAGGATAAATACGTTAATGTGCTAAATCTAATAAACCTTTGAAATCTAGACGATGGTTATTTAACAATCTTAAATATAACAAAATACAAGAGTATATCGAATTACGAGTACATACACAAATACTTATGCGTGCACATAACAAATGAAGTTCAAGAGAATGTTGGATTCGATTGTAAACTAAAACCGATTAATATTCGGCAATATTTTGACCGAATACTAAAAATTCTTCAACAATTTGTTCTTGTTTTTATAATATTTAGAATTCTTGATCCTGCTTTGACCTTTATTTAATTCGATATTTGCAAATAATTCGTTCAGCTCAAGGTCCTTTTTGTTGTTTTTTTCTAAATGTTTAATGTATTTTTTAATATTTCGTCTACATTTGGAAGCCTTCTTCAGGAAAATTCGTTTTTCTGTGTGTAAATTCAGTACAAAATTTTAATTAATGTACTGTTCATAAAACACAGACGAGCAACTCGCCTAGAAAATTTATATGAAAGTCACTCAATTTTTTGAGTGATTTTCATACAAATTTTTAAGACAGGTCGCTCGTCCGTGTTCTATGAACAGCACATAAATAAAAAAATGTTAACGTACAAAAGTACAATCAACAACAACAACAAACATAAGTTCAAAAAATATTTGAAATTAAAAACAAATTTTTAACATACATATATACAAACAACATACATACAAACAACATAATGAATTGAAAATAAATTTTAACATTCATAAATACAATTAACATGCATACAAACAACATACATAAATTCAAAAACTGCAACGAAAACCACATCTTAACATACATAAATACAAATTTACATACATTTTCACGAATAGTTTAAAATATTTTATTTAAAAGCTGTTAAAGCGTTGCATTTAAATACCTTCTTATATTTCATCGATAATTCAAAAATTTTACATTGCCTAGATAAAGTAATGAATCTATCGATCCCAAGTCATTAGTAGTTATATTTATAGGTCATATCTATTTTATGAAGGCTGTTGATTAAGTTAAGAGTGCTGCCGCAATAACGAATACACATAGTACATATATGCTTTAAGTGTTAAACATTCAAGATATATATAATATATATAATTAAACTAAAACTAGTACAGTCAAAACTTTGGCAGATTTTCAAGCCCAATTGTATCGTGTAAAGTTGTATCCGAATAGACAATTTCAAACACAATTTTTAAAAACAGATGACTGCAACTTTAGAGATGCAACTTCACTTGGTTATTCCTCCATTGTGAATTTGGCTAAACCAGCATTCACTTCCCGCCCTTTTTACATCCTACTTGCAGTATTTGTATTATCATAATCTTTTATCTGTTAAAATTTTAAACGTTTAAATTATTAGATTTTTTTTGCTAAAATTTTATTAGTTATATTTAATCGAAACTCATCGCACAACAAATATTTAACAGGGAGGCAATTATTTCAACAAAGTTTCACTTATACGTTGAAAAGAAACCATTTTTCAATTTCGCCATAAATGCATCGTTAGACAGATAAGTTTGAATAAGTTTAAAATATGAACGAGTATCTCACTGGTAAGTGTAAAACTGCATAAATATCTGTCGAGTAGCGAAATGCGAAATGTCTGTCGGTATTTTTTTATCTTCAAAGTAATTCAGATATTCTATTTAATTTTAAAGCTACTGAATGAATAACTTATTTTAAAGCAACAACAAAAAAATGGAAGCGGAGTTTGTACTCGTAGAGTCATTTGACGTTGGCTAATTACAGTAAAGTAATTTCAGTATACTGCGTTTAGCTCCTTTGAGAACGTTTAAAAATATCTCTCGAAATTTTTCTGCTGCTCTCTCTGCTTTATGGCGATCTTATCGTATTCTTAGCTTCTTAGCCGAAGCTATTTGGCTTACCCACTTGAGTTATATGTAGAAAGACATGACTTAAGAAATTAATGAATGAATGCGCTTTCATTGAAGTCATTAACAAGTTGGAGAATATCAAGTCCCCGGTCGGTTGGCTAGTTTCTCATATCTGGGTTTTAAAATTGCTTTAACTCATTATTTGCTCCAGAGAGAGAGAGAGAGAGAGGTCTGGAAAGCTTATTGAAATCGGTTGTGCTGTTCGACTTTTTTCTCAAACAGATTTGTTTATTCTCATACGGATTTATGTTAGCGTGCGAATTATACTCAATTTTTGGTACATGCTTTGCTTGAAGGTATAAGGCTAGAATTTTTTTTTTGTATTCCCAAATCAAAAAATTAATTGAGCTCACATACATTGTGTTGGTGCATCTAAATATGAATGTGTATTTTTACGCAGAAGAATCTTACTTTAGTTAAATAATTTGATAATCTTTCTTGGAATGTAAACATGCATCAGACGAATATGGCTCGCACTTGGATTTTTACAGTATGCGTGTAAAAGCACCGCAGCAGTTGAATTTCGTTCTCTAAGCTCACGAGTATATGAAATTGAGTGTTTGGCCACCGCTAAATGTGCTAAATAGGTTTTGATTTCTTCCCAATTCTGATGAAATATTTATAGAAGTGGATAAGTTAGAAATAGGTTCTAATAATATTTTTTTTTTGTTTTTAATTTATTTTTTTCCTCTAAAAATCCCACCGATCAACAATAGATGTTTTAATAATATATATTTTTTAGTATATCCTATTTTTAACGATTTTCATTTTTATTACTTCATTGTATATTAGAACATTCTCTGTCCATGCACTTTTGAATGAGCACAAAATTGGCTTTTGCGGTTTTACATTAATATTATAATAGTCTGTAAATTTATGAGTGTATGATTGTTATTTAAAAGTAGGTTAACTATTTAGAGAGATTTATTTGTTTATGGTCAAATAATTGAATTGTTTATGAATGCGAAAAATGTCTGTTTTCTAAATTCGTAGAAACCGCAATATTTAGCAAACTTTATGCACATCCTAATAAAATTTCGATTACACTTAGATATGTTGTAAAATATTATTCTCTGCTAAAAACATGATGCAATAATTTTATTTCATAATTGTCATTATTAATACTTACATAAATAACCAAATCAAATGTTGCAAACAGAAAACAACTGTACTCGTATGAGTTGCACGTTTGTGATTTTTAAAGCTGAATTTTTTGTGAATTCTTAAATTCGGTTGCAATTGTATTTGCAAAAAAAAAGAATAAATAAAATAAAATCAAAAAGTTTGACACGTTTTTAGGGAAAAGCTTTAGTTAAAAAAAAAAAATCAATTTTTTATGCATATTTTTTTTCCGTTGCTTTTTGTTACAAACTCCACACATTTAGAAGTATCCTTCGAAAATCATTTTATATCCATTTTGTGGAATATTTTTAATAAAATGTTTTTGTGCTCACACGTATGATTTGCATATAAAATACCATTTTCAATTTTTGTTTTTACACTATTTCTTCTTTAAAAGCCGAAAATGGAACAAACGATGGCTTCAAGTGTGTGTGTGTGTGTGTGTGTGTGTGTGTGTGTATGTGTGTTTCTTTTTGGTTGGATTAATGTCGTCATCACGAGCCTGAACACTGTGTCATTTGATATGCATAAAACAAACTCCCAAAAGAATGAATAGATGAATGAATGCTATTTGAGAAACGTTTTGTTGGTTTTGTATTCATTTTTGTACTTCAACTGCTATAAAATATCAAATGTCTACAAACATTAGTACATACGAGTATGTGTATTTTTAAAGATTCATATTTCATTTAATGTCCTTCGAAAACAAAAATCGATTATTTTCGCTGCAACTGCATGAAAAAAAAAAAAAATAGATTGATGAAACTAACAGACTTAAAAGTAAAGTTAGAAAATATTTTGGGTGGGTCTGTCAAATGAATAAGAAGGCTCTGAAAGGATGTTGTAAAAATTCATTATTATCTACTTACTTGTAGGTCTCGCGAAAATTTAGTCCAGCTACTTCTTAATTAGTGTTTCGCAAACGTCTAATACGATTTCAAATAATTATTTTACAGGTTTGTGAAAATTCAATTAAATACATCACGATTCGTTTTATCGTACACAAACAATATTTATTGCTTTGCTGAGTGTAATAAATCTTTTGCACCACAATTTACTTCCAAGCAATTTTATTTCATTAAAACCAATAACATTTATGAGGTTTGCTTCCGCCATTTTAAAGTGAAACTTACTTTTTGACAACGCGGCATGTTGCACAGGTACGGATGATGCTGTGACAGAATGTGTGTCAAATGTATGTAACTGTCATTCGCAATAATCTTAACGCTTAACAACATTCACGTGTAGAACACACTTTACTTTCATCGTTGTTGTTGTAAGCTTTTGTTGCAGTTGCATCTGTTATTTTTATTTTCATTATTATATACAATATTTTTTTCTTATTCTTAATGCAGACACCTTTAAGCATTTTAAATACTTACATGCTGTGAAAAGTGTTAAGGAATAAAAAGTGTGTGACAACACAGGAAGTGCATTAATGTTATTTGCACTTAAACTAAATGGAAATATGTATGTTACTGTTAGCACCACAATGGCGTAGTGTTGATGTTTCTGCTGACGGTGACTACGATGATGATAATGATAATGATAATGATCATGATGATGATGATGATGATGGTGATGATGATGACATTAACAAAGATAACCATGATGATTCCAACGCTGTAGGATTTTAATGGCGAAAGCGATATTTAAAAACGCGCTGTGGTAGTTACTCGTGTTGTGTAGCATTGCTAAGGCTTCTTCTTTTTAATATAATTTAAAGTCGAATGTTATGTGTGTATGTTGCCACGCGTACTTTTTGTTTAGAAGGCAATTTGCGGATAGACGTTTTTAGAATAACGTAAATTAAAGGTTGGTTAAACGTATTTTTTTATAAATTCTTTAATTTTTTTGTAGTTTAATTTAAAACATACGAGTACTGTGTTTGGTATTCATTAGGAACAACATACGAAAACAATAATATGATACTAAAGGTAAAAGTTTAAGTGCTGTTTTTTATTTTAAGAAATGCGATTTTCGTTATTATTTTATATTGGTCATGGAGAGTAACCATTCTACATCATTTTTTTTTAATAAACTGCCATAACCATGCTAACAAGATGCCCATCGGAATGAACTCAAAGCCAAAGTATTTGAAGAGCGAACGAACTGAAACCATTTTTATTTTCAATGAAGGTGAAAATTTATACAAGCTCGGTGCTGAGGGGTTGAGGTGAATCTATTATTTGCAAAGTTGAAGATTACAATTAGTAAGTCTTAATTCAGTAACTTACTTGTTCTCTTGAAGGAAAGTATTAAGCCATGGTGTTTAATTTTTCCAATTTTGTTAATTGATTACAGAAGTCTTAACTATGTGGCGAATGCTTAACTTTTTGTCAGAAGACATAGACTTGAGTAGAATCATAAATTACTTTGCTTTAATTCTTGTAAGTATAAATATTGTTGTTGCGAATTTAGTCTTTAGGCCATCTATATATAAAAAAAACTGCCTTTCTGCTTCAATGGTTATCTTAAGATAACCAAAATAATTTTAAATTAGAACCCGATACTCGTAGATGTATACGTGAAAAGTGCAGTCAGTATTTATACTATATATTTCATGCAAAAAGTGACAAGCCAACGTTGGATAAAAATCTTAAAATTTGGCTGTATTGCATGAAATAGATAATATTTATACTGACTGCACTTTACACGTATACATCTACGAGTATCGGGATCTAATTTAAAATTATTTTGGGTTAATAGAAAGTTATAAGAGATGTAAGAAAGCAGCGCCCGGATATGAGGAAATAGTTATCCCTCTCGTCGAGAATTGATGTTCTATATAATTTGTGTCCGGCAAACAACAAAACTTGGCGCAAAAGTATTTTATGCATTTACTGAGAAGAATTACCAAAAATACTAAAAGATTTTTACATACACACATGTGACACGTTTTTTTTTTCAATTTTATATATTCTTTCTATCAGTAAACATTTCCTGTTCAATTTGTTAAAAATGCTGCTATCAGTTGAAGAATAGTTGAGCTCACATTAAACAAAAGGCGTTATTGAATCCTCAAAACAGCCCATTGCGGATCTGTGTACTACTGTGTGAAATTAAGTAGAAAAAGATGCGAGCGCCATATCTATTTCTGATGGAACTTAAAATTGATAACTCAAGTTTTAATATATTCTTCTAAAAATTTCTTCAGTCGATTTTCTTTTTGCAATAAAACTAAAAATTCCAAGGGTGGTAAGTAATACATACTTACTAAATTCACTTAAATCTTTTGACAACTTTAGACAAAAAAAAAAAAAAAAAAAAAACTCAACAATACTTTATTTACAAAACGGATCTATTTACGTGCACTCTTTGAACATAATTAAAAATGCAACACTGTAGTTAAAGTTTTATACTAAATAGTTTTCCATTTTCTTTAGCTACGTCTTCTTTTGTCGTGCCAAAGGTTATTGTGGTATTATCTTCCTCCTCTTTGTTGTATTTTTAGTGCTCCTGCTGCAGCAAAGTTAATAAAAACAAAACAAACACAAGACTGAAAAGAACGTAGAAAAAGCTAAGATGAAGCCCGGAAATCCGGTGTCGTCCTTAAAACTGTTGCAGCTACAGAAACATGAACAATGAAAACTGAATGTAAGTTAACTATTCATAATTTAAAAAGCATTAAAAATTGTAGCTTACAGTCTCTGCTGGCAATACGCTGTTGCTAGAATTTATAGTAAAAAAACTGCTTAGGGAAACGCCATTTTTAAATTAGGTTTAACTGAACTTTAAGGTATGATGCACATAAGTACCAAGACTTTAAAAGGCAATGCATTTGCTATTGCAGCAAAATAATAATTATACTTGTGCATGACAATTAACTGGTATTCATGTTATATTTTAAAAGTTAAGTTTTTGATTAACAACGACTTCGATAGCTCGGAAAGTAGCTAATGCAAACAGTAATTTCATATTATCGTTAGAAATAAGTGATCCTGGAAACGCCTTATTTCACAAGTTATACGTATCCGGGATAAATCTCGTTTTTTTAGTACACTCTTAATTATTATTTCCCGTTCTTTATGTACCTTTAAAAAACAGGTAATATGAACTAATATTTTAAAATGAACTTCTGATGATTCATAAAAAATAAAAAAAAGCGCTCTACACAAATAAAAAAATGTGTCTTTTTTACTAAAACCGCTGATGCTAGCGATCGATTAATTTAAATCGATATTTGATTTAGATAATTTACTTAGGTTAGGTTTAGCAGACTGCCACCTATTGAAAATCCGACTTAGGTCCAATCTTGTCGTGTTGCATTGTCTGGGTGTGAAATGTATCTCAATTGATCTACATTTCAATGGTTCAGAACCAACCCGAGGATCGGCTAAAGGAGTCCAATCCACTTACGTCACATTTCCATACCTCCGCCAAATCATGCAGCATCGGTCTGCCTATTAAAAGGAAGAGCTAGACACCGACAGAGGAAGTGTTCAACATTCTCTACTTCCTCCTCATTTCTGCAACTTCTACAGAAGTCATGAAATGTAAGATTTATCCTCCTCGCCTGCGTCGCTATATGGCAATGTATATCACAACTGAAATCGTGCCTGATAAAATTACATATATTACAATATTCTTCTTAAGGTTCACTATTCTTCCTATTATTGAGGCATGACCATACGTCGCCCCCGCTTGACCTTAGCCTGATAGCTGAATTCATGACTATTTATTTCACTATGAGATCAGCTGGTAGCCAGTTCAGTATAGTGAAAAGTGCTTTCGATAGCCTAGCGCCGAAATCACCAATCACTATCAAAACAGAAGCACGCATTATATTTTCGATTACGATTTTGTAGTAGGTGGTTTTCTCCAACGACTTCCACCACACGAGCGCATTAAAATAGGCTTAACAACCGTGTCGAATAGCCAGGCATAGTTCCTAGGATTTATTCAACACGTCATCCCAATGACCCTTCTGCTCAGCAATAGGTCGATAGCCGCCTTACTTACATTACTTACGGAGCCAAAACAAATTGAAGACTTACCAGGAGAATGAGGCACTTCCCACATTGATTTCCCAAATGCTTAATAAAAAAAACGTCGATATTGAATAAAAGCCAACATTTATTTTTCCTCAACTTATTTACACAACATATTGTGTATTGGCGAAAAGAAGGATCGGACTCGAAACTACATTATTTAGCTTTAAGCGCCAAATGCAATAGTTTTAATAAAAATTATTACACATTTTTAATTGCAATTAATCCACTCACAAGCCTGTGTTGACGTAGTCTAATCATCTAATTACAATATACATCATTGTATTTTCGTTGTTGGTAATTTCCATACAAAATATTACAAGATTGAATTTTATAAGTTTTGAAAAATTATGTCTTAGACAAGGCCTGGAAACAAACGTTCTACTCGTGTAGGAAATTTGTAATGCTCTCTTTATTAAGCCATAATTAATACTCGAAATTTTATTTATTTATGCGACTAATATGTATTTATTCCAAACGACTCAGGTTTTCTGTTGAGTAAATATTTATTAGCACGAACTTTTTCCATCATCTTCATTAGAAATAATATCACATTTGTGCAATGCTTCTAAACGATTTAATTGCTTATATATAGAAATAGTTTGGCGATACCGTGATGCGCCAGGAGATATTATTAAGGGCTCACAAGATTTAATTTGTCTTTTTTTCATTCGAAAGTAAATATCTCATCTTTTCAGACAAAGAAGAAGTTGGTTTTTTGCAGATACATATGCATCAGTTGTTACTTTTCCTGAAAATTTAAATGTTGTCTTCCACAAATTTTTAAGATCAAAAACATTTTATCACCAATGTTTTGCAATGTTTTGATAGCAGATACGTGGTCCTCTTGTTGCACGAGAAGTTTTCGTATCTTCCATCTTATCACATTATTCACATACACCTCTTACATAATATAAGAATGTAAGTACTCAATTCATTTGCGTAAACTCCCGTCGACTTTCTGAGATGTAAAATTTAAGTGTCTGTCTATTTTAATATATATTTTTATTTTTATTCGAAACTTTATTTTCGCACGCAAAATGTTTCAACGGAAAGGTAGTTTAAAGTTGAATCAGTCTAGATTAGAACTAAAGGCTGGTTTATACGATGATTTAAAGCCATGCCTTTTTTTTTATTTATTATAATATTCTTTTAAAGCTCCTACCAAAATCATGTTACATCTTTACGATGATTTTTATGTCATGTCGGTTTTTTAGTTGTTGTCGTTAAAAATAATCGTTTGTCTCCGAATGAAAATAAAAGATTTTAATATATAACAAACGAGTCAAAAAGAAATTAGAGAAAAAAAATTGAAAAATGTTTCAGTACAAAAGATAAGACATGTGTTTTAGAGATGGCTTTAAATCATCGTGAAAATTTGCTCTAAGACACCGAAAATAAGCACGTTGTCCATTATAATTGCTTCAGAAGTAGAATGTTGTGCATTACAATGCATGTCTTGTGTGCAAGTAACAAATTGTCGTATTAAATATCAGGTGCATTAAAAGTTTAGTTAAGCGTGACAGAGAGTTTGCTATTTTCCTTCAAAACCCGCTAAAACAAAGCGAAGCCTTAAAGTGAATAGATTTGAATAATTGTGTATGTATATTGACTTTTTAGCTTTATTGCACACAATTCGGTATTCATGATTGACAATATATCCGCAATAATATGTTCCTCATATTAAATATTTTATTTTTGCAATAATTAATTTTCTGTCAAAATAAATTCTACAAACTATTTATTAAAAGAATGACTATATTTTGCACAAGAACGCATCCTGACTGCCGACAAATTACCAGAAATTGCAACGGAAGCTCAGAATGATTATTGTTTGGGTTTGCATCATAAAGCGATTTTGATTATAAACATCGTGCATACATCTACACATACATACGTTCATACATCTGTATACAATTCATGTGCACTTACATTTAAATATTACTTGTTTATTGTGTTATACTTATATTATTGTTATTACGACATTTATTTACAGTTGTCATTTGTTTTGTTTTTTCTTTGTTGAAAATATGTACTCGTATGTTTTGCAATTGAGCCTTAAAGTACGCGTGTAACACGCCCAGTTTTTCCTCAGTTTCTCGACCTGAGCTCCAACTAAATACGACAATACAAATACTAATTTCGACAATTCCTCATTTTGCTAAAATATTTATTAGCTATCGCCTACTTCAGCATTAAGTTTTGATTGTTAAGCTTGAACGAACTGTGTACCAGTATATTAGCCGCTTGACTTTTACTTATTTATTTATTTATTTTTTTTTGACATCTTTCATACATTTGTACTTGCGATCCTTTGCGAAATATATTTTACAAAATCAAATTTTAAAATAAACCGAAAATGAAGAAAGATGATCTTTAAAATGTTGATTTAGTTAAGCAGAGGGAACATCTTATCTAAGATCCTATAGTCATTTTGATTTCTTACAGTGCTTTTTCATGTTAAGTTCAACAATTTTTTTTATTTTTCAGCAACAATTTCAAGTCTGTTGGTTTTCTTTGAATTTATTTTTTTACCTTTGCTGCATAGGAATTTATAAATAATTATAAATTTGTTATAAAAAAATGCCTTCAAATAATTTAACCAGTTTTTTCTAGATTTGTAAAACGATAAATAATATGCAGAAGCAATTAATTCAACGTTGCAGCCGTGCTAGCTCAAAAACGCGCATACGAGGGTGGATTGATTTTGAAGTTACTGAAGTAGGAAAAAAACATTTTTTTTCAAAACCATTTACTTTTCAACATAGTCTCCTTTTAGCTCAATACCCTTACTAAGGCCTTATTCAAACTTTTTTATATCATCTAAATAATACGATTTTGGGAACCTTTTAAAATACGTGTTAGTTTCGTTAATCACTTCTCCGTTTGAGATGAATTTTTTTCCCGCGAGCTATTTTTTTAAGTTTGGAAACAGGATAAAGTCACTAAGGGCTAAATCTGGACTAGAAGGTGGATGTTCAACCGATTCGAAGTGCATTTCACATAATTTTAGTATCGTATCTAATGTTGTGTGAAACGGTGCGTTTACTCGAAGAAAAAACAATGTTTCTTCTTTAAGTGTGGTCGTTTTTTCTTGATTACGTCAATCAATTGATCCAATAATATACGATAATACTTTCCCGTAATTATGGATCCTTTTGCAAGATAATCGATGAGCAATATTATGCGTGTATCCCAAAATACAGTGGACATAACTTTGCCAGCCGATTTCACAGTGTTCGCCTTCTTCGGAGCACTTCCACCAGCTTCCACCCATTGTTTCGATTAATTTTTGGTTTCAGGTGTGTAGTGGTGGACCCTCGTTTCATCAACAGATATTAATTGATGCCAAAAATCAACAGGATTACGCTTTATCATGTCCAAATACAGCTGCGAAGTGGTCTGTCGAACTCGTTTTGTTCGACACTAAGCAAACGCCGCACCCATCTTGCCGATAGCTTTTTCATACGCTAATGTTCATGCAAAATATTGAACACACTACACTTCCGTATGACATGTTTGTTTACCATTTCAACAACCTCACGTTGCTTGAGTTTAATAAGCTTCGCTTCTTTAATTTGGACTAAATTTCTCATCTTTGGAATTGTACGATGAAATAAATTTTATTTATTTATTGGACATCAGCCATGATCGTTTTTACTAAAAAATAATAGAGCTGATTCATAAGATATTGGGAAAAAATTGTTTTCCAATCATTAGTCAACTACATTCAAAATATAAAAAACAATAAAAACCCTAATAAATAAAAAATTCTACAGTGTCACCTACCTACCTAATCTTATTAATAATAAAAACCAAGGCGAATTCATAACAGGTGAAATTGGCAGCACAGCTGATAACTATTTATTTTTTTAACTATAATCTGTTTCAGATGTCAATGGAATAATAATTAAAAGGAATTTTAACAAAAAATTTAAAACAATTTTAACTAACTAGTTGTGAGTTCGAGTCCAACTTCAGTCAAGAAGAAGGATTATTTTTAATTATAATAATAATTGCTGTGAAACAATAAGACCAAAGAAGAACAGAAAAGGGCTCGGAGGCTGAGTTGGTTAAGCGGCCGTATTAAGAATATATCATGTTCACATGATCCCGAGCTACGAAACAGCTAGTTGTCCCCCAGCTAATGGTATTAAATTTTTCTTAAAGAAGATGGGATATAGACCCCTTTTGCGGACAACCATTAACAGCGTGCTGGAAAAGAATAAAACTCCACACACTGGAACGTGCATAAGAAAAGTGGCTCACAGAGCCCACATGCCTTATATCAAAGAACCTGTGGCCGCATATTAACTCTAAGAGAACGTGGGAGCTATTAAAACTGCCCAAATCTCAACTAAGAGTGACTGTAGCAGTCATCACTGGCCATTGCCCGTTTGGGAACCATGCCAGGAGAGTAGGACTACCCGATAACGACTTCTGTAGAAGCTTCCAAGACGAGGAGGAGGAGGAGGAGACAATTCTTCACCTCCTCGGCCCATGCCCGGCATTGGAGCATCAGCGTCTAAGACGATGAAACCATGATAACTTTTGACCCACCCTGTAAATACATGAATACTTAAAATAATGTTTTATTACATCATAACCTGCACTCTACTTTTACCAAACACACAGTAGTGCTTTGGGGATTTTGAGATACTAGCGCTTACTGCCACGAGTAAAATTACATTTTATAGAAAAACAATAAACTCTTTTATAAAGAACAAAATTTTTTGAAATTAACTTTTGCCAAATTTTTAAATTGTATACCGTAAAAGTATATTCCAAGAATATTTCAACAGCAGCAGTTTTGTTCAAAAGCTCCCCAGTTTAGTTGCAGGTAAAGCGGAATCCAATATGCCAAATGTCCCAAAAGTCTTTTAATAGACTTTCGTTTTGAGTTTTAGATTTTGCATCAACGATTATATTTTTTCAGAGATTTTTCATACGCAAGTTTAAGCTTTTTATATCTTGGGTTCTATATAACACCTGCATTTGCACATGAATAAAAGAAGGATAAGCTTGTTACCAGATTCCATAGAAATTCTATTTTATTGAACTTTTTTCCGGAAAAAAAAAACTCTTACAAAACACTGTGCAACGAAATACTTCAGTCAAGTAGTTAGAACAAGATCATCAAAGCTACCAACACCCTCAACAGCAACAATAACAAGAAACCGAAAAGCGGTTGTTTCTCCCTATTGACCAAGAAGGACTTGCAGTAATTTAAAGCGTGTGGAGAAATTCGTATTTTAGAGATTCTTCTTAATAATTGTAATATGAACTGTTGCGTTCGTGTGCTGAGCACTGATGTCATGTGATTGCGAAAATTTATTTTCATGCTTGGCAGTGGTGGTTTTATTTGTTGTTTTTAACACATTCGATAGTGTTAGCAAAATGTATTTTTTTTTTTTTTTTTTTTGGCTGTTTTGCAGTTGTGTTGAAGCGCGTGTGTGCGTTAAGTGCTTGTTGGTGAAAAGGGCATTTGTCTGCATATGTGGCCAATATTTATGAGCCATTAGCTTTTTGGCACGGCTTTACAAAGCATGAAGATTTTTTATTATTATTTTAAACTAAACGAAATATAAAAGGAGAAACAGATGGCTTTAATTATTTTCTGGAGCGTAGCGTAACGGTTCCAGTATTCTTCAACAATCGGACGCAGGTCTGCAGTTAGTGATGATAATAACCGTCCTAAGAGGTGGCCAAACTGATAACGTTTTATTTACATACATACGTTCTAAAATTGTGCTGAAATTTTCAAGTTCATTTCTAAAATATTATGCAGCTTGTGCTGCAGCCAGCAAGATTCTAAAACTTTACTCCTGAATGTCAACGAACCCAATTCATTGCATTTAAGTGCTTTTTGTTTTTAATAAGAGTAACGTGTTGGAATCATGTTGTTTTCACACATTATATAAAACTTTATGTAAGGAAAGTTTAAAACGAATTGTGAGCAGTAAATGAAGAGGGAAAGAAAAGATTTGATTGATACATATGTATCTAATTTGCTATACAATTTATGCCACCAATGTGATTTTTGGTTTTCAGTATTTTTTTTCCCCCTTTTTAGCTGCTGCTGCGTTTTGGGCGGTATTTTTGTACACTTTTAAAGCTGATGTATGTATGTGTGAATGTTAATATTCTGTTTCCTTTTCCATAATACTTCTAACTTCATTGTCTTCGCTTCATTGCTTTTAATATTATTTTTCATCACATTTACATGGTGTTTTCATTTGTTGGATATAAAAACCAAAAATGCAAACGGATGTGTTAGAAAATAAAACGAAAGAAATGCATAAAATTACTGTACGGACGTCCGGCGATCCGGTAGCAAGTAGCTTTATATTAATAGGAACCAAAAGTAGCAGAAATGAAGGAAGTTGCAAGCAAAATAAAAAGAGAAAATAATACAAGAAATGAAGTGATATTGCTTAATGTTTCCGGACATAAATGGAGTAATAAAAAGTAAACTGGAAAAAGGACAATTGTCACTTTATGGGTTTTGTATGAGGATAAAATATTTTGTTAAGAAAATAAATGAGCTAAATAAGCATAAAATTATACAAGTTAATTTGAGACAAGAAGAGCTTTACTAAGATGGAATATGGTCAGATAACTTAATCTTGATTTTGATAGGAAATAAAAAGTAAAAAATGGGAGTAGTAAATATAAGCAGATGGAGGTCCTTCTTTCTGCAGGAAGAAAAAATTGGTTTACATATGTGTGCATATAATACGTGTATTATTTATGCCTGTATACGTGCAGGCAAAACGTATCAGTACGAGGGCGGATTGATATTGAAAAAAAATCTTTTTCTTCAAAAACCATATATTTCTCAGCATAGTTTCCTTTTAGCTCAGTGCACAATGTAAGACGATATTCCAACTTTTCTATACCATCTAAAGCCCAGTTCAGACTATTATACTGTGTATTAATACTTGTCAAAAATGCAAATAAAACGTGCAAGTCTGATAGTCTGAATGTAATCCATCATGCATACGAAAAATAATACGATACAAATTTGACATCCCATACGACTTTTTTCTTTTTTGAAACTTTTCAGGGTTATGTCTTTTAAGAAACCAGCTGTATAAAGATTTACTAGTCGACTATTTATTAGCCGATGGCGTGCCGTCACCGATAGTATATTTTATCGTTATAAGAAAGCTCGAAATTTGAGATTTAGCTGTCGTATATAAATGTATTTTGCTCATGCTATATGTAGAACATAAAATATTTTGGTGCTTTTAAATTTGGATCTATTTTACATAATTATTATATTAGCTGCTAAAGATTTTCAAACGCCGGCACGTCTACCGCCTACGACGAAGAGCTCACCTGCTGTCGTGTAAAGTTTTATGTTGGCACATCTCTCTGCTGAATAAATAAAAAAATATGAACAGCTGTTTTCTTTTTTATTAAAGTTTTTCGGTTTATGTCAAGTGTGATGGTGTGACTGCAAAATCTAATTTACGTTAGACTTTTAGACAGTCGCAAGAAATGTGTTTAGACTTTTATCTCACAAAATCTAGTGAGAGTATTTATACTTGTATAATGGTCTGATCTGTCAGAATACACGTTAGTTTCGATAATCACTTCTTCGCTTGAGATGAATCATCTTCCTGCGAGCCATTTTCAGGTTTGGAAACAGGAAAAAGTCGCTAAGAGCTAAATCTGGACCATAAGGTGGATGATCAACCAATTCGAAGTGTATTTCACGTAATTTTTGCATCCTATCTAATACGGTGTGAACCGGTGCGTTATCTCGAAGAAGAGCACTTATTTCTTCTTTAAATGTGATCGTTTTATCTTGATTGCGTCAATCAATTGATCCAATAATGTACGATAATACTTTCCCGTAATTATGGATCCTTTTGCAAGATAATCGATGAGCAATATTATGCGTGTATCCCAAAATACAGTGGACATAACTTTGCCAGCCGATTTCACAGTGTTCGCCTTCTTCGGAGCACTTCCACCAGCTTTCACCCATTGTTTCGATTAATTTTTGGTTTCAGGTGACTAATCAACTGTTATTAATCGACGCCAAAAATCAACAGTACTACGTTTTATCATGTGCAAACACCACTGTGAAGTTGTCTGTCGAACTCGTTTTGGTTCACCACTGAGCAAACGCGGCACCCACCATACCGATAGCTTTTTCATACGCAAATATTTACGCAACATGCGTTCATATGGTTTGTTTACCATTGCAGCAATCTCACATAACTTTACTCGGCGATTATTCATAACGATATGGAGGATTTTCTTGATATTTTCTTCAGTAGCCAACTCTTTTGACCTTCTTGTTGATGGTATCGTTGCGATATTATCGCATACGTATCGCTAGTTTTAGTTGGGTGTAGACATTTTGACTGTTAAGAAAATTTTAATTAAGCTTAAGTTATAATATTTTATTGTTTTATGTAACCAAACTTCGTCTTTTAGTTTGAAAACAATCTTTTATTTTTAGTTATTCGATTTGGGCAAAAATCTTTTGTTCAGTATGTTTTTTTACAAACATATTTTTCCAATTTGCTTTAACACTTCCTTTTATTCCTCGATAATTTCATTTGTTTGTAGCAAAAAGTTGCCGAATTAGTTTCATCTGGTTTTAGCTTGCTTTACTGTGTAAAGTATTAAATACTTACAGAAGCATGTCCAATCACGGATAAAGGGATAAATGTCGAATAAACTTGAAAAATGTTTACTTTTAATTAAAATAGTTATTCTTCTTTGCTTTTTCATGCATACATGCATATTTCTAGTCTCGAATAGTCTAAACATATTGTACGTGTCTCTCATTGAATAAAAGGACTAGCATATTATCAAGGAACGAGTTTTTTTTTTTGTGGCATTTGCATAAATCATACGATACTTCAGTTCAAGTAAGTGGAGTCTTCTTTTTTAGCAGATGTTGAGTAAGTTTTGAAATTGAAAATACATTTTATGTATAGAATCGGAATTGGCTATATAAAAATAAATTGAAAAGAGTCGCGAATCGCGAAGATGCGGTGCATGCTTATTTTTCTACGTACTGTAAAAGCTTAGTAATTTGAAGCTCAACTAGTATGGGAATAATTATTGTTCCTTTGAGCCAAATTTTCGAATTACAAAAGACAAACACATTTATGTAAACTTTATAATACAGGATTTGTAAAGTTTTTGTTTTTTGTGTAGAACATTTTGTAAACTTCATAATACAGGATTTGTAAAGTTTTTGTTTTTTTGTGTAGAACAGAAATTTACTTATGGCTACAAAGTAAATGAGGCAATGAAAACATATTGAATCTTTTAAAAGCCGTACAGTAATGAAATAATAACCATTTGAAGGGCTGAAAAAGCATCTAATAAACCAATTTGGGCAAAAAAGTAGTCCTTGCCATCTATAATGAAGGCATTTGCCTCTTCTGTTTATTAAATATTTTCTGATTTAACACAAACTATATAAACCGAAAGCTAAACTTATTCTTACAAAAGCTAAGCGAACTCAACGTTAGAAGAGTTTCGAATCAGTCAAGGAATATCCAGTGCTTTGCAATTTGGTTTCCATTTCAGAAACGAGTAAGGGCATTTCAGACTACAATACTTTGTACTAACATTTGCCAAATAATACGTTCAAGCGTGATAGTGTGACAACAAAGTGATGTAAAAGTGGCAAATAAAAGAGTAGGCATCCCCTTTAAATTTCATAATATCAATACATTTTTTCAATCGATCAGATTGTATTTGATCGGCGTTGAATTTCCACAAAAGTAAATGGTAAAAATATTTCGAAATTATTTGATGGCGTGAATACGAAATATAATGGTGCGTTAGATTTTCAGTCACAAAATTCAATGAAACTCTTGAGAATTATGTAGTGAAATGCTCTTTAATAAAAATTTTATATTTAAAGGTTTGATTTGTTGAAGTTAGTTTGGAAAATGGTCCAGTAAGAAACACACTTTTGTTTGACTACCGTTTTATGGACAGCTTAAAATAAGAAAAACTTGGTTTAGTTAGATGATGTTCAAGTGTGGTAGTATCTATATTGTATCTAGATGTTTTGCATATGTGTGTATGGCTATTCTTGAACACTCCTAGAATAAAGCAAGATTGATATCACTTATAAAATATATTCTTTGATGGTGATTTCTTTTTTTCACTTTTTAGTCGCTTTAGATGTGCTGCAGTTCTGTAATGCAGGAGATAAAACATATTATTTAATTTGTTTTAACATTGCATGTTTGAGTGTGTGTGTGTGTGTATGTACACTTTAATATGAATAGTTTGTAATCATGCATGTATTTGTGTTGCAAAAGACCCTCAGAGATGTTACGCAGTGTTATGCTTCAGTGATGTTTAACATTAATCATTAGGTTAAGAATGATTTAAAACGTATCATAAATTACTTTCGTGTAAGAAACTGAATGAGTGCAAATTGTTGCCACATAAGCTGAAAAACTTTAATTTATTGCTGTCCCATTTCTAAACTGCTGAAAATATCTATAATTGATATTCTAAAACCGAATATGTACACAGATATGTACTCGTACATACATATATATGTTAGAATTTCTTAATAAATGATAACAAAAAGAAAAATGTTGACAGAAGTAATTTCATCTTTTAATTAACGACAAAAAAATCAAATATACTTCAAATTTATCAAAAAGTTTTAACTTTCCCTTTATAAAAAGCTAGGAGAAAAGAAAACTGGAAGAGTAAGCAGTTTTCCACAAATGTACTGCGATTTTAAATCATGCTAATCATGTAATTTTGCAATGACTGCTTTTTTTTTTTTTATTTATTTTCGCTTTGTACTGTACCAAAATAAGTCATTCGAATTAAGTGTAGCGTTTGCGTTTTTATTCAAGGTACAAACTACAACACTACAAATTCAGAGTTTAATCCCCACAGTTGTTGAGAAGACGTATTGACTACGTTGGTGGATTTAAATTTTTGTATATGCATGCACTCGTGTGCACGTACTTACATACACAGATGCACATTTTTTTCCCTTCACCAAGGGTAAAATCATTAGAAATTGTTAATTATATATAAGATCGGCAACATAGGAGAGCAAAACTAAATTGTAAAAGAATAAAAGCAATGTCAAGAAACACTTCATTTTATTTATTCATTTTTTTTTTTTTTTCAATAAAAAGCGAAACTATTGAAACATGAATTTAAGCATCGCGTGAAAAAACATTAAAAAAGTCAAGGCTGTATTATTATTATTTTGCTTTTTACGAACATTCCAATTAAAAAAACAAAATTAAAAGTAGTAGTAATCAAAAAATTACATTGCAGCTAACACAAAAAAAAAAGAGAAAAAAACATGCTATTTACAGTAACATTATTAAAAAAGACATAAAATGAAACTGAAAATAATTAGCTCTTAAGAAGCGACGACGATAGAAACGCTAACAAGGGAGCAAATATTTATACAGCAAACACGAATTGCTTAGAATGTGAATATGTTTTGGCACAACTTGTGATTATGTCTGCATGTGTGCTTAAAATGCGCACAATATATGTACATATGTATGTCAATACATCTATACAAACATTCACGCACCTACAACTTTACAAAAGGGAAATAAGACAACCCATCCCTCCACCGCTTGATTCATGTTACATAAACTGGCTCAAACAGATATATACATACATACATACATACATACATACATACATACATACATACATACATACATACATACATACATACATACATACATACATACATACATAAGGGGCAAGACCTTTCAGGGAATTGCCTACGGTGTGGCAAAACGGGCCACAAAATTGGAACCTGTTCCAATAAACCATCCTGCTTGCTCTGCAAGAAGGGAGCAGACACCGTTAGTGACCATGTCACCGGAGGTGCAGTTTGCCCGTTTTATAAAAGAGCTCTACAGAAACTTAGGGAGTAGAGTAGAACCTAAGTCACCAAAATGCGTATATTACAGTTAAATCTCAACCATTGCCAGGCAGCCCAGGAGCTTCTTAAGCAAAGCGTTCGAGATATAAGTGTAGATGTCGCTATTCTAAGTGAGCCATATCGGACCATGGCATCTGTAAACTGGGTTTCCGATAACACGGGTACATCGGCAATATGGAACACCAGCACGCTAACCATACGCGATAGAATAACAACGCAATGCGGATATGCTCGAGCGGTTATATCTGGCATCACTATTTACAGCTGTTATATACCCCCTAGGTATTCTATAGAAGACTTTCGGGTAATAGTTGACAGTATTGTAACGGATGCAGTTGGAAGAACCCCCGTAATAATAGCAGGTGATTTCAATGCGTGGGCTGTTGAATGGGGCTGTCCCTCAGCAAACGCAAGAGGAAGAATACTCTTGGAAGCCTTTTCTGTACTGGGTGTTGTACTCATCAATAATGGAGTTGAACACACCTTCAGAAGGGGTGATGCTGGCTCAGTAATTGACATTACATTCGTCAGTGCCAGTATCGCAACCCAAGTGAACTGGAGAATATCTGACATCTATACACATAGCGATCATAGCGCTATAATAATAGATGTGCAAGACGCACAGCCCCGTGCTATTGTACAAGCACGTGTCTTGACAGGATGGAAGGTAAATACCTTTGATAAGGATAGCTTCGCAGCCTGCATGGAGAACATGGAAATGGCTGGTTCAGCAGAAGACATGGCAGTGCAATTAGTGCGCAATATCACTAGTGCCTGCAATGTAGCTATGATAAGGCGAAAAAGATCGCCAAATAAGCCTCCAGTGTATTGGTGGAATGATGAAATTGCTAGCTTGCGTTCAGAGTGTATTAGCGCCCGAAGGCGGTATACACGAACGAGGGGTCGGTTAGAGAATAACGTGCAGCACCAGTTGTATAGGGATAAAAGAAAGGCATTGAAGATTGCAATTCGTAGGAGCAAGCGTAGGTGTTTCCTGGATGCTTGTGATGAAATAGATAGTAATCCTTGGGGCTTAGCATATAAGCTAGTAACCAGGAAACTTAAATGTCTTGGCCCATCACCGCCAAGAGAAGAGAATATCCTCAACGGAATTGTAGACCATCTTTTTCCTCAACAGGAAGCTCCGACATGGCAACACAGCTATCCAGCTGAATTATTCGACATTCCTCCGGTTACGGTCGTCGAGATAGAAGGTGCTGTCTCAAAATTCAAAGACAAGAAGGCACCAGGCTTAGATTGCATCCCAAATATGGTACTGAAGGAGGCTGTTAAGCTCCATCCTGATTATTTCCTGAAAGTAATAAGCGCATGCTTGATTCAGGGAACTTTTCCAACAATCTGGAAGAGGCAGAAATTGGTGTTGTTACCTAAGGATAACAAGCCGCTAGACGACCCTTCCTCCTATCGTCCGCTCTGTATGATAGATACAAGTGGAAAACTTCTGGAGAGTATAATCTGCAGAAGATTGGAAGATTGCGTACAAGCTAACCTAGGTTTATCAGATAACCAATTTGGCTTCAGGAAAGCAAAGTCAGCGGTGGACGCTATCAAAGTTGTAGTAGAAACCGCTGCTCAAGCTATCCAAGGGAAGAGGTGGAGGAATGGAACAAAAGGGTATTGTGTGGTTATAACCCTAGATGTAAAAAACGCCTTCAATACGGCAAACTGGGAGCATATAGTTAATGCTTTGGTCCGTATAGACATCCCAGGGTATTTACTAGCAATTGTACGGGACTATTTCCGGGATAGAGAGCTAGTTTATGATACCGATAAAGGTACTAAGAGGCGCAAGATCATTGGTGGGGTGCCTCAAGGTTCAGTTCTTGGCCCACTATTGTGGAACGTCATGTACGACGGAGTATTAAGATTGGATCTACCGGAAAAGGTGAAGATAGTTGGATTCGCAGACGATATAGCGTTAGTGTGTGAAGGGAAAGAGTTACTAGAGGTGGAAACCATTGCAAACGCCAGTATTCAGATCGTAAGATCTTGGCTAAGATCGATGGGCCTAACTCTAGCTGACCATAAAACGGAAGCGGTTCTGATTAGTAGTAGGAAAGTTAGGGAAACTGTCAGGCTAAATATTGGCACGTGTAGCATAGAATCTAAGGAATGTTTAAAATACCTTGGGGTCATGATTGACACTCGTCTGTCTTTTCAAGAGCACTTGAAGTACATAGGCAGTAAAGCATCAAAAACATGCACAGCGCTATGCCGGATCATGCCGAATACAAGAGGTCCAAAATATCTGCAGAGGAAAATACTCTCTAGTGTAGTAAGAAGCATTATCTTATATGCATCGCCAATATGGTCAGGCTCACTTAGATATCCTACTTATGTGAACCTGATATCTCCTGTGTATAGGCTGATCGCCTTGCGTGTATGTAGCGCATTCCGAACTGTATCGGACCTGGCCGCTTTTGTCATTGCCGGCATGATACCGATCGAGCTAGAGGCCGCTTCGGACATCTCGGTTGGGTTGAGAGAATCGTGTCTGCCAAAATGGCAAGAAAGATGGGCGACAGCTGACAAGGGAAGATGGACCTACTTACTGATACCAGACATCAGAGCATGGCTATCAAGAAAGCATGGCGATTTGAACTACTATATTACACAGTTTCTAACTGGGCATGGTTGTTTTAGGTCGTACTTGTACCGTTTTGGACATGACAGTACTCCGTTCTGTCCGAGTTGTGATGGTAATGTCTTGGAAGATGCTGAGCATGTGTTCTTCATCTGTCCACGGTTTAATAGTGATAGGGAATATTTAGAAACAGTCCTAGGACGTAGCATCAGTCCGAGCAGTATCGTTCCAATCATGTTGGAATCTTTGTGCAACTGGACGTACGTCTGTAGTTTTGTAAAATTGGTTCTGTTGGAACTTCGTAGGTTAGAACAGATTCGCAGCAGAATCAATGTAGTTTAGTTTAGATGTAGGGTGTATCACCTTTCCCACCCCGAGACGTAAAGCCTTGCGGCAGTCCCTCGGGGAGCATCTGGGTCAGGGCGAAGGGGTGTTTTTTAGCGAGTTAAAGTCTCGCACTACTGGCAACCACCATCACTGCCAGTGCCTTTCGATGGTTTTTCACCCCGCGAATAAAAAAAAAAAAAAAAAAAAAAAAAAAAACATACATACATACATACATACATACATACATACATACATACATCGTCCCGGTAAAACCCTGGCAGGGGCTTAAAGTATGATCAAAGTTTGTAGCCAATAGTTTTTGGCTGTGCAGGGTTAGTTGAGATGACTCCTAATCAGCTCCCGACCTGGCTCTGTACACAAGTCTCATAAGGCCTTGTGTCAACCCTCGCGAGGAACTCACTGCTTGCATAGCCACCCTCGGGGTCACTACAAGGGTAACTGCACATTCACTCAACAAAAAGTGAACTAAATTTTAATAAAATTAACTTAACCCGGAAAATGCGGGAATGTTTTGGACAAAGAAAAAACTTTTTATTGAGTGTGCGGCAAACGGAGACTACAGCTTTAAGCGGGGACCCAATTGAAAAAATGAATAAAAATAATAATAATAATGAGAGTATAAATGAGTTGAGCATGGGTGAAATTGTAAACCCTTTTGCTAAGAAATCGGTGATAACCAGATCACCTCCTACAGCGGTGAGTAGGACCGTTCCGGTGCCAGGCACCGTTGAAAATAGTGAAAATGGACAAAATAACGTCCAGAGGCTAGGAGAGAAGATCTCAAAGCTCGTAGCTTTCCTAAAGGCACGTTCAAACGTGCATAAGGAAATAGTGACAATGTCACGTGAGATACAGGCATTGTACATGCAGGTCTCAGATGAATTGAGTAGTGGAAGTGCTAGTAGTACAAAGAAAGCACATACTAGTACGCATACTCAAACAGACGAACCACCAAGGCTCAATCCTGTGATGGGCGGAACTCCAAAGCGTAGAAGGGAGGACTTAAGCCCAAAAGGTAACAGAGCTAAAAAGAATAGGGGAACAACCCCTAATAAAGTAGTCAGGGTAGGTGGACACACTATACCCAAGGCTATAAACTTAAACTTGGCTGGCAAACCGGATCTAAGTGCTAAAGATCCTGGTTGGGTTAAGGTTGGCCCAAGGGCTAAAACAAAGAAAGCGTCCGTTAAACCAGATGCTATAGTGATTAAAACCTGTGGAGATACTTCCTATGCGGATATTCTCAGACAGGTGAAGAGGGACCCTAAGCTAAACAACCTGGGTCAAAATGTGAAGAGCATTAGGAAGACAGGGAAGGGTGAACTGTTGTTTGAGCTGAATAGACCCGCGCACCAGAATACGGGCGAATTTAGGTCGGCTATAGAAGAGGTGCTAGGTGATGCTGCTAAGGTTAGATCACTTTCTCATGAGGTCAGGCTTGAGATTAGGGATATAGACGAAGTAACCTCTAAGGAGGATATTTATGAAGCTCTCGTCAAAATATCTGACGAATTTAAAGCTTTGCACCCTACGGCAGTTAAGTCGCTAAGGAGAGCATACGGTGGGACACAGACCGCCACAATTGGCGTGAGTGCACTGATAGCTCGCCGCCTTATAGAGATGGCAAAGATACGTATTGGCTGGGTGGTTTGCCGAATACGCGAAAAGGTAGCACCAAAAAGATGCTTTAAATGTCTGGATTATGGACACGTAGCAGGGAACTGTAAGGGGCAAGACCTTTCAGGGAATTGCCTACGGTGTGGCAAAACGGGCCACAAAATTGGAACCTGTTCCAATAAACCATCCTGCTTGCTCTGCAAGAAGGGAGCAGACACCGTTAGTGACCATGTCACCGGAGGTGCAGTTTGCCCGTTTTATAAAAGAGCTCTACAGAAACTTAGGGAGTAGAGTAGAACCTAAGTCACCAAAATGCGTATATTACAGTTAAATCTCAACCATTGCCAGGCAGCCCAGGAGCTTCTTAAGCAAAGCGTTCGAGATATAAGTGTAGATGTCGCTATTCTAAGTGAGCCATATCGGACCATGGCATCTGTAAACTGGGTTTCCGATAACACGGGTACATCGGCAATATGGAACACCAGCACGCTAACCATACGCGATAGAATAACAACGCAATGCGGATATGCTCGAGCGGTTATATCTGGCATCACTATTTACAGCTGTTATATACCCCCTAGGTATTCTATAGAAGACTTTCGGGTAATAGTTGACAGTATTGTAACGGATGCAGTTGGAAGAACCCCCGTAATAATAGCAGGTGATTTCAATGCGTGGGCTGTTGAATGGGGCTGTCCCTCAGCAAACGCAAGAGGAAGAATACTCTTGGAAGCCTTTTCTGTACTGGGTGTTGTACTCATCAATAATGGAGTTGAACACACCTTCAGAAGGGGTGATGCTGGCTCAGTAATTGACATTACATTCGTCAGTGCCAGTATCGCAACCCAAGTGAACTGGAGAATATCTGACATCTATACACATAGCGATCATAGCGCTATAATAATAGATGTGCAAGACGCACAGCCCCGTGCTATTGTACAAGCACGTGTCTTGACAGGATGGAAGGTAAATACCTTTGATAAGGATAGCTTCGCAGCCTGCATGGAGAACATGGAAATGGCTGGTTCAGCAGAAGACATGGCAGTGCAATTAGTGCGCAATATCACTAGTGCCTGCAATGTAGCTATGATAAGGCGAAAAAGATCGCCAAATAAGCCTCCAGTGTATTGGTGGAATGATGAAATTGCTAGCTTGCGTTCAGAGTGTATTAGCGCCCGAAGGCGGTATACACGAACGAGGGGTCGGTTAGAGAATAACGTGCAGCACCAGTTGTATAGGGATAAAAGAAAGGCATTGAAGATTGCAATTCGTAGGAGCAAGCGTAGGTGTTTCCTGGATGCTTGTGATGAAATAGATAGTAATCCTTGGGGCTTAGCATATAAGCTAGTAACCAGGAAACTTAAATGTCTTGGCCCATCACCGCCAAGAGAAGAGAATATCCTCAACGGAATTGTAGACCATCTTTTTCCTCAACAGGAAGCTCCGACATGGCAACACAGCTATCCAGCTGAATTATTCGACATTCCTCCGGTTACGGTCGTCGAGATAGAAGGTGCTGTCTCAAAATTCAAAGACAAGAAGGCACCAGGCTTAGATTGCATCCCAAATATGGTACTGAAGGAGGCTGTTAAGCTCCATCCTGATTATTTCCTGAAAGTAATAAGCGCATGCTTGATTCAGGGAACTTTTCCAACAATCTGGAAGAGGCAGAAATTGGTGTTGTTACCTAAGGATAACAAGCCGCTAGACGACCCTTCCTCCTATCGTCCGCTCTGTATGATAGATACAAGTGGAAAACTTCTGGAGAGTATAATCTGCAGAAGATTGGAAGATTGCGTACAAGCTAACCTAGGTTTATCAGATAACCAATTTGGCTTCAGGAAAGCAAAGTCAGCGGTGGACGCTATCAAAGTTGTAGTAGAAACCGCTGCTCAAGCTATCCAAGGGAAGAGGTGGAGGAATGGAACAAAAGGGTATTGTGTGGTTATAACCCTAGATGTAAAAAACGCCTTCAATACGGCAAACTGGGAGCATATAGTTAATGCTTTGGTCCGTATAGACATCCCAGGGTATTTACTAGCAATTGTACGGGACTATTTCCGGGATAGAGAGCTAGTTTATGATACCGATAAAGGTACTAAGAGGCGCAAGATCATTGGTGGGGTGCCTCAAGGTTCAGTTCTTGGCCCACTATTGTGGAACGTCATGTACGACGGAGTATTAAGATTGGATCTACCGGAAAAGGTGAAGATAGTTGGATTCGCAGACGATATAGCGTTAGTGTGTGAAGGGAAAGAGTTACTAGAGGTGGAAACCATTGCAAACGCCAGTATTCAGATCGTAAGATCTTGGCTAAGATCAATGGGCCTAACTCTAGCTGACCATAAAACGGAAGCGGTTCTGATTAGTAGTAGGAAAGTTAGGGAAACTGTCAGGCTAAATATTGGCACGTGTAGCATAGAATCTAAGGAATGTTTAAAATACCTTGGGGTCATGATTGACACTCGTCTGTCTTTTCAAGAGCACTTGAAGTACATAGGCAGTAAAGCATCAAAAACATGCACAGCGCTATGCCGGATCATGCCGAATACAAGAGGTCCAAAATATCTGCAGAGGAAATTACTCTCTAGTGTAGTAAGAAGCATTATCTTATATGCATCGCCAATATGGTCAGGCTCACTTAGATATCCTACTTATGTGAACCTGATATCTCCTGTGTATAGGCTGATCGCCTTGCGTGTATGTAGCGCATTCCGAACTGTATCGGACCTGGCCGCTTTTGTCATTGCCGGCATGATACCGATCGAGCTAGAGGCCGCTTCGGACATCTCGGTTGGGTTGAGAGAATCGTGTCTGCCAAAATGGCAAGAAAGATGGGCGACAGCTGACAAGGGAAGATGGACCTACTTACTGATACCAGACATCAGAGCATGGCTATCAAGAAAGCATGGCGATTTGAACTACTATATAACACAGTTTCTAACTGGGCATGGTTGTTTTAGGTCGTACTTGTACCGTTTTGGACATGACAGTACTCCGTTCTGTCCGAGTTGTGATGGTAATGTCTTGGAAGATGCTGAGCATGTGTTCTTCATCTGTCCACGGTTTAATAGTGATAGGGAATATTTAGAAACAGTCCTAGGACGTAGCATCAGTCCGAGCAGTATCGTTCCAATCATGTTGGAATCTTTGTGCAACTGGACGTACGTCTGTAGTTTTGTAAAATTGGTTCTGTTGGAACTTCGTAGGTTAGAACAGATTCGCAGCAGAATCAATGTAGTTTAGTTTAGATGTAGGGTGTATCACCTTTCCCACCCCGAGACGTAAAGCCTTGCGGCAGTCCCTCGGGGAGCATCTGGGTCAGGGCGAAGGGGTGTTTTTTAGCGAGTTAAAGTCTCGCACTACTGGCAACCACCATCACTGCCAGTGCCTTTCGATGGTTTTTCACCCCGCGAATAAAAAAAAAAAAAAAAAACATACATACATACATACATACATACATACATACATACATACATACATACATACATACATACATAAGCTAAACAACCTGGGTCAAAATGTGAAGAGCATTAGGAAGACAGGGAAGGGTGAACTGTTGTTTGAGCTGAATAGACCCGCGCACCAGAATACGGGCGAATTTAGGTCGGCTATAGAAGAGGTGCTAGGTGATGCTGCTAAGGTTAGATCACTTTCTCATGAGGTCAGGCTTGAGATTAGGGATATAGACGAAGTAACCTCTAAGGAGGATATTTATGAAGCTCTCGTCAAAATATCTGACGAATTTAAAGCTTTGCACCCTACGGCAGTTAAGTCGCTAAGGAGAGCATACGGTGGGACACAGACCGCCACAATTGGCGTGAGTGCACTGATAGCTCGCCGCCTTATAGAGATGGCAAAGATACGTATTGGCTGGGTGGTTTGCCGAATACGCGAAAAGGTAGCACCAAAAAGATGCTTTAAATGTCTGGATTATGGACACGTAGCAGGGAACTGTAAGGGGCAAGACCTTTCAGGGAATTGCCTACGGTGTGGCAAAACGGGCCACAAAATTGGAACCTGTTCCAATAAACCATCCTGCTTGCTCTGCAAGAAGGGAGCAGACACCGTTAGTGACCATGTCACCGGAGGTGCAGTTTGCCCGTTTTATAAAAGAGCTCTACAGAAACTTAGGGAGTAGAGTAGAACCTAAGTCACCAAAATGCGTATATTACAGTTAAATCTCAACCATTGCCAGGCAGCCCAGGAGCTTCTTAAGCAAAGCGTTCGAGATATAAGTGTAGATGTCGCTATTCTAAGTGA
The DNA here is from genome assembly GCA_914767995.1 of Thecocarcelia acutangulata. Classification (NCBI taxonomy): domain Eukaryota; kingdom Metazoa; phylum Arthropoda; class Insecta; order Diptera; family Tachinidae; genus Thecocarcelia; species Thecocarcelia acutangulata. The sequence goes on from OU612097.1 coordinate 621,856, forward strand.
GCCATATCGGACCATGGCATCTGTAAACTGGGTTTCCGATAACACGGGTACATCGGCAATATGGAACACCAGCACGCTAACCATACGCGATAGAATAACAACGCAATGCGGATATGCTCGAGCGGTTATATCTGGCATCACTATTTACAGCTGTTATATACCCCCTAGGTATTCTATAGAAGACTTTCGGGTAATAGTTGACAGTATTGTAACGGATGCAGTTGGAAGAACCCCCGTAATAATAGCAGGTGATTTCAATGCGTGGGCTGTTGAATGGGGCTGTCCCTCAGCAAACGCAAGAGGAAGAATACTCTTGGAAGCCTTTTCTGTACTGGGTGTTGTACTCATCAATAATGGAGTTGAACACACCTTCAGAAGGGGTGATGCTGGCTCAGTAATTGACATTACATTCGTCAGTGCCAGTATCGCAACCCAAGTGAACTGGAGAATATCTGACATCTATACACATAGCGATCATAGCGCTATAATAATAGATGTGCAAGACGCACAGCCCCGTGCTATTGTACAAGCACGTGTCTTGACAGGATGGCTAGCTTGCGTTCAGAGTGTATTAGCGCCCGAAGGCGGTATACACGAACGAGGGGTCGGTTAGAGAATAACGTGCAGCACCAGTTGTATAGGGATAAAAGAAAGGCATTGAAGATTGCAATTCGTAGGAGCAAGCGTAGGTGTTTCCTGGATGCTTGTGATGAAATAGATAGTAATCCTTGGGGCTTAGCATATAAGCTAGTAACCAGGAAACTTAAATGTCTTGGCCCATCACCGCCAAGAGAAGAGAATATCCTCAACGGAATTGTAGACCATCTTTTTCCTCAACAGGAAGCTCCGACATGGCAACACAGCTATCCAGCTGAATTATTCGACATTCCTCCGGTTACGGTCGTCGAGATAGAAGGTGCTGTCTCAAAATTCAAAGACAAGAAGGCACCAGGCTTAGATTGCATCCCAAATATGGTACTGAAGGAGGCTGTTAAGCTCCATCCTGATTATTTCCTGAAAGTAATAAGCGCATGCTTGATTCAGGGAACTTTTCCAACAATCTGGAAGAGGCAGAAATTGGTGTTGTTACCTAAGGATAACAAGCCGCTAGACGACCCTTCCTCCTATCGTCCGCTCTGTATGATAGATACAAGTGGAAAACTTCTGGAGAGTATAATCTGCAGAAGATTGGAAGATTGCGTACAAGCTAACCTAGGTTTATCAGATAACCAATTTGGCTTCAGGAAAGCAAAGTCAGCGGTGGACGCTATCAAAGTTGTAGTAGAAACCGCTGCTCAAGCTATCCAAGGGAAGAGGTGGAGGAATGGAACAAAAGGGTATTGTGTGGTTATAACCCTAGATGTAAAAAACGCCTTCAATACGGCAAACTGGGAGCATATAGTTAATGCTTTGGTCCGTATAGACATCCCAGGGTATTTACTAGCAATTGTACGGGACTATTTCCGGGATAGAGAGCTAGTTTATGATACCGATAAAGGTACTAAGAGGCGCAAGATCATTGGTGGGGTGCCTCAAGGTTCAGTTCTTGGCCCACTATTGTGGAACGTCATGTACGACGGAGTATTAAGATTGGATCTACCGGAAAAGGTGAAGATAGTTGGCTTCGCAGACGATATAGCGTTAGTGTGTGAAGGGAAAGAGTTACTAGAGGTGGAAACCATTGCAAACGCCAGTATTCAGATCGTAAGATCTTGGCTAAGATCAATGGGCCTAACTCTAGCTGACCATAAAACGGAAGCGGTTCTGATTAGTAGTAGGAAAGTTAGGGAAACTGTCAGGCTAAATATTGGCACGTGTAGCATAGAATCTAAGGAATGTTTAAAATACCTTGGGGTCATGATTGACACTCGTCTGTCTTTTCAAGAGCACTTGAAGTACATAGGCAGTAAAGCATCAAAAACATGCACAGCGCTATGCCGGATCATGCCGAATACAAGAGGTCCAAAATATCTGCAGAGGAAAATACTCTCTAGTGTAGTAAGAAGCATTATCTTATATGCATCGCCAATATGGTCAGGCTCACTTAGATATCCTACTTATGTGAACCTGATATCTCCTGTGTATAGGCTGATCGCCTTGCGTGTATGTAGCGCATTCCGAACTGTATCGGACCTGGCCGCTTTTGTCATTGCCGGCATGATACCGATCGAGCTAGAGGCCGCTTCGGACATCTCGGTTGGGTTGAGAGAATCGTGTCTGCCAAAATGGCAAGAAAGATGGGCGACAGCTGACAAGGGAAGATGGACCTACTTACTGATACCAGACATCAGAGCATGGCTATCAAGAAAGCATGGCGATTTGAACTACTATATAACACAGTTTCTAACTGGGCATGGTTGTTTTAGGTCGTACTTGTACCGTTTTGGACATGACAGTACTCCGTTCTGTCCGAGTTGTGATGGTAATGTCTTGGAAGATGCTGAGCATGTGTTCTTCATCTGTCCACGGTTTAATAGTGATAGGGAATATTTAGAAACAGTCCTAGGACGTAGCATCAGTCCGAGCAGTATCGTTCCAATCATGTTGGAATCTTTGTGCAACTGGACGTACGTCTGTAGTTTTGTAAAATTGGTTCTGTTGGAACTTCGTAGGTTAGAACAGATTCGCAGCAGAATCAATGTAGTTTAGTTTAGATGTAGGGTGTATCACCTTTCCCACCCCGAGACGTAAAGCCTTGCGGCAGTCCCTCGGGGAGCATCTGGGTCAGGGCGAAGGGGTGTTTTTTAGCGAGTTAAAGTCTCGCACTACTGGCAACCACCATCACTGCCAGTGCCTTTCGATGGTTTTTCACCCCGCGAATAAAAAAAAAAAAAAAAAAAACATACATACATACATACATACATACATACATACATACATACACACACACATACATACATACATACATACATACATACAAGTATGGGTATGAGTGTTATTAAGGAAAAACAATTGTGCATATTGAAGAAACAGGTGAAGTAATGAATAGACAGACGACATTTATAAAGCTCCTACATGTTAAAAATCTGCCAGAGAAATCCTTATTATTTTTATTGTGTTTTTTTTTGTCTAAATTTATTTATTGCATTTAAAATAACATTAAGTTCAATGAAATAAGTAAAAACCAACAATTTCAAAATAGCTTAAGTTTTATTAGAACAACGTAATACATACACACTTATTGTTTCAACAGAAGCGCTTAAGCTCCTTATGCTGCTATAAAATATAGCTTCCAGCAATGCAAAAGCGCTTAAGTAGAAAAGATGCGAAATCGTTTCAATTTACATATAATTTTTAAAAACACTAGCCTTAAGCATTTCCTGAGCTTTTTACTAATAAGATAATATAGAGATTAACAGCAAAAAAGTTCAGGAAAAATGGGAATATTTCGAAACTACAATATTCCCAATGTAAAACGCATTCTTCCTTACATCGACTTAAGCTACTTTTCCATATGACCACAAATATAATGGAATACAATGTCTTGACAGGCTAGGAAAATATCAATTAAATAATAAATTGAGCAAATCTTTATTATATAAGAGCAGTTTAAAATCATTAGCAGATAGGGAAACAGAACAGACTTAACACGATCTTTATGGATTTTTTAGATCGGGTCGCAAAGAATATATTTGGAATATGGGTATAACCAGTGATGTGTGAAGGTTTTTGTGATACAGGGATCACTAAATTCTTTTGCTCCTTTAATAAAAGCAAGAACGCAGCAGCATTTATTAACACTCATCGTTAAGTGTTGACCAGAGTTAAGTTTAGCATCCAAAAGCCAAGAGTAGATGCGATTTTTATTCTTGAAAACTGCATATGTTTGCATTTATTTAAATTCAGATCCATCAAATTTAATGTACACCGTTTGAAAAAATTATCCAGATCCTGTTATAAATTAAGTTGATCTAAAGTGTGCTGCATTTGGAGTAGTGTTTGTCTCTCATCCTGTGCACACGTCTTTTGTTACCAAAGTGCACCGGAATAGGTAGCAATATGTGTACACGTGTTTCTCTTTTCTTTTTGTGGTTTTTTTTAACCGTTCTCCGTGTTTTCTGTATAGGTATGTTCAATATTAATTTATTTTCAATACATTTCATTACCTTGTAGTGTGGAAGGTGTTGGACAAAATTTTGCTAACCTGCACAGTGTAGAAAGTATATACACTGGGCACTGATCAGTTTTAACTAATTTAATTCCAACATTTCAAATGCTGCAATAGAGTTTGTTTTAGTCTTTCGTGTTGTTATTGTCAAAGCTAAACCTCCAGAAACACTACTCCCTCTTTCCTCCTACATTTAAGAATATTCTAATTTAAATCGAACAAATGAATTCTTAATATTACGTACGGGATCTGAAAAAACCTCAGAATTTCTTCTCGTAAGCTGTTGCAGAATTGGCTTTCGGTGTAATATAGTCCAGGTACTCACCTTTAACGAGTGTTCAATATTTGAGTGACATTATTATCGCATAGTATATATTGGGCAGCCTTAGCATTGCCAATATTTGCCTTATGCAAAGTCATTCGGCAACAATTTTTTTATATTTAGAGACCAGTTATTAGTATTACACCAAAATGATATTCCATTGATAGAAATCTGCAGATCGAATGCATCGATATCTAAAGTACTCCCGTAGATGAAAGCATAAATATATATTCTTGATTTGATAAGTTAGGTGTGTTAGTCAGAGTAAAGCAAAAGAATAGTACTATAGACTATTATTGTTTGGGCAACAAGTACTGCGTAGTACCATGGTTAAACTGGTCTCGCAATAGTTTTTCTAATACTAATGCACTAGCTTAATATCTTTGTAGGGTATGCGAAATTTCAACCAAGACCCGTTTAAATAGTTACATGTCGTGCTGTTCGTAACCTTTTTTCATCGCTTTTTTTTAGCTTTGAATACGTAAAGCAAATAAATAACACCTTTAGGCATATTTGCTTGTAAACACATTCATAGAAATCTACTTTAAACGGTGGTGCAAATATGTGTGACTGAGTATATTTGTTTGCGTGGGAGTGTGTGTGTGTGTGCATGTGTGTGTTAACTTGCGAGAAGATACGAAAAGCAAATATGTGAACATATTTACCAACATAAGCACTCCATGCAAACATCACTGAAAATCGTCAATTTTTGAAAAGGATTTTATTTTTGCTTTTTCATTTTGTTTTGTAAGTTCCCCTGCAAACTGTTTCTAATGAAACGAACTCTGAAAAACAACACTAGAATAAGTTAAACTATCATAATTGTATAATAATCGTTTTATTATCAAAAAAGTGGCAACGTTCAGGGGGAACGGATAACTACAATAAAAAAACTATAAACTGGAAAGGTGGAGAAACTTGCAAAAAGGCTTCTTCGTATGGGGAAGTTTTCTCGCAATTAATTGCACAAGTTGATAAGCCTATGCTGAGCGTTTCTATTTCTTACTTTGTAAGCAGGAATACGATTAACATATAAACTCAACGACAAGTTAAAATAAACTCAACAAGTGGAAATGTGTTGGCGAAAGAAAGATTCCTACGTAAAGCTAAAAGCTATTGTACATAATTAATTCCCTGCTCACACACACTAAGCGACAATTTATTGAAGAATATTTTGGATTGTTACGCCATCCAAATATGTACTTCGTTTTAAAATATATCTTTAGATAAGAAGAAACAAAACCCTGAAGGTGCGGAACAAGTGCGCTTAACTTCGCCCATGAACATTTGAAAGGATCACTTCGATAATTTTTTTCCGACAAGTGAACCTTTTGCGCTGAGCACTACTTTAAAAAAGAACTTTTCTCCAAAAAGGCTAAACGTATTACTTGTATATCCGATAATCGCTATACTTTTAGTCTTTCGTATTTGTGACATTTTCGATAGAAAATGTTTGCAGGGATGTCTATGTACTCGTATGTGATAGATATTGCGGAAGAATTTGAGATTATCAGGCGTACAGTTTCAAATGAACTATGAATATGCGTTTTTGTTTTAATTTTTTGTTTGTAAAAGCGTACATCTTGTTGCATGCGAAGCCTCCTTTTTCATCAATCAAAAATGATGGAGGCTTTTTGACGCTTCTCAAAGTTCGAGTAACGAAAATCATTATCCCGAGTTCCGTAACGAAAATAAAAATCTTTTTGCAGCAAAATTCTGTTTATTATTTGTTCCTTTTTTTATAATTTATAATAACTGTGTTTAGGTTGAAAACATATGAATTAAATTTATTATTATCATTATTTATTTGTGTCTGCAGTGCAAAAGCCTGCAGAAACAAGGTCGTATTGCTAGATTACTACTCACTTACCAGTATTTAAATATATTACAAAACGTTTCTCAGATTAATCGTATAAAATGTACGTATAACTTATATATAATAAAAAACTATGATTTTCTAATCGACTATTCCTATTAATTTGCATAGCTAAATAGCTAAACAAATAAAAAATGCAAAACATACATATGTAACTACATATTTGTCATCCTCTCCGTTCCCGCTTTCCTTTTTTTCGATCTCCAGAGGATAATTTCTTGATGGGACCTTCAAACTTTGCATTCGCCGCTTTGAATTTGTCGGTTTCAAATGTTCTGCACAGTTTATGCTATTCAATGATCAAGAGTTGTTGCCAAGGTTTACGGATATGTGCGTACATGGGTGTGTATCTGTGTGTGTCTGTGTGAGTGCGGTTTCGCTAGTAGTAGGCTTGCTGCCGATACACACATTCGCAAATATTTTTCCAACTTTTTATAGCGACAACGCAAATATAGAATAGTAACAAAACAACATTTTAGCCACACGACACGTCATTTTCTTTCACCCATACAAATATTTATTGATTTACACATGTATGCGTTCGACTTTTAATGTTTCATAATGGGGGTTTCTGTCCTTGAGTTTTATGTTGGAAGTATTTGCAAATAGATTTGAGCTTTTCCTATAAATAGGCGGTATCGTAGTGGTTTGCAGATTGTTTACGCTGGCAGCAATCCTAATTGTTTCCTAAAGTTCTCATAATTGGCATTGAATTTTTAAATGTAGAATGCGGCGAAATGGGATACGCACATACTTGTGCAAACGTGAAAGTTATACGAAAGTGTTTTTACATACATATCGCTACTTTATTGCAACATAGTCATATCTCAAAAAATGAGCTTTTCGAGTTAACAATGCAGAATTGTTTACAGTACTACCTTTTATATTGTGCCAACATTTTTTTTAAATTACCTTTAAACTGTTTCCATTAGGTGATATTTTCTACAAAATTTTTCTAAGACTTGTATGGAAACTTAAAATTTGAAATGTGTTTTTCTCGAAACAAGCTTTTTTGCGTTATGACTATGTTGCAATAAAGAAGCGATATATATATATATATATATATATATATATATATATATATATATATATATATATATATATATATATATATATATATATATATATATATATATATATATATATATATATATATATATATATATATATATATATATATATATATATATATATAAAAGTAAAAACTAAATTGAAACTAACCTGCTCAAGCACATACTCGTATTCTTACTTCTGTTCATAGATATGCGTGCATAAAGCATCTGATAATATATCAAACCCTGAGATTTTGTAAAAACATAATAATTTTAATTACATATTTGAAAGACACATCTTATCATCTATAAACGAGTAATGGCATATAAAAATATAATACTTTCTTTTATTTTCTGTGAAGAAAATACTAAAAATTACTCTCTAAATTTGCCAAATTTTAAACTTTCCAAAACTGCTGATATACTAGTACTGGTTACTATTTAAATTAAAGTATAGCTTGCTAATTTTAGACATTTAAAATAAAAAATTTGCATAAAAACAATATATTTGCATTATGGCACCAGCTATGAAATTAATTAGTTAAGTAAATTGCGTTCAAGATACGTATATACATCCATATGTACTCGTACATATAACTAGCACATATTTATAAAATTGAAAATCTAGAAGTTTTTTTTTTATTATTGTTTTTTTTTTTTAATTTTGCTTTTTAATTAGTTTTTAAACCAGAAATTTTTTTTCATATATACGAGTACATATATGTATGTAAACCAATCAGTTCGAACTTTCCCATAGAAAGATTTGGCCCAACTTTATACAGGAAATGAAAAAGTTGTTGTCTCACTATCTCTCGGACTATTTCGTTATTCGTTGGAACAGATTTGCGTAAGATGGGAGGTATGAGTATCAATATTCTTTTACTTTTACATTTATATTTTTGTCATTTTAAAGAATAGTAGTGAAAAAGATTTACATTAGCACCTGCCTTTACGGCCTTATCTGATGATGGACCAATTCCACGGAGTGAATTATTCACGATTGACCAGCGCCCCCATTTGGCTTTTTAGGCTCACATAGGTAACAATTTTTGCCATATGTTTGTAGCCATATGAGCAACTTCTCTTTGAGGAGTTCGGGGCTTCTAATCCCTCCTGTATGTAATTTCCCAGCAATCAATGGAGTACAAGGCTTCATGAGTTGGTAGGCCGAAGCCCACTAATAGCATCAGCCCTTAAACCGACTCACCCGTCCACCATCACCACTGGTTCCTTACAGTACAGGTATCTGTTGTTAAGGCAACAGACCCTTGGGAGGATATTAGTCCCACACCAAACCATTATCAGGGATACTAATTCCCTTTTCCTGCATTTTAGGTTTCAGCTATAGCCAGAACGTTCCTGCCCGGGTAGAAATGCAAACAGAACCACCCGGGGGCAATGCTGATCCCCGTTCTGCTAATTTAAACCCTTGGTAAGGGTTTCGGAAGCCAACACAACATAAGTCACGCGGCTTTCTACAGTTTTAATTGCTACAACAAACGAGGAACTCCTTTCCCTCTTTACCGGGAAAACAGAATGCCCTGGTGAGGAATACGCCAAGGCAAAACCTGTTCCTCGATACTCGGCCTTTTTATACAAATTCAGATGAATCAATTGCCATCTTTTGTCTCCGTGAACATATCACTGGTCTAGCCAAGCCAAATTATTGACTTATTGGCTTTTAAAAGCCATTGTTTAATAAACGTTCACTTTACAAACGCACGTTTCCGCAATATAAAGTTTTATTTTTCACTTCAAGTACTAATGGGTTTCCGCTTGTCGCAAATTTTATACTTGATATTAATTTACTTTTTTTGAATTTTTTGCTTTACATTGATATTAATTATAAAATAAGTAATAGATAAAAATTTTAACATTTTAATTTCAGTTTTGCAAAATATGAAAATAAATTTCTTTATATTATTATTATTATTGTGTTGTTTTTGTGTAACAATGTATGCATCAGAGACCTGCAACCGGTGGCTTTTTTAATGATTTAAGTACACACGTCTTAAATCAAGATGCGGTTTGATTGCCCTCCGCGTATTGTTTCCACAAGTATAGTTTCTACTCGTTAGAGCTTGCATCTGCTAACTATAGTATATAACATACCCAATCAAATTTGTATGCGGTGGCTGCTTGATTTGGTTTCTCAATTATTTTTTCCACATTCGGCAATCGAACTCGTACTTTTTTTTTAAATTATTTTATTTATGTTTTGGCAATCGTGTTTTGAAGAATATATATACACATATTTTATTTGAACATATTTAATACAAAAAAGTAAAAATAATATTTTTTACTTTAAAAAGAAAGATTTTTTTTTGAAGCAGATTTTCATTAAATTTCTTTTATTTTATGTTCCTTCATAACCACAATATATGCGGTTACATATACATAAAACCAATTGTGGAAAACATTTTGTTTGAATTGAAATTTCGTTTCAATCTTGAAACTATCATTCAGTATGCTACTTTCAAAATCGTCAACATGGTTGTAAATTATTAAATCTGGCAACCAGGATTTCAGTTAATGTTAAATAAAAGGTGAATCATATACATAACAAAAGAGATTTGTTTTTTTACAATTTAATATTGTGACGACTTCATGTATGTATTATTAAGAAAACGATTCGAAACAAAAATAGAAAATACTCAGAATGTTTCTCTTATTAAGTGCTAGTAATAGCAGCACTATTTTCTGTGGTCGTTTTTTTTACTCTTAAAAAAATACACAAGATACGAAAATGATTGGACACAGTTTTGATGTATCATGATATCACAAACGAACGACCGCATTAATTTTTAAGAGTGTTTAAAATACTCGAATGTGAAAATTATCGGGCAAACGACCTCTTATGGTTGCTGTTCACCGGAGCATGACTTCTGGTATGTACATAGGTTATCGTAATATTTGTAACTTTTTACATTCCTGTACTATAAATATAAGATGTAATGAATAAATATATAAATAAAATGATAAGTAATGAAATAAATATATAAATAAATTAACTGTCAAACTTCAGCACTACTAAAATTATTTTATTAACAAAATTTATTCGTATATGTTTATGAGAATGTTACCAGAATCAAAAATGGCAAATTTTAAATTTTTTATTGCGTTTTAAATACTTAAAACGTGTGTAACGTCTTAAGTATTTCATTATTTGTAGTAAAATTTCTTCATGCAAATGAAGAAAGACTTGCATTCAAAAGCAAGCTTCCGAGTTTAAAAATTAGTACTTTCTTAAAATTAACTAGTAAAACCCTTTTAAGCATGCAAAATACTTGTACATAGAGTGTACTCGTATTGTTGAAATCTAAAGAAGGCATCAACCGAATGTATGTTTTTGTGGTTATCACAAAGATTTCAATAGTCTACACGACATTTTTCTAGTACACGTGTGAGGGCGCCGCAGCAGGTGAATTTTGTGTCCTATACACGCGAGCATAGAAAATTCATATTTTGGCCGACTCTGCTTTACAACAATGCGGAAGCAGAAAGCGTCTGTGAAACAAATATTTTTTTCAGCAGGTAATGAATATTAATGCAAATTTATTTTCTTTTGTTCAAGTTTGCAATGTTTCTAAATCTAAAAACATGATTAAGAAAACCCCATTTTAGTGATTAGATGTCATATACGTGTGTATGTATGCGCACACAGTGGACAAAAAAAAACTTGCACTCAATTTAAGTGAAGACCTCTCGTAGAATTTATACAATTAAAACAAGGTAGAAAAGCGACATCAGATATCACAGATATTATTAGATGTATGTAACAAATCCGAGGCCGCTTCCACTGTCGTTTTGTTTAAATTTCGCGTCTTGTTTAATATTCTTTATAGTATACTGCAACTCAAGTGACACAAAGAACGCTTGTTTCTTCTTCAGTTGTTTTAATTTCTTTGGTTTTGTTTACTAAAATTTTCTCCATTTTTATGTTGTTATGCTTGCAAGTGTTAACGCACATATGCCTTTATTTTTTATAACCTTAAAGTGAATTAATTAGTCTTTGTTACGAAAAAATTACGGGTCCCGCAGCTGGCCATGAGCAAAATTTACCCGAAGTCTAATGGCGTTATTGAATAACGACCGAGCTTTTGCTCGAATGCTACTGTGCTATTTATAAGTTAGTTTCAAAGCGCACATTGTAAAAGATAAGCATGAAGGCGTTAATTTTAAAATTTTTGAAAATTTAATTCAGTTCACACAAAGCAAAATCAATTTGCAATATTGTTGTGGCAACCTTAGTATTATTGTTTTTAATATAGTGTATTATTGTTTTTAATATAGTTTAAATTTTAAAATCATTTTGAAACATGATTGAATCCAAAAACAATGTTTTAAAAAAGTAGTTTGGTCATTATAGTTAATATATGCACCTGCAACACATGTGAATTTACAAAATAAACTAACTATTGTTGATTTTATGAAAACCATTGACATGTTCATTTACAGTAATTTTGAACAAGTCAGTTTTTCATGAATGAGTCTTTAACTTTAATAATATTATAAATATTAAAGGATATATATAATATCCTGGTCAAAATAGTTGTATCATAAGAATTTTATATCGACGTATACATATATGTATGTGTTTGAATGGCTTTGAATGCATGCGTTTTTTTTACAGATTTGTGGATCAGAGAAAAATTTATCAATCTTTCTAGAGCAACAAGATTTTGAAAATTCTGTTATTCTAAAAAGGGCTTTAAATTATTAATATAAATTACTCATATGTGTATTTATGTGTACTTATGTTATCATATGGCCTTCAACACTTGTACGATTGAACGTAACAATAGAATTTTCAATTTTTCATTAATATGCTTGGAAGTAATCATACTATAGGTGGATGCCACATTAATGTTCTAATTTTTACAATAATACTCATAGTTATGATGTTATTACTATAACTTTAACCAGATATGTATATGGCTATAAAATATAGTTGCGGGTTTCGGCTGTACTTGGCTTTGTAAGTGAATTTCAGACTGAAACCATGTTATATGATTGTGTTTAGCCATACAATTCAACAATATTATTTTGCCCTTAGAATATTGTCATCATCACTAATTATCTCTAACTGTTTTCGTCCGCAAGTGAAAGCGGTCTAGCCTAAAAGTTGAATCATAAATAAAAAGAACTCCACTGTAAAATACATACAAAGATTTGCTCTTAATAACAATCAACCTATACTACTTTTTCATCTTTAGTGCCTAAATACTCCATTGAGAGTGAAAAATATGAAAGGATTCATTTAGAATGTTTGCAGCACAAACTTGCATCATGTTTTTTTAAGTACAAAACCAAATTTATTTTAGATTTAATTTTAATATCATTGTTAGCTTTGAAGACTTTAACTGAACAGAATTTTCTTAAAATTTGATGCAATAAGAGACATAATGTAAGCTTAATTGAATTTTATAACCCTAAAATTGTTATTCAAAGAGATTATCAACAGACGCATACATACATATGCAAACAGATTGCAAATATACTTAAGACAAACACTTGTAAAAAATATCAGAATATTCGGATCAGCGTTGCCTTCGAGAATTTTCAAAAAGTGGCACAAAAAGGGTATTTTAAAAAAAAGGTGTATTTTCAAGAAAAAAAAGGTCAAGTTATTAAAAAACAATAAAAACTAAGCAAAAATTCTTCAAAACTTAATGTATTTTTAGCAAAATTAATGTACATTTAGCAAAATTCTTCAAATATAATTAATAACATCAGTTTAAATGATGTCTAGTTTCAAATTTAAATACAAAATTACGAGTAGTTAATTTTCATTTAAAGTTAAGCTATATTTAAAGGCAAGTTAAATTTTTTCAGTATTACAGCAGTAAGCAGTTCCTCATACATATGTATATAAATGCGATGAAAGTGTGACAGCTTCACTTAAATTCCAAATATTATGGAAAGTATTCCATAGAGCAGCTGTTTCTTATTGAAATACTTAAAGAAAAATATTGAATTTATCAACAGTACAGAAAAACTTAATAATTGTATTTCATGTGATGTTATTTTTAATAAATATCATTTTGTCATCTACAGGCAATAGCTCATATGATAAATGAAATAGTCTTAAATATAACTTAAATGAAGAAGATTTATGTTTGCTTCAAATTTGTAGTGAAAAATAAAAGTTTCATATTTTAATGAAACTTAAAGCTAAAGGACATTTATATACGAACTCAATAACTTTTTTGAAATACAGTTGTTGTACTTCTTCAGACTTATTAATAAAACAAATGACATTTATATTTGCAATCTTGGTATAAATTATTAGACTATTTTGTTTTCAGATACATACATATTTTTTAGAAATAAAGATTTCATTATCAAATATGTGTTAATATACATATAGCTACATAAGAGCAGTTTAACATAAAACCTTGCTCAAATATGAATGAGAACTGAATATTTATGCATACAGCTGTTCGATCGTTCTCAACAAAAAGTTCCATGTTTGTAAAAGTGGTCAAAAAAGGTATTTTAATAAAAGTGTCATAAAAAGTCTCATAGACACAAAAATGGGTCAAATTGACACTTTATTATCATAAAAGGCAACGCTCATTCGGATATACATATGCATGTATATGCATACATACGTAAAGTAGAAGTAAAAAAAAAAAAACAAATGTTTTTAGCATTATTACGTGTATCAAGATGATGGTCATCATCATCACCAAACTCACATGCTCACATGTTCAGGAATAATGCAAACATTATCATTATATGTTCATACATACATATGTATGTATTTATGTACACATGTGCAAGTTAGAATGTTTGCACACAATATGCACAAGAATATCTCTGCATACGAGTATTATGTACATATGTGCATATTAATAGGTTTATGAAGAGCTCGTATGCAAGTATGTACGTCCTCCCGTAGAAAACTGTCTTTATAAGCAGATGCTAAGATATGACATTGATTGTGTGTAGGGTGCCTGTGATTAAACAGATTAAATAGAGAAATCTTCAAAAATTAAGGGAAACAATTTGAATGACACACATATCTGGCAGGCATATACATATGTATATACATCACACACATATATAATACATATGCACATACATATATATAATACAAATGCATATTTGCAGTTTAAAACTTTGTTTTTGGATGAGTGAAATGGAAGTGTTGAAAAAAAGAAACAATTTAACTAAAATCCACATACAAACTTACATGCACAGTGCATTGAAATAAATTGTGCATTCTCGTAGCTTTTTACAGATTAAAAATTTAACAACAATTTGGGAAGTTTTAATGCCGAGCTGTGCATCAGAATGCAACAGGCCATACATCCGCTTTTGCCTTCAATATATTTATACACACTTGTGTACATATGATTGTATGCATACATGTGTGTACATACATACGAGTACTTATGAATGCATGTGTGCACTTTAGAGCGTACAAAATTATTCTTAATCAGATATTGCTTTTTGATAATTGTTTATTTTATAATAAAAAAAAAAACACTGTTTATAGTATTTAAAATGTCTTTGGATTTTCAAACTATATTTTAGTTAAAAAAAGTTATCGAGCAAAGAATTTCGATAAAGTTGACTTTGTTATAGAACAATATTTTTATTTAGCAGCAAATTCGTTCATCTACGATCACAACCATACACAAATACTAACACGCATGCATATATGTAATTGCATGCATGTATGTAATTGTGCTAATACATACATACATATGCACATAAATAAGAAAAATTTGTGTTTAATTACTTGTTCATATTCGAGTATATACATATATGTGTTGGTGTTTGTGTTGAACCGGGTGTCAGCCGGAAAGGTATACGACTTTGTTTTGCAGCCATTTTGGTAAATGTTAGTCTTGACAATTAGCATTTGGCAGACGTGAAGTAGACACGTGACAAAATATATGATAAACTAACGTGTTTTAATCGTTAAAACATTTCATCAAAATCAATCATCGATTACTGTGGCGATGAGAAAGTTACCTGAAATTTTTGGGAGAAACAACGTGCCAATAAAACGCACTATTTATCGTGTAGTGAATGACTTCGAAGAATGAGAGTCTGTAGATGATAGGCCCAAGCATATACCACGACGTATTGCAACATCAGCTGAAACCATTACTGCTGCTCAAGAAAGTGTTCAAAACAATCCATCCACCTCAATTCGACACCGTGTTCAGGATTTTAGTCTTCAAAGAACAATTTTTACAGAGATTTGCATTTGTTTTCATTTTCATTTAAGATCCACATCGCATACAGCCAGGGATATAATGGAATTACTGCGAAACTTTGGATTTAGTTTTGTGGTGATATCTAAAAAGTAAGGTTTATGCAAACAACCCAGAAACGTCTGAGGAACTCAAACAAAATGTTCGTGATAAAACTAATGAAATACCGCGTGAAATGTCTCACACAATGGAATGAAAAATGTGGTTAAAAGGGCTCGCATTTGTGAGGCAAACAGAGGCGGACATTTATATAAAACATTTATCAATATAAGACACATTCTCTTTCATTTAGTCAAAAATTATAAACAAACAAAGTAGTACACCTTCCCGGCGGTCACCCTGTATATATAGATATATGGGTGTGTTTGTGCAAGTGTTTACACAATTTACAATCTTCTTCCTATTTGCACAAGTATTTATTTAAAATTTTGTCATTCTTGATAGTTTTGTTTTATTTTTCTATATTAAGATTCGAGCAGCTGTCAAAATAGCAAAAGCAAATATTTTTAAAGCTTTGAGTAAAAATATGCACACATACTGTCATACATAAATATGTATGTATGTATAGTAATTTTTTAAGGTTTGGCTTAATTGTTGTTTTCTTAAAATCTTACTGCAGCAAATGAAAATTTGTAAAATAAAATTAAGATACTGTTCTTTCTTGCATTTTTCCAGAGATACACGCATATGTAGATATGCATGAATATGTACGCACATGCCGCTCATTTACTGGAACGTGGTCAAAACTCAAAAAACTTATTTTGAGAAATCTTCATATTGAACGCAATGAAAAGAAAAATGCACCGAGCAATTTGAGTTATGGCGATTTAACCACAAATGAGTAGTATGTAAGTACATATTTGAATATGGTACACAATGAAGGAAAGAGGAAAAAAAAGAACATGTGCCACTTTTGTGTAAAGTTTGTGAACATTTGATAAATTCATTCTCGATTTTTACGGTTTAGTTGTTTTAGGAATCGAAAGAAGTTTGCATATTCGTTTTTAATTATTTTCTCCTCACATTGCTCACATTTTAGAGTTTTAATTAAATTGCAACAATACTTTGAAAAGGAATACAATGTTTGAATAAACTTCTCAATTCCCTGTGTAAAGGGAAGCAAACATTTTGATTGAGTTCTCTGAAATTATTGATATTATTGAAATTGAATTATTAAAATAAATAATATTTACGGAAAAAATTAATTTGCAAGAATTCAGTCGTAAAGCAGCTCTGGGCTGGGGAACAGCTCTCGCGTTATCGCAATTATTTCTTAAGGGCGGCGAGGCTTGTCGTTGTTGGTTGGCCTTCGACAGTTTTGCGCGTCACTCTCATTAGTTCATTAACTGTCTACCTCAACTAACTGTATCAGTTTACAGTTTTTTTTTCCAAGTATTTCATTATTAAGCACGCGGCAACTTGCCGCAAAAAATTACTGTTAACACCTTTGTGGGCATAAAGTCTCCGTTACTCCGCCCATACTGTGCATCCTATACCTTGCAAATTTATTTGCAACTGTATAGTAACAAATACAATACAATTAGCAAGAATTAAAATTTTAATTAAGAATATTCAGATAGCTTTTTTTTTAAAACGTTATTTGCAGATACATAATCGTAAACATAAAAAATATAGATAAATAAGATCCAGGAAACCGGGTTTAGAAGAGTTGGGAAATGACAAATGTCACCAGATGCTTTTAAAACTTGGGAAGCAGAGCAGCAAGTGTAGAAAAAAAAGTATACACCTTCTATGACGTCGAAAAATGCAGGATTTCATCAGGTTTAAATGAATTCAATTCTTATAATTTTATTGCTGGCTCACAGAATGCTGAAACGTGGTGGAGCCTAACAAAATATTTATTATACTATAACAAACTGTTAACAATGACAATATGTTTATTCTGCCCAACTAGTGCATGTTTACAGAATAAAACTGCAATGTGCATATTCTTGTGAAGTCCATTGAGACAAGCTTATTTTACAAATAGATCATTTGCGTACAAATCATGTTTAAAAACTTGAATCAAATTATAAGTGTCGGAAACAATGATGCTATTTTCTTAAATAATTTAAGAAAACTGTGTTGTTGTCTTTAGCCCGCCTATTTTGTGTGAGTACAAATATTATTGATAAAAGCATTAGTCCGCAACCATATAATTCAACAATCGCATGCTGTTCTTAAGATATTGTCACCTCAGCCATGTATTTTTACGTGTAGTTTTGGATGCAATGTTCTGCCTCCCTAGAATAAGAATTAAAGAAAATAAAAAAAAAATAAAAAATTAAATGAAACTAATTTGAAAACCATTTATATTTAACTTCCGCTCAAAATATAATTTTGCAGTCTTTTTCTCGTTTCTATTGTATTTTTGTGACTCCTGTTAATTTAGTGTTACACAAAAGACATTTATTACCGACCATAAATCCGCCCACAACATTGGTCATAATAAAAAAAGTCGTCATGTATTTTTTCTTTTGACTGTGTTGTTTTGTAATGGCTTGTCTCTGTTTCTTCTATTTTTTAAGTTTATATTGCTTTTTTTGTTACTGCTTTTAACCTAGACATCCGTTTTTATGTTACCATTTTCTGCTATTCTACACAGAGTTTTATTTGCATATTTTAGTTGCAGCAATATTTCTGAAACTATTAGATACAATTATCATTTTTGGGCTGCTGCTTATTTAAAATTGTTTTAACGCATTACAAGTATGATCATTTTTTTTTTTTTTTTTTTTTTTGACTTTATGATGCAGTGGCTGACACAGAAAAAAACTAGTCGGAAGATGGTTCCGACTGACACCCATGATGAGCCCTTTGAGTAAAGTATATCTCTTCAAGTAAAGTATATCATTCAATATATTTTTGATTTAAGAAATTTAATTGATCAAAGTTGAAAAAAATATATATGTTTGTTACTGGATGCAGCGGATTGCACATAAATATATACGTTCAAATAAGCACTAACATGTCATGATTTTACGATATATTTAGATACAAAGTAAATACATCTTTTGGCGGATTTTGTTTTCAACCATATCTGCGTGACCGAAGAAACGTGCACCTTGTGAATCTTTTCTATTTTCTGCATGACCAGCAAAGAAAAAATCGAATCGACAATGCTATCGGACATCTTTTAGTAAAAATCTTCAAGAATTTGTTTTCAAGAGTGCAGATCGCGAGCCAATTAATACACTTTTTGAGCAATAGAAACTGCATAGTTACAAATGGGAGTGGTTTTGAGTGATCTAAACAATTAATTAAAAATTTACTTCAAAAACGCTTAAACAATTGTGGTAAAATATTGTTGTTTTTAGAAACTGGCTTAGGGATACAGAGATGAAAAAGTGACTGTTTAGTAAAATAGAATCTGGTTTTTATTTGTCAGAGGGGTCTTGGAACATATATCGCCGTTAGTCTATTATTGCTTTCTCTTACTCTTGTATGCTTTCGAAGTTACAAATTTATTTGAAAACGAATGAAAGCACAAAGCGTGGAAAAAAAAATTAAAGAGAAACATATCGTTTCAAGATCTTTTTTGCTTCGTTTCATGTCTATTTACATTACGTCGTGTCTGGGTAAGAAGTTTTCTTCAAATACTTCCAAACTGTTCCACACAAGCATACTTGCGTTCCCGTTTGTGAAGTAATAAATAATAATTAATTATGGCTAATTTAACTGTGTTCTTAAATATGATGATAGAAACTTGGTTAAAGTTGTCATTAACCCATTAATGCCCACGTCGATAGAGACTGGCTACAAATATAAAATTGAAAGCCAGCCACATAATCCTAATAGCATAGAAGTATTCCTGGGATCCGTCCTGGAATGGGCAATACGTAACTACGGGCTGGTTTCATATCATTTTGTCCCGTAGACTATCTGAGCAAAACTAATAAGTTTTATAATAAAATTTATTAAACTAAAATCATTAAAATTTATTTGTATTAAATTAAACAACACATGTAAAGTAAAAATAAAAAACAAATTGTTAGTAAAATTATGAGTTATAAAAATTAAATATATGAGTAAACATATTTTGTTCATATTACTACGTTGAATTTCGAAAAAAAAAAATATTTTTTTATGATCCTATGATGCAAAGGTTGGTCTTTTTCACACTGATGTTGGATATGGCTTCCTAATTATACTCCTAATTGTTTCAGTATTAGCTGGCAATAGAATGAGGAATGTTTAACTGGAACAAACTTCCTTCCCCTTGGTGATATGGAATCCAAGTATTTTGTAAGGATACATCTACTAATCACATAAACAATTTCCTTCCACGTGCGCGAATTCCATAACAATTTTTATTTTCACCCATTCTATCAGCTCTTGCCATATACTGATTAAATTGTCATATACATATGTATATACTAAGTATAATACTAAGATGTACATACATACTTATATTTCAGCAGATTTGTAACGTAAAAAAATGATCCAAAAGATATAGAGAAGCAATAGCTCAGTGTTACAAATATGTAGCACTCATTTTCAACTTAGAAGGTTTTCAAAAATAATATATGTATATTTTATATAAATATTTCTTTTTTTGTAAAAATTTGGAAACAACAGTTCCAAACTTTTTCGTGTCCCCATATTTGAGTTTTTTTTTTTTTAGACAGAAAAATATGAATTTTAAAAAACTGCTTAAATACACATTGTGAACTGCAAGACTGAATAAAAAGCTATCTCCAAGTATAAAAAGGGTATCAGTTAACACTGTGTTTTAAATAAAATCATATATTTTTTAGCTCTTGCGATTTTATGTTGGTATTAATGGGTTAAGTGTCCGCAGCTACAGAAATTATCTCTTCGGCCAACCCTTTTTTGGTTCCCTCATGAGATATTTGGAAAAAATGTAACTGGTGCTGCAAACTTTCTCGTAGCCATTCGAAAGTGTAAAACGATATTTATGACACGATTATAAAAAAACAATAAACAAAATTAATTCGTTAAATGTATGTAATGACTACATTTAAATACTACAACAAAATATGCATACCAAAAGTTGAAAGCTGCAAAAGAATGAATACGATATTTTCGAAAACACATTTACCTAGTGAATAGAGATGTGTGAATGAAAAATGCATTTTTCTGATAAAAAAAAAAAATCGTTTAAAGAACTCTTGTTTTTGGCCTTTGAATCATCTGTGCACATGCATGGCATAGATATTGAGGAATCGGATGCTCTTGATGTTCGTAGAATGAAAATTCACTCAAGTGTCTCGGTTTTCTGAAACGGCGTAAGAAGTACCTCAGTCCATCCGATATCCTCACTACGAGTATTTATACCACCTATATCCGACCGAAAATGGAGTACATTTTCAAACTCGATAAAGTGACGATACAACAAAATCCAAACACAAATATGTTTTTATCGAGAATTAACAAGAACCCCTAATATTTATAAAAATTTCCTTTTTCTAGTTCAGTATAAATTTAAAAACCGTATTTGTTGTTTAACTAATACTGACAGAAGTCGGCTGCCTGCTGTTTGTTAGTATGAATGTCCCTCCGTCCTCAAGCCTCTGTCACTGTCGACGCTGTCGTCCTTATGTTTGTTATTATTGTAATATTGCTTAAAGCCTTGGCAGACAATTGTACATTTGGTTAGCCAAAAACTGTCTGCAATGTCACTGAATAAAACATTGTAAAATGTTACTTAAACAGGGAATTATTACATTATTTGCAAACACATTTGCAAAATATTTACTGTTTTGTTTTGAAGGTGGGGTTAGATTTAAGTGAATATACATAAAAGAATTAAATATGTACAGATGTGTTTTGTTTGAAAAGAGAATGTACGAAAAATTTGGGGAAGAACAATCAAAACTGTTAGAAAAAATTGGTAATAATAAACTCGTATCACAATTAAAGGCAGCACAGAAAGCAAAAATATTCTAATTTAAATTATAAATAGATTTTTCTAACTCTTTCTAAAAGTAACTCTATAACTTTTTAAAGTTGTCTGAACGCTATCGGTTCCTTAAACTAAGCTAAAGACAGTTTTTAAAACTTAAGTGACCTTAGGGGCAGCAAAAATGACTGACTTGTAGAACGAATGTTTACAAAAGCTGGTTGCTTCAATAATAATTGAAAGAAATGTTTCAGATTAAAAACTACGAACTGATTTGCTTTACACATTGTAAACGTCTGATGACATTTGACGTTTGACAGCGAAGTTGTTATTTAAATAAAGGTATGTGGACTATATGAATTTTCATGTGCCTAAATCAAACCTGTTAAATTTTCCTGGTGCTGCTTTTTATAGAAAATAATTACTGATCTTGAGAGGCAAAAATTTAGATAATGTAAAGTTAAATTTATATTACTTTGATAACAACGATTATCTTTGGTACAGTATATACAGTTTTGAGTTTAAATTTTTGATTTAAAAAATGCTAAAATTAAATGAAATCAGATTAAATTTAGGATTTAATTTCGCTGCGTCAGAAAATGAGAACACCGCAGTTATTCTGAATCATCCAAAACTCAGAATTGAGGGATACCGAGGATCAAGCTAATATGTTAAATTCTGCGCTAAGTTGTTTTTAGCACCTGCCACTTATTTCATCATACAAACTCGTACGTACTCGTACGTATATTCTTTATATACTACTTTTTATTATTTTACGAGCTGTCCCAACAGCATGGCTTTGTAAAATTTATTTGAATATCGTAGTCAAACTAAAATATTTTGCTTTTAATTTACATTTTTGTTTGTGTAGGCATAGAAGTGATATTTTTTATTATTTCTTTACAGTCTTAAAAACTTTTCTTATAGGAAAAAAATTTCGAGCCGTTCTTGACTCTTGCGCATAAGCACGCAGTTAGAGATTCATAGTTATTTATAATGATTATATATTAAACTAACTGTTACTCGGTTCTGACTTAATATTTTTTTGCACTCTTTGGTGCATAAAAACTTGTCAGTTTATGTATAAATTAATATCTAACGAAATTTATTTGATTATTCATAACTCTAAAAATGGGGGTATAGTCTTTACAGTAATTGCGTGGTTATCTTGCTCTACGAAAAATGAAATATACTCATTGATTGAGATCATTGAAACTATCAAATAAAATCATCAATCAGTGCATATATGACCGTGAGTGTCGCTAGCTTGATGTTTTAACGGAAACATATAAATAAATACGTACGTTTGCTCTGTACATATTGTCATACAGACGAAAAACAACAACATTTTTTGTCATTCACAACAGGAGGCGGAAGAGTAATTAGCCGTAAAAAAAAAAAAAAAAAAATCATAACTTTAACACGCACACAACTGTGTGATTGACAGGCTTAATCGAGCAGTTGCCTAAGTATGAGTATATCTAAATTTCCTTAACGAAATGTACACAAAGAAATATTTGAAAACGATTACCACTAGCGCACCAACAAAGATGTAAATAGGACTATATTCATGCAATTATTAAAATAAACATTAAATAAAGACCGTAGCAGACCATATTCTGTCCATATACCATTAAATGCACTTACAACAGTGTAAACTGTATGAAGTGGTACAAGATCTCAAGATAAGCTGGATTCTAAGGTAAAAGTATTTTCTTCACAATAGTATCTTAATCATAGCAATGCTCTTGTGAATAATTGTTCTCCTGTAGTAAAAATGGGAGTCACGTTCATGTTTACATATTCAAATCCTTTGCTACACTGTTTTATGAAACACAATAAATTTTCCATTAAATTTAATTTAAATGGTTTAAGGCAAAATCGGTTACAATGCCGGATTCACGGAGGGATTTTTATATACTTTTGTTTATTTAGTATAAAAAATGTATAAATATTGTTTTTTAGTCTACTGCTTCTATCTACTTTTTTGTATTTTTTCTCTTCATTCCCTTTAACTCAATTGTGTTACAGATTTTTTGTGGGGAACAAACACATGATAATTTCCTTTTTTCAATTTTGTTACAAACATTTCTGCGTGACTGTAAAAAAATGTACAGTGAATGCTAAACAAGTTTGTTTTCTTTTCGATGCCAAATATGTAACTTTTTTTTGTATGTATGTATGTATGTATGTATGTATGTATGTATGTATGTATGTATGTATGTATGTATGTATGTATGTATGTATGTATGTATGTATGTATGTATGTATGTATGTATGTATGTATGTATGTATGTATGTATGTATGTATGTATGTATGTATGTATGTATGTATGTATGTATGTATGTATGTATGTATGTATGTATATTTATGTATATTTATGTATTTATTTAAACGAAAAATTTTAAACTTTGCGATAAAAAAAAATTACATAATGCCATAATTAAACAACAAATAGCATATGAATAAGGAGATGCGAAATTGATTATATAAATTCTTCGAAACTACACATGAGTATAATAAGCAAACAGAACGAACAAAACTCATGACCTATTACACTTATGAAATCAACAGTCCGTAAATGAAACTTCAATGCGTTGAATATTATTACTTACAGAAAATTTTTTGAAATGGAAGTAAAGAGAATCACAAGTTAACCATGTCAAAAAAAGGTGCATGCGCCTTTT
Source organism: Thecocarcelia acutangulata (assembly GCA_914767995.1). Classification (NCBI taxonomy): domain Eukaryota; kingdom Metazoa; phylum Arthropoda; class Insecta; order Diptera; family Tachinidae; genus Thecocarcelia; species Thecocarcelia acutangulata. Next base: position 645,996 of record OU612097.1, read on the forward strand.
TGCCTTTATGAATTGAAACCGACAATTCATTTCGTTCCCTGGCTCTTTTTGCTAAAAGAGAAGCATTTTTAGTACATCACTATACATCCCATGCACGAGAGAATCAAGAGAGCTAACGAGATTTGAATCCATTTCGTTTTGAAAGTAAAGCATATTTTTCAAACATAAGAAATCAGTTTATGTGACAACGTGGAACGTTTTGAAGGCTGGATATATAAACGCGAACAAATACTTTAAAGATTTCGGAAACAAAATGTTTCAAAAATAAAAAAAGATGCAAAAAGTAAATGGAAGCAAAACAATAAAACCGGGCGTAGGCGCTTATTTTAGATGGTTTTAAAAACACAGACGCGGTGCTTGTGTTGAAGACAGGTATTGGCTATTTTAATAATATTTCATTTGAATCGTTTCAAATCAAGTGCCAGCTTTCAATTAACAGTAAGAAAAACTTAAACGAACATTGAAATCGTTTTTAACCTAGTTTTCGTCATTTGAAAATTCATGTGTGTATGTCCACATGTGGTTTTAATGGTTTTGTGGTCGTCGTGGTCGCAGTGGTAACGGTCAATTTACGTACGTTTTCCACTTATGATTTTTTTTTTTTTTAGTTTGTGTTTTAAACGTGAGTGCTAAAGGTGCAAATAATTACAGTCATGATAATGTCTTCCATTAAAAGTTGCACTAAAAAAGTCTTATTTAAGTACTGCTATAAAATAAATTAACAACAAAAACAGAGCAGTCAGTCGTAAATCTTCTATTTTATTTGATATTTAACGGAAGTGCAAACAAATGATTCAGGTAGTTCATATTAAGGTAAGTACTCGTATCATTATATTGGAAGTTCAATTTAAATTTAGTTCTTTAGTTAAATTTGTTTTTAACAGGTGGTTTATATATGAGTTTTCAAAGCAATCAAAAAGTTCAACTTCGATAAAAATTTATTTGTTTGCGTCATTAATACATAAAAAGTATAATTTCTTATATTTAACAATATTTTCGTCCATATTGATTTTAAAATTGTATATAATGTTCATATTTCAAAAATTCTCAGGAGTAGTATTGAATATTTATGTACATGAATGTTTTTTGCTCTGGAAATTGAATGTTTGCATGTATTTACAATATGTACGCATATACATAAAAACATTTTTTGTTTGTTTGTGCTTGTTTGCGCAATATAGGTACATAAAAAGAAAATTTAAAAGCAGTGCTGGTGGCATTGTTATAAAACGTTTTTCTTTTACAAACAACACGGACTTTGTTTTTACGAGTAAATGTTCTAAGAGCATTTTTCCATTGTTACTACTCAATTTAGAGTTTTTTGTTTTTTGAAGAAATCTTGTATATAGTTGTGTTGATATTGGTGTTTGTTGGCATTTTTTATCTTTCTGTAATTAAAGAAAATCTTTGACCAATGGAAATATTTGATACGATTTTGTAACATTTTTTGCGTAAAGTAATGGAAGATATGGTTAACTACCACTTTGTGAGGTATCTAGAGTCACATAAATTACTTTGTGATCGTCAATATGGATTTCGTATGGGAGATGATATTTTGGCATATCTCTCGGAGAAATGGTGCCATTCAATCCATCATTTCGGTGAAAGTAAAGTGATGGCTCTGGATATTTTCAAATCACGTCTTGATGCTTTACTGGCAAATTTTAATTATTGCTTTTTTTTTATCGGTGATGACCTTTCCGATCGTTGCCTATCCGAGATCGTTGCCAGGAGGCAAAATATGGATAACTCACTGAATACTGATGTTCTATTAATCTCCGAATGGGGTCATAAAAACTGGGTCGTCTTTAACGCTCGTGAGCTAAAATGTTGTTTATTAATACATGAAAGAAGCATTCAAGTGCTTCGGGTTTTTGAAAAGTTGTAAGATGTTACTCATTCCATCCGATCTTCTTACTATTTGTACCACCTATATCCGACCGAAAATGGAATACAACTCTCGAATGCCCTGGGATTCGTACAACTTATTGCAGAGAGAATTCGTCTTTCAGCCGTATACTTTGTCTGTGGAATAAGTTGCCTGCAGACGTATTTCCTGTCTGCTATAACGTTGGAAAGTTCAAGCCAAATGTTCACAAACACTACTCTATTCCATCATTACGGCTTGCTTTCGTAATGAAAACCCATGTTTTAACGTTTTTCTCTCCTTTTACTTATATCAATGAAGGCAAAACAACGTTTGCCGGGCCAGCTAGTTATATATAAGCTCTATTCGCAGTATCGTGCAAATGGTATTGAATCATTGCATTTGCAAAAAGGTTTAGCATATTTTTACTCTACACTAACAAAATACACAACAATTCACTTGCTAGTCTTATGTGTATATGCAATACTTAAAACGTATAGTTTTTATTTGCTCTGTTTATGCACAAGTTAATTGCAAATCGACAACTGACAATCAACGATCCAAGCCAATTAGTTCGTAATCATCGCTTAGTTACCGTCGCTCATCCCGCATTCAAATAACACCAATCGTTGTCTTTATCTAACTTAAAATCGATTTTTCTATTAAAAACTCCATTAATTGCTCTTTAAATTATTGCGACCAGTATGTAAAAAAAATATGTAAACAATCTTGGAAATATATTATTTTCTAATAGAACATGAAACAGTAAAAAAAAATTTTAAATGCTACTTTAAGAAAATTAACAAATTTATTTGTTCTACTGTTATCATAGGTTAAATATATACTCTATACAATGCTCTATAAATTATTTTCTACTGTAATTATTAATCAACTTTGAATTTCGTGCTTTGCAAAAAGTACAAACTAAACCAACAGAGGTGGTTCACAATTGATAGCATATATTTGCAATTGCATAAATTTGCAATCGCAAATGCACAAGATTGTGAATAGAGCTATATTATTTAAACACAGAAATGTAGTAAGTCAACTTAAGTAAGTTGCAGTCACCTAAGAGCCTCAATTCATCATGTCAATTCATTCAAGTCAATTCATTCAAAGTATCGTTGAGCCCAAAGTCATATTTTAGATAAATCAAATTTGGAGGTACATATTCCCTGAAAAGAAGCGTTCTTCTGCAAATTAACCAAATCACTCTTAGTAAACAAAATTCAAGCACTTGAAAAACTAGATGTGGTTCAAAAAGAATTTGCACAAAAATCATTACAAAAAAAAAAATAGCACAAAAATATTTGCTGCTTTCGGGGCATATGGGCAAGTTGTCAAGTATCTGTTAATTTTCTTTTCATTAAGCAACGATTTAAATTTTTCTCTTACTAAAATAACAACTTTACAAGCAGTATTTTTTGCGTTCCTTAAAAAAAGGCACATACACAAACCCTTATTTTAATAGTTTTTCTAAAAATTTTATTACATTTATAATTATAATTCATTCCCCGAGGATATTTTCAAGTAATCATTTATATACACATCCCTGCTTTCTTATTTTTATTTTCTCTTCTCTTTTATTTAATTAAAAAGAAGTTTTCATTCAACTACCTCCACACGCTCATTGCTCAAGGTAAATATTTACATCTGCTGTCTGTTCAACACTTGTGTAAGACCAACTGAAATTTTGTTTCTCGCGACTGTTCTCCCTAAAACAGAAACAAGTCGCAAGTAGAGCAAACAAACAGAAAGGAACACTTAGCTCCGGCTGTTTTTGCAAAGATGTGTGTGAAAGTGTAGGAATATGTGCATTTAAATGCCCTGCAATGAAAAAACGAAGCCCTTCAAACGTGTGCATACTCATACATACGAGTACACACACGTTCATGTGTATGGCAGCTACGAGTAGATGTGTATTGTTTACACACATCCATTCATGTTGTATACAATTATAAAACACATGCTTAATTAAAGTGTAATGAAAATCATTATGTAGAAAAGGTAAAAGCTTCCACGTTAACAAAAATTATAAAGGATGTAATAAATAGTTGAAAAAAGTTGAAATGGGAGGGGTTATTGTTTACTTGCAAAAACAAAAATGAGTTCTCTTTTTGAACAACTTTGTATTTGTTATATGTATATTTTGAAATGTTTGACAGCCTGATCACTGAGCGTTAAAAAGTTTTTAAATTAAATTATAGCAACGAATGGCAGAATATACAATTACATTTCTTACACACACAAGAACGCAATATGCACACAAACAAAACCGAAACCGAACTTCTGTATCATCACCGTAACACGTGCATGTGAACGTTTATATCTTCAACATAAAATACATGTGTGCAATATTCGACTCGCAAAAGTGAAATGCATTCCAAAAATTGGGTTAAGTTGCAAGAATAAAATTGTAATTTCTCATTTCACTTCTTACATGGCTTAAGGATGCAATCATAAATACAGGGTGTCTGGTTTATATTTTCAAACTTAGAACATTGAACTATAGAATGGAAATGCGGATTTTATATTTTAAAGAGTAATTCATTCAGATGCCTTTCGTCGAGTTGAACGCTCTGTTCCAAAAGGAGCCTTGTGTTTTGCGCCACACACTACAGTAAACTTGGTTCAATGGAGCTGATTTCTCGACGAATATTTTCGTTTAAAGCCACACGAGATGGGGGATTATCATTATAAATTCTCTTTCCCTCCCTTTTTCTCTTTGAAGTAGTCCCATTAAAAAATCCACTTTGGTGGCTATTTAAGTGTCCGTTTAAGTGAAAATTAGCCTCGTGGCTCCAAAAAATGGGATTTACAATACAAAAACTTTCTTTCAGTTCTTGAACGATTTGAATTTTAAGCGGATGGAACTTCAGATCCTTTTTTAAAATTTCATAAATAATCGCTGTTGGAAACCCCTCTGAGGCTGCTATTTTGCGTATTGAAAGTAACGGATTTTCACGTACTCTGCTTTCAACCAATTCAATGTTTTCGGCAGACCTTGATGATAGATCAGGCCATGGTTGGGGGACATTCATAGCCGAAGTAGTTGCATCTAAATTAACAAATTAAATTTACAATCACTCCATCACGTGTTCGCCGAATACCGAACTTTAAACAAAAATATCGGCAAGCAATAATTCTTAAAAAATGTCCCCATAGCGAACTGCGACATAGTGACTGACAAATCCGCACAATCGATAATCCTAACAGCACCATCCTCCGTCTCCACCACTCCATCGCTTATTACTTTTTGAAATAATCGTATTTAAAAATATTAATTTTCCTCCAGACACCCTGTACATGTACGAGTATATAGCTATAGCACTACAAAGATTTCAAATAGCGGAAGTTAAGACACAACAGTAGTGATGATAAGAACTTTCTGATTTAAGAAGAAATTATCACAAAGACATTTATTTCTGATGGCTATTTTCAATAATTAAAATTTTTATTATACTATAATGCACAAATGAAAATGGAAACATCTTACATTAACACACATAATACATATGCATGTATGTATGCACATACGAGTAGTTGTTGTTAAATGTGAAATAAAATGATAAAAAATGATTATATTTCAGACGGCTTTCTGTCATCACTCACATCGCACATCTGGTCTGCGTACGTTTGACACGACGTCTTAAGCCTATTTTTCAATTATTTCAGAAGATTGGGAAATATTTATTAAATTGTTCGATAATTCCTTTGTTGTTGGTGTTTTTTCTTGCAATTTTGAAATTTTATCTAATGAAATATTTAAATTTTTAAATATTTTGGCATCATTATTCAACTTATTAATGTATACGAGTATTGTACAACAAATTTTAAAAGAAAATTCTGGCTACCATTGTAAAAAAATTCTAACTTTTGATTTTTAAAAATATGAAGAAAAAGGTTGGAAATAAATTGGTTTTACATAGACTCGAATAGAACATGGTATTCATAAGGATTAAAAATTGGGCTTCAACACTTTGTTAACAACACTGCCCCTGAATATTTTTTTTTTTAATTTAGTCTTTGTCAATGTGTTAGTTAGTGCACTCACTAAGTTTCCTATGATTAACTGTTGGCTGTCTGGCATGTTTTGTTTTAATTTCTGTCATGAAACAGATTAGAGTACGTTACTGTCAAACACTTCTGCGAATTTGTTTCAAAACTATTAGGTGTTTGTTCTATTTCTGCACGTTCTATAGTTTGTTTGTTTTGGTCTAAAGGTTATTCTACAGTGCTCGGAAGGAACTCCTACTGTGTTCTTTAGAACCAGCTTATGCATCCTCTTAGTATGTACATATCCATATACAGTAAAATTCGCTCACTGCTTCAAATGTACGCTTTTTGTGGACTATAAGGCGAATTGGACTATAGTTAGATTTTTATATAAGTCCCTTTTTGGCTTATAAATGAATTAGCATATAATAATTTATTTTGACTATATAATACTGAAAGCAGATATTACAATGCTCTCATTGACAAAAAACAAAAAAAAAATCCAACATTGCGAACATGTGTCAAAAATGAAATATGTACATACGTAAAAAAAAGTGTTGCATTTTTGTGCTCCGTTTTTGTCTAGGATAATTTTTATTAAACTTGAATTTTGGATTATATCTTTAATAACTTGCATGAAATTAAGATTTTTCACAACGCACCTAGGTGGAATATAAGCGAAAATGGTCTATTCAAATGGAATATTCAAAACCAGTCTCGGTTTTGAATATTCTATCGTTGTTTGTGTGAATGTATGTATTTTTTATTTAAGTGGGTGTTGACAACTTTTAAAGACTTTTTTATTGCTTCTTGTTTGTTGCCTAAATTTTTTTGTACATCAGAATTTGTTTTCTCGCTTTGCAGCTTTTGTTAAATTTGATTGCTTGGCTTGTTGGCAGTTTGCTGCTTGAGACATTTTTTGTCGTTGTTGTTACTGTCTTGGTTAACTTCCCTTTCTCAAAATAAGAAGAAATAACTTAGAGCCGGAAACATTTTTTCTTGTCTTGTGCTGTCTTATTATCGTTTAACAATATAAACCAGCCTTCTATTTTACTATTTTAACACACACACACACACACACACCCACACATATATATGTATATATATATATATATATATATATATATATATATATATATATATATATATATATATATATATATATATATATATATATATATATATATATATATATATATATATATATATATATATATATATATATATATATATATATATATATATATATATATATATATATATATATATATATATATATATATATATATATATATATATATATATATATATGTATATTTCGCATCGTAAGTGGTTATAAATTCATCATTTAATCATTTGTTAACCTCATTTGAAGTACAGATATCAGATGCTAAATTGACAAGTAAAGTAAATAGACAATTGAAGTTTTTTGTGGAAAAGCACATTTTGCTTCTTTTTTGTTAAACGTTTTTTGTTTTTTTTGAGTCTTCCAAGTGGCAATAGTATTAATAAGCACTCAAATCTTAAAAGTAAATAAAAAAATGTACTTTTCACTTAAGTCCGGCCAATGCTAGACAAAAAGTTTTATTATTCGGGAACTACATCGGTAATCGATATCGGTAATGGCGGCGGTATTTCTTCTTCTCAACCGAGCGTGGCCGCTATAATTAAGTATGTTGCGCTCAATATAGAAATAAATGGTGAACAAACTATTGAGGTAAAAAAAAAGAAGAAAATACCGTTTATAAACTATTTTGGTAAATATTGATTGGTGGCGTATCGAGACTAGAAAACTTAAAAGTGGGGGAGAATCGAATAATAATTAAGATTTCTTCAACTTTTGAGATGTTATTCCAGTATTGTGAGTAGACCTTATCAACAATATTTTAAAATACACATACACTCATTCATGCTTGAAGCACTCATTAACCGTCAAAAGTTAAATAAGTTCTAATTCATTATACTAGACACTTCCACCATTCCAATCGTAAATTTTTAAGAAAATGTACATTCATATTATCCATACCGTTCATTTAACTACGACAATACGAATTTTGGGAATAAAACAGCAGAATATTTACGTATGTACATAGAAACGTTAATTTGTATGTGCTACTCCACTAGACTATATAGGGAAAACGAACAAACAAAAAATACTAGTTCAAGTCAATTTTGCAGGAAGTAAAATAATTTATATTATTTCAGAAAACAAATAAAGTATTTCAACAGGCTAAGGAAAAATTAGTTAGACAAACAATTTACTTATAATTTGTAAACTTAATTTTTCTGCAGAAATATTATTATCTCATTGCCCCTTCTAAACATTAGCCCTCTTTCCACTTGATAAAAGACACTATTATATAGAACTATTTATCAAATTCTTCATATACACATCCTTATCTACAAAAAATATCATAAACATCTGTTATCTGAAGATTTTATTTCCACTTACTAGGCAATATACAGCACTTAAAAGCATAAAAAAACTGAAAAAAAAATGCAAATTTACTTTAGATTTTTATCATATTTTGTTAAGCAAATTTTAACATACCACTGCAATACAAATACAAGACCACAAGAATAAAATATTCTCCTGTAGATCCAACAGAATGTATAAAACAGCTTCAAGTACACAAGAACGATTATGAACAAGTTTCAAAAAAAAAAAAAAAAAAACCAAAAAAAAAAAATTGAAAAGAAAGACATTTGTTTACTTGCTAACATATTCATCTACACACAATTTTTTTATTTTTTTATTTTTTTTTTATCAGAAAGAAATAAATAAAAATATGAAAACGTTCTTGCAACTAAACATTTCGTTGAATGTAAAGAACGATTTGAGGAAAGAAACGTCTTGGTGGAAATTTTCTTTAAGAAAACTTAACTGAAAATAAGCAAAATACGAGTATTAAGGGAGCTTTGACGAGTCTAAAAGCTTGAAAGAAATACCACAAGAACAAAGTTTGAATATTGAAAAATTGTCTTAGTTTTGAAGTGATAGCAAAACAAATGACATATATTCATTCTAAATAATATAATAATATCTTACATTTATTTCCGTTAAATTTTTGAACAAATTGCGTTTAGCCTTTCTGACCTCGCATACAATCTGTGGAAATCTTTTAAAAGATTATATCACGAGTCTAGTATTAGTTCTATTCAGTGTGACGTGAAATCGCACTGTCATACCTTACGTTAATTTTATGGGCATGGACTTTGAGCCGCGGCTATCTGCTTTGTGGGATCTGGGAAATTTTTTTTCTATTATGTCCACAACAGGACTAAATGAATCTCTTACTCAGAATTGAAATTGCTGGTATTAATCAATTTTTTGTTTGTTTGTTATTTCAGTGATCATATCAAAAGGGCACAATAAAAAGATTTCAGAAAGTTTTCCTTGCAATGGCGGATATACTTTGCTCATAGTAAAAATAGAAGAAGAAAATGCTTACATATATATATTTTGTTTAAATATTGTTTTAAGACGCATTCGCCTGTAGTTAAAAGTGCATTTCATACCGTATTTACGATTGTAGATAATCACAAAAAATATTTGACTTGTTTCTCTTTTTTAACATTTTGAAAGTTGATACATCATGCAAAACTGCATTTTCAAGTGAATTTTCCATTCAATGTTTTCTTTTATGATTAAAGAGTAAAAATGTGTAGATATAGAAATGAAAGTAAGAAAGCAGAACATAGAAATAGAATTATTTTAAAAACACTACACGTTCTTTTTAGTTAACCCAGTTTCAACTGGGTTAACGAAGATGATACTTGACGGAAGGTTTTATATATAAATACAAGTATGCGAGTGGATTTGTCAAGTTTTCAATAATTTGCATCTGAATACTTTCATGAGTAAGTGTAAAAACCAAGTAATTCAATTTTAACAATTATCATTATAAACTTTTAAATTTGATTTACCCACATTGAAACAATTCACCCGCGAACTTGAATAACAAATTCCAAGAAAAATAAGTTTTGTGGCTCCAGTTAATCGTAAGTACTCGTAAGTAACGGCAGCAGTGATTTTAAGTTTTGGTATGTTGTTAAGATTTTATTGGTAATGTCCCTTTATTCTGATGAAAATTCAAAATCCAACTCAAGTTGATGAAACTTCTATGTCAGACTTATCACTGAACAAACAATCGAAGCTTTCAGTACAAATATGCAGTTTTAAATTTATTTCTCTTTCAGTGCTTCTAATAGACTATTCATTATCTTGAAAAACACTTCACAGAACGCATCACATGTTTTGTTTTGAAATACGTACACACATCCTTTCATTCCTAGATTATAAATTGTACACACATGATTGAGTAACGTTAAGCCATTAAGGAACAAAAGGAAAATAATATTATAAATATAACCTTCCGAATCGCACCAATATACTCTTATGTGTGTGAAAAAGGATAGATTTGTGACAATATTCGTGTTTGGTTGGAAACAAAGTAAAGGGGGAAAACGACAACAATAGTATTAAACATAAAAGGTTAAGAAATTGAAGAGAACAATTTTTAACCAGGAGGTTGTTGACAAATTGAATATAAAATACTGAATTGTCATAAAAGGAACTCTGTGCAGAGTGCACATAACTATGTATGTGTGTTTGTATTTAGGACTTTAATAATGAAGTTAACACTTATGTACCTCAATTCATCGAACATATTTTTATAAGTTTTATTAAACCTTAAGTGAAATAAAGATATGCCTTTTTCAATAAAACATTCATAAGAGTTTGATACTTGTTTCTCTACCAGATATATACAGAAGTGTTCAAAGATGAACTTAGCTTGCAACTTAATTTTTATATCTATCTACAGCCAAATGGTGTTAGAAATATGAGATTTTTGTTCCTTTATTCTATTTTCGTCAAATAGAAATTTATTGAATTGAACAATTGTGCTGAGATCATATACATAGTCCCAAAATCTTTTACATTCGACGAATGGTTAAATAAATGTTTGGAAGCAACATCGAACCAACGACAGCTGCAAATACAATGTTGATGACCATCATTGAATTTATTGCAATTGCGACTTAAACCACTTTATCCACAGTCAACAGCTTGACCAATAAACCAATATACTTATATTGAATTGGACATATATTTTTATGTGTATATTTTCGTCTTTCATTATGTTTCCACAGATACAAATACAAAAACACAGATACAAAAGAAGAATAAAAAAAAAAAAAAACCCAAAAATATGGTAACAATATGATACTCAGAAGCCCACGTTGGCAAAAATATGGATATTTTATAGAATACATGAATTTCAATTCGTAATATCCAAAGAACACGACACACATACTATACATACGAGTATGTGTGTGCATAGATATACAATCACACATATAAAAATATCGTCAGCTAGGGATCAATACACTCGGTTCGTTATAAATTTGTTTTGTGTCTACTAGTTGTACTCGTATTACTGCCACTACGTAACTTTCCAAACCCATCAGCAAGGACACCATTCTCATTTTGGTGTCATTGTTATCGTCAAGCTTAAGTTGACAATAAGCTTATGTATTAAAAAAAAAAAAAAAAAAAAAATGAAATGACATGAAATGAATTGAATTGAATGAAAAAGGAGCAAAAATTGAATTTTAAGTCCGCTATCTTTTCAATAATAAAAGCACATCCCTTTACACATACCCAAACACATTCCTACATGTATACATATACATGAGTATTAACACTAATACTCTTAGGCGGAATACACGAATACTTGTTAAAGTTCTCAAACATTCAAATTTATATTTAAAGGAGTCCCAGTTGTGTTAAACAGGGAAGAATTGGGGACATTTGAGGCCTTTTAAATTTTTACCTTAAACCAAAAACATCAAACAAACGTCTGTATGAGCGATGATCACTTTTCCATTGCTGGCTTTCTAGTTCTGATTTTTGTTTCAAACTAACATTACGGTTGAATAAGGCCATATTCCCGCCGTTCAAAAGGTACAAGACGTGGGGCATTTGTCGTTACCGCGAAATTGTTGCCATACTTGCTATAGTCATGAATGTGCATGCCATCATACATAATATAAATATAACATCGTCAAGAATCCACCGTGGCTTCTCACGGTGACAGATCCGCCTGCAGCTTATTGCATAGATCTGCGACTTCAGGAAATCATACAAGAAAAAACACTAGCGTCAGCACAACGCACGTAGGGCTTGCGCTAATGAACACCCATTTTCATACGAAAGTTCTGTTTTTGGACTTTTGTTAAAACATGTATTTGCAATGTAGAATCGAAACCTCTTTGGGGAAGCTGACAACAAATTCCGTATTATATTTCAAACGCCTTATGTAATATAAACTTAGATTTAAAGGTTATATCAATTTCCTAGAATAAAGTATAAGAAGTATTTATATGTATTAAACCTGAATAAAAATTGTCAAACACTTTTGCATGTTCCCACTGCCACTGCGGGTGCTTTTTATGCAGAATTGTTTTACTGCACTGTAACTTTCTTCATTGCAGCGGAGCTATTAGTTCGACCACAAACTGGCCTGCTGCACTCTTCAGGCTACAAATCTGTTTGATATTGTTTGTTCATGGTACGAGTGCACGTTTCAGGTCCAAAGTTACAAAACAGGTTCAACGTATTTTGTCTAGAGTTATTTCAAATTTAGAGAATGTAGAAAATTTGATTAGTGGTTTAAACGAATGTACAATGAAAACCAGCAACTAGATAAACAAACGAATATAATTTTTAAATTTACTCGATTGATTTCATTATACGTTGGCTTTCCTTCTTTATTTTCGTCCTTTGGTCTTTTAAGTACCACTTATTTGTGTATAATTTTATTACAAGTAGTTCTGTCGTCCACAAATTTCCATTTTGCTATCTGTCTTATTAGAAGATTATCTCAATTTGATGTCTTTTCGTTTTCTTCTTCTAAATATATTTGTTACTATTTTTGGAAAGAGACACCGCTTAAAGTCTTCGTAAAAACTCTGTATAAATTTATCATCAATTAGTTTACTTACTATTCTGTAAGAAAAAGGAATTGAGATTTGCTTTGAGGCCAACACATCATAAAACAAGTAAGTGAAGTAGTGTCTGCGGTGGGCAGATGCATATTTGTATTTCTATTAGTGTGTTAATTTTGTATTTGTCTGCACAGCAGGTTGGCGACTGAGTTTCACACCCCTTCTGAAAGAACACTCGGTTCTGGATACGAGCATTATTATTGAATATAATAATTGATTTTACTTTCTTTTATGAGCAAGTTTGTTTAACTAATTTTAATTTAATTTAAATCATTAAGTTTTCCCCTTTTTAAGTTTAACATGATGCGCTTTATTTTCTTGTAACATTCTTTGTTTTGCATATTTAAAACCCTTTTTACTTTACTTTGCTTTGCCAAATTTTAATAAGACTTGAGATAATTTATTTTGTTGCAGTGCTTTAAGCACATAATGAGAAAATATAAGAGAAACTCGACTTATTTTATTTATGAAAAACATCATTCATTTTATTGCAGCAACAAAAACTAATGTTTTTACTCTCGTCAAACAAGTTAAGAAAAGATTGTAAGAGACACTTGAAGGAAAAAGTCAAATAGTAGAAAATATACAATAAAATAAACTTAAAAAAGATTAACTCGCAAAACAGTGGAAATGTGGTTCTTAAAAGTTTGTGATAAACTTCAAATAAAATTGAATAAATTCACTTTTGTACCAGAACTGCATTTGATTAAATGGTTTGTTTCAGTTTTTTTGGGAGTTCCTCGATGGAATCGAGGTTGCAGGTTCAATTTCTGTCAAAGACTCTGAATGTTACTGCAGAAAACAATTTGATTTTACGACATATGGTTGAAGTAAAGAAAAATGATTCCCTGAACTAAAATCGAAATTTTCAAACGTGGTTATTGGCAGGGAGGTGGACAATCAGCGTTTCTTAAAAACAAAAAAGAAGTGAATACAGACCGTAGCTGAAAAAATTTATAGTGGCATGAGATAGTTTAAACTGCTTCATGAAAAATTAACGAACCATTTTATGTAAATATTAATTTGTTAAATTTTTGTTGAACTTTTATAATTTTTTAAATTAAAAATTGTTTGGTTTGTACATATGTACAACAGGTTTTTAGTTCAAGTTTTTCCTTTCTTAATTTTTTTCTTAAGAAGGATTTTTTTACAATACAAATTTGCTGTGATCAATAATTTTGATTGAAGAAGACAAGAAAAATAATAATCAAATCTTTAGCTGGATGACAACTACAACATTTTATGTAAAATTTGTCAAACATTTTGCTTACTTTTGATTTTCCAGGTGGGGAAAAACTGATTTTTGTTTATTGGGATTTTATACGAATCCACAAGCATATTTGTTCGCGGTTCTTTAAAAACTTTAAACATTTTAGAATACACGAAGATAATTATGGTATCTCATGATACCTGATGCTTCAATTTTATACAAACAACAGTGATGTTGAAGAGTTAAGAAACAGACTCATAAATGAATTTAACCAATTGAACAAGATAAATAAAATCAATACGAGTATTCAATATTCATACTGATGTTCTGAAAAAAAAAAGTAAATGACCTTCTTCTATCAAGACTTGCCTAGGAAATGAACTGCAACTCTTGATTCAGGGCCTTAAATTCACATCATAAGAAATTGCTAATTGCAGTCTAATTGAGGTTTAATAAAAGCTTGTGGTTAACATGCCCTTTAAATTTTTAGGGTGGTCCAACTAAAATGCAAGATGTTATGCTTCAACGTCAAGTTTTTTGCTCAACTTAATTTGGCGTTTCTTTGTTTCGGTGTCTGACAAATTCAAACATGAGGAGGCAGACAATTTTATTGATTAAGATGACTAAAACTTTTACGAAAAAAAGGGCGTTCAAATTAAAGTGCGTTTCGTGCCCTTTGTGTTTGTTTGGCCAGTGTAATAGACCAAATGTGAGAATTGTGTGCAAATTTCTGCAAACCGCCACTGTAGAAAATGTGAAAGCGCTTATGCAAGCTCGCCGAGTTCGTTCTGCGGAAAACATTGCTCGGACTACACTTCTTCGAAAAAGGTTCTAAAAGCATGGTGCCATCGAAATAATTGGTATTTTGCGGAAGAAATTGATTTGACGTCGTTGAACTTCTTCCTTCGGATATATTTCAAAAAAGTCAAAAACAATTCAGCGCATTAACGATATTGAACCTCAATTATGTCTCAAAGTCGTTGAAAATATGAACAATCGGATAGAGATATGCCAACGAAGCCGTGGCGAGTATTTGGACGATTCTCTGTTTCACACATAATTGTCAAATATCCTTCTATCATATAAAAATAAAAATAAAAATATTAAGATAAGATCGTCCGTTTTTGTTGGAACACCCTTTGTGTATGTTAACTTTCAATAAGCTAGAAAATAAATAAAACCTACTTTTCCTCTAATTTATCCACTGTAGTTGTGCTTTGTTCAGAACAAATTAGCAAAAAGATAAGCTTTAAAACTTTCAAAAGAAAAAAAGGGACATATATAATGCATATACATTTTGTCTGTAAGTCATTTTAAAGAAATATTTGCATTTCATCTTTTCGTATTGTGATGTTTCATAAGAAGTGCTTGGTTTTATTTTTAGCCCATGAAAGAAATCTTCCAACACAATATGAAGAAGAAGAAGTAGAAGAAGAAAAATTAAATACTTTTCAAGTCACTTTTCGTTTTTAACAATAAATGACATCATTTGCCAAAACATATTTAAATTTATCTTTGTTGTTTTTCTATCTCTAGAGGTTTGTTTTATTTTCCGTTTTACTTGTAACTTTCTTTCATCTCCCGGTAGCAAAACAGCAATAACAACAAAAGCGTAATGGTCGCCTTATAATCCTACAGGTTTAGCAGAAAATTTTCTTGTATTTTACCTTGTTAATAACGTTGTGCTGTGTCTTTATCGAAAACATTTAACCTCAACAATATTGCAAAAAGAGAACAACAAAAATTTGTTTCCATAAATTTTATGAGAAATATTCTTTATTCAACAATTTCTTTTCTGCTGACTTCTTACATTCTTCCACAGCAAATAAAAACGCTCAATTCCATTTTTTTTCTTGCTTTAAGCCACTTTTTGACATTGTTCACTTGTCATCTTAAGTCAGCTCATCATTTATTTATTCTTCCCCCCCCCTTCCACACTGTTCTTGTTTTAAACGCACAATTTGGCTGCTGCCCGCCCAAGTTGATGTCTAGCGACCTATGAAGCGGCTTTTCTAATTACGAAGGTTTGCACAAATACTATAAAAATATTACAATTCAAGCTTTGCAAGATTGGCGAAATACAAACACAAAATATTCTACGAATATTCAAATGATAAATTTATGTACTTATATTTAAGTCAGATCAATTTGGCATTTCCGTTGCAAGCATAGAACGGAACGGCTTTTTAACGGGGAAATTCGGTGATTTGTAGAAATTGGTTAGAAATTATCCAACGTTAAAAACCATATTATAAAATTTCGTATGCAAGCGAATAAATCAGAGAGCCATAAATATGTTATCGATGTACAAATGTACAAAAAAAAAAAAAAAATCCGAATTGAAAAATTATAAAAAGTTCAACAAAAATTCAATAAATTAATGTTATATCTCTGGGTGCGGAGAATTATTAAAACACAAAAATATGTATGTTAAAACTTAAAAAGAAATGCCGCTTGTTCAGAGACAGCAAACGCTGTACAAACAATGCATACACAAAATGCATATCGTTGCTCTCATGTAGAAAGGCCCTAACAAACATAATTGCAATTTACAAGACAAGCAAAAATCGTAATGGAAACTATATACCTAGCTATATCTAAAAGTAACTTCTTGTGTTCAATTGCTTATAACAGCGATATGTATGAAAATATTTAATTAAATCTTCATGACACTGTGTACTTGTGTGAAACATAGTAGAATCCCTAAAAAAAAGCTCATTTCGGGGAAAACGCGGGATGGGGTCTTTCTGCTTAAGAATAACAATGTGTGATTCAATATGGGATAAATATAGATAGAGAATAATTCAATGGCTCGGTGGCTGAGTGGTTAAGGCAGCAGATCATGATACGTCATGACCCGAGTTCAAATCTGAATGAGTGCTGATGAGTAGTGTAGCGACTACGAAACAGCTAGTTGCCCCCCAGATAAAGATTTGATTATTATTTTTCTTGTCTTCTTCAAATTTGTATTCTAAAAAATCCCGCTTAAGAAAAACTTAAGAAAGGAAAAACTTTAATCAAAAACTCGGTGTAAAAATGCACAAAAAATCCAATTTAAAAAATTATAAAAAGTTCAACAACAATTCAATTAAAAAAAAATTTTTTAATTGAGTAACTAAAACCTTAGACAACGAACGATAGATAGTCTTAAATGAAATGAAGCTATTTCAGCCTTTACGTGTGCCCAATAAATCTGAATAAACAAATCAGACAAAATATACTCGTGCTCATTTCAACGTATTACAAAAAATAAACATAAAAAAAATACAATAAGAGTCTCAATAAGAGCAATCACACTGTTAAGGGAACCCAATTAAATTTTCTTTACTTTACAACTTAAAATTTGACTGCCCAGAAATATTTTTGAAGAATTTATTTTCACCGTAATTTAGTAGTATACGAGTACACTGAATGTAATGGATTGTGCTATAAGAAGGATTTAAAACGCTCTTCGATGATGTTCTGTTCTATCAAGATTTTTATTACTTTTGCTTGATTTACATTGACTCCGTTGAAAAGCATAATTGCTTTATTCAAGTTTTGTACTCGTACATGTAAAAGGGGAAAAATGTATGCGTTAATAAAATAAACTTTTCGTTGCGTAATATAATAGTGAATACCTACTTCCTTCCCGAAAATTAGTTAATTCTCAAGTTTTGTGTTTTGATAAGCAAAAGTGGTTCGCTCTTGCTTCGCAACTTTGATTACTCTTCTTTTTCAATTTTGCATCTCAAAATATAAACAGGAATGTTTCTGTCAAATTAAAAAAATAAAAAAAATGAAAAAAATACTTTACAAACTGCTACGTATTCATTTAGATCGGCAATTTCCACACAGCTGTTGCAGTGTTCTTCCACCTGGAGACAATAGACGTTTAATAACATTAATGGTATTCTGAGTGTGTGTTTGTAGATTTTTAACAAGCACGGCGTTAAGTGGCTTATTAGTAATGCCACAAAATTGTTTAAAAGTTAACAGCAGCAGCTCTCCTGAAAGTTTTGTATTTTTTTTTTTTTTTTTTTTTAACATAACATAAAGATTGTGTATGTGGTAGACGTAAGTTGAAGACATGATTGTGCAAGGTTTTTAACTGAACTCATTCAAGTTTGTTTCAGCAAGTAACAATGCCAGTAGAAGAAATATGAAAATTAAAGACTTAAACATACAAAACTTGCAAAAATATGACAGCTAAGAAATAAAAAATGAGGTTTCTTACGAAGCAGGCACGTATACAACAGAAGGAAAATAATATTACCATCCTCTAAAAGTTGCAACCGTCTAAATACTTCTAACAATAAATATTTTAACTATTTTTATTAGCTACGCCATGAGTTGATGTGCTAAACTTAAAAAGGAAATCATCTCAAAGAGTGATTGTCGAATGTCAATGCCCCCACAAAAAGTAACCGTTTGGCTGGCAGCATCATCGGGCCGTATTTTTTCCAAAATGAGGCCGATCAGGCAGTTACTGTGAATGGTGCTCGGTATCGTGAGATGATAACGAACTTTTTATGATCCGAGCTGGAAGATATGGATATGAACGACAGGACGATGCAAGTTGCAACACAGGTAACGAAACAATGGCACTTTTACGCGACAAATTCAATAGCCGTGTTATCTCACGTAGTGGCGTTATCAATTGTCCGCCAATATCATGTGACTTGACACCGTTGGACTTCTTTCTTTGGGGCTAGTTGAAAGGACTTAGAACCTCAATTATGCCTCGGCGTCATCGGAAATTTGTACTACCGGATGGAGGGGTGCCGCCGAGGTAGCGGGAGCCATTGGCCAATATTTTGTTCCATAAATAATTGAGCCACTCCAATATTATCATAATAAAAAGAAATGACAATAAGTTTTTTTTATTTTTTTTTTATATTGGACCAGTACTCAGGGGATGACCCCTACATATGCAGTGCATTGTATCAGAACTAGGAAAATAGGTTGTGAGGAGGGGGAAAGCGGGAGTAGTGTTTGTGAACATTTGACTTGAATCTTCCAACGTTATAACAGACAGGAAACACTTCTGCAGGCAACTTGTTCCACAGACGAAGCGTGCGGCTGAAAAACGAATTCTCTCTGTAATGCGTAGTACGATTCCCCGGGCAATCGACCACAAATGGGTGAGGTCTAGACGATGAACGCGTGCTACGTAAAAATGTGCGCGTTTCGGGAACAAGATCCTTAATCTCGTCAGAGCAAAATCCATTGTAGTATCGATAGAACAGAGTAACGCATAATAAATAATTTGTGATTTATTCAAAATAAACATCGGTTCTTAAAATTTCCGCACCCTTTATTATGAGATACTGAGTACTGGGACTAGATTCCGCAAACATGATTTTTTTTTTACCTGTGAACACTCAAAATTAAATTCACCGACAGGCACACTGTTCACTTTTCATTAGAAAGCGATTCCGTAAGAAACAATAAATTTTATTGCGCTGAATGTGTTACTTCAGGCTGAATGATATGCTGATTTGTAAAATTAACCGTGTCACACAAGTTGTCTTGTAGATAGTTTTAATATACATACATTCATAATAATTTGGTTTATTTTTTTCAACTTCAAAGTGTTTAACAAAAAACCAAAATTCACTGAAGATTTTGCAGTGAAAAAATTTTTAAATTACAAAGGAAACGATGAAAACTTATAATTTTGAATTCATGTGAACGTCCTTCCTGCTCTGTGGATAAATGCAACCTACTTGCTTGGACCCCATTACGCCTCTGAGTGTTTTGGCACATCTAAATGCAGCACCTTCAAACTACAACCCAACACAGAAACGCCATAATGGCAAACTCAATTTCATAAAACACATTTACAAAAATGCTAATGTATCTACAAGTATTCAGTATAAACAAAACATAACAACACCTGCTGTTCCTACTTCAACTTGTGTAGCATAAACTTAGAGAGAGAAAAAAATCAACATCAAAAACATTTAACCACAGACTTTACAACAATTCAAAGGAAAATCTGTCTTTACGTTAACAACCTAAAAATAACAAAGAATAAAACTGTTCGTTCTTAAATGTTGTTTAACACAAAACGTATTCAAACAACAGCGTGATGCGCAAGTTGAAAAATGTGAAAGTGCCGAACAATCAATATGTTGCAAAAGCTGCTGTAAGAGTTGTGAACAAAGTTAAGGCTCCTGTACCGTCCAACGACAACAAACCATAAAACTTATTTTCCATATTTGTAAAGTTTTTTTTTTATATTTATTTTCATTTTTTATTTTTTTTTATTTTTTATTTGATGTAAGCAATTTCTGTTAGTGTAGTGCTAACGATTTTCTAACAGAAAATTTTTAACATTTTAATTTCGGTTGGCCATTAACTTCATTATTGAGAATACGCGTATATCATATATTCTCGACGGGTTCACTCGCGTCACGGAAAATGAACTAGACAACTAATGAAGAATCTTCAATATTCCTTTCATTGAAATTTTGTTTAGAAACAAACATTAAACAAGCGCTTTAAAGTCGAAACTTTTATTGAGGTATACTTATATACATATGTATATAGTTATGACTTTTTAACTCTAACCTGCCCACTGAAGTACGAGTATGTAAAAAGGTGCTGCATGTTAACTGCGCAAAGACAGCAAACTTACTAGACGATGACTTCAGGTTTGCCGATATGCCTTAGATCGCTTTCACAAGCGGAAAGTTTATTTTGATTAGTCATCAGGTTGGTGGTGGCAGGGGAAAAGAGAGTGGTTCTCTTTTCGAAACTTTGCAAAGTAAACTTTACGTGTTACCTCACAGCGGTCAAATTTTAAAAAGTGTAGGATTATTAATTTCAAGGTTAAAACCACAACTCAAAAACACATGATGGCAATGCAAAAATAGAACATACAGGTTTAAAATATATGTAAAGTATCACGGATAAGTTTCTTGTTAGCGTATGCTTACGTTTTTCATAATTTTGTTTTTAGCAAAGTGTAGAGCTTTTTATCACCAGAAGTTAAGCCCGGTATGTTGTTGACTTCGTCCAGAACTGTTCACAATTAATTATAATAGGGGTCATATACGAGAATAAAGGTCGGCAAATCTTTACGCGGCTACAACTTTTTAAAAGGCAAAATAAATTTAACTTTAAGTCTGTAATTGTTCTGCGTTCAGCTCGTATGGGAGTATACACACGTTATAGTGTTATATCTACTTTAAGTCAATAATACGAGTATTACGCGCTTGTGTAAATGAAAAAATAAAAAATAAAAAATTATTAAAACCAACAGAAAAATAAAAGGGAAGTGTATAAAACAGATGAAGATACCCGCTTAAAATAGCGCATAAAAGAATTTTATGTACAATGTTACTACTGATATAGACATAACATAGATGTGTGTTTGCTTATTTTGTTTATAGAAGTTGAAAAACCTGCTAGTAAGAGGCATGTAGAAGGAAAAGGCCCCTCCCTATTCATATTGAAGTTTAAGCTCTTACATACATTAAAATGCATATTCATATAAAACAAACAACAAAGTTTTTCTATGTGTATATGTATTAGTAAGAGTTTCCGAGTTTTCTACATTTGAATGTGTACATGAGAATGTTTGTGAATATCTTGATATTTTTATAAATACTCACAACCTTAGAGAATCATATATAAATCCTTAAAGATCTTACATGAGCCCCAAAAGATTTATCTTGGATGCTTTTGTACTAAAGCCGTGATATAAATAAAAGTAAATAAACACACAAGCATGTGTAAACTACGAGTGATGTTACTCGTATTTTGTTGTTAAGCATATGTGCCCACCCATACATACATGCATGCACACGTGATGTATGAGTAATAAGGATTTTAAATAATTGCACAATATTTTTGGGCATCCTTTATTTTATTTTTGGAAATAATTCAGTTGGTAAACTTTCACATACATATATTAACTAAAAGCAAGCAGTGATTTTCTTATATCTCCTCTTGCTTTTAGTTTAAACTTTTTTTTTTTTTTTGTTTTCTTAGAGATACAATTAAAGTTATTAACTTTTATGTTTTTAGGCAATGCTACAGAAGTGACGATAAATATTGCATTTTTTGGAACAACTGTGATCTCTTCGTTAAGCAACAAAATGTGGTGTTCAAGGAATGTTTTAATTCGAACAACATTGGTTGCGTCAGTGTTCGCTGTCATACCAGGTAAGTGTGAAAAGTTTTAACGCTTCTCCAACATACCTGTACATACGAAGTTCTCTTTGATACCTCGCCACTACACATGTATTTCATATTCACGAACAATTGTGCAGACATTTAGTGCGCGATGAGGCGTAGACAAACGCGTTTCCGGAAATTGATATATTGAAAGACGAAGAACAGTTGGTATTGAAAATTACGGCCAAATTATTAGATTTTGGCTAATACATTAAAACATTTATGAAACATTCACGAAAAATAAAACTGTTCTGCGTATGTGTTGTGTTTTTGGACTCTTTAACTTGAAGATTATATTTTATTACCGTAATATAATATTGTTTTCTAAATAATATACAAAATTAATTTTCTCTGCCAAACAAGAAATATCATCATACTGTTGGGGCAGCTTTTACGCATCAAACTTTAAATATACATATGTATATTGAAGCATTATCCATACACAAGGACTACACTTTTTTGAAAGTTTGTTATCTCATGTTGAGGTTGATAAACTTTTAATGTCGCCAATCCTTACTTGAGGGAAATCCCTTTAGAATGCCAAGGAGTACAATTAGATTCAAACAAATTCACACACATGCAGATAAAATGTAGAAAAAGTTTTTCTTTAATTGTGTCATCAATTTAATGATTGCTAAGGAAAAAGTTGCCAACACCATAATTTATTTTCAGCACAAAGAAAAACAAAACTGTATTAAAAGAATAAAATATCTAACTTTTTCTTGATGACTTTTGCCACTGAAGTTGATCAATACTAGAAATCAAATTAGCGCCGTAATAAATTTTTTAAGGTTTGGAATCTGGAGAACAAATTTCTGTTTTTTATAGATTTATATAAATACATACATACATCATCTGCGTGAAAGGGTGTGAGCACATTAAGAGCCAATAAATAATAATACGAATATGTATGTATATGTGTATAGCTTAGCAAAGATGTGAGTTCGGTTTCATTTGGGAACATTTGATTCTATAAACCAGTCACGCCGCATTGGAAACAATTAAAAATTTTTTTACTTAATTTGATTTTGCACCAAAATAATTTACTGTTCTTCTAATATGTCCGTCTCTTTACATTTTCCTCGTAACGAAAACGTTATAAAGCAATTTTTATTCTTTTTATCAACTAAGGAAAACTTTAAGTAAACCTAAATAAAATTTAGCATTAAAACTTTATATACAAAACTATTTGACGAAAATATTTTATATTAAATCCTTTAATAAATAAATATTCGTTTAATTGAGGGCGAGTAGAGAAGACCAGTCAAAGCCCTACTTCAAAAAAAGTTCGAAAAGTGTCTATATTATATTATAATATTATTTTTTTCACAAAACATTGCAAATATTTTTCTAAGAAATGTACCTTGTTTCTTAGAGAGCCTTGTCTGTTAATCGGTTAAGCGGTCAAGGTTAATTGGTGAAATTTAATAACTGCTGTAGTTATACACCCGGGAAATACTCCGTGCTTGGAAAGACTGTGTGCAGTTTTTCACCAAATGAATGGTGGGTGTTGCATAGAACTGCCAGATTTCCATTTTTGATTCACTTTTTTAAAGTTCCAAGAAAAAGCAACATATATATGAAAATGAAAGATCTGTGCATCGTTGCACCGCATACAAATATGCCCAGTCATGTTTTATGTGATATACTCAAATATTGCAAACGCAAGATCTAGTGGATAAAATATATACTTGTGCAAAAATATGCGATTGTCAATAATTTAAAACAAGTGTACTTATACCATTAAAAAAGGAACCGGTTGCAGATACCCGGACTAAATGTCTAATTACAACTGACGGTTGCTATCAATTGAAATTTTTTTATTAAAAACAAAAAACAAGATCTCAAGCTGCAAAAATTAATTTATAGTTATATTAAATCAAAAATCTATTTATGTGAGTAATACTGTTTCCAGAAAAGCCTGTAATGATTTAAAATCGATTCATTCATCCCATTCAGTTTATGGAATCGATCTGGCAACATATTTTGTGTTCTTTTTTCTTTACATCAGATTACCGATTTCTCTCTCTTTCTCTCGCAAAATAAGTCTAAAGCAGGGCTGCCAGAAAAAAATATGGAAGAAATCGTCTGTATTCCGTTAATGTATGAAAATATCGTCATTTTAGTTTTGAAATATAAAAATACCTAAATTTTAGTGTATTTTAAATTTCTATTTAAAAATATAAAAGACTTTTAATGCAAGATTATGGTCTAAAATTTGTACGTTTGGAAAAAATATTTGAATTTAGGGCCAGTGTCACGATAGCGAAGCTGTTCATTCGTTCGCACAATTACATTTGAAACAAAAAACAACATTCAAAACTTTGTTATTGTTTTAAATGTAATTGTGCGAACGAACGAACAGCTTCGATATCGTGAAACTGGCCCTTATTATAGAATTTAGTTTTTAATTAATTACAGTTACATACATACGTACTTATTATGGTATTAAAAACCAAGTGCGCTTCGATACATTGAATTTTCGGAATTTTTTAGAAAGATATATTTGTGTTGAATAATTCTAATAAATTGGATTTAATGGCAATATCAGGGAAGTTATAAGAATTTAATTTAAATTAGTCTTTAGAGTAAAGAATACCGTAAATTGTTTAATATTCTAAAGATTTTAATATTTTTGTCATATTTTAACTAACTTGGCTGAATACTATTCACTATATTTTTGCATAATTTTGAATATATTGGAAATGGTCGCATTTCAATTTATATATGTACATATTTTTTTTTTTTTTGCAAAAACTGTAAAGATTTGTTTCTTAAGGACGTGATTCACTATCCTGGATCTACCAAATATAATTTGTGTGCTGAAAAAGTACCGAAATTCGAGTTATTTGAAAAGTTTAATGAACATTTTCATAAAATGATGGTTACTATGAGATCAAAGTGGTGTTTATTGTGAAAAATATAATATTGTTGGCGTCTCGGGAAATAAATTAAATTAATATAGATAATATTATTATGGCAATAATAGTTTGTAATTATTTTACTGTGCCTATTTTTACTACAATACTACAATCATCCTTATATTATAGTGTGGCAATACAAATCCATTTTGAAGCGGTTTTTAAAGTCGACAAAACTTCTAGAATATTAGTATATTTGAACGAAAAATTATTCAGATCATACTGCTTGAACTTGATATATTAATACAGCCAGTCATCTTCAATATAGTAGCCCATTTGATTGATCGAACAGTTTTATTAAATTAAATACTATTTTTTGCTGGTGACTTAAAGTGAGTTAATTTTTAAAATTAGTTCGCCGTGTTTTCAACGCTTCTCTGTCCGCTTATGAAAGACGTTTTAAACACAATGTTTATTGAAGTCTCTGGCTACGGGCAAGTTTTGTTTGGCCAAGTACAGGTACAATCTCGTTTCAATAAAGGTTGTCGGATTATGATGGGAGGTGTAATTTTGGAAAAGTTGCACTTTACATATGAACGCTAAGTTATAATTAAAAAGCATTTCAATGTAAGACCACATATTTCCTTAACCCGGTTGCTGGCACTAGAAAATCGTCTAATTGAATAGTGATTTTCCTTTGCAGTTAAATTATATATTAACATATATTAAAATAAACGATATTAAATCATGTGAATTCTTTCTTACATATTTTCTCAACATAGGTGCCCCTTTCAATGGAGTACAGCCAGGTTGAAAGCAAAGTTAAATTAATTTTCGCTTTCTTGTTTTGTAATTATAATATCATTTACATAACTATAACGTGCAAATTAGATTCAATTTATATGTTTGTCAAAAAGTCATATTAATTTTGGTAATTTTTTTTTTTTGTACGTTAGGTAACTTTTTGAAAAATTCTGGTTGTAATAATTTTTTGGTCGTGCAACATTGATTCCAAATAAAATAAAAAAAAAAATTAAATTGCTTTGTTGCCCATCCTTGTGGTTCAATGAATTGAATTTACGTCATCAAAGCATTTTAATGAAAATTCATCTTTCATTCCGCCATGATTTAAAAAAATTTATGATAAATGTTGCAAAAATTATCCTCTTGTGTAATAACTTGCGTTTAGCTTTTTTTAAACGTATTTTTGCTTAAGCAAAGATTGCTCTTGTGCCCATATCATTCTTATGATTCATGTGAACACAAGTGTTTTTGTATCTTTTGATTTTTTATTTCCACAACAATATTTTTTAAAGTCTGCTTTTGCACAAGGACTTTATTGTTATGTTTTGAAGTATGAAATTAAATTTAAATCCATATTTATTTTAGTTGTCGTAACGTAATTGGTTTTCATTGCTAAATGAAAAATATGATTTATTTTCTCTAACGACCCAAAAATCCGTATTCTTACATAAGTATCTACATAATTATTAAGCAAACAAATTTAAAACAATCCCTTTTCTAGCCGTACTACTGCACCGACTTAGAAAAAAATATCGTTTGAAAATTCTTTCTGCGCAGAAGGGAACCAGCTTAATTTCAGTTTCATAAATTCAGTATGTTAGGACTAATAATTAATTTGTTACTAACACTAAAAAATATGAGTAGTGTTTGACTTAAATAAAAGTAAAACAAAAACAGTGTGGCCAAATATGCGTCAACAACAAATTTGTGGGTTTTCAAAGTTTTATTGGTTTAAATAGCAATAAAAAGGAATGCAGTCAATTGCGTCGACTGGTGATTACCACTAACTAGTGTACAATAATTTTAGGCCACGTAGACAGTGTGAACACTTATTTTTGGTGATAACAGAACATTCTATTGTTTAATTCCTCAATAAAATAAGAGTTTTTTCATTAATTAAAACACGTTATTATATATACGCAAAAATTTAACATGCTAAAAGCTTTTCCAAAATTAATATGAAGATACAAAAAAAGTTTCTGATCAAATGTAGAGAATATGGAATAATACCAGGGTTTATATTTAACATCATCACATCCGATATTTCTAAAACATCTTCACTTAAATACTTAGAAAAAACTTTACACAGATATATTTTTAATTTACGTAATTTTAATTTAAGATTGTTATATATATATATATATATATATATATATATATATATATATATATATATATATATATATATATATATATATATATATATATATATATATATATATATATATATATATATATATATATATATATTGATAGATATAAATATGAATATATTTAAGATCTATTAAAGGTATGCGGTCTACTGAAGATTAGGGCAGCTCCTATGAAACACATGACATGCTAGGAAACATAGAACACAAGCTCTCTAGTAACTTTTTAACGTTCTCAAAAAATAAAATTAATATAAACAAATGTACAAAAAGCAAAAATCGAATTTCAAAATGAATATAAACATAAAAGTGAAACAAGAAAAATCATCGTCTGAACACCAAATTTCGCAATAGTGATTCAGAAAGCGAATTAGGTTTTTTAAGGTTTTCAATCTCTTAAACTACCATTAAACCTCTAATAACATCAAAAGAAAGTATCACGTAATATTTCTAGGAATGTTAAATTTATGAAGTGTTGATATGCGTCTTTGTAGTCATACTACATTAAGTAGCCACATTAAGGCTTTTGCCTAGTTAGCCTACAGTTTTTGTTTGTTAAGGTCGACAACTGCACCTCTGTAAATATTGTGAGTTTGATATTTTCTTGAAGAATGCAAAACAAAACAGCACTAAGGCCACTAACACACATATGTATTTTAAAAGCGTGATAACACTGGGTGAAACCCTCTTATTAAGCTGCAGTATACAAATGTACTTTTTCATCTTTAAAGTCTTAAAGCAACAATTTAAAAGCTTTTCTATAGTTCAATGTTTTTCATTTTTTAATGTAGCTGTTGTATTGTTAATATATATTTTCGATAAAAAAATATAATCCATTAGCTATTAAGTGACTTTTACCTCCTTTTCCAGTGGGGAATGCAGTTCGTATATTACTTGAAAACTGAAAAGCAGGGATGATAGACGCTGGTTTTGAGATTGAACTGAAATCAATAGCCACCTCAGATGTCGGTTGTCGTCGACAAAATTTGAGACAAATATTAATATGTATATTTATCTGAGATTTCATACGAGTACACTTATGTTGGTAAAAATGCGTTCTTTGATACGCTTTATATTTGTACCTTCTTGAAGGAAAATATTGTTTTTCGTAAACATTCGGCTAATTCACAGATATATTTATGCAGCGATTATTACATAACAAATGTCGACATATATGCTGTTACAAAGCACATCTTAGCTGTTTGAATTGGTCTAACTTGCAAAGCAGTAGCTCCAACCAAATCGCAAAGTAAATGTTACTATATGGCATTAAAGTTAAACGGCCGTATGCAAAAAACTTAACAAAGCTTGGTAAACGGTTGTTAAGAAAACTTTCCTAACATTATTCGTTTAGAAAGCTAACTTTAACTTTAAATATTTTAAAGCTGAAATGGGCACACTTTACCTGCACTTAAAAATTACATTTTATTTCTTGACTTCAGTTGCAGTTGTGAAAATATTTAACAGACACATGTTTTACGTTTATCAAATAAAGAAACACATTTCATTAGATACGAATTGAAAACAATAAATAATAATAATAAATAATAATAAAAATAAGAAATATATTGGTGATGCACTCTCAATCAAACGAATACTACTAAAAACGTTATTCGAATAAAAGAAATGTTTCTAGCATAAATAATCTTGTTTCTCAATTTCATTAATATACTACATATTATATATTCATTATTTATTAAAAAGGTAAATCCAGGAAATGTTCGTCAAAAATCTATTATTTTATGTAAAAATAATTTTTTATTGAATTTGGTTTTTGGGTTAATATAATATTCATTTTCTAGCATCACTATTCAAAAAACTACAAATGCACATAACGACATTGTCAGAATAAAACAATTAAATTCTTTACTACATTTAAAAGCTAACGTACTGTTTTTGCATAAACTTTTTTAACAAATGTATGGTAGGTAGTGTTTATGTCTGTGGTAACTAACGCATGCGTTAATACTCAGGTAAGATTTTTTTTGCATATGACCTTAAATATATAGCATAGCAATGGTAGAACATTTTGTTTGTCGCAACGTCGATTTGTTTGTGGTCGATTGTCCGGAAATCATACTACGCATTACAGAGAGAATTCGTTTTTTAGCCGTCTGTGGAGTAAGTTGCCTGCAGACGTGTTTCCTGTCTGCTATAACGTTGGAAAGTTCAAGTCAAATGTTCAGAAACACTACTCCCTCTTTCCCCCTCCCCACAACCTATTTTCCTCGTTCTGGTACAATGCACTGCATATGTAGGGGTCATCCCCTGAGTACTGGTCCAAGATAAAAAAAGCAAAAACGTAGCCATTTGGCGTTCTGAGGCAAGACAAGTTTTGCTCTTTTAGCGGACTTACAAGTATATACTATACTAAATATGAATATAATAAATATAAAAAGAAAGTTAATTTATATAGTTTTTTTTTTGTAATTTGATTTCGATCTTAAGAAAACTAGTGCAAAAGTTTAAATTGTGGTTTTATTTTTCTAAAAAATAAAAATCCCCTTTAAATACAATTATACTGAGTTTACCATACCTGATAAGAACTACAAAATACTATTTCCAGTTTCCTGATAATAGCAAATGTTATTTTAATAGAATTTTTGTAGATTTTTTTTGCGCTTTTTTGCGAAAAATAAAAAGAGTATTTTGAGGCAACGTTGCAATACGAATACGACACACAAATGTTGAATTTTAAATATGTAGAATGTCGAAGGTGTTGCTTCAGCCTCGTACTCAACTAAAGTATTAAGAAACGGAAGTATATTAGACGACTAAACCATTTTACACTATTTTCATGAAAGTAGCAAAAGTTAACGTATGAATGTATTGCTTAGAAGAAGCCGGGTAAAAACTGAAAATCTCCCTTTGGAAAACGTTTAACAAACAGGGCACACCTTTCCTATCGTGTTGAAGTATAAACCTTCATAAGTATATAAAAATGCAAGAGAACAAAAAGAAGCAGACGCTATTTCCCTTAACGTCTACGGCTGCACTGTCAGCGACTTTTGTTAAAAATTTAGCTTACTTTACTTTTGTTGCTTTTTTTGGAAATGAATTTATAAATTGTACAAAAAGCTGATATTTTATAAGGATTTCGTATGTTAAGCCTCGGTGTGCATTTTAATGGTGTTTGAAATTCCCTTGAATTTCATCCTTGCAGAAGGCAAAGAAAGAAAAAACCAAGAATTTGTTAAAATATTTTGAAAGCAGGAGTAACATTTTATTTGCAATTTTATCTTTAAAAGCAAAATAAAACAGGAGGAAAATTTAAACTCAACAAACATTGCAGGCTCATGTACCTTTTTTGAGACGAATCGAGTGAAGCCAATTTTACTTACAATCAGCAAAACGTTGGCTTAATACAGGAGTAAGTACATTATGTTCAAGTGTGTATACAAGTATAAGTGTGTTTGTGTGTGCACGTGTAAGTTTGTTTTTGTTTGCAAAAGTGCTACCAGCCAATTTAAAATTGGTAATATTGATTTATTACCATCTATATGTGTATGTAGTCTATTGTCATGTTGTAAAACACTTTTTAAGTCATTTTTTTTTTCATGTTAACAACTTAAAAATTCAGCTCCTCTCCATATTTTTAGCGCACAACCTCCCATTTAAATTTAATTTCTAATGAAAGTTTCAGAACAAAGTAAATGCAGTAAAATACGATACGTAAGCAAAAATTGATGCACCAATGCGACATATGGTTACAGCAATTGTTAAGGCTGAAACCTTAACCCTTATAACTAATACCTCCATTTTTGGATTGTTTCACCTAGCTATAAGCGAACGTTGCTTTAATATGAGAACTCGTCAATTACTATGAGAAGTAGTAACTATCTCCTCCTCTGTTTATGCTAAAAACTACTATCATACCGGTTAAAATAGTCGCTGGCTTGAGGACCTGTATACGGGGAAAGGTAAAATTTTCATGCCCATTTTACACGCAATTTGTTCAATAAAATATCAACAACTCATTTATTGATAAATTCTAATAAATTTGTTTTATTTCTACATTTCCCTTTTGTGTCTTCAATTGGGGGTTTATTTTGAGTAAACGTGATAAAAACCATTCTTTTATTCTGTTCCATCGGCTTGGACAGCACATATCATTCAAATCCTCTTCACCAGCGCTCCCAATCCCACAGAATTGGATACTACGGAGTTTGCTATTATCTACTTTACTAGCTACTAATATTTATACAGATCAAAAAATATGTACTGTTGTTTTTGTGTTTCCTAGCAGTTTATATATCGGCATTTATTTATTTATGTATTTGTTTGTTGTCCTGTGTAACAGGACGGATGTCTTAAAAGGAACACAGGGTGGCATATGAAAAACTAAGTATTTAACATTATAATCATAATATATATTTTAACAAGCTTAGACTAAACATTATACTTTCAAAAACAGCTAAAAATATTAAAAAAGAAAAAGTGGAAAAACACAACAACAATAGTATTAGAAAATAAGTCTTTTAAAGCATGTAGCATTGCTGGTATTTTTATAGTATAGTTGGTAGGTTATTCCAGAGACGAATAGCATTAGGAAAAAATTGCCGTTCAGACACTGAGCTTCGATGTCTTATGGGTACTAAATTATTCGTGCGATTGAGGAGGTTGAACCTTAATTTTTCAAAGGCACTAAAAACTATTCACCAGTAGACTTGAAATCCTTTGAAATATATTTTAATCTTTTAGTCTATATTTCACTGATTTCAAGAAAATAATGAGAATTAAAACGAACAGATAATCTAATAATACTTTCCTAAGGCAAAAACAGCAGTTCTTAGTTAAAAATATTTCGTTTTAAAAACTCTTTTTTTTGTTTTGTACCAGCTGTTGTTTGAACAAATTCTTAAATCTTGATTCTATTAAAATAGCAGAAATCATAATGAAATTTTCACTACAATTGAGATCTATTTTATGAATTCTTATTATTACTTCACAAACGTTTAAAATTGAATTAAGCTCTTTTAATCAAATACTCAACTTCTTTGGTGAAGAAAGCAAAAAGCGAATAGTAATCGGAAACGTTCTTTCTTAAAAAATGCAAACAGAACTCATCGTATTCGCTGGCAGCGAAACTTGTTAACAGAGAAAAAGAAAATTAATTCTTTTAAAGGGCAATAAAGAGCATTGGGAAAACAGCTAGCAGAAAATCTTAAA
This sequence comes from Thecocarcelia acutangulata, assembly GCA_914767995.1. Lineage (NCBI taxonomy): Eukaryota > Metazoa > Arthropoda > Insecta > Diptera > Tachinidae > Thecocarcelia > Thecocarcelia acutangulata. The sequence goes on from OU612097.1 coordinate 678,450, forward strand.
AAAGATTAATTGGTTTTCACATGACTGCATCAGGTCTCTACAACAAGAACAAAAAGTGCTACGGAAATTTATAGTTTCACTCGTGCAACGTTGCAGTTCGAATTGCAGTTGCTGCTTAAGAATTTTCACCATAAGCAGACTGCCTCACAGCAGAACAAAATGTTTATTAATTCCTCTTTTATTGCCAACAGTAGTATTCTTCGCCGGCTTTAATTTTTAATGAAACTTTATGAGCGAACCAAAACTATTCAAAATCGTATTTGTGCTTGTAGATTTCTAAATTAAATTTGTAAAAAGCAGTGTGTAGCAGTCATTTTAACTGATGTTTAATAATATTACAAATGGAGGTGTATGACGAAAATTCCTAAAAGCGTTATTCTTCTTCAGCTATAATGAAACACAAGTGCTAATTTCGTTTCCTTTCCTACCAGTGTTTGATTAATGCCACGAAAATGAAAAAACGCTGTTTCGGTCTTACAAAAGTATTCTAAAGTACAAAATAATGTTTTTCTGTTTCTCTGCTTGTACTAGAACAGCCGTGCAGCAGAATGCGTATTTATTAAGCCAACACGCACTCCAATCAGCCTCTGCCCAAAGCTCTGTCGTCTGCAACGCTTATTATTTTTTGTTTGTTTTTTTTTTTTAACTTTTATTTATATATTGAATCTTCACAATATGAATTCACAATCAGCATTCAAATCTTAACACTAAATAGAAAAATTAAGTTCAGCCAATGTTAGTCAAAGAGTTTTATATTGCGCCAATTACGAGTATCTCAGCAAAATCACATATTTAACGCTCTGATGGTGGCAAGGGTATCCCTTCTTCTCAACCGAGTATGATCGCTAGAATTAAATATGTTGCATGCAAGATTCTTTGAAGTTCCAGTTTGATGATCTACCTTGGTGTATAATTCGTCTTTTACTAACTCAACACACAGATCCTTGTGAATTCGTGAGCTTTTACGTACCACGGAGCTCCAGTAACCGTTCGAAGAATTTTGTTTTCTCGCCTATGAATTTTTTTTAAAGAATGGTGCTCCATAATTGAATTCCATAGCACCATATAGGCTTTGAAATTGCATTGTGCAACAAAAGTTTACAATACAACTTCAAGGTAGAGTTTCTACCCATAAGCCAATTCAGCAGAGCTGCTTTTAATTTCGACTGAGAGACTTTCGCATCAATGTGAGAGTTCCACGTTAGACTACGGTCGAGGTGTATACCAAGGTATGTACTTGACTTCATTGTGCAGCGGAATAGGTGAGTTGTTAATTTGGATATGCGAACATGTTTGTTTATGCAGTGTGAATGTAACATGGGTACATTATTGTCTTAATTGGCTAAGTTGGGCTTATAATATCGCCTGCTCTGATAACAAATTTTCGGCCACATAAGTTGTTTTCTAGAAGCTTGTTCAACTGTATCTTGTGCATTAAGCCGATGTGTTTACGCCTGAAAGAAAAATCTGACGGCTTTAGTTGATTTAAGAATAGCAAAGCAAAGTCGCCAGAAATATATGTTAAAGTAATATATTCCTTAATAATTTCGGATGTTTTATTAAACAAAAATAATAAGTTCATTCGAAATTCAATCATAGTAGGCACTACTGTGTATCGTTCATATGCCCACCCTTGACGGACAGCAAACCAGATCGAAAAAAAATATCGTGACTGTTTAAAAGAAAAGAAAAATTTCGCAAAAATCTAAATAAATAATTTTTAATCTATCGGATCTTGTGGCATGAAATTATAATCTCAAAATGTTTAAGCTTCAAATCCCTTTCCCAGAGGGCGTAAAAAAACTTTGTCAATCGCTTAGGTTTTAAGGCTAACAATATTGCAACCATTCGATTTTAAAGCAGTGAATGCATTATGCCATTTTAACATAAGAGTATCATACAGGGTGGGCAATAAGTTTCTTAACATTTGAAATTATCAATAAAAAAAAAAAAAAAAAAACAAATAGCCACATGTTTGTAAAAGTTTTTATTTATTACGAAATTAAATGAGATATGGTTTTATTTTTTGAAAATTACATCGCTTAAATTCGACCGTTGTTCACTCTCTAAAAGTATCGGCATTTCTTCGCTTATACTTTCCTTTAGTTCGATAATGGTCACCGAGTTAATACTTAAAACTTTGGTTTTTAGTTATCATCAAAGGAAAAAGTCCATTGGAGACGAAGTGTAATGTTACGTATTTTCGATGTGATTTTCCGGCTAAAAATTTGACGAACTGCAAGTAACGAGTCATTTGACACATAGCATGTTGCCCAGTCTTCTTGTAGAATGCGATGTAGATGATCGAGTAGAGAGGCTGGTTTGTTCTCGAACAGATGCTCGTACTCGCACCACCTTTTCCGATTCCCTTGATGTTAGGAAGCCCGAACCGTTATTTTGATAATGTTGCCTAGCCATCTCGAACTTCTAGACCCACTGCTTAATGGATTGAATCGTTGGAGAATGATTCCTATCGCGGATATATAAATGATAACAAAACATTTGTGTTTAGCTACGGTCACAGAATCGCGTACATAAATGCGCGTTGTGCTCCACTGAAGGGCGCCATGACACTAAATCCCTGAAGGCCGGTCAAATATTAAGAGGCTTATGGTGCACCCTGTATTAGATCATGAAGTACTCAATGTGGTGATTTATTATTTTATGACTCTTTTGGTGCACCCTGTATTAGATCATGAAGTACTCAATGTGGTGATTTATTATTTTATGACTCTTTTGACAATAAAAGTTGACTGTCCTTGAAACTTCCATTTTATTCTTCAAACTACCTGGTCACAAAAGGGCAAATTTTGATGCAATACAAAAAATATATTGTAGTTAGTTTTTTGTTAGTGACATAAAATTTAATTTAATTTTATTGAAAGTGACTGATGTTGCCTTTTGGCTTTTTGAAATTTTGACTTAAGATTTGTAGGAAGAAGACGTTACCAAGAACGTTTTACGTCTTGTTTGTTATTATTATTATTTTTTTGTTGTTGAATTTTTCCCAACACATTCGCCACATTCGATTTAAAAGGTTACGAAATAGAGGATGGGATGAAAAGCACAAAGCAGAATTCAGTTAATAGAAATGTCAATCAATTGGGTAAATATTTAAGCAATTTCGTTTCCGCAACAGTTCTCTAAATTAATGTAACAAGAAAAGCAAAAACAAAAATAAAAAATAACAAACACCTTCAAACGATCAAAGAGGAAATTTTTAAAATTAAATACATAAACTTAAAATTACGTAAGAAATAATGAAAAAATTATAGTGAATTTAAAAACCGGTAAAGCTGACGAAACCGAAAAAACCGAATTTAATAAGCTTTTTGTATCGGGAAAATTTCTTTGGGGCGATAGTGAAATAAATATTTTAGAAATTAAATAAAAAAGAAAACCCCAGCGGCGCGAGTTTCCATTTTACCATTTACCTATTATGGGCAGCAAAATATCTTCCCCATTACTATTGAGAAATTGCATTTGAGCACATTTTATTATTCACTCAAGAACTGCTAGTAAAAATGCATTGTCAGTTGAAATGCTATTTGTTAGTGCATACAATACCACCTGTATGTAGAATCTACTGCTTTTGTGTCAGGGCTGTAATCAGACTTTTATTTACTTCAAACTTAGCTACACTGTTAATAAGAAAGGATAATAATTTATTGTTGGATTGGTATCAGAAACCAATATCGTCAGGAAAACTATATAAACTATTTTTCAAAACACTCCAGAAGAATAATTTTGAATACAGCTAAAAGTATGATAAATAGAATTTTCACAATAAGTGATAGACAATTTCATAGAAAGAATAAGGATATTTTGACGGAAAATAGTTTACAAATAAATTAATTAAACAATATAGAATCCAAGGTAGACACAATAATGTAACCACAATAGAACTAAAAACTTACAAGTCATTTACATATATCCCGAAAATATTAGAAAAGTTGGAAAAATCTAAAATATATAATAAAGAAAAGTTCGACGATATCGAATGAAAATGTATGCGAAAGAAAGCTAGTCACTCACATTCGAATCAATTTCTTTCGCCTAGGGTGCGAATGAACTTATCCTTTCGTCATCGGCGAACTGGCTGTAAGTATATTGTTTAGTGAAACAGACAAACTTGAGGTATCAATGGTAGTTTATAAAATCCCGTGTGGTGGAAATGATATAGAAAATTGTGACAAGGCTTATATAGGAACATCTTAAAGCAAACTTAAAACTAGATTAGGTGGGCATAGATCAGATCAGAAATATAGGATGAGGAACTCAACACAGAAGACAGCATTGACTGCACATTGTACAATATCGAATTTTTCCCAAACTTTGAAGAAACGACAATTTTAAATACAGAGAGTAATTATAAATCTAGACTCACGTTAGAGATGTTACAGATTATTAACACATCAGAGGAACACATCAGGAGAATTAATTTTAAGACAGATATTGAGAATATAGCCCAGTTATATAAGTACTTAGTTAAAAATTAAGGGTTGTTTGTAAAATGTTGTTATTTGTTATATATGTTAGTTATTGTTTTTTAATTATGTATATGTATGTGTAAGAAATTAAAATACTTTACAGAGGAAAATATGAAAGGAAAATAAAATGTTTTCATTTCAAGTTATTTGTTTTTGTTGTTATAAATTAAAAAAAAAAATAATAATAATAATAAAAAAAATTTTTTTTTTGTAGAAATTTAAAAAATTGAAAATGAAAATATTATTCGGCCTGAAAAAGGTATCCGAAGGAGAGCGAAATATTGCCAGACAATAAAATAATTAGGAAACAGAAAACACTTAAATAAGAAGCGACTTTAAGCTTAAGAAATTATATAATATTACGAAACAAAGGGTCGACATGAAGCAATAATAATTTTTTTTTTTTACTAAGAAAATAAGAAAAAAATTCTCTAAACTGTTATTGTTCTCAATACGAATACAATAATCAGATTATTGGAATCGAATTTCAAGAGAGTTTTCAGTTAAATTTAGTTGACTACGTAGAGGAAAAGTTCTTTTATACCGTGGGCTTTAGTTTTCAGAATGATAATACTTTAGCCTTGAATTGCTACATTATTTAAGAAAACTAGCAGTTTGCGCAATAATGTGTGCCTGAAGCAGTATAAATATTAAAAGATACTAAATAGGGAAAAATAAAAACAAAAAAGCTTCGTAAGGCAAAAGTAAGGTAAAAAATAAGTGAAATAAACAAATTCTCTTCAACGATATTTCCGTCTTACACTGAGCATTCTGAAAAAAGACAATATTTAGAACTCTCGATTAAATTTAATTTTAATGATAAATAAATTATTTAAGTTTATGATTTCACTTAAAACAAAAAGGGAGGATGGTGCAAACAACACGTTACTTCTAATTTATTACTGCACGTATCAGTGAATTTTATTTTAATTCAGTCTTTAATTTAAGTTCAGTCAAAATGACAAAAGATGCGTTAAGAATATTACGTTAATGAACGTTTATGACGGCAGCGAGTTGTGCAAAGCAAATATTAAGAAAAGTGAGGAAATAAACAAACATGCGGAGGAAAACGACTGCAGCAGAAACACATCGACTGCTGTAAATTAGTTGACCTTAAAGATCTCACGTTTGTCTTTATTTCTTTATGAGATTTTTTAACGTCTTTTTGTTGATGTAAACAGCGTTGCTGCGGTAAACTTGATAAGTGAACATTTAAACTATAAACTTATATTCGAAGATAATGAAAAAATATTGAGTTTATTTTAAATAGGATTGCTTAAAAGAGAGGCGGGTGAAGAAGACTTCGTTGCTTTGTGCTTGTAAGCCTCAGTAGGTACTTGCAGCTGGGCTTGTTTTCATACACGTGAGATTCATGTTTTACCTTGAATTTGAACTTATTTTTTTAACTGCTTATATAATAAAATAAAACAATTATGTGCGATATATTGATACGATATGTAATGAGTTGCATTTATATATTACACAATTTTTGTTGCATTTGTAAGGTTTTATTTCAACATACCGGTAAATGCGTCATGTGCATGTGCATGAGTATCATAAAGTAATATATACTTTTTTTTTTTTAGCAACAATGAATATTAAAAGAAAATCACCTTCATAATTTTATGGAAACCTGGCCAAAATAGAACAGACTTTTCTAGTTTCTGCAGTTGAGTCTACACGGAGAGTAAAGGCAGCTTGATATATGATTGCAACACTAGTATATATACTAGGATTCGAACTCAGTACCATGTAAACATGCTGTATTTTCAAAACGGTCGCGATACAAAAAAAATCTATAAAATGACATATTGAAATTACACATTCGTGAAATTTTAAGATAAAAACATAATTACATATAGTGAATCCAAGAATATATGCAACCATATTGATATGGTTAAATATGACTTATATAATTACAAAATGCTAAATAACTATTTTTGTTTTATTGCAGCTAATGTATATTTCAACTTCGCAGCAGAAATTTGTGTCTTAATTCGGTTGAGATACAAACCGATTATTTTATGCAATTATTTCACAAACTATTTATACTGTTTTGATTGGTATCAATATTGAAAGCTAATGAAGTAAATAAACATAATTGGTTATTTGAATTTATTCTATACAATAATTATTTTAAAATTGTGGTATATACCGTCCCTTTTTTGTGGTTATATTATGGTATATATATATATGTATATATGTATATATATATATATATATATATATATATATATATATATATATATATATATATATATATATATATATATATATATATATATATATATATATATATATATATATATATATATATATATATATATATATATATATATATATATATATATATATATATATATATATATATATATATATACACGCATTTGTAAATCAGAATATATCGTCAAATCAATATACAAACTAGAAAAAACTGTATTAGTTACTACTAGTAAAGATTATTGATATTTTGTAATTACCAAATCGAATGGGCTAAAAATATTTTTTCATCTCTTTCTTGTTGAAAATTTGATAAAGCTTTAATTGAAGGAGGTCTGGTTTTTTCTGGTCATTTACTTCGATTTTTATATTAACAACACCTTCGCTGAAAAGAAACTCTATTCTAGCCCGTCAAACTTAACCCAAAAAAGGTTTAATGTACCCAAACATCCAACAAACAATCAACAAAAAGAAAAAACAACAGCCAACAGAAATATGCCGTCCAACACCCAGGATTCCATAAACTTAATTTGTGCATCTCTTCGTGATATATGCGAGTACGTACATATGTACGAGTACATGCACTATCAAATTATCAACAATAAATGGTAAATAAAACTTGTTTGTTTGAATGGTCGCCGGTTACAATGAAAAAAGTCCACGACACTTCCTATAAATTCCAGAAAGCGAAGAAAAACGATGATCATGTTGTTTAGGTACAAAAATATGCATTTGTATGATCACAAAGGTAATTGTGTGTTGAGCTGGACAGACCTTAACAGACAGAATCAGAAGATGTTTTACGTGGGTTCCTGCCTTGACGGCCCAACCCCACGGTGATTCTCTCACAAGGCGAAAAAACGTTCACCCGGACGTCCCCGTGCATGACAAATCGTCATGCATGGGTACAATTTTCGATCACATACTGAATGGCGCATGCTCTCCCCCATGGTGTAGGGCGGAGCTTTCCTAAAACTCCTTCCGATCTCAGGGTCACGTCACCCGGTTGCAGTGCAACTCCACACTGAGTCCGAAAACTCTCCCCGCATTTGGGTATAAAACCACAACCAGCACGTTGCCCCCGAAGGTCCTCAACCATAGCCGGGCGAGAACAATGTTCCCGGGGCTCCCGGCTCCCGTGGTACCAGAAAATAATAGCCTCTGGTCAGACTATCGCAGCAGCCCATCGTTTAAAATTTGCATGTAAATATATACATGAACAGCACAAGCTACACTGTACTGTTAGAAGGTGCTCGCTCCTATCTCATTTATGGATGGAGATTGCACATTTCAGCCAGACAATGCGCCAGCACACGTTTCAAAAGAGTCAACATCGTGTTTCCACCACCATAGTATTCCTCTGTTAGACTGGCCGGCTTGCAGTCCAGATTTAAATCCAATGAAAAATTTGTGGGGATAGATGGTGTGCTTGATGTACTCAAACAATGCTCGAAATAAATATAAAAAATGACAGTAACTGGGCTAAAACTAAGAATTTAAAAAGTTTGTAGTGAAATCGATCGCGATTTATTGAAAAAATTAATAGAATCGATGTTTAACCATATTTTCTAAGTAATTAAAGAAACGTTTCACTGTTATTACTTAAAGGGCGTTTAAAGGAAACTGCCTATCAAAATAACATTAGTTATTCAAATAATAAATTAGAGTTGTTTCAGAAAAAGTAATGTACGTTTATGGGAATATGCTTCAGTGTAGTTTATAAAACTGTTGGTATAAATTTGTATAAATAAGACTTTAACTTAAAATAGCAGCGCAAAATTGTACAAATAATTGCTTAAGCAAATTAATTTTAAATGAACTCAACATGAAATGTATATGTATGTCTATTATGTATGTATAAGTATATGTTGGTATGCATTATACACATAAGACTTATATAACCGTCCATATGAACTTACATTCATGTATACAAATTTTTGCATGTTTTTGTGTCTCTGTTACATGTTGGTGTATATTTACATGCTGCTTTTGTGGCAATTCTGAGGTTGTGCAAAAACAAATTCATGTTTGTGAGGCACTTGTGTCACAGGAAATCACACTTCAGTGTGAAAAATTTTCGTTTTATGTTCAGGCCCGTACATTATATGACAGTCAAATAATAATTCCTGTAGACCAAAAATTCTCACTTTTATTTTTTCATGCCCACATACATACATAGGTATGACATAAGTGTGTGCCGATGAAAAGCTGAAAATAAAGCATAATTCATTCCTACATTTCTTTTCCCCAATTTGCGAATAGTATTGCTTCAAAAATCACGTCAAGCATCAATTTCCGAAATGTTTATATTGCCAAAGAGACCGCACCTTTCTACGGGTTTGTACGTAAAAATATATCCCCGGACTGTCTATTTCATATATAATAAATGCTATGTGCGCGAAATTATGTTTTTCGCTGTGAGAGGGGACACTCAGTAGGTAAAATAATAAGAACAATCATATCTCAGATGTCCACCTCTACAGGAAGAAAAGCTACTGCTCTGCTGACACAAACACACATACACAAGTTTAATTATCATGAAAGGATATTAAAGCAAATGAAGAAATTTTGTATTCTAGTAATTGGTGAGGGCGCAATTAGCCAACAATAATCTTAAATACTTGTCGTAGGTGAGGAATTTCTGAGCAAATGTTGTATATCACTTTGTATCCCACAAGCACTCAGGTAAAATAGCACAAAGTAAAAGATGAATAAGATTTTGAAACCAATTGGTATTAGAATACATACTTATGTACTTATATATGTATGTACTTACATCTTAACATTGAAATCAATTTAGTACAAGACTTTTCACTAACTACACGTGTTTATGTATGAAATGTCTAAATTTTATGTATGAAAAAACCAATTCGAGAAAAATATTTTGATTTTTGATTTATAGAAAAAATTTCTGCAAATGCATAGAGATTTTTTTTGCATTGCATTGTTTTGTGTTATTATTACTATTTTGCAATTTCTATATTTTTATTATATTTTGATATTATTATTTTCAAAACGATTATGTTTAACCCAGAATTTGGTGCTATAGTTTTACAATTTCTACATCTGAGTGCAGCAGCATGGAATATGAAAGGACAGACAGTCACAAAAACTTAATAAAAACACGTACACTGTGTTCGGTAGCTACTTTCTTTCGTACTGCCAGCTATTAAATGAACTCGTCTCGGATAAAAGCCTGTAAACCTTTTTAAATTAAGTTGTTTTCAAAGCTTAAAGATTACAATATGAAAACGTATTTCTTACCTCAATTTTAACTCACTATTTTCAATTGTGCTTTAACCCTCTTTACAGATTTCATTGAAGCCTTGCGAAATGTCAGTGTGACCATTCCATTAGCCGTTAAACGTGGTGATAATGCGATTTTAATCTGTAATTACGACATTGAAAATGACACACTTTATACGGTGAAGTGGTACAGAGGACGTCGCGAATTTTATCGTTACACACCAAAAGAGAATCCAGCATGGAAAATATTTTCATCAACAAATGGCTTAAATGTGGATGTAAGTAAAAATATAAAACAAAAGCAAAGTAGAAAAAAAAGAAACAATTTGCCACTATGGAAAAACAAAAGGTATCCGAAATAATCCTTTTAAACTTCAAAGAATTAAATTACCAGACTTGGAGCTGCTTGCCCCATTTTATAGCATGCCCGTACTTTAATGGTACACTCAAATTATTATCTAGGTAAAATCAATGCAAATTGAAATATAAAAAAAAAAACAAATGAAAATTCAATTAAAAACCAGTCAAAAAAATCTTTTTTTCTTTAAAATCAAATTAAAAATCAATTTATTTTATATGTTAAAATATAATTGACTAAACACTGTAATATTTGCAAGTAATGATTTTAACTTTTGTTTGCAGTTTTCAACTATCGAAAAAGCAAACCAAAATTTCAATTAAAATCACTGTACCTTGTACCGCTCGGTCTTTACCCATTTTTAATACTTTTATTAATTCTCGAAAACGGTTCTAATGATTTTGATAAAAGTCGGTACCAAGGTGTTTTTAAGGCCAAAACATCGATATAGACTGTCGTCGGTCTCAGAAGACCAAATTTTTCCAGTTTATATTTTTAATAGTTGTGGAAAACGGTTCAAACGATTTTGCAAGTCAGTAAGGTACCTAGACTTTTTTGTGGTCGAAAAATCAATTTAGGTTATCACTGGTCCCGACAAACCCAGTTTTCCCGGTTTTTATACATTGTAGTATTTTTATTGCTTCTCGAAAACGGCTCAGCTGATTTTATTGATATGTTTTGATATGGAATAGTATTTTTAATGAAATCACATAGGTTGATGTTTCTAAGTGGAAAACAGCATACTAAATTTAAACTAATTTAAATGATTAATCAAATAAATTTTTGGCACAATATATAAGGTAGTACTGTTAACAATTCTCGAAAAGCTTATTTTTTGAGTTTTTTGAGATAAGACTATGTTGCAATAAAGGAGCGATATGTATATACTTAGCAGTAGCAAGGTTTCTTGTTTTGTATATAAATCTATGGATTTATTGTATTTTAATAACATTTTGAATATATTTTTGAAAATTGATAGAATATCCAAATACTATTACGTTGTTTCAAGTTAAATAATTTTTTTCTTAGGTCAGTCGAATAAAGCAATATAACAACTTAATATTTTAAGTAAACGGAAATTCAGTAATTTGTTATGGTTTGTTTTTAAAATAACGTACCGTAAAATTTTAAAAATATTTCTCTTACTAATCTACGTTAATTTTAACTGAACGGAAAATATTTTAAACGCTAAATTTAAAATTATTGTGAGCGTACGCCAAAAAAAAAAAAAAAAAAAAACAAAAAAAAAGAACGGCCGAACATTAAAAAATGTTTGTATTCTAAATTCCAAAGTCTTGAAGTCTTTTCATTATAGCTTTTTCCTGGCAACGAAATCCCGAGCACAATTATTATTATGATAACCATACTTTTCAATATTAAAATTTAATAAATAAACTCACGGAAACAATGTATAATGGATCATTCTGTGCAACAGACGATGTTGTTGTCTTGCACACACTGATACAAACTTGGAAAACTTGCTGGCTTTACAGATTTTTTTATATTACAGAGGTGCACACAAACACACACACACACACACACACACAAATTCGTCAAACGAAACAAATATTAAGAAGTGGCAAAAGACAGCGCGAGCATTTGATTACTATTCCAATGTTTAGATGGTTGTTTGTGTTTGTGTTGAATTAAATTTGCTGATATTTAGTAAAGTTAAACATGTTTTTAAGAAAATTGGATTCGATAAGTACATTTAAAACTATAATTATGTGTATTAATTATTGTTATATGGATGTGAAGCGAAATTAAAATAAATCCATGTATGGCTGTGGAGTGGAGAAATTTAATTTATTTATTTTTCACATACACACGAGTATATACTTGTATATATTCTGAAAACACTTTCCAGATAGTGTTTAAAACAGATAAATGAAAACAATCACGAGCCAGTATTGTGGGCAAGTTAATACGTAGCACCGCCTAAAAGGAGGAAGTGACGAAATGTAAACAAAATATTTAAACAAATGAAATTTTAATTAAATACTGTTGTTTCAATATAATTGAAACTTGTAATAAAACAAAAACAAATGAGTTTCCAGTTAAAGTTTTAAATTCCAATTTTTTCTTTATGCGGGAAAATGTAGTTGAATCATTTTCTACGCATATAAGCTCCCATTTTCCACCGAAAAATCAAAATGGACCACATTTTGGATCTCGATTCCAAAAATATTTGCATGACCACTTGTATTTAAATTTTCTACAGAGTGGAAAAACTGACAAAAGAAATTATTTGTAGTTACAGTTGCGTAAACTCATCGTATAAATCGCATTTTGCTGTTTCTACCACCTTGTGCAGTACCCGTCTACCCACATACAACGACTTTATATAAGAAAGATCTGGGCAAAGTCAGAGGAAATATTCTTCACTCCCTTCCACCTCTTCACACCTACCACTTTTCCAGAATTCACTATACGGAAGATTTAACCTCCTGGCATAGCATTCACTACAAATCACGCCTCATTTGCTCCAATATCCGACCGGTGGTAACTTCACTAGACCATCTGTCTTGTGGAGTCCATGAAAGTAGATGCAGTGCCTTTTGCTTACAGCTTTATCATCCCGCCTATGCTGTAAGCAGACCGCATACTCTAGAGTTCGTCTGTACATATATAGTTTACTAAATGAAGTATATAAGTAAATCTTACTAGACATCTCTTTATTTATATGGCTTATGTGAAAACCGGTGAAACATACATACGAATATATCAAATAAAATATTTTAAATTTTTTTCTATGTTTTTGCAGACAAATCAATCGAATGCCAGTCATGTTGTTATTCGTAATGTTTCCACGGTGATTGCTGGTCGTTACGCTTGTGAAGTGTCGGCGGATGCGCCTTCTTTCCATACTTCGATAATGGGAGCAGAAATGGATGTAATCGGTAAGAAACTTTGCTGCAGAAAAAATTTAAACTCACGACTTTGAAAACAAGACAATTTTATAACTCATAAAAGAGCAAAAAATAATCTATTGGAATTTTATTATAATTTTTGAAATTTTTAATTCCCAGAACTCCCAACTCAACGTCCAATTATAACTGGTATTCATTCCCGATATCGCTTGGGAGACATTATAAATGGCAATTGCTCTTCGGATTATTCAAAACCAGGTGCGAATCTGACGTGGTGGATAAACGATATTCAGGTATTACTGTTTTGCATTATTAACGTTCATACATATATATATATATATATATATATATATATATATATATATATATATATATATATATATATATATATATATATATATATATATATATATATATATATATATATATATATATATATATATATATATATATATATATATATATATATATATATATATATATATATATATATATATATATATATATATATATAGAGAGAGAGAGAGAGAGAGAGAGAGAGATTTCCGATTTTTCGGAAAAGGTATAGAATCACTAGAGTCGAGTTAGTTTACTCATGTCTTGATCAACAAAAAAGTTTTGTTTTAACCCTTTGACAAAATATTGTTAGAGCAAGATGTCCCAGTTCTACTTCTGATTGCAAAAAAGAATTAATACTAATGCTGCAGATTGGCAAATAAATAAATTTTAAACAATTAACAAAAAATTATAGTAATTAATGAATATTCAAAGTTCGCTAAATTATTATAAAAAAAATTATTTAGTGTGTATGTATAAAGTTTTTCGTTTGTTTTTGTAATAATGGGAACTACAACAACTCACGAATATATACATATCCAAATATCTTGTGAAACTCTGATCTAATTCCACCGGCAAGTCTTAATATGGAGTAGTAAAACAGATGTGTAATTTTATTTAAACATATATATGCCTTTGATGTAAACGCGGTATATGTGACATCAAACTGTCTACAACAATATGGATATTACAAAAATTTTTTAATTGCTTATGATAGAAAAATATAATCAAAGAGCGCCAGAATAATACGAAAAAAATTTATAATAATAATTTATTAATACAAAACTTAAAGACTTTATTTTACGATTACTCGTATATATTTAAAATTAATTTTAAATATATTAATTAAATTAATGTCCCGATCTCAATGATCTTTGTATATTAAATCAGCTAGATAACTACAAAATTATTAATTGAGCACGTGCCACATCCAAACTTTTCTAGGTGATCACAGACGACAATAAAACTTTGTGGCCAGTTTTGAAAAATCTGTATAAGACTGAAGACAACCCTAAAAAAATAATGTAATTTAACAATTCATTTCCACATTCAGTCTTATTTTTTTGGAAGCTTGCTCTATATCAATTGATTGTTTAAAAGCAGATCAGAAAAATTGGAAAGTCAACAAGTAGTTTCAAGATGCAGAAAACAAAGTTCAATATTTAAAAATGACAGAACGCCAACAAATATTTTTTGTTTTGTTTTAATTTTTTTTACTACGAACAAAAAGTTTAAATAATATCGCAAGCTGAAGCCAAAACTAAAAACCAGTGTGGCGTAGGACGGTGAGAGAGAAAAGTTCAGAAGCTCTTAGGTTATTTAAAATTGATTGATCTTCAATGCTGCATCATCAGTTTCATTAACTTTCACAGAAATTTCAAAAGCTACAAAGCGTCATTTACAAAATACATATATGGAAAAATTTAAATGTAGCGCACCTCAAATAGCAAATTAATTGCCGAAACTTCTATATTTTGCATATTTTCCTATTTATTGATTGCTTAAAAGTGAAGAAAATCGTGGTATTTGCCAAAATTACTTAGAAAAATCCAAGATTTGGAAGTAATTCAACTTGAGCGACCTTTAAGGTTTAGATCCGAATATCGGAAAAATATCTTAAAAATACTTCATCCTATAATACCTATTTCGAATTATGCTCGAACCAAAATAATTTTTTTTACCACCTTATTGTGTATATAAAAATAATTAAAATTTTTCTGTTTTATTTTTTGTTTTTATTAAACTTAAGCTTTTTTAAGTAAATTTATTACATTTTTATTTAAACATGTACATAAACATACATACATTATTGCATTCATCTATAAAATGATTTGTGAAATATGAATGTACATATGTACTCGTATGTGTGTACAGACAAAAATACATACATATGTATATACTTATGTATGTATGCATATAACAGACATATTGACATTAAAATTGAATTTTGAAACGTCTATGGGAGAATCCTGGTAACAATTCAACTCTCAACAACTCGTACATACACACATACGTATAAACTAGTTACAAATATATTATACTCACACACAAATGTTTTATTTCTTAGAAGACATAATGGAGAAGAAATAACATCATAAAAACTTTTCCATGAAAATTCACAAAAAAGCTGTATGGAATAGCATTCATTAGCAATATTTTTTATTCAGTTTCTTTGCTGGCCAACATTTAATATTTTTCATTCCAATTTGCACACACACACACACACACACACTCACATACTAAATTTTATAGTCAGTTTGTATGTACATACATAC
The DNA here is from genome assembly GCA_914767995.1 of Thecocarcelia acutangulata. Classification (NCBI taxonomy): domain Eukaryota; kingdom Metazoa; phylum Arthropoda; class Insecta; order Diptera; family Tachinidae; genus Thecocarcelia; species Thecocarcelia acutangulata. The sequence goes on from OU612097.1 coordinate 694,246, forward strand.
TTACCTACTCGTACAAAATCGTATTTGAATAGATGAACAAGCTTATGCGTTTCATAATACATACATACATACATACATACATACATACATACATATTTTCTTTCTCTTCTCGACAACATTCAAAGCGATGGACTTGGAAATTGTTATTTTTGAGTTTTGTTTTGTTCAAATTTTTTTATTTTTATTTTTTGTTTTTTTTTTTATGAAATTGTGAAAGTTTGGTTCATGCATTTGACAGTTACTTGGTGCGGCAGTGCAATAAAAACAACACCAGCAACATGAACAAATATATTTATTTGCACAAACCGCTTCAACCCAACACTCACTCCCCTCTAAGCCAATGTTGAATACATCTGTGTAAATGGCATCTTGGTATGTACAACAGTTTGTTAAAAGTTAAAAAAAGGGGGGGAAAAACAAAAAATTGAAAAAATAACATTGAAAAAGAAATTCATTAGTTTGGTTTAGATTTGATTTATGCTGCACTTAAAATGGAAATTGTGCAAAATATTGAAATGCATAATAGATGGTTATTGATATTTTTTAACCATTTCTTTTTGTTTAGCTATCACAAAAAAAAAAAAAAAGGAAAGGAAACAAGAAAAATTGTATATTAAGGTCTTGCAACGATGTTTTTGTTGCTTTTGGCTTATTACATTGTTGTTGCTTCACAACGGTGCAGTGAAAAATTCTACTTTTCGTTCTCTTTAACCGAAAAGTCATTTCAATTGACAGACGTTATGGCCACCAATGCAACGTTATTGGATTTATATTCAAACAGTTGTTCCTCGTCTAGTTCTCTTGGCTGATTTTTTACAAAATTCCATTCAAAATTAAAGGCACTGCTTACCCAATAAACTTTTCTCACAAAGTTTTCTCGCATACGAGTAATATTTCAAATGGTTTGAACAAAAGGAAAGAACATGAACAATTAGATAACAATTAATTGGAAAACTAATAATGTAAATGACTGATTTTAGTTTGTTTTACTTTTAGAAGAGAGACATCATCGCCGCCATTCTAAAAGTAATTTAAAAATGTTTCGTTAGAAGTCATTTTTTTATAATTAAGGATAATTCATATTAAGCGGCTTCCAAAAAAACAACGACAGCAACAATTTTTGAATATGAGCTTTTTTTTATTTAATATCGTTTCCATTTCATTTCCTGTGCCCAAATTAAGTAATTTGCGACATTTTTCATATGACCAAATTAACGCAAATCACTTAATTTGTTTCAAAATAAGTCGAAATTTGCCTTTGTAATACTGCGCGGCTGTTATTCTTACAAATGCTACCTTGGGGCATCCATTATTGGTGAGTTATAATCAAAAGGGTGGGGGTACATTTAATTACGGCTGATTTTACAGATTATTGTCATTAAAACGCGCTGTTGTGTTGAATATAGTTCAACTTTTGTTTCCAGTGTTACTTTTTATTTTTATAGGTTTTCTTTTATTATGTTACATGTTTTTTGTTTTTTTCGTTGCAAGACAGCTTTTAACAAGTAGTGGCAGTATTATTATTTTTTGGTGTTGTATTTATTATAATTTTGCCACTACCTGTGTAAAGCTGCCTTGGTAGTGGCAGAATTACAATAAATACAACACCTAAAACATCACATGTATTTTGTTGGTACAATTTTCGAAATATTTTCAAAATATTATTTTACTTTTGTTTGAAGAAGCCAGGAAGTCTATGTGTTTTTTTTCAGAATTATTGTATTTTTTATACAAAATTTACGCAAAGGAAACGAAAGGCTTTGGCAAAGCTGCCTTGTTCCATTGTATGAACTCCATTTTATTTCCTGTTATACAAAAAACATTATATATAAAGCATTGGCGTTTGTCTATTTAATGCTTAACCCTATACCAATAAAGAAAAGAAAGTAGGCGAAACTATTTTATGTGGTTGCAAATTAGATTCTTCAAAGCATTGCCGTCGACAGCAAATTTATGAAGACCTTCTTTATTAAGCATCCATGAAAAAAACATTTCATCGAGGATAAAATTTTCCAATTTAAGATTTGCTGCTTGATTTTTATTTGATTGTTGCTTAACCTTATCGGCACCATTTCCGAGTTCTTTAAGTAGAGAAAATCCAATTGCAAGCAAGTCACAGCCAGCTGGTGCTTTAATTTCTCAAATATTTCTAAAGGACACATCAACAACCAATCTGATATCCAAATTTCTTTTTGTAGCAGGTACAACTCTTGGATTTTCCAGATTTCTTATCTGTATTGGCAGCGGAGAAAGCTAGAATGTGGCCCACAAATGGGGAAATCAGTGTTACATTTGCATCAGCACAAGGGACGGCTTGTGCAAATGAAAACAATAAAGCCAAGTTACATTTTACATTATGTTTGGATTTTACAATTTTTGCTGCTTGAATACCCTCCTATCACAAATTTAATATCTCGCAGCCACAGAGAACACATAAATAGTTCAGAGTATCATTAACTTTTTGTTGGTGTTTAATCCCGTTTTATTTCCGAATGCCGCAGCTTTATTGAACAAAACTTTTGTTTTTTTCTGTGATAAAATATAATCAAATAATACAAACGTCCAACCGATTTCGAAAATTCGAAGAGAAAATTACTCAGAACATAATGGAACCACTTCGAAATGATTTTTTCAAGTCAACTTAAATTGCTTATAATGGAAACGTACTATTAATCAAAGCAGTTTTATTTCCAAACATTAAGTAAAAATGTTGTAAATATTTGTGTGACTGATTTTGGAAAACATGCTTTAAAAAAAGCTGAAGTTAAGGCGATAATTTCACAATACGAATAAGCTACTTGTCGAAAATATTTGTATAGAAATCACTCAAAAAATTTCTTGACTAGTCGTTTGCTTGTGATGTGGAAACATCACGTAAATCTATTGAAATCTTTAGACTTTCTTCGTTTTTTTTTCTCAGTATCTAAATGAGATTTTCAGGCAGATTACTTAGTAAAAGTCGTAAACAGAGACGTAATCTGGTTTAACTGTTTCAGGTTCCCCCTAATTATTTGCGCACTTTTGAAATACAAAAGCATATCGAAGAACAGCTGGAAACTTCGGCGCTGGAAATAAATTTTATTGTTACTCTTCAGCACTTTATAAAAGGCAGACTCAAGGTAAAATCAATTTTTCACAAGCTTACAATACTTGCGTCCAACAATATTTGCAAATTCTTATATTTCAGTTAAAATGTTCAGCCCGAATATATCGCATCTATCATGCAGAAACGGAAAAGTTCGTCGAAGAAGACAAACCACGGATTTTAGCATCTGGCCGTTCTCCTGAGACTTTTCCGTACGACCACGACGAAGAGCTTGGCGGTGAAAATGGTCTTTATTTTACACACTTTAAAAGTATGTAAAAAATGCGAATATTTCAAACTGCATAAAATCAAATTTAAAGCTTTAAAGTTTTTACGCGTGCTAAGTGGCCCCGTTCAAGCCTATTTTTTTTTTTTTTTTTTTGAGAAATTTTGATTTTGTTTAGACTTTTTTCTCATGCAGCTTATTAACTACTGAGCCTATATATTAAAATCTGCCAATTATAATTCCGATTAAAGTATTGTTTTTAATTATTTCAGATTACTATTCTTCTGCCCAATCGAATTTATTAAATCTTAACGACACTACAAGATTCATGCTTGTGATACTACCAACAATAAGCAGCTTATTTTTTATACTGTTTTATAAAAGCTTATTAAATTCTCAAGGAGCTGTGCGACAGCAACAAACTGAGCAGCATCAGTGTACAACGACGTTTTTAAAAAACCATAAAATAAAAATTCTAGAAGTACGGCAACGACACTGGCAACAACAACAATTCCTATATTGCTGCTTCACTTACAATAACGAACACAATAATGGATTAAATAATCATTCTGGCTCCAATTACAATAATAATGCTGATGGTGATATAAGAAGAGCAGAAATTAAAACTACGAAATTAAGAAAATCCCCGTGCAAAGGGAATAAAAATGAAATTAAAAACTCTCACTCGTTTGAATGCCAAAGCCACGTTAAGACTGCTTCAAGCAAAAGTACGGATTCAGATAAAGCAAAAGCAAGCACACACGACACGGAGCTCGCAATACGGTGATAAATTAATTTAAACAATATTTCCAAAAAATATTATTAACTAATTGGCAACTTGAGTAAATAAAACTAAAAATGCAATTGCAATAGATTGAGATTCAGCTTCCTAAAGAATTCTTTCGCGCAAATCGCGTACGTGTACAGTTTAGAGCAACTCCCATTCGCACGCGCTGCGAATATCAAGAAAGCTGAGTTAATAAAAAAAAATAATATACTTATATATACGAGTAATAATAATATTTTTCCATTCGAATGTAGTATAGTGTGTGTATAGATGTGTTTTGTAATATTGTATGTATGTACTTAATGTATATTTAATATATTCGTAAATATTTCTGAACAAAGCCAAATGAACGAAAGAAAAAGATTTACAAGCATTTAATAAATATAATAAATTAACGAATTAATAAGTCAAGTACAAAAGTACGATATACAACTTCAAGTAAATGATAATGAAGCAGAATGAACGAACAATGTTGGTGTGGTGTGACCATTCATATACTCGTAGTAAGGAGATATGTTTAAAATACATATAAAAGATAACGTTTAAAGTTTTAAGCTCAAACACAAAACCCAATTGAAATCAAAGATTTTGTAAAATTTATTCTTTACAGGCCTAGAAATTTTCTGCGAAAAACCCATTTTCATGCAAACAATAAAAAAATAAAATAAAATACATATGTACATGTGCGCAAAACAACAAATTCCGAAATGATGTTATTGAGAATAATACAAATTTGTTTCCTGTAAAAATAATTAAATTAATTCAGAATACAGTCGTAAAGCAACTCTGGGGCTGGAGAACAACTCTCGTGTCATCGTGATTATTATTTCTTAAGTGCGGTCAAGCTCAGAGCTCAGAGCTGCCAGATATAGCGGTTATTATCTTGGCGAATTTTTATCTACTATGGCGACTAAATTTTTCGTTTGGCGACTGACGATTTAAAAATCATGTGGCGAAATAGTTGCCTATTTTTACATACTTTGTATTTTAATGCTCAAATAATTTATATGTGTCGAAAAAATCGTCGATATCTATCGAAATGAATGAATTATGAAGCGTGCATGCTATTTTCTACTACAAAAGTATTTTCCTCAAAAATTTTAAACGAAATAATTTTGAAAATGCAGATAACTTCTGGCTTAGGGTAAATGCAGCTATTGATAGATCGGAATATTTCCCACCATCAAATGCAACAGATTATGGCTCCGAATTCGAAGCGTAGCTAAAGAATACAGAAATAATTTAACACCAGAAGAAATAAATTATTTAAAAGAAAATTGTCCGACATAGAACTTTTGAAGGAAATTTAGTGCCGCTTTTCAATAAAAAAAAAATGCGGTAATCCACTGCTATTCCAAGCAAGGTTTTCCGTCATTCATGATTCGTAAAAAACCTTTATGAGCACAAAAGTTTCAGCAGGTGAGTATGATATTCAATAAGCAAAGTTGTGCCATACGAGTATTAATTAAAGAGATTATTATATCAATGAACAAATACTTAGGAATTTATTTGCTTTTTGGCCTCACGTTGATAACACAATGATGACACAACGGGTACATTTCATCTTAAAGAATTATCTTTGGCTGTATTCAACGCTTGCGTAGAAGGAGTATTTTCCATAATGAATAATACCAAAACACGTTCGCTATATAAAGTGCAAAATAGACTTCTTGATGGATCAATAAGAATAAGAATGTATATAAGATCTGTTGCAATACGTCTGAGCCAACGGAAAACATGTTGAAAAAATCCCTCAAAACTCTGAGTTTTTTGCTACGTTGTGTTACACTATATTGCCTTTCAACTCGGAAATCTGAGTTTTCGCCAATCCAAACAGGCCCTTATAGACTTCTCAATATGTGCTTTTAGCTACTTGTAAAGAAAGCTTTTTAAGCAGACATATGTATGTTATTTTATTTTATTCATTTATAATACTACGGCCGTAGGGCCAATAATCCTATTAAATAAATATAATACATATGAATTAAAAGGATTAAAAGAAAAAAAAATTATATTAATACAAAACTATGAAAAATTATTTGGGGATACTTTTAGGAATTTGTTGTCTCCTTAAGATTATACAAAAAATATTTTTAGCGAACTTTGATGGTTAGTTTGGCGCTGGAGGTGGGACAAAATCTGACAACCCTGGACAGGCACATTGTTATTGTTTGGCCATCGAGAGTTTTGCGTCTCGCTCTGACTGGTTAACTGTTTGCCTCAACTAACTGTATTAATTTTTTTTTTAGTTTTTTTTTGAGATATTTCATTAATAACCATGCGGCAACTTCTCATGTGAAGGCATAAATCGTTATAGTTAGCTACAGCGCCGCTGCAAATTATTGTGAACACCATCGTGGGTCCATACTTTGCATTTTTTAGTTTGCAAATTTATTTGCAACTGTATAGTTAAATAAATAAATAATTTGTATTTAAAACCAAAAGGCAACTCAAAAACAATTTCTCTTAAAGAAATCATAGATCACACGACCTCTCGGCACTTCCCGGAGGTTAATGGTTGTTTGAGAACAATGATATGTTAAACAGACTTGTCACAGAATAATTGTAAAACTATTTTGCCGGTCAGCAGAATTTTTCAAATCAGGGGAAGTCAGAGTACTTTAATTCGATACTAAGTAAGAGTTTTATAACTGGGAAAATTTAACAGTCGTTTCATCGCCTCGTGTTGTGTTTTTAACTTAACTACGAATTAATATATTATTGTGTATTATTAAAATGAAATCTCTTAAGACTTACTTTCTTAAGACTTACTTTCGTCTAAAGAAGGGGAAACTGTTCTCAAAAATGCATTTAACTTTTTAGATATTCACATGTTAACAATTAAGTACTCGTAACAAAATCCGTAAATATTGTAAATGATCAAAAACGTAATTAAATTATAATAAAAATTGATTAAATGTCAAAAATGTAAACATATTGCGTTAAGCATATTAAGCCTATTAAGCATATTTGTGTATATTTTTTTTACCAAAATAGAAGAAATGTTTTCAAGGTAAGTTATTCTACACAGAAAATAAATTTATTTAGCAGGCATTCATGGCCAGCCAGAAAAAAAAAAGTTATCAGCTGCGCTGCCAATTTCACCTGTTATGAATTCGCCTTGAAATATTGTGTTTCCTTCAAATAAAATAAACAAACTTGAGAGCCAATATCAAGATATATCTTTATTTGGAAACAAAAAAGCTTTATTTAAAACATTTGGTGTAATACTTGAGTATTTTGTATCGGTATTTCTATTTGTATTTATAGGTACACACAAGGCAGCTTTATACAGGTAGTGGCAGAATTACAATAAACACAACACCAACAAACATCAACATGTATTTTGTTGGTGTTGTATTTATTGTAATTCTGCCACTAGCTGTATAAAGCTGCCTTGGGTACACAGTTTCCATACAAGTCTTAGCAAAATTTTTTTGGAAATATCTCCTAAAGAAAACAGTTTAAAAGCAATTTGAATAAATTTTTGGCACAATATAAATGATAGTACTCTTAATAATTCTGCATTGTTACATCGAAAAGCTCATTTTTTTAAAATATGAATATGTTGCAATAAAGGAGCGATATGTAGAAAAATGTTATTATTATTGGATGGGATGTGGCCCTCATTGGCTACTTGCACTGTGACCAGTGTTGTGCGTCCTCTTGCCCCACTAAGGGTTAAGTATGTCAAGCGAACAGACAAGTTCCTTCATTGGCAGTGATACTAATTCGGGCAACATTTATTTCTATTATTTTTATAATTTATTTTAGTTTTGTTTCTTAAGAATTTGTACCATCAATTTTTAATTGTATTTAACATTTACAAATAATACACATCCTCACTTTTTATTGTTTGTGAAAAGGAAGGAAGCGTTAAATTTGCATTACATTGCACTAATTACATCAGAAATCATTGAGGAGAAAGCTAAACTTCAATCTATAAAAATTTATGGATCAAATGTTTAATTTGAAGCAAGTAATGGATGGATTGAAAATGTTCAATCACGATATGAAACAAACTTTTTTAAATTTCCGAGGAAGCACTTTCAAATGACTCTTTCGCAGGCTAACCCGTTATTTAAGGTATCGACGCAAATATGGTGGAGATGAAAACAACATTTTCCTAAACAGCAATTTTTGGAGGATATTTTAAAATTTACAAGCCTGAGGAATATTACGTACAAAAGTAAAAATTAAACCAAACATCCTAGATGAAAATATCTAAATATTTGTGCATTTTTCTCACATCTCGAAAATTTGGACATTTCAATATTTTGGACACCACATGGTTTTTAATTGTCCGGATTATCGAGATTATAATGTATTAAAAAGAAAAAATGATAAATAAATATAATTTAAATTTTCGCTAATGCTGCTTTAGCGAAAATTTAAATTATATTGGTCCGCCATCCGGTTCCGTGGAGAGTTGTATGAAAAAGTGGACTGAATTTAGAAAAACTCGTTATAAACATTTATAATACATTATTTTGTAAGATATTTTTTGTTAGAGAGTGCATATATTTTCACTTGCTGTCTCAGCTGATTTTTTATAGCATTCATTTAATGCTTGAGTTTCCTCTCTCTATTCAGCGGATGAGTAAAATGAGAATAAAAAAACAAAAATTAGAGATATATCGTATTAAAGTGTATAACAATTTGAAAGTGAAAATTAGATATCGGATTCTTAATTAAAATTAATTATTATAAATACCGCTAGTTCTGAGACAGCATACGCTGTACAAACAATGCGGGCAATTAACAAAAATGCATATGTGATTCAATATGAGATGAATATAGATAGAAAATAATTAAATGCTCGGTGGCTTAGTGGTTAAAGCAGTAGATCATGATATACGTCATGACCCGAGTTCAAATCCCAGTGGGTGCTGATGAGTAGTGTAGCGACTACGAAACAGCTAGATGTCCCCCAGCTAAAGATTTGATTATTATTTTTCTTGTCTTCTTCAATCAATAATTATTGATCACAGCAAATTTGTATTGTAAAAAATCCTTTTTAACAAAAAAACTGACGAAAGGAAAAACTTGAACTAAAACCTGATGTACATATGTACAAACCAAAAAATTTTAATTTAAAAAATTATAAAGTTCAACAAGAATTTAACAAATTAAAATTAATTATTATTTCTTCAATATTTCATTTTTAATAAATTGCGAGTAAGAGAAATAAAAAAAGATAAAACAAGACTTTTAAATACGTTTGGAAATATTTAGAGTATAACCAGCAAAATTTTATTTGCTTTGCTTTACTCATATTCTACAAGCACGAATAAATACAAATACTCTGCGAATATAAAGCGAGTACGGCTTGTATTTGCTTCTTGTTTGCTGTGATCGGCATTTGTACTTTTAGCTTTATGCTGCGAATATTTAAAAGAGCAAATTTATTTGAATTCAAATATATGTATTTCATGCTAAACCCTAGTTGGTTTTACAGCAAAACAGATCGAAACAGATAGAATAAAAGATTGATCTGATAACCGAAGTTAAAAATTTCACTTAACAAAACTTTTAAGGGATTACTTAAAGTGAGTTGTTTTAAGCTTTTAGAACTTGTGAAACAACAAACAGTTTGAGAGCTTAGAACGATGCAAACATGTTTATTAAAATATATTATTGGACCAAATGATAAGCAAGATCGCTGAGGAATCCGAAATGAAAAAAATTTATTCAATGAGGCGGAAAATGCAAAAAATATTTACGTATATATACGCAGTCGTATGTAGTTAATAAATTTTTTAAACAATTTTCAAATTTGAAAAGTAAAATTCACAAAATAGCTGCAGAAATTTGCTGGACAAAGTTCAGCCTTTTAAAGCAAATAATCCTTAAAAAACAAGCAAAAATCATTTCTACTTAAACTTGTTTAAGTGACACTTCCCAGATGTGTAGTTGTTTTGTAGAGAACATAAAAACTTTAAAAAGATTATCAAATAAACCATTTAAACTTTCGCAGTAAAATTGCAGCTATAAAACGCTTGCTTACTACATTGCCGCAAACTCCACAGACGAAGCAGTCCAACAAAACAAATTTAACACAAACACAAAAACTCAACTCATACAAACAAAACAAATTAGTTTCGAGCAAAAACTGAAGGCATTGTGTAAATGATTAAGGAGATGGTGCTAAACGAGAAACCACTAGACTGAGACTTTTAAATTGTGGTTAAGCAAAATTTATAGAAGAACAAGAAGAGAATAAAGAAAAAACGCTATAAGAAAATAAAAGAAGCGGTTACAAAGTAGAAGTAAACAAACTTTAGATGCAAAACTAAGAACTTAAAGCTGGATTGAAACTTAACCGAATATCCCATTAAATATGAAGATACTAAATGCTGGAACATTCGACTCAAAAATGTGTTTCAGATGATAGAGTAATGATGTTAATATTGTTGTAAGAAATAAAGAAAGCCGTGGGTGATAGACGGTGTTTTATCATTTGTTTTTGAGTGAATGCTCACCGCACCAGAACTGTTTTGCACTTGTGCTTAAATGCTTTAACGATTTCAGACTTTTTATAATAAATAAATTTTTCAGATGAGAGAGAATAAAAAAGGCACTTTTATTTATTATATAGAAAATTTATATACACGAATTAACTGATTGATTCTAAAGGGTCTTACCGTTACAAAATTCCAGAGTTTTGCTTTGTGGGCAATATACTCGTGTCTGCGTTAATAAAATTTGTGTGTTCGGAAAAGCTTCGATCACTGCAGTGCATCTGAAGTGCAGAACGTTGGAGAAAGTAAAAGTTGGCAGCACTGCAAATGTCTTGACTTCTTAAATGCACCAGTACAAAATGTTATGCGTAAAAATATCCATCGCACATTACAAAAAAGATTGAGACTATTGATGGGTAGAAATTAAATTTGTTGTTTACGGACCATTTGATCAGAAATTCATTTGGAAGGAAGAAAATGTATCTATTCATAATGCTCTAACATTTGAGATTATAAGCAAAGTATTGTTTATATTAGTTTAGCTCATTACTGTCAAACAATTTGCATCGGCATCGCATTCTAAACACAGATGCTCATCAAATGTATTTTCGATCCAGCCTTTTCTAATCATTATTTTGCAAGGTAATGAATTACATAGTAAGAACATTCAAAATAAATTAATGACGAACATATAAAGTAAACACGAACGGCAAGATATATAACACAGGACGTGTTACACAGAACGGAGGACAAAACACTACATGTATATAAAACAAATGTCAACAGAAAAACTCAGCTCTCTACACATAAAAAACAAACGAATTTCACGAGTATATACATATATATATATATATATATATATATATATATATATATATATATATATATATATATATATATATATATATATATATATATATATATATATATATATATATATATATATATATATATATATATATATATATATATATATACGTTTGTCTCATTGTGCTGAAAGAGGGCTTTCGCCCAAAACAACTTTCACAGGTAGTGGTACAATACAACACCAAAATAATCATACGTACATACATATATAAAAGCAATAACGTCTATGTGATATCGTCCGAAGTTATATACCAGGTAAATAAAATGTTGAAATGTTTTTGGTAAAAACGCAAGACCGCTGCGCTCTTGAGTTCACTTCATCATGCCTTGGTGACGCCTAAACTTGGCATTTTATTTAACTTTTTACCAATTGAACAAATATCGGTTATAATTGTTTACTTTTATTTTAGTGCAGCAGATGGAATTTCAAAGTAATTCTTCTTTGGTTTAACGAGTACGTACGTAAAGCACTAAATTCTGTTGAAACCGGTAATCGTATTGCAAGCGATTTGTTGGTGGATTAGTTTCTCGCTGTGTGTCCAGCTTTAATTAAATATTCTTAAAATAAATTTTAAAAAAGAAATAAAAAAAAACAACAAGCCACAAAGAAAGCGGAATAATTAAGTGATTTAAGTTCAACAATTATTATGCGAAAAGTTTTTAAAAATACACAAAAAATATGCTAAAATTTTATCGAAAAAGAAAAACAAATACATCGCATTGCTTTTATAAGTATGTATGTATGCATAAAAGCGTATGAAAATATTTAAATACACAAAGAGGAAATGCACAAACTATTTAATACATTTAAACATTCACACGAACGGAAACGGAATGGAGCCAAAACAATCTGCGGTTAATTTTTTCATTGTTTTTGTGTTTTAACAAAATTTTTAACACTTAAATGAATGCTAGTGAAGTGAAGTGAAGTGAAGAGAAGTCTGTTCGCTTCTGCTGCTGTTGTACATTTTTATCAACAACTCCACCAACCACATGAAACACACCACAATAATAAGTATTTTTTCTATGAACAAAACGAAAAAAAGGCAAATAACAATAAACACACACACACACTCACACCCATGCGAAGAAACAATTAAAACTCAAGAAATAAGTAGGTAAAGTGTTCTGCGAGTATTTTTGTTTGCGTTTTGTTGAATGGTTAGAATGTTTGTTAAACAGAATTGAAGAACTTACAAAAAAATTATAATAATGAGAACCAAATTTTTTGTTTAGTTGTAATTTTATTATGCAATACAGTTTTTAAATTTTTTGCTTTTTTATTCTAGAAAAAAGAGCTGATTAAACGCAATAAGGTTAACAAATTGATTTCTTTATAACTATCAGGCTTAAATGTACAAAACTTGGGGGTTTCCTACACGAACTACATCATACTTTATCTAGATATCATAAATGTCTAACACAGTCAATCAAATTTGTGCATTTAAATTAGATTTTTGGACTTTGCACATTTGTACACCAGTTTACTTCAAGTATTTTCTAGGTTGTCGCTCTTAAAAACACTTGATATCTGTAATAAAAAATAAAATTTGCATATCTATAATTAATATAAAAACATAAAACTATAAATTTAATTAAATTTTAAAAACCCAATTAATCATCTTAAAAATGACGGTGTAGCAATATCGCTATATATATATATATATATATATATATATATATATATATATATATATATATATATATATATATATATATATATATATATATATATATATATATATATATATATATATATATATATATATATATATATATATATATATATATATATATATATATATATATATATATATATATATATATATATATATATATATATATATATATATATATATATATATATATATATATATATATCTCAAATTCTTACATATTATTAAGAGTTTTCTTTTTATGTACATATGTATGTAAGATGTATTAAACTGTATCGATTTAATTCAAATTAATTGAGACCATTAAACACAGATTTGTCTTCTGTGTCTTAAAATTATTGTTTATAATTGTTCCCTACTTTTATTGTTTTGCTGACAAACGAAAAGAGAGCGTTTGAAACAGTTGTTAATTGATTTATTCATTTTTTTTTTGTGCTGTTGTTTTTATTTGGTTTTCTGTTAAAAAAAAGTTATTTCTCTTCTTCAATTTTAATGCTATTCTGAAGGGTAACTTCATTACATTAAACGGATTCAATTTGCCTTATTTTGTTTATTTATTTTTTCTCTCTTAATTTTTCGCTTTTGTGCACAATTGGTTTTAACTTGCTTTTATGCTTTGTGCTTGTTGTTGTTGTTGTAGTTGTTTTTCTTTCTATTATTGTATTACTGTGCTGTCAATTTAATGATGTTGTTTTATCTTAGATATTGAAAAGGGTTCAATTTAAGTAGTACAGTCATTTATTTATAGTAAATTTTTTTTATCTAATTAAATTTGTGTTTTATATTATATGCAGCATACTCCTACATACACATACATACATATGTATGTTAAGTGTCACGTTTTTACATTGCCCGGATTCGCAAGCCCAGTTGTATCTGAATAGACAATTTCAAGCACAATCGAAGGAAAGGTAGGTAGGATAAGTTCTTAGGTTGGGCTCTTCAGAAGTGAAAGAAAACTGTGAAATAAATTAAAAAAAAACAATAGGTTGATATGTTCATGATTTCATTCCTTTATTTAGTTTTAGTCCTTAGAGTAAAGATATCTTATTTCGGTAAAGTGGAAAATCTGGCTTAGCTTTTATAGTGCTTATATAGCAAAAAAAAAATCAAAGTTTTTATACTCATACTCATACACATGCATATACAAGTCACAAATGTTGCCCATAATTTCAATAAAGGATCTTTCAGACTTCTTTTACACTTTGTATTGAGACTTGTCAAATAATGAAATAATACGTGCAACTGGGATAGTGTGAACGTTAAGTGTCCTGAAAATGAAAATGGAGACAGTAAGAGATTTGACATCCTATAAATTTGTTAGTACAATAAGATTTTCCACCGGCATTTTTAATAAAAACACATAATAATATTAAAATCAGCTGTTGACTATATGAACAAAAAATGGTCTTTAGTTTATATTTGGATTTCTCGTATTATTTCAGGTGTGATGAATGGTAAAATATAGAATGGTACATCAAATTTTTTCACAGTCGTAATTAATCTTATAAGATTACTGTCTCACAAAACACAATGAAAAACATAAGATTTCTACAAGGTGGTGCAAAATAATCCTCCAATTTTTTGTTTTGAATAACCTTTTTACTTAATAAAAAAAATATTGTGAATATTGGACCTGTACAATTTCTTGTGTTAATTGGAAAATGTGATATCAAGCAAGTGTCTGCGGCTAGTGTTATTACACGTTTGTACCCTATTTGTTGCATTTTCCATAACTTTTCGTAAAATATTTCTTCTAAAATAACCTATCGAATATTCGGCTTAAGGACTGCAATTGTCTGGTGCTTTTTGCCATAAGCCCGCAACTTCAAATAACCCCAAAAAAAGAAGTATGGGGTAGTCAAATCGGGTTATCTTGCTGGCTGTGCTAAATCGCCAAAATGGGGGATTACGCGACCAGGAAATGCTTTCTTCACAATATCCATTGTAGCTACTACTGTGTGTGCAGTTGCTCCACCTTGTTGAAGCCACATGTTCACTAATCCCCGCTCATTCGATTCAAGCAATAAGAAGTCGTTTGTCACCGACCAATTGCGTGGCAGATCGTTTGATTGATATTTCTATGTTCTCAGTAACATCAGGTGCGAAATTCTCGGCGAACGAACAAGTTCAGTGTCTGTCACGGCTTGTTGTGGTTCCAGTCTGTTCGACTCGAGCAGCTAAGCGGCCTAATTATTGTCCATTTGGCGTGACACGATTATGAAATCTAGGATGAAATTCACTGTGAGCTAACACCGAAAAAATCAACAAAAATTTTCCATGCTCTTGCGGAGTACAGCGCTGTATTTTTTATCTGTCTGTATTCTGCAGCTGTCTAGTTCACAAATGTCAAATATGTTTCACGTAAAACGCCACTTGCAAAAGATATCTTACCGATCTTACGGCAGGGTGATAAAAATAGCGCCATTTTGGTCTGTGTTAGCAGTGATCTGGCTAAGTGCTCTAGAGATTGTACCTTGAAGTCAGAATTAACAAATAAAATGATTTTAATTGAGCGACTGAAATGTAAGTAGATTTACCAGAAAAAATTACGTCTTCTTGCTGCATGTAGTTTCAAGACTCTTGATAGCAAAATCAAGATATAAATATGGACATCTGACTTGTTTTGTGATGCGTATTTTAACTTTATGTTAGAAATAGCTGATAAAAGCTGGTATAAAGTCAAGTATTCGTAAATATATCATATATTGAAAGATATGTGAAGGGTAGAAATTATCTGTGTGCAGCCGCATTTTAATTTAATTGATCTACTGTAAATAAAAAATAATGTTAGTTAAACTGTGTACAATACACATCAGTATTAAGTACATCTGCCAAAAAGAAAAAAAAAAAAAAAAGAAAAAAAAACAAAAAACAAAATACCCCACATTGAATTGAAGTCATTATTGCTTTTAAACGGTAATTTTAATGAAGGTTTCTTTAAAAAGCAAATTCATATTAATTCGAAAATTGTTTTTTTTAATTAAAATAAATTTATTAACTCTTAACAACATTCATTTATTCATTCTATTTAAACACTTGTGAGGTCAAAAAAGATTGAAATATAAGCGTAAAAATAGTTTCACTTTTGTATTTTGTTGCTTTCATGTGGAAAAGCTCTAACTCGCATTTTTCTCTTATTTGAGTTATTTTGTGATTTTAATATAGTTCGCATAAACACACTTCGCCATAAAGATTTAAGGAAACAGCTTCATTGGTGAAATGTTTACAATCACAATTATACAATTGCATGTTGTTTTTTCCTTCGCCTGCAAAGTTGCAATTATGCTAGTTAGGGCCTTTTTCCATGAGATCAACGATTTGCATATTCATATTTACTTCAATATAAATAATTTTTTACTTGAATTCTTTTAATTATAATTTTATGTTTCTGTCAGTTTTGTGTATTTAATAACAACATGCAGACTGACAAAAATAGCAAAATCAATATAAAAGAATAATATTTAGATTGTTTTATATGTTTCGAATTGGAACAAACGAAAGTGATAAATTTCAATTAAACTCTGAATGAGTTTCTTTATCGTATAAAAACAAAGCCTGACTCACATTTGGAACTCAACGCAAAGCCGAAACGGGGTGACAAGGTTGATTGTAACCATCATGAGACAAATCGGAAAAAAAACTAAAAAAGCAAAAAGCGCTTGTGCGATTAAAAAAATTTGAACTGAGTAAAATGTTTTTTTTTAGATTTTTTTTAGTTTTCTCCTGATGTTTACAATCAATCCTGTCACCCTGTTTCAGTTTGCCGTCGAGTTCTACGTTAACCTGTATATGTAGCAAACGTGATCACTTCAACAATGCTCAGACTAAAAAAATTGGTCAAGACGGCAGACAAAATGCTATCTTATTAATTACGAGTATAATTACGGCCTTCTGCATAATCAAAATCCTTATGCTAACTAACTAGCTGCCGTTAATGTTTAAATCTAAATTTGCAATTATTTTTTATTATTGCAAATGGGCAAGAGAATGATTTTTAAGCTCATCTGGCATAACATGTATGTGAATACGCACCATTCCATTTATGATCGTTTTTAAGTATTCGTTTGATGTTTGGTGTGTGCCTGTTTTGGTCTTTACCGACTTTACCGATTTACCGATTTTGCCTACAAACTCTCAATCGCTGCCAAACCAATTCTTCTTATATTTATATGCAGGCTAGCTGGTAACATGTATGTGGGAATCTCAAACCCTGGGCTGTTTTGTTGGCCGCCAATGTACTTATTTTTTTTTTGTTTTATTTTAAAACAAAAGCTGTACGAAGTATGTTAAATATGGTTGATTTTTTTTGATGCCGCTCTGCTGTTCGTTCTCTGAAAGAATGAAATATATTGCAAAAAAAAAAAAAAAAAAAAAAAAAAATTAATTACCTGTATAATAAATATACGGCTTGTATACAATGAAAGTCATTATGTGGCTTGTCAACAGTTTATACGTTATTAATTTTCGTACTCGTATATTTATTTGAACAATTTTTTATTTGTTTTTGTATTCTGCAAATAGCAGAGCTGATGTGTACTTTTATCAAAAGCAAAAATTGATATTTTTATATGCTTTTAAATGATAATTTCGCAAACAACAACTTGTTCTGTGTGAAAAAAAACCAAATTTTCTAGGAAAACGGCGAAATATTCGAACTGTTTGATACTTTTAAAGCATTTTTTTGTGTGACAAACGAAAATTAGATAAATTTTAAATTTCGGATAATAAATAATTGTGATTATATTAAATTTAGATTGATTAATAATAAGTAATTTACATTTTATCTGATCTGGAAATAAGTACTCGTAAACCTATAATTAAAAGAAGAAAAAAAAAAAAAACAATAAAAACACTTGTCCTGTGTAATAATAAAATTTAACTAGAAAACATCCGATATTCAAACTATTAATTATTAGTTATTGTACGTTGCTTGATCTACTTGTCTTCTTGAATCTTTTTGACTCAAAGCAACAAACAATTATTAATACGAGTATAAGACGGGTCGAAAAACTGGCATCATGAGATAAAAATCATTAACGAAAATGCAAAATGGCAAAGACTTGGTAAAATAGAAACTAAAAACATTTTTAAGAAACCTTAAACACACCGACAAATTTATCCATTCAATTCTTCCAACAAATTTCAAAGAAAGCTATTATTATATATACTTACGTTATTTTGCATATATCACATAAACGCACTTATAGTTACGTGTAGTTGTTTGTTTGTTTTTTTTTGGTTAATAAAAACGTCGTTTTTGATCGCAAAAAAGTAAAAATTGTGTCAAAAAAAAAAAAAAAAAAAAAAAAAAAAAAAAGAAACGTTTAGTTTAATGATATTTATAATAATCAAATTGTTTGTAGTCGTTAAAGAGTTTAGCGAATACAGAATTTGCAGATATTTTTGAATTTTTTTCAATAAATACATATATAAAAATCTGCATTCTTATCTTCTTTTCATAACCATGTGAAAAAAATTTATACATATATTGATATAAACTTTGAAAGCAGTCAATATACAAAATAAGTTTATTACCAAAATCACACAAACTTCAAACCGCTTTATTTCATTGATCTATCGCACAACAAGGATATCGTTGCTAAAACATCATAAGGACACGTGTGTTAAAAAATTTAAGCTCAAATTATATTTTTCGATGTGAAACGATTATGAAGTTCAAAGGTCAAATGAAATTATTAGACCAATCTGAATGACACTTACGTATGAGGAAGAGGAAAGAGAGAGAAGTGTTCCATTTGAAGCTTTCAACGTTAAGTGGCTATTAGACGATCATTCTGCGCATGTTGCTATTGACTATCACGTCAAGTATGTCATACTTCATTATAAAAAAGTTTCGAATGTGAAGGTTGTGCTTATGATGGCGCGTGAAATAGTTTTATTATTACGATATTTCTCTTCGGGCCAATTGCTTTCAATTTTTCCAAAAGGTATATGAAAGTATGCCACAATATGGCATACTTTCATATACCTGAATTAAATATATGCACAGGTACACTGAAAGCCTATAAATTTTTTGTAATCTTCTCTACTTGTGATTATGTGAGAGTTTTTCAGTGTTTCTTGTACGGGTGGTTATTTTACTTTTTTACATAAAATGAATGTTGAAAAGTGAATGTGCTTATGACTCTAACATATTGTTCTACTTCTTATCACGATTTAAACAAAAAAAAAAAAAAAAAAGTACGAATAAATCGCCACGTGCATTGATTTTTAGCATTCCAAACTAATGTACCAGAATTTTTCGCTATTAGACGAGTGTGATGGCAGGACGGTGTACCGTTCTCACTTGCAAAGTATGATCGTCTAACACCCGTTTTATATGTGACACAAAACGCTTCTGCAGGCCGTTAAAGGCATGAAGAACAAATTCTATCGGCAATGATATGTGTTGTGCAATTCGCTTGCCAATCGACCACCAATGGATGAGCCCTGGACAATGAACACGTGTTGCATAAACATATGTGGGTTTTGTGAACAAGATCCAAGATATATAACTTCATTGAGCTGAACTGAACTGAAAAATTTATATTTGGTTTTTAAACATTTTTCAAAACCTGCAAAATGCACTTTTTACGATTACTTGAATTTTAAAGTACAGAGAGGACATATTTTATTATATAAAAATTTTGTACAACATTTACTTTTTTACATAGTTTAAAGTGCATATCTGCAGTTTTTGTGCATGTTTCATGCGCATATTCTGATAGTAACCAAACACAAACTCGACTTCCAATTATTCTTTAGCTACGTATTGTTTTTTTTTTTTCTTTTGCTTTTTAAACTACTAAAAAATTTTAAAGAATATAACAGAAATTATATTTCACTTTCAATAATTACCAAGCTGAAGATCGACATTATTTATAAGAAATTTTACTGCAAACTGCTTCAGGGATGTTGAATTTATTTATACGAAGCTCCAACTTTCGACGACTTTTCTAAGACTTGCGGCTGTATATCGGCAATAATATGGCGAATGTTGTCCTCCACGCAAGAGTAGCTAGCGTAGACTAGCGACTTCCCATAGAAAATAGTCTAGCGGCATTAAATTGCTCAATCTTGGAGGACAATTAACGAGTCCAAAACGTGAAACTGTACAGTTTTCAAACGCACCCCTTAGGAGAATCAGTAGCGTCACAAGCTGTGTGACATGTTGCACCATTTTGTTGAAACCATGAACTAAAAATTCAGTAATCATTTCTCCTTAGCAGTTACCATTCTCTGTAACTTTCTGACCTGCATCTTTTTTTAAGAGGCGTGGACCAATGATTATGACAAACCGTAAAGCATATCAAAAAGTCAGCTTTGCCAGATGTAGCGGTGTGTTAACATACACTGGAATACGCCAGTTTGGATTTAAAAACAAAAGTAAACGATATTCGCTTATGAAAGCCGAGATCAATGGGTAACCTTGGTTTGGGCCCATTCAACGAATCTACGCCTTGCTAGGTAATCTTGTCGACCAAATAGCAAACCAAAAACCAAACTTAACAGCTGACATATTGGCCACCAAATAAAAAAAGTGTTGTCAACATATATTTGTATACCTCTATAAAAAAGCCATTTAAATTGATTGAAAAAAATTTTACTGAAATTTCTTACTGTATTGGCGCGTCACTCTGTTTAATATTTGTTATTTCTGATTACTAAACGAAAAGAGAAAAAAAAAATTCATCAAAATTGTTGAGAATAAAAATAAGTAAATATAGTGAGCATTTGTGCTTAGATTTGGCAACACTCTTCGTCATTCTTTTAGAAAACAGCTGTATCAGACAAGTGACTTAAAAGAGATGCGATTTAAGAAGTGAAGCAAACGTATTCGCCTTTAAAGTGGCGTTGAGAGTTTTCACTATATTACGTGTAATTTAGTGCAAAATGCTCTGAAGCTTTTTCAATATTCTTTGAAGTCGAATGGACTTTTTGACTTGAAAATAGTTATTAAATTCGCATTTGATTTAATTGGACTCAAAATAAAATCTTCGCGTTTGCTGTTCAGTTTAAAATTTCATGACTAAACAAAGCGGCAGCCCATTACAGTGTACTATGTATTTACTATTGGTCAATATCGGTCTTGGCAAAGACAGCAATACAGATGAATTAATTTTTTTTTTTTGAGAATAATTTTTTTAAGCCCAATGGCTTCTCAATTTCTAGTTTGCTTACTTTGTGTTTAAATAGACCAATCTTCGGTTTGATGAGGAAAAGCTACTGCCATCAGCTGTTAATAGGTTTGGTGCATAAAAATTACAGCTTGGACATAAATTTGAAATGAGGGAAACTGAACTGCTACACATCCCGTGTACAGATCGTGTACACAAACATATACATGGAAATAAATATGTCAATGAAATGCCGACAGCATTTCTTTGTGAATGTTTTGAGTCAGAAATCTTTTCAAGTTGAATTTTTTTTATATTAATACGTTGATCTGTAACTTAATTTGATTTAAAATTTTTTCTTGTATGTAACGCTCATTTCAGAATGATTTTGCTCTTATTGGTGATAAATCAATTACACCTCTTCAAATAAAATCAATTCATCTCCGTTTTTTTCTTTAAGTTCTTGAATTTGGTTTCTAGTTTTCTAAAGAAAAAAATATTATAAATTCTTTATTCCTCCACGACAGAGTGTGAAGAGTGAAATAAGAAAAACTGTGAAACAAGGAAATTTAATTTCAATGTTGGGTTTTCCTTCATTATTATCTCTTTATAAATATTATTATAATTTCATAAAGTAAATAAAATTTATTTTATTACTATTTACAATTCAAACACACAACTGTAGGTTCGTACACTGAGTACCCCAGTCAGCTTTTCTTAAGTTGCTGAGAAAAGCTTTTCATAGACGTCTAAGAAAAGCTGACTGACGATCTCATTTTAAACCTTTGCAATAAATGGGAATGGCCCCTTCATATTCAAAATAAATGCATGTTCGAAATGAGAGGATATACTTCTAATTAAAGCTTTTAAGACTTGAGACTGGTGTGATATATCTTTAGGCACTTAAATGAGCTTCTGATCATAATCACCTCAATAAATACATAACTTTAACTGCTTCAGAACTCGTAAAAACTTCTTAAATACGTCAGCAAATAACACTTACATATATTTTTGGTGGACAAACTGATTCCAAGAGAATTAGCTGAATTGCTTACGAGTATGGTAATCTTAAAAGAGTAGTTTCTGTGACTTTCATCAAAATAGCTACCGAAATGCTGACATGGACATTTTTTCAACACACGTACAATTTGCATCACTTTTTGCCGTTGTTGCTGTTCATAAGTATGAAATTGTTGGTAGAAAATTGTGTGAAATACAAAAATTATATAATTGAATGTCATACCACACTGACTGCCTACACTTCTACTCTCGTAGTTTTTTTCTGGTTTTATGCGCGTTGTATAAAAAACGCTTAAACAAAAATGAAGCTGTTTCATGCAGCACCAGATCTGTAAGCAATGAATTCGCAAAATGAACATTAAACATTATTTCTCTCCGAAATATATATTCGGTATCTGAATTTTGTAACCGAAATAAATTTTGGTATTCTGATTCAAGCAAAAGCGTAATAAAATGCTCCAAAGCTTTGTACGAGTATCGCGTTTACACCACAGCGAATGCAGTACTTCGAGCGAAATATAGTTGATTTCGACAAGACTTCTGTTACACATCATCCTGTTGCTCTCATTTGAAAAAGAAAAAAATTAGCTGACCTTCAATCAACAAATCCTAATCGATGGAGGAGATTAATGGCAAAAAGCACGCAAAATGTATTGGAGAGTAAAGAAGCTACGCAGTGAGAGTATATCTTCGTGAGTGTGCATCTTCGTGATTAACTTCAAGATTTTTATAGTATACTCGTATATGAAAGGGCAGCTAAATTATGCGTCCTATGCTGCTGAATATACGAAATTGAGATTTTAGTCACCGTTGTTTAAAACCAAACATGTTTGACTTTAGTGTCCGATTTTAAGCTAGCTCCTATAGGCTAGCATGTGTAGGCAAAATTAGTTGCCGTGTGTGACTTAATTCGAAAAGGAGAAACCCATAAGATGCGGAAACTGTCTCATGTGTATGTGTAGTCATGCCATATTGTGAAACTAAGCAATTGATTGCTTCAAGGCTCTGGCCGGCAACCTTTGAACAAAATTTGTATGCAGATGAGTGTAAATGCAATTGTAAAACTAGCTTCGGCAAAAAATAGCTTCTGCAACATTATTGCGCTCGTTTTATTCATTTTCCTGTTTATTGTTCTTGTTGTTTTTGTTTCTTTGTCGCTTTTTATTATATCTTGCTGTTTATATTTACGTTTGCAAAAAAAAAAAAAAAAAAAAAATGCAATAACTAAGAAGAAAAATAAAACGAATGATTTCGTGGTGAAGTTATCAAATAAGGATAAAAATTTAATTTTCTTTTGCAATGTAAAAGGGCTTATATTAAAATATAAAAAAATAAATAAAAATAAAAAATTAAATAAAAAAATGAAAAAATTACAAAACGAAAACAGATGAATAAAATGTTTATTACTTTTTCGTTTCACAAAGCAGAAAAGTACGAAACATAAAGGCTGCATGTTTTAATAGAGAAATAAGTCAGAAATGTACACAGTACGAGTACGAGTACGAGTATATTTTTGAGGAAGGTAGGTATAAATAAAAATACTTTATGAAAATTATAAAATATTTGTGTACGAGTATGTGGCAAACTGCTACACCGTTATACGAGTATGTTTTTGCGAGTTTATCAATTTCGAAATTGAAGCAAACTTGAATCAGCCTTTAATTTCTTTATAAACAAGTCAGGAAGATAATCTAATAAAAAGTAATTTACACTGAATAGGTTTGGTCCGATGTTAAAAGGAAGCTTCAAATGTTAAAAATATTGATGTCAAACGTGATGACATATTAATGCCTTAAGGTCGGAAAACGTTTTCTGTTCGATTTTCGCAAATGCTGCTTACCAAGAGCTGGCAGTTATGCCAGGCTTGTTGTTAACTCTGTGCGCTCGTCCTCTTTTTATTAAATGGCTAAAAGTAACTCACAAACTCACATAACGTCCGTGCAAGTGCCCGGCAACGCATTTGATAGTTTGTTTCGATGTGTTTAGGGGAATGTGTGTGTCATATTTATGTACGAGTATGTATGTATTGGTAGGTATAAAATGGCAAATGTTAAATGATCTAAACCCAGTGTAGTGCATCGTCTATCACATGGTTAGTTTGCTGAGTCAATCATTTGTAAAATTAATGTTGCTTTGAATGAAAATGTCATCAAATGTAAAGGTATATTTGTACATAAATCGTATGAACATACAAACGTGCATACCTACTCGTACGTGAATGCATGTGTGCCACTAGCAAATATTGTATGTAGTGTGCTGTATACAGCAAAGTAGTTTAGATGTGCATTTTACAAACTGCCTGAATAAGTTGCTACAGATGTGTAAATGTGTGTAACAAATAATGTTTATGATTCCAACTCAATGAACAGATTAACTTTAGAGACTACTACGTACATATGTATATAGACAATTTTTTCGCTCTAAATTAAAAAAAAAAAGCAAAGAAAAAGTGTTAAAATGCTAAAAAAAAAATGGAACTATTTTAACATTCTGATAAAAACATGTCTTGGCTTTAGTGAGTGGCTAAAAGAAGTGACACAAGAAAAGATTTAGCATTAAAACGGAGACGTTGAATTTACTTTTCAAGAGTTTCTCTTGCTTTTGCCTGCAGTCATGTTGCAGGATGTGTTTTTAAGCGACACCTCATTTATTTTTGAAATCGTGTTCTCTTCTATTTTGAATTTCCTTTGGAATACTGCAGAGAAAAATGTACAATAGTTGCAGGAAGTCCGCTGAAAATGACTTGAAAAAAAAAGAAAATCTATAGTAATGAAACGATGGCTATGACAAGAAATAATGGCATTCCAAAATTGCCTTGGCAAATGCAATATTTACATTTTATTTAGTATTTTGTAAACATTTAAAATTTGTTTCTTGAATAAAAATATCCTTTTCCTTTTTTATGTTTAGTAAAACAAAGTTTGGTTCAAGGTTCTTTCTACTTTATTTTTCGTAAAGTTCTCCTGGCCATTGTTATGAACAACTTCCATTTTTACTTCTTGAGCGACTATTCAGAATTTAAGCTTGGCTAAAAAAAGTAACTCCATCTTTTATTTCAGGTCTAAAGATTTCTTTCTGTTTTATTTAAAATTAAAAAAAACTTAGTCAGACTCTTAAGGCTGCTAGGATTGACAGCGAAGATGAGTTGCCCAAATTATGTGATTTTAAAAATGCTAAGAAATTCAACTACAATCAATCAGTCTACACAGTCTCGACAGCTCCATACACAATTAAATGCCGATAGAAAAGTAAAAATGCATAATATAGAATTTCTTATCGTAGTGCAAGAGCATTGAGAGAGAACATTTTTATTGGAGCCCAAAAATATAAAAACAAATCGCAAATCAAAAATTTTCATATGCTGGAAATCGCGCGTTTTTATTAAACACTAATATAGAAAACAAAAATAACAGCCATCAAATAAGAACAGTGTACTGGCAAAGTTAAAAATTTAAATAGCTCATGATTTTAAAAGGCCAGCGTTTTTTCCAATCCTCGAAACACATCTGAAACGTGCTTTCGATGTTGCTTTTATCTGTTCAATCGTATGAAAATGCTTTCCTTTCGTCGATGTCTTCAGCATCGACGCACAAGCATCGATGTGTGAGCTGATGCGTTATCATGGTGCAAAATCCATGATTGTTTTTTCCACAATTCTGTGCGTTTCTGACGAATTGATTCACGCAAACGGCGCATAAATTATTGACCGTACGACCTTATGGCAAGAATTCATGATGCACTATGCCATTGTAGTCCTTAAACCGGTTATACCACAATCAAACTCGTGTTCAGCAGATAGTAGACTCGCCAAACGCCACAGTGAACATTTCTAATGTTCTTGCGAATTTAATTTAATCCAAAATGGCCGATGTTGGCAAAATACTCGTATATAACAAACATATGTATGAACATAAAAAGAAACTGCGAAAATCGAACATACGTAACTCATGAAATTTTAAAAGAACGATTATTTCTATTATCACACCTCGTATATACTTTATATTAAATGGCATCTAGAAGTCAGTCACTTCTTTGCTTACAAGTTGAAATATTTTCGAGACTTAAATTTGCATCTTCTTTTTACTGAAATGCGGGTTTGAGTACAAGAATGGAGTGTTCATTGTTCTAAAAGTCTCGTAAGCTGAGTCTCTTACATAATATAATTGCGAATGTTTGCACTGTCAAATGGAACTTTACGAGCATATTCACATCACAAATTTATATCAGAAGTGAATCTCTATGAGTAAGCAAATAAGCAGCAGATATCCACAACAACATTTGATGGGTACTTTATTAATTACACAAGTATTAATTTAATAAAAAGATTTGTGCTTCTAAACTTCAGGTTTAATGGGCACCAAAAAATCGAAATTCTTTGAACAGACCGCTTAAAAATGGCAACAAAATTCATTTGTTTTTGTTTTTAATTATGTAACATCTTACAAAAGTGTTCAACTTGCTAGCTTTCAATTTAGAGAGTAGACAAGTTTATATGGATTTGTGCGCACACACGCTTTCATAAGTTCATTTCAAACGGAACTGACATTATATATAAATGCGTGTGTATGTATATGTGTATGTGTGCATGCTTGTGTATGTATATATACACACGTTTACACATAAGTAGTATTTAATGCAATTTTATATTAATGCGGCAACTGTCATTATAAATTATTAACTCTAAAATGAAATTCTACAATATGTTGACAGTTTATTTAATTAGTTTAATAACACTGTACGAGTAAAAGATGCAGCATTAGCTTGCGTCACATAAAGCTTATTTAATAACTGCATGTTTTTTTTTTATTTTGTGTTTTGCTGTTTCTTCTGAAAAGAAATTATTGCAAAATATAATGTGCAAAGTTAAAAACACAATTTTTTTTTGCAGATGAAAACGCAAGAGAACGAAATAATAAATACTTCTACCATCAAATCTTGTTGTCTAGTATATTAAATGTTTTGTGTTCGGTATAAAATTGATAAATCTTGACTTTTTTCAATCGTGAGTCAACAACTAAACAATAGTATAGGGTGTTTTTTTAAGCCCGATAGAACTTGAAATTGTAAAAAATAACACAAAAAATTAAATTGTAATCAAAATTTTTTTTTATTCGAAAGATCAATACGTGACATTAACATTTGAAAATGATTTCGGGCATATGGGCACCGCGGCTGTTCTTGACGAAGCGCATTCTGGACGTCCAATTTTGGGCCACTTTTTCGAGCACTGCTGGCCGTATGTCACGAACAACACGAACAATGCTGGCCTCCAAGGCGTCAATTGTTGCTGGTTTATCAGCATAAACCAGTGACTTCACGTAGCCCCACAGGAAATAATCAAGAGGTGTCAAATCGCACGACCTTGGAGGCCAATTGACAGGTCCATTTCTCGAAATCAACTTATCGCCAAATTTTGATTTCAGTAAGTCGATGGTTGCGTTCGCCGTATGGCACGTAGCGCCATCCTGTTGAAACCACATCTCCTCCGGATCAATGTCATCCATATTTTCAAACAAAAAATCATTGATGATGGTGCGGTAACGATCTCCATTGACCGTAACGCGAGCTCAGGCCTCATTTTTGAAGAAATAAGGTCCGATGATGCCACCAGCATGAAAACCGCACCAAACAGTGCATTTTTCTGGATGTAATGGAGTCTGTAGGGTCTCTTGTGGATTGGTCTCACTCCATATGCGGCAAAAATCTATCCACAGTTCGACGAATGGCTTGTTCAGATGGACGATTATGTACGCCATACAAATGACGAAGTCGTCTATAAGTTGCGCGAATCGACGACTGATTTTCAAAGTAAATTTGGATAATTTCGTAGCGTTGTTCAAGCGTGAGTCTATTCATGATGATTTGTCAGAGTATACTGAAACAAATAAAAAAAATGTTTCATCAAAATTTAATTTTTTGTGTTACTTTTTACAATTTAAAGTTCTATCTAGCTTAAAAAAACACCCTTTAACAGGTAATGTCCTTCCAAGCAGAAGAAAATAAACGTTCGCAGAAGAGCCAAAATTCTACCATAAAACAAGAATGGGTTAAAGATGAAGTTATGTGGTAGTTAAGCCTTTGAGAAGTGAAGAATTCCAGATAGATATGTTTTCCCAATAATAATATTTGGCTGCTGTTAGGTTTCCGCAAATTAGTCAAACTTATACTTATTATATATAATATATCATATTATTTATATATATATATATATATATATATATATATATATATATATATATATATATATATATATATATATATATATATATATATATATATATATATATATATATATATATATATATATATATATATATATATATATATATATATATATATATATATATATATATATATATATATATATATATATATATATATATATATATATATAAAATTAAAATAAAAACACTCTGGCATAAGTTTATCGTACCCTAAATACGAAAGGGCCACAACTCTAAATACATACTAAAATTTTTCGGGGAGAAATAAGACTGTTTATGTAAAATTGATTGTAATATTTAAAGAAAATATTCTTCTATTATGAAAAACTTCAACATTGAAGAAGGTTCTGCTATAAGCTTTTCAATTTTATGTTATGTTTGCGAAACCATAAAAAAACTGACTTTTATGGAACAAAGTCAGTTTTGAAGAGTTTTGAGTTGTGACAATTTTGTATTTAGGGTGCGATATGTATACGGTTGTGAGCATCTGCTAATTACAAAGTTCGTTTGCAGCAGATTTTCTTATGAACTTCATACATATGCACATGCATATTTGTTTTGTAAAGAAAAAAAAAAAAAAAAAAAAAATTTATATTAAAAGGTAAGATTTAATTTCCCATGAGTTCATCATTTACACAATATGCGCTTTCATTATATCATGTCAGGAGGGTTTGTTGGCTTTTGCAGTGTTTGACAAAAATTTGTTACACAAGATAAAAGTGAGTCAAGCGAACAAAAGATATAGTTTTATTTGAAAGTGCGCAGAAAGAACACTATTATTTTTTTATCATTAATGCGAATTATACATAATTCAGGAAACAAAATTAATGTTAATGCTAATTTAAAATATAATTTTTTCCTACAAGCGGTTGCAATAACAATATCAGTGGTAACGTTATTTCGAAGCCAACATTTGTTTATATTGTTTATATTATAAATCTTATAATTTTTTTAATTTTGAGACAGCGGATGTTTAGGATTAAAAATATTGAAAGTGTTTCTTTGAATTCTATTTGACATAGATTCGATTTCGAAAAGTGTGAAAACGCTAAGAACAAACAAATACTTTTGTTTTTTCAGTTTGCTAAAGATTGCTTTTAATTAAACATATTCACGGTTACACTAAAAGCACACAAGTTTTTGAAATTTCATCTACTCTGGTTCTTATACGGATTGTTATTGCTACTTGTTCACATACAATGACTATGAATCAAGGAACTGCTACTGTGACTAACATAATTGTTTACATTTGTATTACTAGTCGTTAATTAAACAAAATAAAAAGTTTGAAAAAAAAAAATGCCACGTGAGTTGGCGAACTATGAGGGCAGACTGATATTCCTTAACCCAAATTCATTGATTAGTTTATGTGTTGTAGTCGTTTGAAGTAAGTAACTTTTGTGTTTCTTGAAAAATGGAGAAAAGTGAATTTCGTGCACTATTATTTGACAATGAAATGGAAAAATTGACAAAATATAAGCTCGATAAACATTACGGTGGTGAGCTTGCTTCATCAGATTACATGGTAAAACATTGGATTGCTGAATTTAAATACGGCCGAACAAGCACTGCAACAATACCATCAGCAGAGAAGAAGAAAATATCATCCTATAATCATCATCATCCTATATCATCATATAAACGTGTGTTCAACATTTTGCATAAACATTTGCATATGAAAAAGCTATCGGCAAGATGGCCGCCGCGCATACTCAGTGTCGAACCAAACGAGTTGGAGAGACCATTTCACAGCGGTGTTTGGGCATGGCAAAGCGTAATTCTGTTGAGTTTTGGAGTCGATTAATAAATGTTGATAAAACGAGGGTCCAACGCTACACACCTGACACCAAAAAGCAATGGAAACAATGGGTGTAAGTTGGTTGAAGTGGTCCCAAGAAGGCGAACACAGTGAAATCGGCTGGCAAAGTTATGCTCACTGTATTTTAGGATACACGCATAATGTTGCTCATCGATTATCTTGCAAAAGAGTCCATAATTACGGGAAAGTATTATCGTATATTATTGGATCAATTGATTGACGTAATTAAGAAAAAACGACCATATTTAAGGATGAAAAAATGGGTCTGCCTTTGATACAACGCACCGGTTCACACAGCATTAGATACGATGCTAAGATTACGTGAAATACACTTTGCTTTATGTGATCGTCCACCTTATAGTCCAGATTTAGCTCTTAGTAACTTTTTCCTGTTGCCATGCTCGTAGGAAAAAGATTCATCTCAAGCGAAGGAGTGATTACCGGAACTAATGCGTTTTTTGCGAGGTTCCCAAAATCTTATTATTCAGATAGTGTAAAAAGGTTGGATTATCATCTCGCTAAGTGTATTGCGCTAAAAGGAGACTATGTAAAAAAATAACTGGTGTTTGAAAAAAATGTCTGTGTGTGTGTATGTGGAGTGTTACTTGCGTTTATGCTCGCTCTACAAAGCATCAGACAATTGCGCTCTAAGTTCATACAATTCGTTGTTTGACTTAAAAAATAAATATATATTTTTTGCTTGAGTGTGATACTCAGAGTAAAGCAAAACAGCAGCATACAATATAATATTATTATTTGTGCAGAAATTAATGCGTAACATCTTGGTAAAACTCTTTTCACAGTACTAATACACACCTGTACTCGTATATCACATATTACTTATTATCAAAAGTCTCCCTCATTTAGCACTTGGATCTCATCAATTGCTTAAGAGCTCAACATAATACTTTTTTTTTTAAGGATTTTCGTACTTACAACACAATTCTGGGCCCAATTTAAAATTTTAAGTATTGCCTAAGATTTGATATTGCACTATGCAACCTGCTAACTTCATTTTCTTAGCCATGACATGTAAAATGCTATTTAAACACAAACACACACCACACTACATCCACACAAGTTTTTATTTACACTTCCAAACAGTGTGAATTTATATCATAAATACAATAATAAGCATAAAATGTTGGAAAAACGGAAATCTGCCACAGTCATAATAACAATTTCATGTGTGGCTGTTAGTGAATTTATTCTATTAAAATGTTTCCACACACATTTATGGCTAAATGGAGAAGACTATTAAATAAAACAGTGAAAGGATATCGCAATAATTGAACCGCATGTGGCTTAAAGTATTATGGATTTTTAAATAACCGACATGAGGTAGAAATATAAAATTTTATTGAAACTTAATTTGAGAATAAGCGTGCAAAAAAGCAAGAACTTTTTTTTTTGTTGTTGCTCAAGTAAAATGAAAAAAAAGATATAAATAGTACTTTTAATTGCTGTGTAAACTACATCAAATACACTCTTAGAGTTTTTCTGTTAAACAATTGTGCAGTTGTTTTTGCCAAAACATATTTAGACAATACCAGCAGAACGTTAAAAAACCGACAAAAACAAGACTCGGAAAAAGTTGTAATGACCAGAACAGCTTACAGTTTTCAGATTTCATATTACAACAGATTATAATGGGACAAAAAAAAAAGAACAAAAGTTTTTAAAAGAGACGAAAATTATTTTGGGAAAAAAACGCGAAATATGTACGTATAGTCATGTCCATACTTGAAATTGTTGTCAAAAACACTTAAAAACCATTTGCAACACATTTCATACTTGAACTAAACCCATAGGAAAGCAATGTATTTTGGAAAATTCGTTCCAAGGCACACACGAGTTCTTACAAGTGTTGTTGTTGCCCGCAGCAATGATGAAACTTAATGCAGTCTTAGCTGAAAAAATTTATAGAGACTCAAGGAGAAAAAAAGAATTATAACTTTAAACTTTTGTGGCCTTTTTCCTCCAAAAAATAAAATAAAGCGAAGCAAACTTACAAAATAAAAGGCAGCATCTTATTCCAAAACCGCTTTACTAGGTTATAAACTTAACTTAAGAGTTTAGCAAAATTGAAATAGTAATTTTTGCATAACTGTCTTTGCCAACAAACAAAATTTCTGCAGAGTATCCAACATTTCTACTTACACACCCATACACACACACACACACACACACACACACACACAAATGTTTTAACTTTTCTAGTAAAACATTTCTTCTCATCCTTTGTGTCAGTTTCGTTTTACTCTTGAAACAATTGCAGAAAATGGGGAAATGTATTCACACTGTCTTGTCTAGATAAGTGTTAAGTAAAGGGTCATCAAATACGCGCACTCCATGTCATAGTTTGAAGTTGCTGTTAAACCATTTTGTTTTTTTTTTTTTTTTCATCTTTATGGAAGTAGTCATTTAGTTTTTTCTTATTTTCTTCTTATTTCCAAAGAAGTTATTTGAATATTATTTGCTTTTTCTTACTTTCTTTCTTTTTGGTTTGGCGAAGGCTGGTAAAAGATCATGTTAAATACTTGTTGGAGATATGTAAATTGTTTTTTACATTTCCTTTTTGGCTGTCGCTTAAGTTTAAGGGAAGTAAACCACAGCGGGATCTATATCAAGTGCAATATCGTAACGAATCGCACATATACAACTAATCGAAGAAACAAAAAAAAAAAAAAAAAAAGTGATGGCGACAAAGGAAGCGGCATGAAATTGCTGAATCATATGATTTATAATTATTCACAGATAAGATGAACAGCCAGTTCGCCGATGTCGAAAGAATTAGTTAATTCGCATTCTAGGCGAAAGAAAATTGATTTGGGTTTGTCTACCTTTACTTTATGCGAACGATGTGTCAAAATTCAATTAAAATACATGCGAACGGATAATAGTGACTAAGACAAACCCAAATTGATGCGAATGTGAGTGACTAGCATACATTTTCATTCGATATCGGCGAACAGGCTGTAAGTGAACGAATCAAATCATTCCTGTTGCAATTGTGTGACAACAAGAACGTACAGAACGAATCAAAAGAATTCTAGTTTGGCACTGGCAGTTAGTAAAACGTTCGTTAAATTAAAGTTTGCTGTGTCTTGTGCTACTTTACATTTTTGAGTTTCACATTCTTATTCATAGTTGCCGAAATTGTGACTCAGCTCGCTCACAAATACTAACTTGTTGCAATTATTATAGATTTGTGTAAAATAGGCCAATTAAAACAGAACTTTGTTATTAAGTAAAAATCAGAGCAGTAAACACTACGCCAGATTAGCGCGTTTGCTGCAACCATATGATTAAAGCCATCAGACCAAAAATCGACAGACAAGAAAAGGGGGGGAAAACACATTCTATACGCGGCAGACGAAACTTTGTTTTAAAGTGTGTTTCTCTTCGCCGAAACGGCTGTGGAGAACTTCGGATATATTTGAGAATAACTTTCTCCTGAAAGTCGGATATTTGAACAATTCTAATAATCTACATATTAGCTTGGACGTGTGGAATAAAGAATACAAATCACAAAATGAGTCAGTTTTTTTATGTTGACATCAATTACGTTTTTATATCATATTCGGAAGAAAGCACGAAATGTTTGTTTTTTTATTAGAAACACACAGGCTTTCGTAAAAAGGATTCTATTTTTTGTGCTTACAAACATACGGGTATATATGTAACCAAAAGGTGTTTTAAATTGTTTAAAATCAATATTTGTTTATGGAAAATGTTGATGTCGAACAGGAAACCTCCGGGACACTAATGTTTTTTATGATTTTTGTTAAACATATTCAAAATACACTTCTGTTATAGAATAATTTCGATATAAAAAAGTGACTTTTTAACTTCACTTTCAGCCATTAAAGGAAAGTCTGCGTAAATGTTCATTTGTAAAGCAGATCTGTCGTTGTCGATCTATTCTAAATTTTGCAGCAAGAAATAATATTTATCAACATTATTTCAAATATAGAAATTTTATTGAAATAAAATGTTTCTTAAGCCATTTTTCAAAGTGATATTTAATTAAGCACAAAGTCCGTGTCTGAAGGTTCTCTATCATTCTCATGTACAGAAAAAACTGCTGCACATTTAGTTGTCGTGATTATTTTCCGTTGTCAAAACTGGTGGAGTGTGTGGACGTAAATCAAATAGCATAAATAATTGAGTTCTTCTGGATCTGGCAAATTTAATCCACCATTCGGTATTCCCCTCCTTTCCGAAGTTAATTAATATTGCATTCGTGTATTTTAAAATGTTAATTAATTCTAATAACAAAAATTTATTAAAATCATAAATTCGAAAATCTTAGTTTTATTCATTTTAGTGATTATGTTGTTGGTAATTTATGCAATCAGTGCATAATTTAACATCATTTGTTATTTATTTGCTTTGATTCTTTTGCTCGCATTTCTAATATTAATTTTAATTTATTTATTGAAGATGATTTTATGATTTTAGTGTTTGGTTGGTTGTTCGTTTGTTTGTTCCTTGAGCAGAATACAAATTAGCTAATTGTACGTTTCAGCTAAAAACAGCAAAACAAAAAAAATACAAAAAAAAAACAAAAAAAGAGTCGAGGTACTTACCTTCCCCAAACAAATATGGAAGTGCGTTTGCACAATCCTATTACGATTCGAATCAACAACTAAAGCAAGTACAATTCTAAAACTAAAGAGTAAAATTTCTGTTTGTATGAAGGTGTGCCGGTGTATGTATCCTACGTACCCACGTATGGATTTGTGTATCTGTGTGAGGCAGTCAGTCTGTGTACGTGTGTTTGTGTGTGTGTGTGTTTGCTATTGTTAAATATTATGCTAATTATTTTTTGTTGAATGAACATTTGTAATGAGTACAACAATATTACAACTCGTATACACAAAGCAGCAACAGCATTTAAAACAACAGCAGCAACAACAAACTAAAACATAAGACGACTTTACAGCGAAGAACAAAATTGCAGAATCACAGCTTAATTAAGATTTTCAGAGTGAAAGAAGTAGAGGGAAGCATACAAGTGTTAAAGTACGAGTCTAAAAGTGTTAAAGACTTGTATGTTGTTTGGCTCGTTTTACATTTCTTTACACGTTCAAATTTACACAACTTTCTAACTGAATGCTTTCGTTGTGTAAGACAAGTTTATTTATTGTTGTAGCGCAATTAATAAACCTGGCTAATTGCACACCTTGATGTTTGCTTAAATAACAACGAATGGAATTTAGATTTTTACATGTGCTCCGAAAAGAAGAAGCCAGCCCTAGAAAATACAACTTAGTTTCTGTTAACTTAAGAAAGAAAAAACCTGAACTATAACCCGTTGTACAAATGTACAAACCAAAAATTTAATTTAAAAAATTATAAAAGTTCATCAAAAATTCAATAAATTTAGTTTCTGTTTATTTTAGCAGAAACTTTAAATTGTGGTTTTACTTTATATATATGTACATACATATATATTTATGGACATTAGGTCGGCTCCCCCAACTTTGACAATTCAAAGTCTCTTGAATTCTTCAGAAATTGCTTTACATGTATTACACGACCGTTAAAAAACTGTTTTAATCCAACTCACATCACTCAACGTTCCCAAAAAGTCGATACTATTTGCAACATTCAAAGTGAATAAAAAAACAAATATTTACTGCCGCTTTACAAGCAAAAAAAAAAAAAAAAAAAAGGATCAGAAGTATAACAAAGTAAGGCAAGACAGGATATAAGAATTTGTATATCCGTCCTGCGTTCACTCCTTCACGTCTGCAGCAGCGAAATTTCACTCATCCGAGTCCTCTGGTGAACGACTAACGTATTTTTCAGATAGACTTTTTTTTTTAACAAGTGATTGTGTCCACGCGAAAGTAGACACTATTCTCAATTCTCATAATCAATATTCGTTAATGTGGGTAACTTAATTCGATCGTTACTGACAGACAACATCTAAAGTATTTAGGACCAGTAGTAAGCCGTTTTTAAGCAGTTAATTATTATTAATAAAATATATAAAGTTGTATCTCATTTTAGTGCAAGTTTACGTTTAGGACTGATTTGAATTGCTTGTGTATAAATTTCATTCGAATTAAACCTTTTGACATTTTGCAAATTTAAGTTAAATGCAATTTAACAACATGTTTATGTTCTCATTTAATCTAAATCCATGTGCGTACATACAGATACATACATACATACATACACATACGAGTACATTGTACGTACATATATGGACACTTGTTTATTAAGTAAACTTACCGCACACAGAGAAATCAAGACGGGTAGTGGCTTATATTTAATTATGCCTGAATGGAAATCTAAATTGTATAAAAGACTTAAATTGTGCAATACTAAACGTTTGCCTTTCAAATGCAGTTGGAATACAACGAAAATGTCTTAAGGGCTCTATAACATCCGGCGTGTGTGTACAGGTAAACTGCTCTTGTCTATAATCTACTGTTTTCATGCTCTTACACTAAGCAAATGGTCCCTTATAGTAAGTAGCCAGTAGCCAGGAGAAATTCAAATATTTAACATGATTGCAAAGAAGACTGTGTGAAGTTCAAGCTGTTAACAATGATACAACTACGCAAACACATAATAAAACATTTAAATAATAATGACAGAGTTGGATATGATGAAGACTGCTGAGTGAGTAGCTGCTGGCGGGGGCGATGGGAGATGGACTGAATTAAATAAATTTAACTTTTACCGATAAAAACATTAAAACGAAGCTGGTTTACTTTTTGTTGGCATTAAGGTATTTTTACGATCTTACTACTGGATTTCATTTCAATAACAAAAGATGCTATAAACTTTTAGCGAAAACGTGTTTTATTACTGTTTTTTTTTTGTTAAATTTTAAGCTTTATGTCCATTAAAAAAAATATTTATGCAGAAGATATTAACTAAAGTTTATTTTACGACGGTTCGAGCAATTTGTATTTTAATATGAGCTGCTTATATAACAACTATAGTTACTCACAATGTGTATGTGCACACATGTACATAAGCACACATACTTATGCGTGTATGAATGTATGTATGTATGGGGGTGGGTTTGTGCTTTTGGGCTCTTCTCGCAAGTCCCATTGGATATTCCCAATAATCTGACCAAATTAAGCAGACACAAAACACTAAAGTGTAAGTGACATTAAGTTAATTTTATTTATGTGTATGAGCATTCGAGTGTAAGTGTATTGAATGTGGCTGTGTTTGTGTGAATTGAGGTTTAGAGTGTTGCTCAAAACATCTTTTTTCTTTATATTTTCCTTCTACTTTATTCAATTTTTTTTTCTCATTTTTCCCTTTTTTAATCTGTGAGGATGAAAAATGGTTGAGAAAGGTTGCAAAAGGGAAGCAGATGCCGAATGAGAGAGGGGGAAACATTGAAAGTAAAAAAGTTCACACAAAATAAAAACAACTTCGTACTCAACATAAATTTCTCTTGAGATCAATCAGTATTATGGTTAAAGAAGTAGGAAAAAAACTAAAAGTGGAAAACATAACAACAACAGATTATGATGAAAACATTGGGATTATTTTCCCAGCCGAAGCTCTGATGTGTCTGAATACTCAACAAACATTGAGGCATTTGGTAGGATTTGGTAATTATCATTTGATTTTGTTTAAAGACAGAAACTGTATAAAAACAATAATCTAAAAAACTGTTTATCAAATTGTTTGCTCAGTATTTTCAAATATTCTTAAATAATTAATTTGAACCAGCTGTTCGATAAAAAAGCATTTATGTTATTACACAGCGAAAACTCCTTATGCAAAGTTCTCGTAATGTGTTAAAATGTCAATAAATATATTCTTCACAACTTCTATTTTGGTATTTTATGTCATTATTTGAAGATGACGATTTCATTGGTGGCAAGTACATACCATTCATTCTGGCTTACGGGCCGGTGTTGTAATGAATAACTTTATTAATATAAAAGACTTGACTCTAAATCATGGTATAAATGCCACTTCTATAAATGCACTCTTAGAAATAATATCTCTTACAGAAGTGTATGTGTGTTTTTTTAGCTTTTTTGTATAAAAGTACTACTAATATTCAATATTTTTCTTAAAAAAGTCTGGCAACGCCTATGTAATGTTAACATCACTCTCGCACCGGGTATTCATAACCTGCAGCAGAACAGACGGCACGAATAGTAAAATTGCCAGAAGAGCAAAATTTATAAAAGCAATTTTTGATTTTCTACATTTTTAATTTTTTAGCAAATCCAAATTCTTTTATTCAATTTTCATTTGTAAATATTGTATACAAGTATGTATGTACTTATATTTGTCAAGAAGAACTACTTACATAACAACATGTACAACAGATATGAAGCAAGCCATTACTTAACTACTTCTTAATAGTCCATGCGGTAAATATATACTAT
Source organism: Thecocarcelia acutangulata (assembly GCA_914767995.1). Lineage (NCBI taxonomy): Eukaryota > Metazoa > Arthropoda > Insecta > Diptera > Tachinidae > Thecocarcelia > Thecocarcelia acutangulata. Next base: position 732,918 of record OU612097.1, read on the forward strand.
GATATTGAAAAGTATGTTCTTAGCCAAGTGCAATACATTACCAAGTTTTCTGTGGGTAATATCATTTATTACTTAAATAAGAGTTTTCATTAAAAAGATTAACATCTGAGCTTACTACCATTTACTTGGCGAGCTACTACTGCAAACCAAAAATTTAGAAAACTATGTTGTGTGTCCTAGTGGTTCGAATGTGTGTGGTTATCTTTTCGATACAAATCGTAGCAACCAATTGTAGTAGCTCATTTGTATAAAAGTATTTAAGAAAGATGAAAACATAAAAAGAAGACAGTGCGCAGTTTTATTGTGTTTCGGAGATGTTATGAAAGCTCTCTTTGCAACATCGCAGCCTGAATTAGGGCGCTTTGATTTTGCGCTGTATTAACTTAAGTCAGAACGTTAACGTTGTGCTATGAACAGTATTGTTCTTTAGCCTTGTTTCGTAAAAATCACTAAATAAAAGTAATAAAAAGAGACAAAGTCGCTAAATTGTTATTTGCGTTTTGTATATACTTAGCTGGTGAGGCCTAACGTTATTTATGTCAATAAAAATGCAGAATTTTTATTACATATTTTCCCAACGTTTCGTGAATTTTATGTTCTCTTCTTCAGGGGATTCGTATTTTCGTGATTACAATATTAAAAACCAATATATTAAATTATATTAATAACTTACAAATAAAACACAGACACTAATTTTGTTTTGCGCTGTCGCTAAATTGTCTTGAAAGCAGCTAAAACGCGATAACCAATATGCGATAACAAAAAATGAGTAACATTTGTTTCGAAGCCAACTTTACTCTGTTGAGAACAAAGTTTATTCTTTTACGCACTGTAAAAATTGGATTTTACAATTACAAGTCGTCAGTACAAGTACAGTTTGCATCTGAATGAGGATTTTTGGCAGATTTAGGTTGCACCGGAATTCTCATTACTTTCTTTCAAATTTTTTTTTATTTACTTTACTTTAATATAGAGTTAAACGTTTGTACATATTTTGCAAATGTTCTCTAGTTTACAGATTATTGGGCTAGTTCTTATGAAGTGTCGACTTATACACAGCTAGGAGGCATAAAATACAGATTTGTGTAAAATCTTAGTTTTGTAGTTTTAAAATTTGTTATAGGTATTAATCGAAAAAATATTGATCTAAGATAAATTATCTCATCAAAATCAAACATTCAACTTTGCATCCCAACAATCTAAATAAATTATTGAGAATTCAAAAAGAAAAGTGACTTAACAATACCTGTCTAAACATACAAAAAAAAAAAAACAAGCATTTTCTTTTGCACACGTCACTATATTTCTTTATACCTTTCAAACAAATAATGAAACTATCAAAAAGCCGAGAATAAAAGTTCAAACGACTGGGGCTTATTCACTATACTAGTTTCTAATATTGATACCAATAAAAAAATTATAAACAGCTTCTTTTTTATGTTTCCCAGATGTCGACATTTCATAGAAGAAAGATCAGTAGATTTTAGAAATTTTTGATAGATATTCCTAAAAATATTAAGTTTAATTATCTTTCATAAATTTACAAAGTCTACACATTCATATGTTTGAAAGGTGTAAAGAAAACTAGAGACGTGTGCAAAAGAAAATGCTTGTTTTTGTGTTCTGACAGGTTTTGTTAAAACATGTTTCTTTTTAAATTCTCAATAATTTATTTAGATTGTTGGGATATAAAGTTGGATTTTTCTATGTTTACATATCTTTCAAACATGTTCAAAGTCTACTGATGATTAGGATAGCTATTATGACAGCAGGGAAGCATAAAAAACAAGCTGTTTATAATGAAGTAAGTCAAGGAACTTGATGATTTTTACAACATTTATTTTTCAAACTATTTGCGTTGCTCACATTTTTCATTAACTTTATAGTTTTTAGTCTGCCAAAAATTTGACTAAAACCAAATTAATACAAAAATTTTACCGAGTGTTCCCAAAAAGAATTAGGCTGCTACTTTGAGTTGTCGTAATAAATCACTCCTAAAATCGTCCTTGATTGAAAGTTTAAGAACCCCAATTCTCCAAAGGATGTTGGATATTTCTCAAGACTAAGAACATGTCGAAACGCAAATGACAATAATTTCCAAAAGAACTATACATAACGTTCGAATTCGTTTTCAATGAGTAATTTTGGGATACAAGTTTTTCATTCTGAATTTTATTCAAGGTAATTTTTAAAAATTATTTTTTCCCCAGCAAAAGTCTACAAGGTTCACGTTTAATGTTGATTGTGCTGATAACTTTCTTCTTAAAAAAGAAATTAATTCTACTTCCCACGATTTGCAAGCACAACAAGAGTTTGCGTTAGCCATTTCTTTCCATTTCTAATAAAAAATCGGGTTTTGTGAAACTATATGGCTCCCAATTTGTAAGTGTTTGGTGTAAAGGAAACAAAGTGGCAAACAAATATTTATTGCACAATTTGTGCGAAAATCTGCGTATGACTTTTGCATTTGTTTATTTGTTCTATTTACGATATTTGAGTTTTGGTCAAACAGCACCAAAAAAAAAAAAAAAAACAGGATTTAGAAAAACTATACTTAAATACGCTGCCAAGTGCCACACAAAATTTGGCCGCCAGCAGCATCAACACACAGAAAGGTGTGCCAGGCAGCAGTGCAACAAAGTTCCTGTCGACTCTTGATGTCCAAACAGCACAAAACAAAAGCATGAATGGGTAAATACTTGTACATAGGTGTGTAAAGAAAATTGAATAGCACCACTTTAAACCGGGATATCAACTGAAGTCCACTCTGCACCGCATTATATTTGTTTTGTTTTTTCGCACTATGAGATTCAGGTTGGTGGATGAAGACATTGTGGAGAATATTAAAATAAGGATTCAAAAAGTTTTATAGTTTTATTTTTTAGTTAAGCTAAAGCTATAAAAGGACACTTGGTTGTGTGTGTGTGTGTGTGTCTGTGTGTGTTTCACGTTAACGTTGTTTTACAAAAGCAGGTTTGAGTGCAGGTGCCCTAAATGTTTGTGAGGTGTTGGTCTTCTACTTCTCTGCTATCCCTAAATGTTTGCATTGGTTTCAAGAGCTTATACGTTTTAAATTTGAGTCTGTTTGTTGCAAGAATAAGGCTATCCGTTGTGTCCACCTTTTTCTGTATTGTTCGCTTTTTTACATTTTGCTAATAAATCTCCAACAATAGTCCTTTCGTTGGTTCCACACCAATGAACTTTTTTCTTTTTCACGGAAAAATAAAAAATGTACATGTACTTAGTTTTAAAAGCGGTTTGTTAAAAGAAAAAGAACAAGCTACTAAACTCAATTCAATTTAAAATTCTGAGAGCTTTCCTATGCCGGAAGCCCTCGTTCTTAATAAACATAAACCTCTTAGGATTTCTGAATATAAATTTATGAAAAAGTTTTTGACTTACATTCGTAATTCCGGTGACTACAGTCACTATTTTTGTGGGACGTGCAAAGTTTTAACCGCTCTTCTGTTTATCAATGACTTCAAATCGGAAGTTTTGAAGAATAGGATTATGATCTGGAGCAGCAGCAGCGGGAAGGGACCTTTAGTGTTGAGTCAAACTGCGCTCGTAGTACAAAACTCTTTCACAATTATAAGTTCTATTTTCCGTAAAACGAATTCCCAACATAAACAAATAAAACAAGTTGCAGGTAAAATGCAATAAAAATGAGAATCAGAAAACGAAATATGCAATAACAAATGTACCCAAAAATATAAAAATGAAATTCTTTTTCTAAGCTTAAGTTGTAGTTCTGAGAAAAAAATTAAAATTTCATGGTTCTTATTTGAAAATTGTTTTCAAATAAGAACAATGATCTTGTTTGGTGTAGGTTATACAAATTCGTCTAGACTGAAAGTGAAACGTGCTTGTTACATTTTAAAACTTAGTGTGTGTTCTCATGTTAAATCTTTGCCCCTTTTTTTGCCTTCATTTGTTTTTTATTCGGGTTTATGTTTTATGTTTGTTTTAATCTAATGCACCTCAAGTAGTTTTTTTTATCTTCACAGCTATTATTTTTTTTTTATGAGCGATGGTGACTTGCGTTTGATTTTAAAAGAAACTGCCTTAAAGTTTAAAACAGCAGTTCAGTTTTCTTGCGTACACATTTTTTTCTATGAACAACGAATTTGTAACACTTAATTAAGATTTCGATTAAGTGCAGAACTTATTTTCTAAATATTTGGTAACGCAAATCCAAGCCGTCGCCTTCGAAGAGCAGGACACTTAGAAACGATTCAAGATTCTTAAATTAAGATACAAAACTAAATTATAGCAGTTAGATTCCATAATTTGATTTTACTATAATATGTGTTTTTGTTTTTGTTTTTTTTTAAGTATGTATATACTTTCACCTTATTTTGAATAGTCATATTTGTGTTTTATATTTATCTTTTATTACAATACAAATCTTTGAGTCATGTAGTTTTAAATGCAATTGCATTGTGAAATATTTAAGTAACTTTGCCAAAAAGATTTCTTTTAAAACTTGTAACTAGTCATTGAACCCATTTTGAAAATCTAATCTTTGTAAAAAGCCTTTATCTGGAACCTACAAGAAGTCCCTAACCGTCATCTCATTCGAACACCCAAAAACACACGTTCATCCACATTCGCTGCAGTGACCATACGTGCACTGACCTTCTAATATAAAATAGTTAGTCTACACAACGAACAGGTAAGTACTACTTTTTTAATCAGTATGCCAAGAAAACTTGTATACAAACCTTTGTTTAATATTTATGATTTGAAGAAGTTTTGAATGTTTTGTTTATCTTGGGAAGACCCCTACATATGAAGTGCGTTGTACTGGAACTAGAAAAATAGGCAAGGAGGAGGGGAAAAGAGGGAGTAGTGTTTGTAAACATTTGACTTGAACTTTCCAACATTATAACAGACAGGAAACGCGTTTGCAGGCAACTTATTCCACAGGCGAAGCGTACGGCTGATAAACGAATTCTCTCTGTAATGCGTAGTACGATTGCCCGGGCAATCGACCACAAATGGGTGAGCTCTGGACGATGTACGTGTGTTACGTATAAATGTGTGAGTTTCGGGAAAAAGATTCCTAATCTCGTCGAAATCCATTGCAGGAGCGATAGTACGTAGTAACGCACCCTACACTCTGTCGATGGTCCCCGATAAGCTTCTTCGCCCTCTCCTGCGTACGGTCGAATAACCTCAAAATAGACTTTGAGACACCGGCCCAAACATTAGAGTTATATTCCATTTTCTGTCGGATATAGGTGGTATAAGTAGTAAGGAGGTCGGATGGAGTGAAGTACATCTTACACCGTTTCAATAACCCGCGAAATTTTTGTCTGTTTCTTATCAGAGCAAATTATTCTGTTTGGACTAATATTAAAAATATTATGAGCATTTATTTGTTCAGATTCAGTTTTCTCATAATTCGGTTTTTTTTTAAACCCGATATCTCTAAAACCAAAAGCAAAAAAATCTGAAAATTTGGCGAAATGTGCTGTTCGGAAGAATATCAATCCAGCAAATTAATCAATAAAGCAAATTAAAAAAAATTATTCTCTGAACTGTCCGAATTGACTTGGATTGCCAAATAGAAACAATATTGTAACCGTCCGAAAAAACTGAAGACTCATTTGCACTGAACAATAATATTGAAGATTATTTGTGCAATATACGTATCGTTGGCTCAAATTGGCACAAAGTTTTTGTGTTTTTAACCTCGCTCATCGACAACAAATGTATACTTTAAAGCTAAACTAACTAAGCAATTGACAAAGATTTTTTGCCGCTATTCATTTCGTTTGAAAATTTATGTGCGTGCTTGTCTTAATTGTTACACAAAACGAAGACGGGAAAGGTTCTTTATATTTATCATATAAAAATGAGAGTATCTTAATTGTATTCTACATTGTGGCAAGCTGCAGCTGACTAAAATATGAAAGTAGTGGAAAATAGAGAACGGTTGCTTAGCTTAAGGTTGAAGCGAGCAGCTAGAAATTTATTTGCGGAAAAGCAAAAGCGTTGTATAAAATAATTTTCCCCGCATCTGAAATCAAAATTATTCACTTCTCTGCCGAAAAGCTTCTGAAGCAGTTATAAGCATTTATGAAATTAGAATACCATTCTCAACATTAATAAATTTAAAATTTCGGAGATACTTTTTACGGAGCAGCCACAATGCCCAGCATACATTTGCCGCCATCGTGATTGCGGCCATAATTAAAAAAAAAAGATCTACATTAAGAGTATGTAATTAGAATATATGTTTGTAATTGCTTTAAGTTCGGTATTGAAGTTGAGTTATGTTTTCTGTGCAAATAAAGTAAAAAATTGTTATCATTCAATTGTTGTCCGAATACACTTATCAAAGTTGCTTGCAACTTTCTTTATGTATCGTCGTTCGTATGCATTTTAATTAATTTTTTTCTATTTGGTAAATAGTTTGATATCAATTTTTCTTTGGCAAAAACTTTTTTTGCGAATTAAAAAGTCAAAATATTGGTTTCCAATTATAAAACTTTTTTCTTTTGTTACAAAAATTAAGACAAAAACTTTTCTACTTTTCACTTCTTTTATTTTTATTTATCAAATCAAAACTTTTAACAGTTGCTACTTTTTGTTAGTCGTAAAATGTTATAATAAAACTTTGGGAGGGGTTCGTCCACATCTTCATAAACTTCATAAAGATACACCTACCACTCGATACATTCGTCAGCGAATGAGAAATTTGTTCTTGTTCTCGAAACGAAATGTTTGTTTGCATATCGTTACCGTCGCTAAGAAATGGCCTGACTTCAAAACTGAATAATGTAACTTAATATTCCAACAACTCAGCGCTGAAAAAATTTCGCTGCGTCATTGCTATATTAGCGTATCGATATGCATGTATAAATGTATGTTGATGATATCGACGGCTTACACAGACTTAAATTATTAACAACATTTTTGCCGGATTCTTGTTTTTGTTCTTAATCCGTGGAAAGAGGTAAAATGTTTTAATTGTAATTTTTAAAGAATCACGATATTTTCATACGCAAAGAGACAGACGGCATGCGATATTCTTTTTACTCATTTTACTACTCAAAACCATCACATTCGAATAACCTTAATATCATCATAATAAGTCATAAAATAGAAATCAATTCCGGCAAAATAATAATTGTTTTCAACTACAATTTATCCTTGTAAACATCATGTTATTTGGGGGAAGAAGAAAAGTGCTGACGTGTTGCGGAATGTAAAAGTTTTATTACAGATTTTTTCTATTGCAAATTGCTTCAGGCTTTGAGTTGACTGCTTTCTAAAACACAAAGAAATCTAAGGTAATAAATCAATAAATTCACAAAAACACAAAAGTTTCAACAAAAATCATAGAAAAAAAAAACAAACAACGACAAATGTTGGATAACTCAAGTTTATAACAACGGAAGCTTCCCAAGAGGCATAGTTTCTTACCTTTTTGTCAATGGACTTTTGAAAGATGTAGGAAATTGAAAATTTGTAAAGCAACACAAAGTGTTTTTCTATAATCTCACATCAAAAGATTCCACCTTAAGAATCAGTCATGCTTTTAACCCTTCTGCTGCTTGAGATATTCCAGCCTTTTTTTTCTTCGGCGTCTCAGGTACTTGTTAGGGGTTAAGAGTTGTGATTTTGTGGCTCAAAATGTAATTACAAATTCATTTCAGAAATTATGTAAATTTTTGATATACAATATTTTTTGTTGGTTTCTTTACATTGCTCTTACAAGTTGTTTAAAAAAATAATTTTATGTTTAAATTGATGTTATAATTCAGGTCACGTTTTATGAGTGCTGAAATTCTATTATTAAAAGAATTAAATTACGTTTTCATGCATAGTGTAGCGATTGTCAGTGTTGCTGTGTTCTGTTCCAAAGTGTTAATGACTTTCTTTTCCCTTAATTTGAAAATCTGGAAAAATATGTTCTTATTTGTATTTTCTAATTGAATAATATGGCTGAAACGGTGGTATAGTTCTCCCAACGTCGATAAAATGAAAAAGTGTGGCTGGCAAACAATTTTGACTCTTCATGTTCCCAACCTCCCTACTCGTATATTGGTCATTCTGATTTATTATATTTGTGTGCATAAGAAAGATATTTACTCATATGTATGCTAATGAGAACATGTGCCCGATAGATGAAAAAGGCAATCTGGTCCAGCTCACTTCATTCTGGAGTATTGTTAACAGAGTTGATAAAAATTATTGAAATTAAGATTTTTATTTTTATTGAATTCAAAGAACCCCAAGTACTCTGATTTTATTCATTCGGAGTTGTTGAAAATATCTGGAAATCAAGAATTATTAAAAATTGTTTTAGTGTTTGACAAACTTAAAAGCGGTCGCACCGATCAAAATGAACTAGCTGAAAATATAATTATTCACAAACATAATACTGGTCCATATATTTTTATCAAATCAAATTTACATTTATGCAACACAACACTTTGGATTGTTCCCTTTAATAACATATTATTAATTATTACAAACTATTTTATTATCAATTAAGCGATTCGCCAGTTTATTTTTTAAATTAAGCTGAACTAACAGTCGCCTACACCATTTTCTTTTATATAAACTTTGTCCAAAGTAATTTGGACAACCTAAATTAGTTGTGTTTCTTTTAACCATAATTTGTATTTTCAGTTAAAAAAGAAATGTTATATTTTTGAATTATATTTGCGATGAATTTTTATATTTACCTTAAGAGTTCAGACATACCATAGAATTATACTCACTTTATTTGTTATCTATTTTTATACTTAAAGTGTAAAGTGCCCCCTAAAGAAAATGTAAAGTTGGCCACACTGATGATGGGAAATTGGGAAATCTTCCAGACCCCAAATTTTTCCCCAAGGCCGAATATCATCATTGAAGATCGCCATTACATGAAACTTTAATTATTATAGCGTTTCTCTCATCCTCAGTGTGACCAGCTATCCACAGGTAAGATTGTTCATCAAATTAATGAAATAAACTCCTGAAGTCAAACATTTAACGTCACCTCTTATTTCCTTCACCCATCCCCTAGTATAATTCTAATGAACATGTCACATGCAAAAATTAATTTTTTATAAAAATTTTCAATTACTTTTAAACACATTTAGTTGAATGCATTTTGTTTTTCATTATTTTACCCCGCAGTATCGTTAATTAAACGTGATTTTTTGCTTATTTTTCAACTAAATCAATTGTTATCAAATAGAGAACTACATTAGTGTGGGAAGTGTTCTACAAAAAACCTGAAGCAGCTTGAAATGATTTTTGTTGAAAATTTTAGAACATATATGAATGTAGTCACGAGTATTACTTATTTCGTACGGAAAAATTGAGATGTACTCAGTGTTGTCTATTTTTTCTCTTCTTCATGTTTCTTTTTTAATTTTAAGTACAAATGTTTGTACTTCGTGCGAAAATAGCTTTGCTTATGTTATTTCGCAGCTGAAAAAACAAATATTCCCAGAAACAATTTTAAATGAAAACATGTTGCAGATACACATTGTGTGTTTTTCGCTTTAAAAACTCAGTACTACATTTCTAAACTTATTTCGCAGATATTTCATACTAAAAACTTTTGTATGCAATTTGACAGAATTTCGCACGAAATAATGAACTCAATATTATCCTGAAGTCGAAAATCATGCTTTTGAAAAGAGTCAATTTTAATATTAAAAAATAATTTCACAAAAAAAAAAGACTTTTTCAACAATATATACAATATGTAAATCTAAAAGTTTATATAATAGAATTTTTTGACCACAGGTGGTAATTACATGCTGAAAGAGATATTAAAGAGAAAAAAGTATAGATCGTTATTGCAAACTAAGAATGCCAATCTGGAAAATTTTGAACGACTTGTGGGTTCATCACTCCTGTTTGGGATAATTTATGATACATAAACGGCATAAATCTACGAAATTTTTTTTTTTTTTTTAAATATTACGAATACAAATAATTTAGTGTATTTTAGTGTGTTTTATAAATGTAAGTAGAGTTTAGTATGAGTTAAGTAAAAATATTTCCGTTTTATTTTAAAAAATTATTAAGTTTGAGATAAAGGTTTCTGGTGGAACACAAAACTCATTTCGTTCTTAAGTCGAGCAAGGAGGTTTATGTTTGTAACCACAGATATGATACTACTTCGTTTGTATATAATCTCAGGTTTAATATTACATATATAATAATAATATTATATTTTTCAAAGAGAATAAATATGCTACACGCCATACAAAATGTGTTTTGCACAAATGTTGAGCTACTCTAGTACGCCTGCTGATAGCTTTGACTCAAAACTGAAGTAAAATAAATAAAATATGTACTTTAAAATCTATTTGAGTATTTAGTTTAGCAATTACACTGCTCCTATGCTGCCCTCCCACTACAGCTACAGCTACAAAATTGAGATTACAAAAAATAAATAAAACACAAATACCATTTAAAGAAACTTAGTTGTAAAATGGTCAAACTGACATGCAGATCAACATGCGAGCATTCGTGAAAAGTGTACAACTTTTTCAATGGCGATGTAAATCAATTACTTTAACGCGATGGGGAAACTCAATTATAAATGGTTTAGAGCTTTTAATTTCAACTATATGTGTACACAATACGTACATATGTATTGAAATATGTGTAAGTAATGGCATTAAAATCAAATTTGCTAAAACAAATCACACGATTCTCTTGCAATAAAGTTATATATCGGAATTGATACTTTGAAAGCAATAATTTTTAAAAGTGCAAACATAAAATATTCAACTAATGAATTAAAGTTCAAGCTATATCTTGCGTAATTGTTTTAGTGTTTGTGTGGTTGAAACTGATTTGAAAGAGTAATACGTAGTATAACATTTCCAACATGTTGAACTGCGATCTCGCAAGCGATATATATCCAATTTGCAGCTTGGAAAATCGTGTTTTCAATGTAAACAAAAAAGCTAATAAATCATAAAAAAGTGGAAATGTGGAAATGATGATTGTTTCTCTTCAGCGCGTTACATTTGACACTATTCGCATCTTTTGAGAAAATTGCTTTCTCTCCAGACTACCACCGCTTTAAAAATGCTTCTCAAATATATTTTTGTATTTTAAGACATACTTGTTTGAGCTGGATTTGGAAAATTAATATAATATATATTTTATATTTTTTAAATAAGAGCTTAATTGCTGAATTTTCATACAAGACTTGGCAAATAGGGATTTTAATACGCATAAAATATTTTATATGAATAAGAGCATACGAGTATATATAAAAATCAAATAACTCTGTTAATTAAAACCCGTGCACTTGGACGTTAATATTTTCTTCTGAAGTAATACATTAGTTTAAATAGAAAAAAAAAAAAATAGTTTATCAGCCAAATGAGCAATATTGTGTTAAATTGATGAAGCAAAGTTAGTTGTCAATACATAGCACTCAGTCTCAATCATAAAATTGTTTGCTATTCGTCAGAATTCAGCTCGCTTTTTGTGAAACTTTCTGTCAGGAAATAATGTATGCACTTTTTTCAGCCAGCCCACTTGGGTCCAATTTGGTATCGTTGTGTTGCATGGGTGTGGTATCTGAGCTACATAGCACTGGCTTAGAACCAACCCGAGGATCGGATAAAGGAGTCCAATCCATTAACATCACATTCTGATACCTTCGCCAAATCGTGCAGCATCGGTCTGCCTAGATACAAAGTCCTTACGTACGAAAGAGCTGGACACCGACAAAGAAAGTGCTCAACACTCTCTACTTCCTCCTCGTCTGTACAACTTTAAACTCCTCGCTTGCGACCCTATGTGGCAATGAGCTGTCAGGACCGCCATAGCAGATCGCAACGTCCGTCGGTGCAGGTCTCTAAGGATAATGGTCCTCCTGTTGTCATATCTGGGCCATGTAAGGCAGGATATTCGACAGGTGGCCTCACTAGACCACCTTTCTTGTGCGGTCTCAAAAAGTTGACGCTGTACTTGTCTCTTACAGCCTTTAAGCGGGATTCCAAAGACCCCATAAACGTCCCTTTATTACAGCTGGGCACCGGCCTTCGCCAGTTCATCCGCTATAACATTGCCGGGCACTCCACTGTACCCTCGTACCCAGAAAAGCTCCAGGCTCGAATGTCTCGCTATCTCGTTTAGAAATATCCGGCATTCACGAACCAGCCTGGACGTCGTATAGACCCCTGCTAGTGTATACAACACAGCCTTACTATCAGTACAAATTAGGATATCCTCGCCGTATCTGGTTGTTACTACATTGTTGCATAAAATCCTACTTGGTGGCTTTAATACATTGTAATTATATCTTATTCGTTATCCGTTTGAAGAAGACTAGTCAGCTTTATTTGAAGATGGTTGTAATCAAGAAAGCAAGCTGAATCTGTCCGACAGCCTACTAGTAGCGCGGCCAGTTTTTAATATGTAAATGCCGCGCAGTTGCTTAAGTTCGCAGCTAATCGGCGTCTCAATGTTCAGCTGAATTTTCAAAGAACTTTTATTTTTTACACTGGTTATAAGTAGAACTTGGCTTTCAATTATTGTTGATTTTATGTCTGATAAACGGGAGCCAACTCAGTGACAATATAATAATCTGAAAACAATTAGAAAAATACTAGGTGTACAACTTTGCTTCCGCATAGTTTTTTTTAGTAAAGCGCTAATATTTTCTTTTATACAGAGTTTTTTTCTTTGGTGGAGAGGGAGGGGGGGGGGGGGGGGGGGGGAAAGGAGTGATTAAAGCACAAATTAACTCAACGTGTTAGTTTTTTAACTTTGTACATACATATGTATGCATGAATCCAAATAGTATTTATTAGTATCAGTAGGGTCCAGTATTTATTTTTCTGTTACATATTAGTTTACACAACAGCTCCCGAGTTTAATAACCCAAAATAATAATTAAATACTTTTATATTATTATCGTTATTTTTATTTATTGGCATATTAATGAAAAAAGAAAAATATTTGCTAGCCGCCAGAATAGTTCATTCGACTTGATTCGCTGCTTTGAATTCAGTTCGTATGAATTGAAAGATTTAAATTTCGCCACTACTCTTTAATATTACAAAGCACAAAACACATGTGTACCTTCCGCCAAATAAATGATTACTCGTAAATTGTGGGAATTGGGACCATTAAACATTTCAAGTCACGTTTTCCAGTGAACGAATTATTCAAGTTAATATGAAGTTTCAACTAATTAACTAATTCAAAAACGAATGATGTTGCAGAAAACTTCAAAGCTTTAACTTTTAATTTCCATATTTTGTTAAGGTACAAACATGTACATATGTGCGTACAAATCTTTTCACGCTCTATTCAATACTAGCAATTTGGTTTGTGTGCTTTCAGTACATCTTTATATATCTTTTGATTGGTATTAACATAAAGTAAACAAGAACAAACTCAATTGTTTAAAGTTATTATTTGTGTTCACAGTCGTGGGGAGCAGCTCTCGCGTCACCGTAATTATTTCTTACGTGCGGTGAAGCTTCTCGTTGTTGTTTGGCCTTCGAGAGCTTTGCGTCTTACTCTCATTGGTTAACTGTCTACCTCAACTAACTGTATTAGTTTAAAATTTTTTGAGGTATTTCGTATTTCACGTAACAACTTCCTATGCGAATCCATACGTCGGTACAGTTAGCCACAGCGTAGCAAAAAATTACTGTTAATACCGTCGTGGGCATAAGGTCCTCGTTACGCCGCCCTTGCTGAGCATCCGATACCTTACAAATTTATTTGAAACTCTATTGTTACAAATACAAAATTTTTTGTGTTCGAAAGGTATTACCGGACCATTTAGTTTTTTTTTTTTTTAATGTTCCTAAAGATAATAGGATATAAAGCTAGATGATTGAACATATTTTTAAAGGCTTCCAAATCTAGTGTTGATGTTGATATTTTTTTTTTCATGTGTACTTTCGAGCCCCAATGAAGTTCTCGCATTCGGTATGTGTCTGCAGTTTCTTAGTCTTTCAGATTGATTAAATATCTTCGCAATAAATAGTTGTTTTAAAAACTTTTCGTTTTACATAAAATTTCTTTTCTCATGTTTTAATTTGTGGTTTCATTCATTCGATATCGTTAAGTCAACTCCAACTTCAGGTAGAAAAACATCAATTGAATGAAAAACTGATGTAAAAAATGGAAATAAGTATACATATACATATGTATATATATATAAATTACCTTGCATTGATTGAAGTGGTAAATTGCAGTGATTTCATTACAAAACAAGTGAAACAGATTGCTTAAGTAACTACAACTATTTGCAGAGCTTTTTTAAGGGAAAGACAACAAGAAAGAATAAAATAAATATCAATGAAAATACAGCAGAATTAAAAAAAAACAAGCTTCAATTGCAGAAGAGAAACTAAAAACAAACAAAAAAGGTGTTAAAAGAGGGATTTAACTTGTAAACAAATGATTAACAGATAAAATGACAGACTGAAGAAGTGTGAACTAAAACAAACGTAAAAAAGAATGAAAAGTTTATGTAAAGTCTTTCACGTTTAAATGAAATCAATTAAGCGACATTTTCGAGAAATCTGCAAACATGTTTTAGTTGCTCCTCAAACAAACGCTGTATGTGTCTTTAAATTTAACGACCCACCTTAAGAAAAGCAGTGAAAGCAGCGCTCGAATATTAAAGTGCGCACGTTTATATTTTTGTGTGTGAATTAATATTAAAAAAGTTACCACAAATAATTTGTTATAAAAGCAAATCAGACTTGAGAGAATTCTTGTGTGACGACTTCAGTATTTAGAGACAGTAATTTATGACTATTAATGTCATAAGTTCTTGACATATTCATCAATCACTAAAAACCAAAACATGCATTAATGGAATTTAGGGAACATATTAACAAATACAGCAAAATAAACTAAAACTTGTTTCATTTTTAAATTAACTTGGCTGTTGTACGGCTTTAAAAACATTGCGATGAAAAATATTTACAAATAAAATAAATTTTAAAAATATTTTTCATTTAATAGTACAAAGCAGTTTAATTACTTTCTGTCAAATAGATAGAAATCTGAATCTTCTGTATATGAGAAATAAAATCTTAAAATTAATAAAAAATGTGTCGTTTTGATCAGATTAATAGAGATTGCTAATGACTATTTTGTTAATAATTAATTAAATATATAAGCTTTTGTTCGTAACATTACATATACGAGTACAGCTTGGTTTTTATGTTTCCTAGCTGTCACATTTCATAGGAGCCATCGAAATCATCAATAGACTTTGAGAAATATTTTCCATCCCATAACTTATACATGTTTTTATTTTAAATGAGAATTTAAAAAGGAAATGATTCTAATAATACTTTTCAAACACAAAAATCAAGTATTTTCCTTTTTATGCGTTTTTCAAAGGTTTCCAAGTCTGCTGATGATTAGGGTAGCTCCTGCAAAATGTTGACATAAAGACAGATAGGAAAAATAAAATAAATACAAGCCATATACATATATTTTTTGATTGGTATAAATATTGGTAGCTAGTAAAGTAAACAAGAACAAACTCAATTGTGTGAATGTTTGTTTTATCTTTTTGATATTTTTATATATAAAAATCATAGCAACCCAACAGTTGTTGTTCAGTTTTGTAAACGTTGCTGAGAAAAGTAAAAACATATCGCTCCTTTATTGCAACATAGTCATATCTCAAGAAATTAGCTTTTCAAGTTAACAATGCAGAATTGTTATTGTGCCAATAATTTAATCAAATTACTTTTAAATTGTTTCCTTTAGAAGATATTCTTTGAAAAAATTGTCTAAGACTTGTATGGAAACTAAAAATTTGAAATGTGTTTTTCTCGAAACAAGCTTTTTTTTATTTGCTATAGTATGCTGCAATAAAGGAGTGATATGTTTGCCAACTTTAAATTTAATTTGCGAACACATTATTGCACCAATCCTCTAACTGTCACTTTCCTTTTATCAGAATACTCAACATTTTCATCACGGTAAAGTGTACTATGCAAATTTTGAAAATGTACCATCGAAATTCGGAGTCAGTGACCCCAACTTTAGAAGCGTTAATTCCAATTTCAGTCTACATATTCATTGAGATGCTGCCATACCAGTGCGACAACGAATTGGTCGAAGTGACGAAAATGTAGCTGCCGTTCAGACGCCCGTAACAAAGAATCGAAATCAGTACATTTCGCTGCATTCTCAAGACCTGGGCATCGCCAACTCGGCTTTATGATGAATTTTACGTAAAGGGCATACAAGATCAAACTGGCTCTAGAATTGAAGTCGATGGACCATTTCACGCCAAGAACATGCGCCAACTTTATAGAAAAATCATCTCCAGTGACGAAGTTAATTTTTGGCTTTACAGGTTACGTTATTGATCTGGGGAAAATCCACACGTGCTTCATGAATCACCTCTTCTTCCACAAAAAATAGCTCTTTTGGTGCGGTTTGCATGCCAAAATATGGACGCCGCCGGCATGCATTGAATATTTTGGAACATAAAAATAAAAATGGGGATAGCGCACCCCATTTATGGTCAGACAGGATGGATTATTGAAGTTCCACTCGTCTAGATACCTTAGGCGGTGATGCTTCAATGCCGGTCATATTCCGAGGAGGTGATGGATCGTTTCTTGCACGTCGTCGTCTTGACAACTTCTGCAGAAGTCGTTGTAGAGTAAGTCTAGTCTCTTAGCATGATTCCCAAATGGGCAATGTCCACTGACGACTGACAATTCTCAAGTGATATATGGGTAGTTTTAAGAGCTCCTTTGTTGTCTTAAAGGTGGTATGCGGCCACAGGTTCCTTGTTATAAGACATGTGCACTTTGTGAACCGTTTTTCTTGGGCACGCTCCAGCGTGTGGAGCTTTATTATTTGCCAGCACGCCGATACCACCCCTTGGGTTGGCCCTTCTTTGGTTAAATGGACTCATTTTTGGGTTAGGTTAGAATGTCTCGCCGTCTTGTGAAAAGATGTCCGGCATTCCTGCACTAGACTGGAATTAGTGTATATTCCATAGATGGCTGCCTTGCTGTCCGTTACTATCATGATGTATGTTTCTACCGAATATCTTTTGCAACATCAGCCGCAAACTCTTTGTATGGAGTAAATCATTTTTAAAAGTACTTTGTTTTTCTTTAAATTCAATAATTAATGTTTGTGGTGATTCGTCCTATTAAGAAGTAGTGCTTTTATAATATGTAAAATTAAATTGGTCTGTTTTAGCTCATTTTGAAAGTGAATAGGTAATAACACTAAGATAAATTAAAAATCCAAAATGCTGTAAACCTTTGTACATATGTATCTATTTATTTAATTCGTTCTAATTTAAAGACATTTAATGGGATATTGTGAATACTTTTTATAAAAAGAATTTCAAAACAAAGTTTTTGCCACAGAAACATATAAACATCTAAAAGTTAAATTAAATACAAGAATTTTCCAAATAAACAAAGCTTACTAGAACCAAATATCAGCAAAAAAAAAAAAAAAAAGGAAGAAGAATGTAACCCACATAAAAGTCGTGTCGAAAATTAATGACAGTAAATATAAAATTATAGGAGACAAAGCTGTACGCCAGTTGAATGGTAGAATACAAAAATCGCATACCAAGTAACAGTAACAAACATTTTCTTAGAAAGTCGAAAAATAAACATATTCTCAAAACCAGAAGAAGAAACAACTGAAAGAAAAAGACATTTAAAAGTTGATTTCCTCTTTAACAATCCCATGAGAAGCTAATAATGAAAAGAAAAACTTTTGGAAACCAAAAAAAAAAAAAAAAAAAAAAAAAAAAAAAGTATTTCTGTCGATGTATATATATTCATACATACATATGCTGTAGAACGCAACACAAACTCCCACGCACACACTCACACACATACATATGAGCAACGCATGACATACAATTACGTGAAAACATCCATTTTAAGAAACACAGAGTGAAAAAGTCACAACGTTTAAGTTAAGACACCACGATGCTAGTTAACATACACTTGCAATGCGTGATGGTACTGAGTGATTCTGAAAAAGAACATCAGAAAAGAGAAAACACGGGCCTATGACGAACTCTTGTTACACTATATGCATACATATATACATTTATGCATGTACGACTAGTTTTAGAACAAATAGGAGTTTTTTTTTTTTTTTTGCCTTCCATAAAATTTTTTAACTTCGAGTTTGTTTTCTTTATAAATTGTTGTACATGATATCAGATTGGCTTGATTATTAAAAAAAATTCATATCTCTCAAAACGTTGAAAGAATTCATTTTAACTGAAATGGGTATAGCAGAAATTAAACACACATACACACACACATACACACATAAACGAGCAAAAGCAAAATGTCAAAGGACAGACTTTTCGACAATCTTTAATACAGTTTTTTTCTTCTTTGAAATAGAAAAAGACTTCTTTATTCTGCTCTTCTTTTCTTCGTAATTATTTTTATGTTGAAGAATTTTTTGTTTGCATGCCGAACAACTTTGTAACAACAATGCAGCTGATATAAAACATATGTGGAGACGTGTTGAGTTCAATGTGTGTATGTATGTGTTAATGTGCTGTAAATGGCTTCGAACTCAAGCAGACATGTATGTATGTAAGTCTGTTTAATCGTGAGAACGTTGTCTTTATATCGTTCATTTGCCGCAACATCATCCCTACTCCAAAGCTTTGTTTATTATTATGTTTCGTCAGAAATTTCCTAAGTTCTTTTCGAACTGCCCTTTTGGGAGAAAATGTTTAAAGACACTATTGTCAGAATATGCATATATGTTCACACATATGTATCTTTTATTATTATGTTTATTTTTGTTGTTGTTGCTTTTTTAGTTAAGACAAAGCGTGTGATATAATCAATGAGAAATGCGTGTACTCACTTAAATATTCGATTTTCTCCCATTTGTTTTTGTAAAGCAAACTAGTTTAATTCTTTAGAAAATTGGTTTAACTTTAATTACGAACAATTTTACTATTTTAATTTTCTTTTAACCACAATTGAAAACCGTTTTAGTTTTCCAGTACAATCAAGAGCGTGGATCACTTTGAAATTAGCAAATACAAACATATGTATCCAGGTTTATGTACATATGTATGTATTTACAGGGCTGGGCAGTATTTGAAATACATGTATTTGAAATACGTATTTGAAATACAAATACGTATTTTGTATCTGTATTTCAAATACCTACCCAACCTGAGTATTTTGTATTTCAAATACATAACTCAAAAGTATTTTGTATCTTGTATTTCAAATGCATATGGCTTAAAAATACATTTTTACAAAAGACATTTATTTATTATAAGTTCAAAATAAGTTTTTTCACACAAAAGCTAAAATTGCTAGAAACTGCGACCACTAAAATGGTTATTATTTTGCAATACCGCAATTCAGCTTTCAATTTTCTTGTCCAGAGCAAATACATTTTACACTAATCAGGTGATATCAATAGGAATTTTCACATATTCGCCACCAGCCTTTTCCCAACGTTTTGTATTATATACAGGGAAATAATTTTTATTATTAAAACTTTTGCCTACCTTAATGTCTGAGAGAACCAGATTATATCGATTGCAAATATAATAATTTCAGTTTATTTTAATTTCAGTTGTATTTAAACAAAGCTAATGGAGAGAAAGGACATATAACGACACCTGAAGCAAATAGAGCCTAGTTTCAAAATATACTGGTCACCTAGTTTCACCCTAGTTTCAAAATATACTGGTCACCAGAAATCATCTCATTAAAAGACAATTCACACAATTTTTAATAGGCTTTCAATACTTTGCCAGTTACGCCCTTTAAAGTTGTATGTGACAATATACAACTTAGTTTAAGTGCATATATAAAATAAAATATTTATCTAAAACCAGAGTGGTACATTCTTATGAGATCGAAAGACAAAAAAGTATTTGTAGTTTTTTTTGTATTTTGTATTTAAAATACACAACTGGAAAGTATTTTGTATTTAAAATACACAACTTGAAAGTATTTTGTATCTTGTATTTGAAATACACAACTGGGAAGTATTTTGTATCTTGTATTTGAAATACTCAAAGTGAGTATTTTGCCCAGCCCTGTGTATTTATAGTAATATTATTTACAAACTGCCTCGCAATAAGAAAACGCTTATGTCAATTTTTCTAACGCTATACACACACGACTCGTTTATTTAGCAACTTTTTTTATCATGATTTAGTTAAAGCATTGAGTGGAGAGCATATTTTTTAGGAACCATTTGCCGCAACAACACATTTTTATGCCGCAACAATGTTTTGGTTGGTTTTTCATTCGTGGGCTGCCATTTTGGCACGAATAGAAATGACTTTGTAAAAAGCTAGCCAGATTCATTCCATTAGGACAGAGTTTACACTCCCAAGTTTAATTAAATGACAAAAATTCTGCTTTTAACTCTAAAGTTAAAACAGCAGTTCCACTAAAACACATCGGTATAATAATAGCGAGTTTTAAATATTGTACTTTGAAAATTAATAATATCGCAATATTTTGCTCTATTAAATATTTAATCATTATCGCTTTAATGACTTATAAATGTAAATTTCTGGTAATTACACGTGTTTGATATTTACTTTTCAATACTTGTTAAAGCTAATAACACAACACACAAGCAAACATACACACACGTGCATGTACATATGTATATCGAATAAATTGCATACACGCTAAATACAAATATCCAAACTTATTCATACTTACAAATGTATGTACGAGTAATTTACATACGACTATATTGAGTTATTGTTTTTAAGCCATCATAATGCTTTAACAAGCCAACCAGTCAACCAGCGAGCAAAACAACCAAACAACGGAAATGTAAACAATACATAAAATATTTTAAGCGATTAAGTGATTTTCATTTTGGCTTAAGCCGGACTTGGTGAATGTAACGCGCCATGAATAAAAGTGAAACCGAATATCTAAAATATTATATTAGTGCCAATGTTGTCAAATGAATTGGACACCATACGAGTAATGTGGAAAATTGATTTTTCTTTTCTTCTTTATTAGTGAAACAGTTCATTAGCGTTGCATTGGAAGACGACGACATCAGAATGTCGTATAGTTTAAAGTTTTTCTTGGTTTCTTTAATAATTCAAGTTGCTACTCACTAAGCGGAAATTAACACGGCACTAGTCACGCCGCAAAGTTAATATTTGTTAAAGGAATCAAATATTTTGTTTACATATAAGATAACTCAAATGGGTCGCGAGTTCCTGCGGCATCATGCAAGCAAAGGCCACTGTATTACGAATTTGTACAAGGTGGCGCAAAAGTAATCCTGCTATCAGAAAGTGCTATAAATTTTGCGATTGGCCCCTAATGTCAGTTCTGTTTTGACATTTGTGTAGTAAACACATGAGAAATACACGTTAATAAACAATGTTACGCTACACTGCTTCAGAACGCGGAATATTGGTGACTATTTATTTGACCGATACTTTCATCAAAAATAATCATGAGTGATGAGGCCCATTTCCATCTTAGCGGGTACGTAAATAAGCAAAATTTACGCTCCTGGGTCACTGAAAATCCGCGTGTAACCCACAAAGAGCCATTACACCAGCTCAAAGTCACTGTAGGTGTGCTATTTTCGATGGAGGCGTCACCGGACCTTTTTTCTTCGAAGACGTCGCGGGCCAAACGGTTACTGTGAATGGTGAGAGTTCTGTTTGTCGCAAATTGATGAACTGGGATCGCCTGATTTGTCCACTGCAGACTTCTTTTGGTGGGGCTTTTTGAAGTCGCGGGTTTATGTCAACAAGCTTTAGACTCTTGCAGCTCTTAAAGACAATATCCGTCAAGAATGTGAGAACCTATCGCCGAAAGTTTTGGCCGATGTGACAATTAACTGTGGCGGCGGCTATTTAAATGACATCATATTCTCGATTTGATGTAAAAAAATTAAAAGACCAAATAAAAATAATCCACAAGAAGAATCAAAGTGTTTCATTTTTTTTTCAATTGCAGCCAAAAAACATCGGAATGTTATTTTTGCGCCACCCTGTACAATATGTTATTATTAATTTACTACGAGTAAAAGATTGTCACCGGTGCGGATGTAAAAAGACAGCAATGTGTGTTTATAATTTACTTTCAAATTTTGCTTCACAGTGACTAAATAAATACTGACTTGACTATTCAAAGTATTTTTCAAAGAGATAGATAGTCCAATGCATTGTGTAACTTGCTATGATTTGTTTTGTTGCCGTCTATATCTTTGCAATACGAGTATGTTATAGTTTGAAATGAAATAAGTAAAGCATCGTTGTTGCCTTAAGTTGAATTTTTTTTTGGATTTTCGAGAGGAGATAAAATGCGAACGAACCTGATTTAATATTAAAATCAAAAGTTTGATTCGCGAGTTTCTAACAAAAAATAGAAAATGATTAATTTATAATGTAGCTTGAGCAAACAAATCAAAATGGTGTTTATATTAAAAAAAAAAAAAAAAGAAAAAAAAAAAAAAAAACAAAAACTGCTTGCACAAGTTTGTTTTGTTTTCGTGAACCCACTTCGAAGTTGACGCATCTACTCGACAATTTTAGAACGTTAACATTTAAATTTCCAGGATTTAGTTATCTTTGTGCCTTTTACTTTCAATCCAAAAATAATTCTTAAAGGGAATAAAATATTTTGTGTATATATTTTCAAAAATATTAAAAAAAAGATTGTATTATGAACGCAGATTATTGTCATTCACAATTTTAAGTACTAATTTTATTAGGAACTATTTCAATTTTTTCATTGTGGGAAAAATGTCTGTTGGCGATAGAAAAAAAAAAAAAAAAAATATTTTCATTTAGGAATTTAAATTAAAAAAAGAAAGTACTTTCTATTTTTTCTTCACTTTTCAGTATAAATTACTTTTACAGAAAAAATACTTTTTTTTTTTGTTCAATAAAGTAAAATCTCTCATCTTGATCCTCTATAATCCTTGCATGAAATTAAAAAGGATGATAAAGTTTTATGCGATGTGGCATTGTTTTGTTGATACCACATGTTAATCAAGCCCAAAACATGCAGTTGTGGTGTTAAAAAGTTTTCAATCATATCACGGTTACCGTTTTTATTTTCAAAGATTTCATCTGACCAAATTGTACACCAGACTGTCACTTTTAAGGGATGCAAAGGCGACTGATGGACAATTTGAGGATTTTCCATTGCCCGGAACCGATTACTATGTTTATTCGAATATCCATCCAAATGAAAATGTGCATCGTCACACATAATTGATGACATATTTTAACGATTAAAACACTTTGGTTTATCGATTATTTTCCATACTAAATTGGTCACGTGTCTACTTCATGGTTGGTAAATATGAATTGTCAAGACTAATGCTAACCAAAATGGTAAGCAGAACAAAGTAGTGGCACTTTGTATAAGAAAATATAGTTAAAGAAATTTGTTTTTATATCAAAGAATATTTTTATTATATAATAAAAAAAAAAATTATTTAATGTGGACGTTCGGATAAAGACGAGATCAATTTTTATTTCAACATTTACATTTTTACTCGTATATCGATAGATTATCTCTTAGCTTTAACAATAACAGCTGAGATCTGGTAAATTGCGTTTCAGAAACCTTAAAAAATGATGGAAGTAATTTCGCAACTTCAATTTAAACGCTCTTATCGGTACTAAAATAAATTTTTGTTTTTTTTTAAGAAGTATATGGAAAATTTCAGTACTTCTTCCCTTGCTCTCCTCATGGAAAGAAGTGTAAGAAAATGAAAGCATACTCTTTCATACACGAGTAGTATGTATGTGCTTATGAACATTGAAGAGCTTTGAATCTAAATGTTTTTCATGCACACGATGTTTTTTAATTGCATGTTTCGTTAATATTATTAAAACTTTAATTATTTTGGAACAGTAGCAAATAGAAGTGGATAGTTCTGACTGTGAATGTGTTTATGCTGTATTCGTTTATACGAGTACAAACACATGATGAAATTTTCGTATAATTACTTTTACGTGATAATAAACATCAGGCACTCACCCTAAATCTAATGCTTAACATTAGCAAACTAAAACATGAAACAGCCAAACAGACGTACATGGTACATACATATGTATGTGGATATGTACTCGTATGTATGTAAATATTTTTGCTTAGAACAAGCCAGCAATGTTGTTTTTGTAGTTGTTAAAAAAAAAAAACGTAGCGTTATTCACACATATTTGTATGCGAGTATACTTGGCTGGCTATGTGGAAGCAAATGCGAGTATTGCTTGTGTGAATACGCTTTGTGCAATACGAGTATGCAGTATTGTGTGCGAATGTAAAAAGTGTCTGCTTAAAAACAAATAAAAACTATTTGCGTACAAATTACTGCTGCTGGAAAAAGGCATAAAGTTGAAAAATATTGCTTCAAATATGTGTGCGGAAACCACCATCGCTTTATACGGAATCCCTCTCTAAACAGTGGTTTTACAGGAAATGATGTAAAAAATTTGGCTATTACATTAAAAAATGCATGAAAAGAAAATAGTGTGACAATTTGACCGAAAGGTTTGCAAAATACTCGTACATTTAATCAAACACAAGTCTCATTATACGATTATAAGGATGTATATATTTTAATTTGCTTCGGAGACAATATTGGGGCATTAAAGTACATACAAATGTAAAAAATAGGCAGAGATAGAGATCGCTCGTAAAACGTTTTTACGGTTATAGGTATTACTGTTTTTTAAATTTTACTGTTCATTTGCAAACGGTCTCCTCTTATTTGTCTCTCGGATTGTAAGTTTGTATGGGAAAAGAATATAATGTCAACGTTTTACAATTTACAACATCATAAATTATTTGCATCTTTGTAACAACCAACTAACAAATGAATGAATGAATGAACAGACATTCACAACAACGTCATGCCGCTGTATGTACTTACACACACATACATACATAGATACATTAAGCATGTTTGTGCATGTACTCGCACTTATGTGAGTCATAAGCACACAAATGGCTTGCAACAATATTCATTCACTCACTCATCTTTCATCCATTCATTTATTCGGCATCAGCAAAAAGTGGTACAGAAAAGGAACCAAATGATGAAAAACTATAAAACCCCAAATATTTTTTTTATTTTTTTTTTTTTTATTTTGTTGCAAACATTCTAGTTGCATTCATTATTTGCTCATATATTAATCCACTTGTGTTTATGTAAAAAGCTTTTTCGTTATAATTTTATTTTGCTCCTTCTTTTTTGTCATTTATTTTTTCTATGCAGTTTTTTATTTTTTTATAAAGTTTCATTTTCCTATTTCGTTGGCAAGTACGAAATATAAAGAGCGTTGCACAATGTTCTATTGTGGAGGTGGATGGTTGTGCCTTTTTCATAAAAATGTTTCATAAATTTTGTGTCACGTTATTATACTCATTTGTTCACATTAAAAATGTGAATATGTATACATACATAGAACCACGTAATTACTTATGTAGTTTAGTTAATTCAGAAAAAAGTGTGTGAAGGGTGTCCTGTAATTGGTACCGCGAAGGACTTGGAATGCAATAAACACATTGAATTGTTTTCATGGCAATGTACTGATCTTAATACATACATATGTATATCAATTTTTGTATTTTTAATGCAAGTTTTTTTAAAATATAATATTTGCATAACCTAGGTTCTATTCGGAGAGCTTTTTTAAGATCGCTAATGGGAAATCGAATAGCATTATTATTATTCGTTACCATTAATACGGTATACCCTGAGTTTTAGTGAATATACCGAATATACAAAAAGTGGCGGAGATTTTTCCCTAAACCAAGATCCACTCATTCTTGATGATAAAATTGTTGTTTTTTAATGATGTACTCGAAAAGGATATATGATGTAATTCTACTGTTTAGCAGCCTCAGACCATAACATATTTACCACTGAGCCTATAAGATATCAGAAAGTCAGGCGATGATTAAATTTCTAACAGAAAAGCAAAGCCTGAAAATATTTCACTGTATATAATTTTTTTTTCATTTAAACGTGCTTTGAAATCGAGAACTTCATACTCATACTCTAATCCCTCAAATTCGCTAGAACATAGTTTTCGAGGATAGCAGACAAAAAGGAGGCTGTTATCATTAATAAAACAAAGTGCCAACCACAGTTCCTGAGTAACAGGAATTTAAATTTTATAAGTTGAAAATTTTTTGTCGTTAAAATGCAGTGAAATTGCGTTTATTAATACATACTTCATAATTCAACATTATTATTTTCTATGCGTTCACACTTTATATATTTAATAACTTAAGACTTACCAAGTCCTTTGGGTGTTAAAATCCCCTTTTCAATTATGATTAATTTGAAGCCAGTTATCACTTTAACACGCAGCACAAAATGAAGCTCTTAATTTAATTATAATTACCGAATCAGTGTGGTTTGAGAAATCCACACTCATTATTTGAACATGTGTATCAGCAGTCGTAAAACGTGAAAACATTTTTTAAGGGCATACGCACGATTTCTTATCGTCGGCAATAGTTACAATTTACGTACATTTCGCCTGACTATAACACAAGGTTAATCACAGTTTGAAGTTGAACCCTAAAGGTAGATACCGACGCTAAATGTAGTAATATGAACGATTTAAATGACAAGTGAGACGAAAAATTGTCATGTGCTTTTTGTATATACTTAGCTGGTGAGGCCTAACATTCTTTATCTCAATAAAAATGCAGAATTTTTATTACATATTTTCCCAACGTTTCGTGAATTTTATGTTCACTTCTTCAGGGGATTCGTCTATTTTATAAAGAATTTTTTTTTTTTTATCAAATTACATGAAGATATTGAGTAGAAAACAATATTTCTGAAACTTACATTTCGCTAAGTATAGGGTGTTTTTTTAAGCTAGATAGAACTTTAAATTGTAAAAAGTAACACAAAAAATTAAATTTTGATGAAACATTTTTTTTATTTGTTTCAGTATACTCTGACAAATCATCATGAATAGACTCACGCTTGAACAACGCTACGAAATTATCCAAATTTACTTTGAAAATCAGTCGTCGATTCGCGCAACTTATAGACGAAAAATTGTGTTCAGCGATGAGGCGCATTTTTGGCTTAACGGGTTTGTTAATAAGCAAAATTGCCGCATATGGAGTGAGACCAATCCACAAGAGACCCTACAGACTCCATTACATCCCGAAAAATGCACTGTTTGGTGCGGTTTTCATGCTGGTGGCATCATCGGACCTTATTTCTTCAAAAATGAGGCCGGAGCTCGCGTTACGGTCAATGGAGATCGTTACCGCACCATGATCAATGATTTTTTGTTTTAAAATATGGATGACATTGATCCGGAGGAGATGTGGTTTCAACAGGATGGCGCTACGTGCCATACGGCGAACGCAACCATCGACTTACTGAAATCAAAATTTGGCGATAAGTTGATTTCGAGAAATGGACCTGTCAATTGGCCTCCAAGGTCGTGCGATTTGACACCTCTCGATTATTTCCTGTGGGGCTACGTGAAGTCACTGGTTTATGCTGATAAACCAGCAACAATTGACGCCTTGGAGGCCAGCATTGTTCGTGTTGTTCGTGACATACGGCCAGCAGTGCTCGAAAAAGTGGCCCAAAATTGGACGTCCAGAATGCGCTTCGTCAAGAACAGCCGCGGTGCCCATATGCCCGAAATCATTTTCAAATGTTAATGTCACGTATTGATCTTTCGAATAAAAAAAAATTTTGATTACAATTAAATTTTTTGTGTTTTTTTTACAATTTCAAGTTCTATCGGGCTTAAAAAAACACCCTATATATATCTACAAAAAGCAAATAACAGAATACGTTGGCCAAAAATATAATTACTACAATAACGAAAATTTGTCATAATTATTTTACGATTGATCTAGATAATTAAAAATTAATTACCAAAAGTGTTGCTATGTGTAACGGATGTTTTTCCTAAAGAATAATAGAACGACCCAACTTAGCGTGCTAAGCGCAACGTAATTTAGTACCTATAAGTGAGTAACTTATAGAAGTGCACTAACCAACGTTCTTCACAAACCATGTTTGACAAACAAAAAAAAAAAAAACGAAAGTGAAAATAATAAAAATAAAATCGCTGAAGCAGCTAAAGTGTCAATACTAATTACAACAAAAATGAGTATTAGTTGTTTTGTAGCCAACTTTACCAAGCAGATGTCACGAGCCCCAGTGGCGCTTAAGTGCTCAATAGAGCTGGCTCAGCTAGTTGACTATTTTCGGGATGTGGATTCCCGACCTATCTGTACAATCTAGAACTGCTATCATTAATCAGAATACATTATTTTAGAGAATATAGATATATCCTTCCACCCGCCCACCTCTGCCGGCTCTGTAATAAAGAATTTTGTGGAGAGAAAAAACGTAAGAATTGTGAGTAATATAGCAATCTACTCTTCTCGATTCCTATACAAACAAAAACAAAATAGAAAAAAATAAATTACACGCAGGATAGTTTTAATTTACTCTGCTTTAGAACCGCAAGCATTTAAAAAAGTAATCAAAATTAAATTTTATTTAATCATATTTTCCTGTTGGATTGCGGCAAGCAAATAACGATTGCCAGAACGAAGTCTGTCAGTTTCAGTACAGTTAGTTTCTTAATAAATTTTTCAATTGCATTAAAGTCGAAATAAGGACGACGCAATTTCCATATAATACAATTTGGCCATTCGAATAAATATACAGACATATGAGCTTATGTAACCAATTTGAAATGCTTTTTAAGTTACGCACTGTTCAGACGTCTATAGTCACTTTTACTGTAACAAATAGTCAAATATTATTCTCACAAAGGAGGACTCCGCTTATAAAGTTTATAAAAGCAATACAGATAGCAACAAAAAGCATTAAAATAGAAAAATAAAAATTTCATTATATTACTATGTCAATTTTCCCGTCTTTTCTTTCTCACATCATGCGCAGGAATTTTACTATGACAACCTCTTGATGACACACTCGCACTTACTGTGCAGCAAAATAAAGTAAAAGGAATCCTCTTGGAAGCGTCTTAAGAATTTTTCAATATTGGCATGATGTTTTTTTTTGTAGAACAGAAATATTAAGGAAAGCGGCTTTGACTTTTAGTATGACAGAACAGAAGGGGCCCACATTGCTGAATGAATTTTAAAACAAATTTTTGAAATTAACTGAAATACTTGTATTTGCTTGTATTTTGAAGAAATACTTGTCAATTCAAATTTTATTGAAATAATTTATTGAAGTGATTTGATGCGCAAAATAGAGAATGTAAAGATGAACAGCAATGATGACACGAACTTTGCAGTCAGTAAAGAGTAAAGAGTGAAGAAGGAAACATAAAATATATTATTTCCTCGTAATATGCCAACATTCTGTTAATTTCAATTTCAAAACAGGGACAGTTAAGCGATTATTGAAGCAAGTATGTATGTGCGCAGTATATACACAGAGGAAAGGGATGATAAGGAAAGTGTCTCTTGCTATAACGGAAAACAAAAACGGAATTCAAGTCTAAACGAAAACTATTTAAGTTTTTCTTTTAGTCGTAAATGCTTTGGCGCACGATGCCCGCGTGTGTTAAATATCTTAACAGATATCAAGCTTATTAGATTTTTTAAATAACTACAAATTAGAACGCATCGACTTTGAATAGTTGTGACATTAAGTTTATTATGAAAAGGAAGGGGGTTGTAGATTACCACATTTGGACACACTGGTAAACATACTACATAGTGTACATCAGGCATATCTAAGCCAAAACAACCACAGGTGCAAAGGTATACGTAGTCTACACCTAACTTGAACGCAGTTAAAACATGAAGTTAAAACTTGCTGTTTAAATAGCTATCTGTTTAAGTCGGCGTGCAAGTAGTGATGTTAGAGTTATAACTTTTCATAGTAAAAAAATAGAAAATGGCCAAAAAACAACTACAAATAGCAGGCTGTTGTCAATTTAAGTTATAACAGAGATCCCAAATGAAATGTTTTAACAACCAAGTTACAACTTTAACCAAACTTATATAACTTTAACTTGAAGTTAGTGGCTTCATGTCAGGTGAAGACCGCACTTTAGGTAAAAAAAGCTTTTTCTTTTAATTTTATTTTTCTTTGCGCCGAAACTTTTGAAGCTTTGGTTTTGTTTACAAAATTTATGAAATTTACTGAAAGTGATATTACCACAAAGCTTTTCTGCTTTTCGTAGTGGGTGCATTAGAAAAATCGCTGATCGCATTCTCTTGCGTTATTTTGCGCCAAACTGTATGGAGAAAATCGTCGTGCCCTAGTTCTGTTTCATCATTTTATTTGCAGGTTCACGTTCCAAGTATTTAATTCATTGATTTGACTCTGATATTGTATTTCTTCTAACAAATATGATTTGTTTTGTGTACCTTGAATGCTGATATCATAGTGTATAGTGGAACATAGCTAACCAAAGACGTGTCCTTGACGTCAGTATTGACAAAAGCAAATATTGGAGAGTATGATCCAATTTATTCGGGATCACAAATATTTTTCTTTTTTTCTTTACTATAAAGCTCCCCCATGCATCACAAATAGGTTTGTGACACGGCTGTAAGAAGGTTGGAAATGAAGCATAGACGCACATCATTTTGTAACTTCTAATTACTATCAGAGACATATATCATAATTTAATTCTAAGATATATAATTTTTAGATTTTTATTAATTTTAGACAGCTTTGTCATTTAATACTAATATTACTTTTATTATACTATTGATATTAAATACTAAGAGGGCCATATTAAAAGTAAACCAATATAAATCCTATCCGAAAGAGGGATTCTTGAACAAAATATCTGAGGTACTTTATATTTTAAGAACATCTTCATAAATTTTTTACTAAATGAATTAATATAAATATAAAAAGTATTATTTCGTGAAAAATACTTTTTTTATACAAGGAACCTGGTCACTTGATACTATTTTGATTGTCGTTCGCTGACGAAACAATAACATAGAAATAAATCTATTTCAATTTTCATATTTTTATTTTCATATAAACCAGTGTGTTTCATATATGTCGACGAATATTCGCGACCAAAATCTCGTCGTTCGTCGCAGCTGTGTTCCTAGCATAAAGTACTTTTTTTTTTCTTTTTAAAATCTCAATAATTTATTTAGATTATTGGGATGTAAAGTTGAATGTTCGACAATATCTTTCAAAAGTTTCCAAGTCTACTGGTGGTTAGGGTAGCTCTTATGAAATGTCGACATATAGACAGCTGGGAAACATGGAAAACAAGCTGTTTATAATTTTTTGATTGGTATCAATTTTAGATGCTAATATATAAACTCAGTTGTTTGTTATTATTGTTATTGAAATTTCTTGTTTTTTACATTTTTAATAAAAATTTTATGTTCTTGAGCACGTTATCAAGTTGTTAACGAAATATTGAAGATTAATATTGTTGAACTCTTTTCGAAAATAAATCAATATCTTTAGCTGCAAAACTAAGAAGTAATAAACAAAAACATGATCTACATAGGATCGCAAGAAACCGTATCACCTTTGCCTTCCACACAGAAAAAAATAGATGCCTTATTGATAAAAAAAATTGCACTATTTTTATCAAATTTCCTGTGAAAAAGATTTTTTGCCGGATTGATAATTCAAATTATAAAGTAGTATTTCTACTTTTCACTTAAAAGCAAAAATTATTGAGTTGAAAAAAATTGTTGTTAATATGTAAAATATACTTAACAAAAAAAATTGTTAAAGAAACAAGAACTCTTCACTGTTATATGACGACCTTTTAAATTTTTTTATTGAATAACAGTCAATAATTCAGAAAACTTTTTATTAATTGCATTCATTATTAATAATAATTTAATTAAGTCAATGCAAATTTTATTAAATTGATGGTTTTTTATTAATAACATAACTTGATTGGAAAAAAATCTCATCTATTTTTTTCTGTGCAAAGAAGGAGGCCTAGACAGCACCAACCACGAAGTTACGAGTATGAAATCTTTTGACTGGTGGGTGGACGGATGGATCATGCTCGTATGGCAGTTTCAGAAATTTGGTTTGTCATGTGTGTTGCAGACATTCGCTATTTGGTATTAATGTCACCCGGTAAGTGGAACTCATTGTTTTGGAATAGACACAAGTACATACATATGTGCATACAAGCGAACTTCGGCAGTTAGTTTTTGTTCTCAAAAATATAAAAGTTTATTTATCTTTTATTTTTTTTTTCTTTGCTTGTTTACATTCAACAAAACTTTAACTCCTCAATGAAAACAACTGATAATTTGTGTGCATGTGTTTAATGGAAGTTGTGTAATTGGGCATGTTTGGTTGTATGTGTGTTGTATGGGTAGTTGTTAAAAATGTGGCTGTATTCTTTTTTTCTATTTTTAACATTTTAATGCTGTTTTTATTACATATGTACACATGCACATGCACATACTAAATGCTATTTCGATGGCCATTGTTCGGGCAGTGGCTTTTATTAGTACTTACATACATACATACATATGTAAGTATGCAGATATGTACGTAAGTATGTGCACATACACTCATGCATATACATACATATGTATGGATGCAGTTGTTGGGTTTGTGCTTTGGTATTGTTATTTTCGTTGTTGTTTTTTTTTTTTTTTGCTTTCTTTTTGTTCAGTTGATATTATTTTGCGGTTGTTTTGTATTCATTTGTAGCACCAATATTGGTTGTAAATATTCATTTATGCTCTCGACCACAAAAAGTGTAAAAATAAAACAGAAAACAAATTTAAATGGAGGAAAAGAAAGAACTAGCAACTATTATAAAACCGCAAAATGCGTAAATGATATGTATGTATGTATGTACGAGTACACATATTTATATACCTACATATGTATGTGTGTGTGTATATATTGGTTTGTTTATTTTTTAAGATTTTATTGCTGCTGTTTATTTTGTAATATTTGCAAATTATATTTTTCAAATTGACCTCATTGAAAAATGAAATAATGAAAAATAATGTAAAAAATAGTTTAAGACATTTTTATTTTTGCAAAAGTATTTAA
The DNA here is from genome assembly GCA_914767995.1 of Thecocarcelia acutangulata. Taxonomy (NCBI): domain Eukaryota; kingdom Metazoa; phylum Arthropoda; class Insecta; order Diptera; family Tachinidae; genus Thecocarcelia; species Thecocarcelia acutangulata. The sequence goes on from OU612097.1 coordinate 765,942, forward strand.
ATCCAAAAATGTTCATATAACCTTTCTCTTTTTTAATTTAGTACTTTTTGATTGATCAAACATAATTTTACAAGAATTATTTTTTAAAAAGATTGAAAAGGGCTTCGATACGAAATGAGAGAAAATTTTAATTGCTGTTTAATTAAAACAATTCGACTCGTGTTGTAGGAAATAAGCATTTAACTATTCTTTGTGTTGCAGTATTAAACAATGAAAATACTGGAATAATTACATGTCAATTAATTTGTCATAATTGTTAAAGTATAATATTAATGCATGTAATAATATAATGTTTAATACAAAATTACGATTTATGTTTTCGAGAGCAAAATAACAAGGATTAAAAGTATAATATTATTTAAACTGGCATTCGTTAGCCAGAACATTTACAACAAGTTATAGCATCGTATTAAAACAATAGAAATTAAATTAATAAAAATATGTATGTGTGTATATGCTCATGCTCCAGTTGTGGGTTAAAATAAAAATGTTCCTCTTTATATAAATTTGCTGGCATTCGAATAACTGGAAATGAAATCCTTATGAACATAATCTCAATAAAGTCATAGAAAATTATAATTTGGTTACTATTTGTTGGGTAGAAGGATGAAGGAAAAAGGTATTGCTTGGAATATGCTGTGTTGAATTCAGAAGAGAATGAACAGTGTTGCCAATTTTGTACTTAATGTGTCGTAAATTTTTTTTTTTTTTTTGCATTCGTTTATTTATTGGATCTTTAAAATGAACTAGGAATAAGTATTCAAATTTAAATATTAAATATAAAAAACTTTTTTGTCTAGCTAGTGCTAGACAAAAAAGTTTTATTTTGCGCGTACAATATCGGTAAAATTACCTATTTAACATTCTGATGATGGCAAGGGATCTTTTTTTCTCAACCAAAATTAAGTATATTGTGTGCAAGAGGATTTGGGTGAAGTTCCAGTTTACTGACATACATACATACCTTATCGCGTACTTAGAGAATTCGTCTTTTACCAGCGGGACACACAGATCCATACGAATTCGTGAGTTATTTACGTACCATGGAGCTGCAGTAATCGTTCAAAAAATTAGATTTTGCCGCCTTTGAATTTTTCAATGTTATATGTTGAGGCTGTGCCCCATAATTGGATGCCGTAGCACCATATATAGGCTTTATAATTGCATTGTATAACAAAAAGTTGCAATCCAGCTGCAGGGTAGAATTTCTGTCCATAAGCCAATTTAGTTGCACTGCTTTTAACTTCAACTGATTTACTTTCGCATCAATGTGAGGCTTCCACGTTAGCCTACGGTCGAGGGGAATACCGAGGTATTTGTCTTCATTGTGCTGCGGAACATGTTTGTTTACGCAGTGTGTGCTCACGTTACACTTTTCTTCTTTAACTTTGATTTTCCAAAGTTTTAACCATTTCCCTAATGTTGCAAATTTCGCGAAACTAATTGATAGCTTTCATATACGCTGCAGAATGCTATGTCATCTGCAAAAGTTGAAGTGTGAATACCAGATCTGGTTGGCATGTCAGAAGTGTAAATTAAATATAAAGTGGGTCCCAGAATGCTACCTTGGGGCACTCCTGCCTCGTTTGGCTGAGTTGGGCTTATAAAGTCGCCTTCTCTGATAACAAACTTCCGGCCACATAAATAGCTTTCCAGAAGCTTATGAGTGTTTGCAGGCAAGTTCAACTTTATTTTGTGCATCAAACCGTCATACCACACTTTATCAAAAGCTTGGGAAATTTCAATGAATAAAGCTGATCGGACAAAAGAAAATATATGAAATTCATTCTCATCCATTATGTCAGAATCTGCTTCTGACACCGCTAAAGTTATATTATTTTTCAAAAAGCAGCACAAACATGTAGGCATATATCAATATGTGTTTTTAAATATACTAGCGTGTTTAAGACCGCTTTAAGTTAATTATATATGCAGCTACGCTAATCGAAATTATTAAAATTTTCTCAGAACCAGGACGTTTATTTAATGACAACAACATATTTTACTGAGTTATGATTTTGTATTACAATATGGCAACGTTGATGTGTAGGGTTTTGAAATAGATTTGTGTGTGCTACACTTGAGTTGACATGATTACCCTGCAAACAATTTCTGGTAGCAAACATAAGGATGCAAATAAAAATAAATGAGTAAACAAGTATTGTCTTTCGCAGAAAGACAAAAGTTAATTCTGAAAATATATATTAGTGTTCATATCAAAAATTCAAGAATTTTACTTTAACCGTCTCAGGTTAGTCATCTTATAAATATTCAAACTTTCTGACTCAATTTGTTCATTAATAGTGATGTATTGTTAGTTGGGCTATGTCGCCAGTTATGTGTGTAATAAGAAGAGTCAAACACTTTAAATCGTTTGGTATTAAATGCTTAGTTGGGTTTAATTATTTAAAGGATGCTTTGGAAGGAAGTTTAATATTGTATATAATATAACGGCAAAGAATGAAAACAAAGAACAATCTGAAACCAATTATATTTTGGATTTATTTTTAATAATATAGTAAGAAATAATGAAGAAGATTAAATAACAAAGTAGCATTTTAATTTATTGTTCTTAAATTAAATTCCAATCGATGTTTTTGGAATATATTTAAAACAAAGTTATTTAATTTGCACCAAGAACTTCTTTAAAAAAAAAAAAACAAGAACTAAACGATACGATAGGTTTGCTTGGTCGACTGACTTATGGTGTATTATTTTCTTAAAAATATAATGTTACATGTGATTAGGCAACACTTTTAAATGCTTACCTGATTTTTAAGAAGTGTTACATATTATACATATGCAATAAAGTGCAATTAGCGTTTCAGTTTTGAAGTGCTTTTATACCAAAACTTGTTGAAAAACAAAGCGTTAGCATTACTAATTTAAAACATGTACATAATAATAATTTTCCAGCCTTGTTTGTTTTTGAAATAATTAACAATAAATTATGAAAACTAGAATAAATCACCCCTATCGTTATTAAGATGGGAAGTATTTGTGCCCATAAAATTATCAATTCCCAGGAAGGGGAAATTGATATCGCGAATTTCATGCGAACTCTTGTACGTGCTATCAGTACGTAGTGAATGTAATAAAAATATCAAACTGTCAGTGCAGTGAAAAAAAGTGTGAAAATTTGTTTAATTGAAATTGAAATAAAATGCATAATTGAATCGACCGAAAACCGAATCGCTCGCAGACATTTATGAGAAGAACCTAATCCGTTGGAGTTACGCTATGCATCGTAAGTTACTTATTCTATAAACAAATTGTGTTTGCACATTACTTTGGTTTTCGAATTTTTCAACATTGTAGGGTAAATAAAGCCGCATTTATATACATACATATATTCTAGAAGTGCTGGAAAATACCATTCCAACAACAAAAACATCAATAGTAAAATAACATTGTGTGCCTGCCTGTGGTTCTTTGCAGAAGGTGGTTACCAGAAAAGTGTAGTCAGAGGATAAGATTTGTTGATGCCACACACCCAAGAGCCTGCATTATTTAACTCTTCCGTAAGAGAATTCAAAAATTCGGCCAACACGTTATTAGGGGTTCTTACAAAATTGCAAGCAATGGACCGGTTACTTTGCATTCTCTTCAGCAAAATGTCGTTTTGCACTTTATTAACAAATCTACTCCGAAAATAGCAGAATATAAGCTTTTACATTTTAATTAAAAGAAATAATTACTTACATGATAAATTCCGCCAGCAGAAATGATGTGAAAAAATCAAAGGGAACAAAAATTTGTAGTAATAATACGAGGGAAATAAAGGTTTACGATTAAGGGAATTTTCGCCGAATGTGAATTTTTTCAGTGTTATTATTCCAAACTGAATTACACACAGAAAATCTGAATACCTTTCTACGGCAAACGTATTGAGGATTGCAATTTTGGGAAATAGGAATTCTTTCATGGTAATGACTGTTTACGAGAGCGGTGATTATTTTTACAAGAAAACATAAATACAGTCAGCATGCAGATTAGTAAAAAAGGCCAATATCTCACCCTGCACTTGAAGTTGCAGGAAAAATGTGCGACATATATTGTCCGTCTTCATGCAGCATATTTAGAAAAGGCCCCTTTTTTTATTTATACTGTTGCATACTTTTTAGAAAAGAACATAAAAACGGGTAAAGGGTAAAATCAAGGCAGCTTTAATAGGTAGTGGCAGAATTACAATCAATACAAAACCAAAAATGAAAAGTTGTCAAAATCTTGCTTTATTTTTCTTTTAAGAGCAAGGAAGTATATGTGTTTTGGGCAAATTTACGGAAAAGAAACTAAAGTCAGCTGTGCTTATACACTACTCTGGCAAAGCTGCCTTGGGTACAGTAGTTGTAACATTTTTGTTAGAAAAAAAACGCCATTAGTTAATCTTATAATATAAATATGTATATATATATGCACATACAGCGTGTCCCAGAACTGAACGTCAAGTCGAAACAGAGTGACAAAATTGATTGCAACCCTCATGAAAAAAATCAGAAAATAAAAACTAAAAAAAATTTTTTCAGTTCAAGCCCATGTATGTTTTTAACGCTACTAATTTATTTGTAATTTTTTTTATATTTGTAATTTCTCAAATGCTGCTTGCACAATATTCCATTGATTCTTATACAAATAAACTGTTTAGAAATCTCAAGTTAAGCAAATGCCGTAAAATGTTCAAGTGTTTGGTGACGACATTTTTGTTGATGTGTCCACCGCTAATCCTTTTGTTTTTTGTGCATTTTGTTTTAATAACAACCTCAGCAAAACAGTCACAGTAAAACCATGTCCTCCTACACCAACGGATATAATAATGCGATTGCACTTGCTAAACAGAGAAGGACTTGGCAAACATTTTGTATGGGACATAACTAAAGAGTGACACAAGTTGTCACGAAAATATTTTATGTCACTCATGCAGACAGTTTTCTACCACAACCGACAACTTTAAGCACCTTATACTAATGATGTCATTTTTTTTTTGCTTTTATTTTGAACAACTAGCATCAGAATCATTTGCATGAATTGGCGAAATTAAGAAAAACGTAAAGTAAAAAAGAAGTAAAGTGGTTCGAGTATATTAAGTGTTAGAGTTAAACAGATCAGCTAAAACTGTTGCATCTTGTTTTGGTTCTTTTTACAATCGAGTGATCGAAAAGCATTCAATTTACTACAGAGGCATGATGTACGTAACTTTCAACTTTAACTAAATGATACTTGGAGCCTTATGAGCTACGATGTAAAATTTTCATGCATCACTTTTTCACTTTGTCTTGATGTTAGTAATTTCTTGTCAGTTTAGTATTAAATTATAGTTTTACCACGTTCGCCGTTACTGGACTGTTTTGAAATTTAAAGTTAGAAGTAAAAACAATTGAATATAATTTATCGTTTGAGAAACAAAATAGAGGTTAGCCTTTATGTAGGTAAACGGCTTAATTGTTGAGCATTTTTTATATATTGTACAAATGCTCTCTAAAAGTGATTAATATTTTCCGTCCTAAATCAAAGTTCCTTCTCAAAATACAAAACAAATAAGAATCAACATAAAAATCTCTGACACACTTCTAAAAATCGTTTCATCAATGTCAAATTATAAGGTAGAATGGAGGCCTGCTTTTCAGACGATAAGCCGACAAGTCTATTTGAACAGCAACAGCAACAGCAACAGCAACAACAAACAATCACACTGTTCTTACAGAAAACTAAACGTTGCTACGCATTGAACAGAGGTATAATTCTGAAATTAAGGCACAATTCAACAATGAATTGAAATGCTACGACAAGAAATAAACGGCACTGGAAGAAGAAATACGAGTAAAGTACGTTTAGACGGCACCGACAAGCATGGAGACAGAAAAGACAAGTAACAAACTAAAACTTGTCTTACCAGCAAACACAACATTTGACAACTGTTGATGAATGTTATTGCTGTTATTGTATGCTTGTGCATACAATAACAGCGTCTCCAGTGGACAAGTGAAGGGAGGTTTCAAAAGAACTTCAAGGTGGGAGTGATTCAGCCAGCTGTTGTTTGTTTATTGTTTTTGTGTTTGTACATTAACTGAAGCCCGGAAAACCCTGTGAATGCTTACACCTTCTATGAAAACTTGGCCCAGAGAGAAAAACTCATTTCTTTTCAGCCTGAAAACTTCTCCATGCAATTTAAAAAAGCTGGATAAAATTTTTAAGATGATCTGCCGCTAGAGACAGTATCAAAATTATGAGGGCAATCAGAAGAGGCACTGCTAAAACTGAATAGCTGGCCTTCACTCTTCTGCGTTCGAACAGTGAGTTCTGAATCGAAAAATATGTATAGTGAAAAATAGACAGAGTGCGTAGTACCAGCTATGGTATTTGATCAGGTACCGTGAAATAACTCCCAAAGCAAATAACTCTCAATAAAATAAGTACCAACAAAAGTTAAATAACTCCTAAATTAAAGAAACGAAATAACTCCCAACGCCAAAATGATATAAGACGCTCACAAACGTACATGCAATGTACATTTACGTCTGACATTGCCTATGCTTTTTATTATTATAGAAAATAATTATTTAAAATATATTTAAATATAATTGCATTAAAATTTCCTCCCACCGACTACTTATACCGCTCAAAAAACGGCCGCTGAATTGTTCGCAAGGCATAGAGTTCTAATGTCAGATGTTTAAGCATAACAAAATAGAACGCGCTCTATTTCAAATTTTGTCAGACTACTTTGCTCATGTTTTTTACAGACGCAATGTTTTTGAGGTAACAGACGACTTGTAGGCATGTACATTGTTAAAAACATATCGTGTGTAATTCAGGGGTACCGCAAGGCTCCGTTCTTTCTCCTACCCTATTTCTTATTTTTCTCAACGACCTTCTCTACCAAACTTCCAACCCTATCCACTCTTTCGCGGATGACAGCAGCATTTGTCACTCGTACTCTTTTAGTTATAGGCCCAGCCTATCAGAGATCGCTGCCAAGAGACTAAATATGAATGATTCACTGAATAGTGATCTTCTATTGGTCTCTGAATGGGGTCGTAAAAACAGGGTTGCCTTTAATGCTCGTAAGACCCAGTGTTGCTTATTGACGCACAAACAAACGACCGCTAATGCTGCTTCATCTGTACTCATGGATGGTATAAATATTGAATAATCGGATGCTCTTGATGTTCTTGGAATGAAGATACAGTGTGACGTTCGCTGGAATGAACACATTTTTCATATCTCTAAAGAAGCATTCAAGTGCCTCGGTTTTTTGAAACGGTGTAAGATGTACTTCACTCCATCCGACCTCCTTACTACTTATACCACCTACATCCGACCGAAAATGGAGTACAACTCTCATGTTTTGGCCGGTGCCTCAAAGTCTGTTTTGGGGTTACTCGACCGTGTGCAGGAGAGGGCGAAGAAGCTCATCGATGACAGTGGGGTATCCAACTCTATTGACTCACTGGAGCATCGACGCAGTGTGGGATGCGTTACTTTGTTCTATCGATACTACAATGGATTTTGCTCTGACGAGATTAGGGATCTTGTTCCCGAAACGCGCACATTTTTACGTAGCACGCGTTCATCGTCTAGAGCTCACCCATTTGTGGTCGATTGCCCGGGGAATCGTACTACGCATTACAGAGAGAATTCGTTTTTCAGCCGCACGCTTCGTCTGTGGAACAAGTTGCCTGCAGAAGTGTTTCCTGTCTGTTATAACGTTGGAAGATTCAAGTCAAATGTTCACAAACACTACTCCCGCTTTCCCCCTCCTCACAACCTATTTTCCTAGTTCTGGTACAATGCACTGCATATGTAGGGGTCATCCCCTGAGTACTGGTCCAATATAAAAAAAAAAAAAAAAATCGTGTGCTATCTACTTAAAATAACTCTACAAAATTCGAAGATTATATTGAATTAAATATTTTTCAAATAAATATTTTTGGAGACTTATTTTATTTACAATTTTCATACACAAATTAAGTAAATAAAATAAGTCTAAAAATTCGTGTTCTTGTATTTTATTTTACCTTTTTTTTTTTTTTTGTTTTGGGGCAGTTATAGCAACCGTTATAATAATATCTGAATGAACTGAAATGCAACTTTAGTCAAATGAAATAACTCCCAATAAAAATGAAATAACTCCTAATTATCAAAATAAATTAAATAACTACCTACAGAATTCAGTTAGGAGTTATTTCATTTGGGAGTTATTTCATTATGAAATAACTCCCAATTTGTATGGGATTTTTGAATTTTTTGTAGAGAGTTATATAATTTTTTTTTATTTCTAATATTATATGATGATGGGTTGGTAGCATTCGTCTAGCTCCAGTTCAATCCTGGCTAAAGCCAAGAAATATTTTTATTTATGATTATAACAATAATTGCTGCGATCAATAACTCTTGATCAAAGAAGACAGGAAAAAATAATTGAATACACTAAAGCTGGAGGACAACTAGCTGTTTCGCAGTCGCTACACTGTTCATCAGCACCCACTAGGATTCGAACTTAGTACCATGTAAACATGATTTATTTTTTAATACGGCTGCTTAACCAACTGAGCCACTGAGCTCTTATTTAATTTTTCGTCTATATTTGTCTCATGTCACATTAATACATACATTTTTTTTTATTTTTTTGAGTTATTTCTTAATATAAATTATAGCTAATACCTAAAAACATTTGTCGAAAGGATTTATAAGTATGACACTCATCTACAATAAAATTTAAAAAATTAAGTTTGTACCGATGTTGCTTTTATTCAACTGCTTTATTTGCCTGTGCAAAGCGAGTAGGTTGCTGCTTTAGGCAACAATACGGTACGTGTTTCTGCTAATACCCGTTTTTTTTTCAATAATTTTCTGCTACACATTTCTATTCAAGTGTAACTTGTGTTCGAGACTTGTGTTGCTGTTGCTCTTGCATTGCCGGATATCCTCTTACAGCAAAAACGAAAGGAAGAAACGCAGAACTTTGACAATACGATGGCTAATGTTGTATTCTTATAAAAAATAAAAGATAATAAAGAATTAAATTGGCTGCCTGAGTTTTGACGCGTGCGTTAGCCATCGCAGTCACGATTAAACCGTCTACAGAATACTAATTATGCTGCCTTTGGACAGAGCAGTCCACGAAATGTATGTAGATAGTTATGACGAAACCGAAGTGATGTTCAAGAAAAATTCTGGTAAAATGGGCATCTCTGTTGGGTTTTAAGGTTTGAAAATTACAATATTTTAAAATGTTATTTTAAGTATTAACAATTCCTGTACGAAAGTTTTCATCAGTACTCTGCAAGGGAACTGATTAAGTTTGTCATAACAGAAACCACTTAAGTATTTCTGTAATATTTTAGATTGGCGAATAAAGTAACATAAATATATTAAACAAAATACTTTTAGAGACTGAAATGTATTTTAATGCAAAAACTAAACAGAACTAAAAAAATTTTGTTGATACAAAAATCCAACATAAATAAAAAAAATACTTTTCCAATAAATAATAACTAAAAACTAAAAAAGTTTTAACAATTATTATTTCAATATAATTTTATTTGCTTGGGAATGCTAGCAAATTGTTGACGAAATATTGAAAATAAATTTGTTCAACACTAATGCCACAAACAGATCAAATGGCAAAATTAACATCATTAAATAAAACTAACTTTCTAATCAACAGGTTTAATGTAATGGTGTTTTCTTTTCTGACAAAAATGTTACACGTTCTTTTCTAAAAAAGCAACAATTTATACACTATTAAAGGGTAACATGTTCGTTTCAAAACATGTTGCACATTCAACTGGCTAAAAATGTAGCATGTTGTACACTGTACTTCGAGGAAGGTGGAGATAATGCCCTTTTTTACATCTTTGTTTCACACATGTTTATGCAAATATGATATTCATTTGTTGTTGCAGATGAGTAAACGGTGCTGCTCATGATACACAAAAACGGCTACGTTGCTTCGCTACAACAATACAACTATGTTGCTTCGCTACAACAATAAAAAAACAAGAGGTATTTTGTTTGTGTAAAAGGCGTATTCACACTTCAGCTGTCAAAAGTAGTTAATAAAGAACATGTGCAAAAATTTCAATGGCGCCGAAAAAGGTAAACAAAACTTGACAGAGGAAGTGCCGGCGGATTAACCGAATTCGCCTGACTTCGCCGATGCATCCACCCAATAATGAATTCGCCTTGGTGCTGCTGATGATAGCTTTTATTTGATAAAAATAGTGTCTAAAACGTTGGTTTGTTAAAAGCAACCATGATGTATTTGAAACGCTAAATGTTCATTAGTATTAAAAGGAATAACAATTAATTCATTGAGTTCATACTACATCGATAAATCAAAACCCATTAAACAAGGTAAACCCTTGTACATTAGCAAATGACTCAATCTATTAAAGGATAATTTTATGCACAACCACCTTGTATGCAACTTTTTTGACGAGCTTTCCAACCTGAGTAAGAAACTGCATCAAATAATTCTAAAAATCTGTAAACATTTTTCAATATTTTTTTGTTTTTGGTTGGGGAGGAGAAAGTGTCTAATGCAGCTCAGATATCGTCGTCACAGATCTGGTGTGTGGGACTTATGTGCACTCTCACTTTTTATTGGGCCAAATCTCTATCCCGGTACTGCTTTCGCATTGCTTAAGTTTGGCATCTTCTTTTTTATTCTTACCGTCTAGATCCTGCTTTTTGCATCGTGGCACCTTCTGGATATATGTATATGTCGGTATTTTTTAATATTAGTGGAAATACTATAGAATTATTATGAACGCAACTGAAGTATTGAAGGTTTGCGCTGTACTCGTATATAATAAGTCTGCTTATAATCTTAAAATCTAGTGGCAGAACTAGGGATTTTATTGGACATATAAAAATAAGATTAAAGAGACGTTACCAGAATCAGAGATTCTATTTCTCTGTTCACTGTAAATAGAAAATAAAATTCAATTAAAAAAATGTTTTTATGGCGTGAATACAAGTAAAAAAAGAAATCTAAGTACTTGAAATCTTTTTATTTACACATGCAAGGGAAAAGTTTTTCTCACTTTTCTTTTTGTTCTTTCCAACATAAAAAAAATACTAACAGAGAAATATATGCGTAAATCTTTTCCACTGATTTCAAAAATTATTAACATTCTTGGCACACAGTAGATATTTCTTTCAGTTGGTTATTGCTTTTCTTTTCCCTTAATGTGTTTTCGGCACCCTACAATATTTAGGCGTGAAATACTGTTGGAGAACGCATTCAATTATGGCCCATTCACTACTCGCTGCCATTAGAAGGGCTCAACAGATTCGTTATGATGATATAAGAAGTTTGCTTTATTGTTTTGCTTTTTTATTGCTGTAAATCACTCTTAAACTAATTGGTTTCCGATTTCTTTTTAACAACAAGTAAACATTTGCAACATTAAAATAATTTACCCTACAAGAAAATAAACTTACTCTTACTCCAACAGAACGAACAGACACTGAACAGAACTAAACCGAATGAAAACAACAATAATTCGCAAATTTAGCTCTTGAGGATATTGGATAAAGTACTATAACAAATCAAACAGCAGCAATAATCTTTGGAATGTCCTGTTGTGACCATTTGCTTAATATATTTTCTCTGCTTGTTCGGATAATTTTTTTTCTAGTTCCTTTTTGTCTTTCATCTTCGCCAGCACAAAACAAATTTGTAACAGATTTCTTGTTTCTCATGCTAGAAGTTCAAGAAAAGTTTTTTCATTTATTTATTCATTTTTTCTAAGGTTACAGTTTTCTTATGTGTAGTTTAATTAAGCACATAAATTAGAATTTTTGAGAAGGTAGGGGAATAGAATTCGGAAAGTTTGCCAAAGCAAGAGGGGAATACAAATATTTGTTATCAATTTAACAAATTGTTTTGTTCAAAGAAAAATTACATATACGAGTACATACATACGTACGTTACAATCGAAAAATTACTATTATTACAATATTGCGTTTTTTAATATACAGAGAAGTGATAATTTTTAGATGCCGCTCGTACTGGTTTGGAGTTTTGTCATATTATAAAAATGTTCTTAATAGGGATGTATCCAAAGTTTGTACGTATTCAGCCGCAGCTGAATGTAATACTCCATTTTCTAGTTGTGCTTCAGAAAGTTTTCTTGGTGTAAGTACTGACGGCAACACTATTCCCAAATGTTTCGTTTGGACTTTAAATAAGAAAAACTTCAGTGTCATAGCAATACCCATGATTCGTCACCAGTTGTGACCTTTTGAGGAAATTTGGATCGTCGTTGACGATGTTCAACAGGACCTAAGCGATGTCTATGCGCCGTTGTTTTGGCCCAAAATTTAGTAAAAAATCGAAGAGCACACCAAAACACGACTTACCTTTTTATCTGTCAAAAACAAACTGGCAATCCGAAATGGCTGATATTACCAATATACATATATATGTACATACAAATGTACGTAACTCACAAAATTTGAATATAACATATAAACTTTTAATTGCAATTTTTTAAAGCTCTTTTCAGTATTTTGCTAGGAAGTCTTGGGGAAGTTAAAATGGAATGGTACTCAATTGAACAACCTGAGCAAATCCTTGGACTTCATTTCTCAAGGCAAACTTTGATTTTATTCATTATTTAAATGCGAGCGAGGAAGCTCATTTCCAATCAAATTGATTGGAAATGGGCTGCAGAAAATACCAGTGGATGGTTTGGTGTTTCGTCGGAATGGATAATTGCCTCATACTTTATCGAACACAAACACAATGCTGCCATTCCCATCACTGGCGTTCGATGATGTCGGACAATGAGCGAAAATTTAGAGCCAGCAGTGGAAACCTTTCCAAAGCATAAACGGTGCCACCAACGTGGCCTTTTTGACATTTTTGCGGCTAAATTAAAATTTTTTTATTCTAATTTCATTTAGCAGTTATCTTGTTCATTTAGCAGTTATCATTTTTTTTAGCATTATTTAATTTAATAATATTTAAAATAGAGCTCAATTAATATGTCAACTTAGTCAATGAGTGCCAAAATCTTCTATCAGAAAACAGTTCAAAGACTGACGAAACGATTAAAAGAAGATATTATGGCTTTCACTATATGGGAAATTACATTTTTCGAACATCAGTGGCAAAAACCAAGTTCAAATGAATGGATGAGTTTATATGATTATGAAATTCATTAAATAGGAATCCATTCAGTGAATCGGATATTTTTGCAGTGAAGTTGCTGTTGCTGGTTTTTAAAACTTTATGTTCTATTTACATATTATTTATTATTTTACGTTATTGAAGTGTGAATTGGGAAGAATTAGGAAAAGTTCATCATTTATAGAGATATGTTAACTAAAATAACAAAAATATAATTGAATTAAAATTTAGCATTATTTCATCTTTGGAATTCTTTTAGCATTTTTCAGTGTTATTTTAAAGCCGATTTAGTTGAAAAACAATTTCGGATCTGGTCACACCAGTGCCACAGCACAAGGATTTTCTACGCGACACCTTTGGTGGAGAAACTATTTCGTGCGTAGCGATTTTAACTGACCTTCGCTTTTATTTTTTTGAAATAAAAAAATGTGCTGCTAAGGTTTTTTTCCGAATTTGGAAATCGTATTACGAGTAACATCCTTTATTTTTGTTGAGCTTGAGTTAAAAAAGAAGTAAATTGTGGAATAGTTGCAAATGCTCTCAGCAAAATTATATGTTCGAAAATTTTGAAATAATACTTGATCGGGAACATTTATGATTTCTAAAATTTTTTGTTAATGTTACTTTTTCGTCGCCAATACAATATCATACAATATTGTTTTATTTCGAATATTAATGTTAATGAAAATCAATGAACTGTTAAAAGGTAAAATGTTTCAGGTTTGTGCAATTTTTCGTATTTTGTGCAAATTGAAGGATTTCATTGCGTAAAATGGATTTCCGCTGGTTCCTACTACAAGTATGGAAACTAATCAATATGAGTTGTTGATATATTTTTTGTGCAGCAACGCCTAAATACGAAAATAGTGCAGAGACTTTTTTTTAGTTCCAGAAATTTATAGCGGGCAGGTTTCTCTTTCAGCGATACATTTTCATATTCAATACCACGTTTAGGTGCAAACCACTCGGGTCTGAGTTTTAGTGAAAAAGAATTTGACACTGTAAGGTTAAAAAAAGACAACATTCTGAATAATTTATTAAAAGTTATTTGATATTACGTTCTTTTGTATGCAGCTTATTTTTTAGCATAAAAATGTTAAATGGGGAAACAATGTACTAACAAAATAAAAACGAAGCAACGTTATTCATTTAAGAGTGAGAAAAAGCATTATAGAAAAGGAAAGTGTAATAAAAAAAAGTCCATCAAGCATTTACCAAGAAACATTTATCAAAGAATTCTTATTTCCTTATTTTCGCCTTTAATACGCCTGCAATGGGTATGTTTGGTGAACGGCAAAGACTTCTTTTTTTAAAAAGGAGCCAAGTTGCGAAAAGTGTGTATGTACATACACATAAATTTATATAAAAAAAAAAAGAAAAGAAAATGTTCAAATTAATTACAAAAAACAACAGGTGGTTCTTTTACCACAAACAGCAGACCCAAACACAACGTGAAATTGCCAAAGCAGCTTTATTGTTTGGAAGGTTGATGTTGGGCTTTAAAAATAATGGCCACAAAGTACCTCAACACAGCACAACAGATAACAATGCATCGTGCTGAAACATTATTATTATAAAATATAAAACATAAAATAAATCACAAGTTAATAGAGAGCAAGGTAAACTTAATAATGGAAGAGTTTTCAAGGAATATTTTGTAATGTTCTTCTAAAAATTTTAAGTTTAAAACAGTTTCAAATTGAGTTTACTTCAACAGTTCAGTAAATTGTTTTACAGCAAAAAAAAAAAAAAAAAAAAAAAAAAGTTTAAAATAATTTTAGAAATGCACATAATGATTAATATAAAATACTTACAACAGTAAAAGCAAAACTCGCTTTCCTTCTGCCATGTGCTCATTCATATTTTCAGACTCCTTGTAGTAGTCAGATAAAGTTGACCTAGAAAAGGGAAGATGTCTCTCTTTCTTCACACAAACTAGACTCTGACTTTGAGCTGGTGGGGGAGTCATTTGCACATGTTGACGAGGAAGTGTTATTGGATTGTGATCGAGATCAGGACTAAGAGTAAGTCGATGTCATGATGGTTGAGATAACAGGTTCTGCAAAGCAGCCTTGGTTGCACTGCTCTTTCATTTGGCAAAGAAAGAGGAGAAGTGATTCTGTTCTCAAAGCGCCAGCTCTGCAAGAGCTTAGAAGAAAGAACTACTAGCTACTAAATTTAAAAATATTTTTACTTTCTGATTTCAGTGATGAAGGAACAATCACAGAGGCCTAGAGACGCCTGCATTGCCTGGTTGTCTCCAGTTATACGGCGCATAAGAGCAAATCTTTACCGACAATGGCTCCAAAGATTGTTCAATGTGCTGGATATTGCGTTAGTTAGTACTAAGTATTCGGATTTGACTAGAGGATGGAAGGTATCAGATTGTTGCTCATTATGGATACATTTAAACATCTGACAAGGAGTGCAAAGCCGAACGCATGGAGGTGCTTCTGTTTAGGCATCGAAATATCCCATCTAGTACTCAGCCCATACCAGGCTTTTTTAAGAAGCAGTGTGGTAGCTGGACTACCAGCGGACAATAGACCGTAGAGGTGCTCATGGATATATATTTTCCTGCAAAATAGCAAGAGGGAGATCTTTCTATGTTTTGATAGAGGTAGGGTCTTTTGGGAATCGGATAGATTGTCTCACTCAAATACTTCGGCTGACGTGCCGAAGAACTTTTATTACCAATGGATGGTTTTTCGGCCCGCCTTAGGTGGTCATACAACTTCGCCAATCATGGCGAAGAGGACGTTACACACTACTCTTGCTTAAAAACTCAAAATGGCAAAGCTCTTTGATTGTTGAGATTGCGTTCCAATATCTCGTTGCCATTTGCGATATAGGGGGACATTTAATAATATGGTGCTAAGGGCCATAATAAAGGCTCTGGCGAAACTCTGTCGATTGTCAGTTTTATAGGGAATTTACTGATATCGCTCCCCATTCGCAGTTGCCGTTACACCATTCTCATTTTCAAAGAAATAAGATCCAATGACTCCTCCTGACCAAATTGCACTCCAGACTGTCACTTTTGGATGGACGCAAAGATGACTGATTAATAATTTCAGGGTTTTTCACTACCTAGAACCAATTATTCTGTTTATTCAGATATCCATTCAAGTGAAAATGCGCATCGTCACTCATTATGATTTTTTTTTTTTTTTATGAAAATCTATGATTGATTTTGATTAAATGTTTTAACGATTAAAACACGTTGGTTTGTCGAATATTTTTCCTTAATAAATTTGCCACGTGTCTACTTCGCGACTGCCAAATGTGAACTGTCAAGACTAGTGTTTACAAATATCGCGGCACAACACCTTCCCAGCCGACACCTTGTATTTATTAATTTAATATCAATAAATAATATAAGCCTAGTGCGTTATTCGACATATTTCTATCAAAAAAGACCACCAGAAAAGCGCCACACAGGCATAAAACAAAAAGCTGCAGCGAAATTCAATTTCTCTAGTATGAAGCCGAAGTGGGCCAATTCTGAAAAACATTTTAAACTGGGTTTTATAATGTACGTGAAATATCAAGGCAAATTATATTTTCATGAGTATTACTTCAATAGACATATATTCCAAAAGCAATATCATTTTTTTTTAATTATGAGTCTGAATTTGATTTTGGATGGCATAAATATATTCTGCTAATTCACGGATAAACATACTAACATAGTAAGAAAGTAAATTCTCATCATATTACTATAAATTGCAATAAAGTTTCGCGAAAGTTAGAATTAAGCAAAAATAACTGTGTGTACTAAAAGAAAAATTGTTATCATCTCAATGTAAAAGTACCGAAGACGATCAAAAGTGCCGCCACAATATTATCAAACATAGAAAAGTCCCATCACTGACTTACAAAAGTCACGCAACAACGTAAAAAAATCTATTTGATACAAAATGTGACGTTCGGCCCACGTGACAGTCAATTTCGATAAGCATTTGCATTGTTCTCGCTTATGTGGAAGTTGGCATAATTCTTCCTTTAAATTTATTATATTTTAAAAATTATATTAAAGAATTATAAAATGCTACATTTGGGTCCTTCTTAACTAAGATAAATACGAGAATGGACCAAAATAACCTTTTTAGGGTTTCACAACAAAACGAACACATAATTAAAGCTAAGAAGAAGAATAGATTAATAAAATAAAATTCCAAATCAAAAGGTGTTTGAGAGAAGAAACAGATAAGATAATTAGAGGCGTCGTCAAATTGAACCTAAAATGAAGACCAGAAATGTAAAGATAACGAATTTGAGATAAAATTTAAATAAAACGCAGATTGTGTTAGAGTTCTGAAACGGAAAAAAATCTACTTGAATGAAGGTCAAAAATGTCTCGAAACTGACTTAAGAAAAATATTCGAGAGATAATTTGAATAATTTTTTTTTTTCATTTAACTTGATAATATCTTAAGGGTCTTTTTTTAATTAAAGGTCAAATTTATGATAATTCAAATAGCTTTCAACAGGGAGCATGTTACTCATAACGTCAACACAAATCATTACCTTATATGCTAAGAAAACTAAATTTTCATTTCGTTTTTGTACTCTGTTTGAAAAACGAATAAGATAGCTAAACAAGCCGTTAAAAAGAAAAAAAAACAAATATTTCATCTGTGGATACTCTGTTAGTAATACTTTATTATGCTGAAATAACTATGTACATATGTATCTTGTTGGAACCTTGGAGAGTTTTCAGTACTGTTGTACTAGTTGCTAGTCCGTATTTGCTAAACCTGTTAATCGATACTAAAGCTACGTACACACGGTTGTCAGATCTTACAATATTGCCAGTAAAATTTTTAACTCACAACGTTGTCAGAAAAACCATTGTCAATCAATTGTAAGACGATAATGTTGTCAGGCATCTAACAATCGTAAGAACACTCTTCGTCGGATAATTGGCTGGTATTGTCAGCTCAGTTGTAATTGTCAGATGTATAAAATTAATGCACCTGACAATTGCATCATTGTCAGAAAAAAGTTTGATGGGCAACACTGCCAAGCAGATAGCTGTTGATATACATAACTGGCAATGCCTTACAAAATGTCTGGCATTTTTTTTCGTCTAACAATCTGACAACCGTATGAACTGACAATTTTTGTTGTCAGATGAATTATTTGTCAGGCCATAGTCTGACAATGAGATTGTAAGATTTTCTTACGATCGTCTGAACACACAATTTACTTTTGCGGTACACTTTTTCATTGTCTACATTGCCAGCATGTTTCCAGATCTTACAATATTGTAACTTCTGACAACCGTGTGTACATAGCTTAATAAACTAGTGTATTACTTAAAAAGTAATTTTCAAAAGCACTCAAATAACGCCACGTTACGGCCACAGTCACGCAACTCAAGTCTTGCCATGTAAACGCAAATGAAATTTTAAAAATAAATTTTCAAATATTCATCGACATGTCCTGCGCAAAGAACTGTGCGGTGTTCTGCAATATGCGTTGTAAGAACAGATTTGATTGAAAACATTAAATAACAATAAAGTAGCGGTTATCAAGCAGACAAAACTATATCCAATTTATGCACAGAATGAACACTCGGTGATAAACATTTTCCTCAGCAAGTTTTGTTTCATCTTTCAAAAATTTTGTTCAAGCGAGCAATTGATAAACTAGAATATTAGCAGATATCGGTAAACGGTTCAAAGTTAGGCACAAGTCCAATATACGAGTTCACTGTACGAGTATGTTACCATTAGGCAGGCCCTCGAAGAAATGCAAAACCATCACCGCTTATATTTATACTCTTCTGAGATACATATGGCCGCTGAAGATTTCGATCCAATTTCAGATCAGTATTAAAAATATTTTTTACCAACAAACGCTTAGTTGTATGATTGTGAATATATGGAAAACTTGTTTTCTCAAGCAGTAGGGCAAATAAATCCGACGCAATTTCTCAACGTGACAGCGTTCTTAGGGGGGAAAAATAGGAGCACAATGCTGATTTCATTTCCATAATTTTGACATTAAATCAATATAAAATTGTAGTCATGCCCTCAGAAATTTTCTTACGGCCTTATTTATAAAATTTTTTTTCATATTTATTAAGCTTTTATTACACAAATTTTTTATAGAAATCAGTAAAATAAAAGCTTAATAAACATGAAAAAAATTTTATAAATAAGGCAGTTATTCTTTTAAACAAAATTATTTAAGTATAAAAGTTGGTTCATAAAAACAAATAGAATATGTACTTTCAATAATTCCCCTTTTTATGAAACATCTATACACCGTGCCATAGATTTTATTTATTTTTTGCTTCCGTTCTTAAAAACATTTGTGTACATGCAATCTTTCCTTTTTATCCTGGACTAGTACTCAACTCGTGGGATGACTCCTACATATGCAGTGCATTGTACTGGATCTAGTGTTTATGGACGTTTGGCTTGAACGGAAAGGCCAAAATAAAGATTTAATTAGTTGAATAGTGCGACACTGCTCAGACTAACAAATATTAGTTCAACACCTCCCACACTGCAAGGCGAACATCCAAAACAAATTAATGAATATATAAGGAAAACACGCACGACATTGGAAAAAAGCACGTGCAAACAAGATGGAAGACGTGCCACCAATCAAGCAATTTATTAATTGATTCAGCGAAGTTCGTTATTGAACATTAAATAAAAAAAAAAAAAATTAATATAAACGTTGGTATCGAACATAAAATGCATATTTGCGTTCAGAATAGTCGCAAAATTTAATAACTGATGCGCTAGTCAACTGTACAAGTATGCATTCTTTGCATTAATTATAAAGAACTTAGGTATATTCTAAAACAAAAAGAAAACTTTATGAAGGCTGTTAACATTTTAAACAATTTAAACATTTTTTTCTAATGCTTTTCCGATAAGCCTTTTTTTCTACTTATTTCGCCGTCCTTTTCCGAGCAGCAAATAAAAGAAAGCAACTTACCATAAAAATAGTAATTTGCAATGTTACTGACAATTTAATTTCGAAAAATAACTGACATTATCTTCAAAAAACAAGACTACAAATAACACAAAATACAATATGTGTAGGTATGAATGTACGAGTAGTGAGAATGCTTCCATAAGCGTACAAATGTGCAAAATTAAAAACAAAAAAACAAAAAAAAGCATAAAAATGCAGTAATAACGTACCATTGCAATAAAGAGAATAGAAACACATAATATTAAATAAAAGAGATGAACAATAAACACAAAAGGAAAGCAGACAACAAGTCAGCATAAAAGTAGTAGTGCCTCAAACACAAAATAGAGCAATTTTTGGTTTCCTGTTTCCGGGGGCATGCAACAAGCTTCATATCGTATATCAACAACAAAAGCAATAACAACACAAAAATGAAAATGCATGTTGCTGATACAATTTAATGGCGAAACAGTAACAGTTGCCGCATTGTATCGCTTGTTATGGTACGTGAGTTTGTGTTTCTGTTCGAATGCAAGTGAGGAGTTTTATTGCACTAAGAGTGCCATACTTCTTGAACTTCAACGACAACAGCTACAACATAAAAAAAGGTGATGCCGAGATAATGTTAAAAGTATTTCACCGCAATAATTGTAAGCATAATTTTATATGCTAATCTACTGTTTCAACTACAGCAATTGGTGCCGTCTACGGCATTGTTGCAAATGTTAAATAAATTTATCTCTTATCTCTGAGGTGGTTACAACTTACAAATAACTAGTTGATAAGAAAGGATGCCAGGAAAAGGCTTGAGTATCTGATTTAAGTTTTTTGTTTTTTTTTCAATTTGAACATAATGGTCCAACTCGTTAATAAAGCAAATCATGCTGGCTTGAGGACAAAAGATTTCTTTGTTAACTCGTACGGTGGCACACAATTTTCACTTTAAAACACTTTAATATTTAAAAGTCTTCATTTGTAAAAAATTATCCAAAGTCAGATGAATATTGCTCTGTGTGAAACATGTATTTTTTTTTCTTTAATTGCAAGGATTTTTTCGCAACTACTCCATAGTTCATTAAAGTAGAATTATAACTCGAGTATTAGCATTATAAAATTGCTACTGAAATTAAGTTACAAATTAAGAATTTTGTGGCTTCAGTTACAAAAGGTTGCCAAGGAAAAAATGCTCAACAAGACAAGAATCTTCAAGGAAACGATGTCAAAGTGATAAAACCTCAACGGGAACGCCCAGCTTCGCAAACTACAAATATTTGTTGGCAAAAGTTGACTTTTCTTCTGTGAAAGGGAAAGAAGTTGAAGGCAACTCCTACAGTATCATACGAATAAAAATTCCAAGGGAAACGATTTAACAAAATTACAATGTCATGCTTTTTTAAGAACCTTCGTGCATAAAAAAGAACGTAAAGGATTTGGTGTGTGTAAGTGATTTTGTATAAATATAACATTGTCCTCTTAGTTTTTGTTATTTGAGTAGCTTTACATCATGTGCAACAAGCAGGAAACATGCTGCCATGCTGGTATTACATTTTATAGCGGCTGTTTCCGTTTCCGTTTGACTTGTAGGTACGTGAGTACCAACAACAATGACAGCAATAAAAAGTGTGCACCACAACAACAAAGAATCTACATACATATATTATTTAAAACTACAACTTCAAATTTTTAATGCGAATGTGTGTAACAAAGTTCAAATCCGAAAATGTGTGTGCGATTGAAAAACTTTGTGCATGTATTGTGTATACTCGTATGTACGTACGAGTACATATACATATGTACATATCAAAAGAGTTGCGTCCGTTAGTGTATTTTTGTGTTAGCAGAATACGCATAGTAGATTATGCCCAAATTGTTCCAGTTTACTCGGTTTTTATAACTTTTTTAATTTCCACAAATTTTCTACACATATTTTCTACAAAATATTTGCACACAACTTGTAAAGTTTCTTAATGTCAAAGAGTCAAAATTCCCTTTAAAATACGTTTTAATTACGTGGTGTAAATTAAACGAAGTTGCAGTGAAGTTGTTTTACATTGCAGCGTATCGGCTGCAAAATGGTTTCGAAACTTGAAAGAATTTTAAAAACTCAGGATATAAAAAATATTAAAACGAAATGAGTCAAAAATTGGTTGCCAGCAGAAATGAAACTTCAAATCTAGTGAACAACAGCAGAGATGAAAAACTTTAAAACATTGACAACGTAGTGAGTGGTTCTTCTTTGATTTAGCATTCGTTCAAAAGTTTTCGGTCAGACTTTCACTCCCTTTCATCTGTCAGCCAATAAAGCTATAATTGCCGCCACTATTACAATCTGTGTTTTCCGCCTTCACACCATTTAATTCTTGCTAAACATTTTTTTTGCGGACCATTGGTACGTTGTATACCAACTAATATGACTATGTAAATGCTGCCAGAGCAGAAAAAAAGCGACAAAAAAAATATTATGGTATTTTGTGCGCAATTAGAGTCACTTTTCTAACGTTGATTATAGTGCGAACATTTAACGTGACGCCTGCTTTCATACAAACGAAGAAAAAATATGAATTTATTTTTCTATTATTACTTTTCATTGATACGTTTCCTTCAAGTTTTTCTCTTTTCAAAAACGAAACACTCAAAAAATTGTTTCACTCGTATAATTAGGACATATTCATTCTTATACAAAGAACAAATTGCGCACATAAAAATTTTAATGAATACTCATACAGACCGTACCATCTAATTATTATAAATAAGGCGCTAAGAAAATCCTAAAATTTTTATGTGTGAGCACATTTACACGATGACTTAAACCAATGGGTAAAAATCATCTCATTTTGTGATTGTGGAACTTATAATGTTCCACTTATAATTCAATTGTAATTCATTTGTTATGTTGTCATAATTAAAAATACAGTTTCATTGATTAATTTTTTCGAATAGTAAAAAATCGAAGAGCACACGAAAACACGACTAACCTTTTTTCTATCAAAAACAAACTGACAACCCAAAATTGCTGATATTGGCAAAATATATAACAGACATGTGCACTAACATAACAGAAAACAGTGCGAAAATGGAACATACGTAACTCACGAAATTTGAAAATAACGGCAATTTTTTTATCAGAGGGGATAACAAAGAACAGAATGGAATTACCCAAAGATCTGCTACTGGATGGTCTGACCAGTCTATGCTTCCTTCTGATGCTAGTTCCCTTAAGTTACAGGGCAGTAACGGTAGGCGGAACTTCTGATGAAGGTGTCTTCAGTGATGGACCAATGATGGCGAGACGGACTACTTGGGGGAGTTGTTGTTATTGGATTTGACCAGTTGTTTCAATCACGAGCTCGTCAGATTCTTCTGACAGCAAGTGATGAATGCGTTGCTGGACACCAAAGTTACCCAACTTTGATTTACGGATGAATGGAACGTAGGTTGTTCAGGCGGTTTGGGTCACGCTTACCTTGAGATGGAATTTTCTTACCTTCGTCTATTCGCCCTTCAATGTGGTAACTATGCTTTGAAGACCCTTGTAGTAGCTTTGGCTTCAGAATGGTTCCTTATTTTTCAGTTCCTCTCGCTTTTCGGTTTCTGTTGAATAATTTTCTTGTGTAGAAATAACAGCACTTTTTGATTTTCCAAAAGAATTCAACTTAGATTTATTTGTTCTCATGTAAAAGGGTTTGTGAGCTATTCACTACATATACAGATATACAACTGCCCTGGGTCTCCCATACATTTATGATATGCGAGACGCCAGCAGGGTCATGCGAAAAATGTTTTTATGCAACAGTAAAAAATATTTCTTCAAGTTAATTTCTATCAATCGAAGTAAATAAAAAAAATTTTGTAGAAACATGCGCTGTGAAAAGAAGAAGCCAACATATGACTGCACTTACAAACATGTAACATATATTAAATATATAAAAATCAATTGGGCCGTGTTAAAAACTAATGGTCCCTGTAATACAATGTAAATACAATTCTATTATGTGTACTCGTAAGCCAAAGGCGGCGAGTGAAGGGAAAACATGTTGATAGAAAGGTACAAATCGTGCGGAGTGTGCCAGAGATTCTATTTGTCAGTGATAGTTTTAGTGTGGTCCGTTTTCGTGAGCTACATATATTGTTTGTTGTAGTATTGAGATTTTTTTCAATACTTCAAATTTTGATTTATTTAATTTTACTTCTTCTTTTTAGATTTTTCAGGTTTACGATAAAAATCACTGCTAGAAGTTTTGTGTGCTTTTGTTCGGTTCAACTGTAACTTCCAAGACCAACTTTTATTACTGTGAACAAACTTGAATGTCTGTAAAAAATTCAGTTAACAATCGCTAAATATTGCAAAGTTTTCTTTCTTTTCGTTTTTAAAACGATATTTTTCTGGAGCTTAAAAATGTGAAAAAACGGCAAAGACTGCACAATTTATTATTTGTCTTCAATTGCTTTCTTTGTATATTTTTTCGCTTTGACATTCAGTGACAACTATCAAAGTGCAGAAACTGACACATTCATTGTCATTTATTTTTGAGAACGAAAAAAAGTGGTAAAAAGACTTTTGCAGTCAATTTCAGAGTTATTTTTTAATATTCTGAGCAATGATTGGCTTTTAGTTTGAATTTAAATTCTTTTTTGTTATCTTTTATACGAGTTAAAATGTTTGCAATGATTGCAGACATTTTACAAATCTTTTTTGCGATATTCATATACACATATGTACATATCCCAGCTAGCCAGCCCTTTTAATCGTGGAGGAGCAGCGGACTTTAAAATCAGAGAAGATCCAGGCGAAACTGTTACATGAGGTAGTTCTTCCGCAACACAGCAAAAGCCGCTCATATTAAGCGGACAGGGAATCGTTTGAAACTCATCTGGTATGATTATCTTACAACTGGCGATATGCTCGGCTGTACGATGCATATTGGGAGCCGCAAAATACTCATTCGCAGATATTTTGACGATTTGTATAATGCCAGAAAGGTTTTTATACCATTTAAAATGTGCGAAGCCTCATGTTTGCTTGTCATATTTATTACTGGTGATGATATTTTTTTTTAAAAAAAGTTCTTAGCCTAAAGAAAAACACTTCAAACTGTCTCCAATCTTTCTCATTCGTAAGGCCGGAGCATATTGAATCCGTCGTACTTTGTTCGTCTCCTTTTTTAACTGAAATCAACGTGTACTAAGTATGAAGTTGGCACAATCAGTACTTTGTTAACGGATATAAAATCAACTGCATTTTACTTTAATTTGATTAAAATGTTTTAATTTATTATTCAGACATAGCACAGAAAATCTAACATAATTTATTTGTAACTTATTTTATTCTTGAACGAAAAAATAAATCAAAATTGGCAAAAAATATTACCAGATAGTTGTCAAAGCTCTCAACGTACGTTAAAAGTTGAAAGTTACTCAACTTTAATACTTTCCGTTGACGCAGAAGTACGGAATATGACAAAGCTCATAAGACTACATGTACTTGTATTTCAACTTAATTGTCAGTTGTGAAAGACAACGTAAAACGTACGACGGATTCTATGTGCCCCGGCCTTTACTTTCCTTTACATTTTTCTTTTAATATTTTTAAATAAAATAAGTTCGTGTTTCGGCTTTTCTATTTTAATATTGCAACACCAAAGTCACACCTGCGCGTCTAAGAACCAAAACATACAAGTTTGCTCAATATGGAAAAATCAACTATGACATGCCTTTTGGTACCTGTTTTTATATCATATAACAACTGTGAAAATGATTTACATCAGTACCTGCCTTGACGGCCTAACCTGATGATGGATCAATTCCACGAAGTGAATTTTTCACGATTCACGACCGCCCCCGTGTGGCTTGCTAGGCTCACATAGGTAGCAGTTCTTGTCATATGATTGCGGTCATATGAACAACTTCTTGTTGAGGAGTTCGGGCCTTCTAATCCCTCATGTATGCAGTTTCCCAGCAATCAATGGAGGACAAGGCTTATGAGTTGGTAGTCCGAAGCCCACTAAGAGCATCAGCCCTTAAACCAACTCACCCTTCAATCATCACCACTGGTTCCTTACAGTACAAGTATCTGTTGTATAGGCAACAGATCCTCGGGAGATTGTTAGCCCTCGAAAAAAGCCATCACCGAACAATTATCAAGGATACTAACACTCCCTTCCTGCGTTTTAGGTTTCAACCACAGCCAGAACGTTTCAGCCAAGGTAGGCACCTCAACCATGATCAGCCTGGGTCGAACCGCAAGCAGAACTTCCCGGGGACCATGCTGATCCCCGTTCTGCCAATTTATACCCTTGGTAAGGGTTTCGGAAGCCAACACAACATAAGTCATGCGGCTTCCTAGAGTTTTGTTTGCCGCACCAAACGAGGGACCCCTTCCCCTCTTTTCCCCGAAAA
Source organism: Thecocarcelia acutangulata (assembly GCA_914767995.1). Lineage (NCBI taxonomy): Eukaryota > Metazoa > Arthropoda > Insecta > Diptera > Tachinidae > Thecocarcelia > Thecocarcelia acutangulata. The sequence continues at coordinate 792,418 of OU612097.1, forward strand.
ACAGAGCGCCTAAGTTAGGAATACGCCAAGGCAAAACCTGTTCCCCGGGGGGTATAACATATAACAATAAACAATATAAACAAAAAAGGAGTGTGTTCGAATTTAAGTAAAAAAAAATTTTTTTTTTTAATCTTTTTATTTTTGTTATCCGCCAGGTAATCATCAGAAGATTCTTTTAAGAGTTGTATAATGAACACAAGCATATTTTAACAGACAGCGTACGCTAGCTGGGTATATATGTACGTGTGTACGTCAGTGTGTATGAGTATTATAAAAAGGAGTTTGTCTGAGATTTGATAATTCAACGAATTCCATTGTAACAATAATGTTTTACAAAGAAACACATTTTTTGTTATATACAAATTATACATATGTACATAGTGTATTGCACATATTGTTTGGATCATATGAAAAGGCCCTAAGTAACATAGTTGTCATTTTAAAGAAGAAGGGAAATCAAAATAGAGACTGCATTTATCAATATGTTATTTTTTTGTATAATTCCTTTTAATAGGCTACGTCAATCCACAAGGGGACACTGATGAATTATGTAAGCCCATTTTAACTGTAGGATTATTCACATTTTGTTCTATTCAAACACACGATAAGTGTAAAATATACGCCTTATTCAAAGGGCTGCCAACCATGTTTCATGCAGCACATTTTTGGTACTTGTTGCACAGTGGGATAATTTGAGAAAAAAATTGAGCTAAATTTGCCATTTATAAAATAATAGTTTCATTCAATGGGTTATGATGGGGATCATCGATAAACACTTTCAGAATAGTGATGAATAGAAGGCTATTTTCTAAGCACAACTCAGCCAATCTAGATAGCTCTGCCAACAAAATCCGGAATCCACACTTCAACTTTTGCAAAACACACAGCATTATGCAGCGTTCGTGAATACCATCAATTTAGCTTCACAAACTTTGAAACAGGAATATATTTCAATATGATGGAAATGGCTAAAACTTTGGAAGTTAGTTAATGAACAAAAATGTACTAATGTTCAATTCACACTGTGTAAATAAACATCCAAATTAACCACACATCTATTTCGCAGCACAATGAACTCAAGTATCTTAGTATTCACCTCGACCATAGACGTGAGACGTGGAAGTCTCACACTGATGCGAAAATCACTCGGTTGAAATTAAAAGCAGCGCAGCTAAATTCGCTTACGGGCAGAAATTCTACATTGAAGTTAGATGGCAAACTTTTGTTACATAATGCAATTCTAAAGCCTATATGGTGCTATGGAATTCAATTATGGGGCACCACCTCAGCGTCAAACATTGAAAAACTTCAAAGGCGACAAAACATAATTCTTCAAACGAATACTGTAGTTCCATGATACATGAAAAACTCGTGAATTCACCAGGATCTTTATGTTCCGCTAGCAAACGACGAATTTCAAACTATGCTACAAGCTATATCGGTAAGCTGGAACTTCACCCAAATCCTCTTGCCAGCAACATACTTAATTTTAGAGATCACATTCTCTAGAGAAGAAGGGATACCCCTTCTTGCCTCCACGAGAGCTTTAAATACGCGATTTTACCGATATAATTGTCGCAAAATAAAACTTTTTTATCTGACAATGGTTGGACTTAGTTATATTTTTGTGTTTAGTGATAAGAAAAAAGAAAAGAATACTGCCAAATTTTCCTGATTAGTCATATATTTGATTGCGGTACTACTAAGCGCCGGTACTAAAGCTGCCCAAACGTACATGTGTACATCACACTTTGTATTTGACATTTCATTTCCAGCTTTATATGTATATACATATGTTTATACGAGTATGTTCTGTATTTGTATAAGTTTTCTTGATGCCTTTTGTTTGTTTTTGTTTTGTTGTTTTTCTCGTAATAGTTTATTAAATTATTGGTTCGAATGTTGATAACGAACGACAAGCAACTAAAAAAAAAAAAAACAGAAAAAAAACAACAACCAGAACAACGACAGTTGACATGTTGTTAACACTTTTCGTTAAAATTGTTATAATAAAGCCAAAGCTGGAAAATACTTTGTCACTTCTGTGTGTTTACGACATTTAAACAAATACGAGCAAAGCATTTAATGCTGCACCCCAGTTGATACAAGGGAAATAACCAGATATCCACAATACAAATTGTGTGGCATCCAACCAAGGCTTTGGCAAATATTGTTTCGTATTATACCGTTAACTTGTTAAACCATTCTGTTACAAAACAACATACTCGTCTACACATACTAGATACATGTACATATACACACACAAACAAAAACATACCAATCAATCTGGATAAATATAATTAATTGTCACAAATCAATTAAAGCAAAAGACAAATAAGACTGCTGAATTAATACATTTTGCAAACAGATTTATGCGTTTGTTTGTTAAGAGCACACAAGTTAATTTTGATTTTTATTAGACAAATAAATGATTTTATAACTTTTTATTATACATATGCGCAGCGCACAATGGTAGAAATAAGTACGTTTGTATGTATGTATATTGTATGTGTTTGACTTTCAGTGAGATAAATTAACGACAGACCGGGGAATGATTTTTATATGATATGCTTCCCGTCAATTCGCAAACTAATTAGCTTTGTATATCTAAATTTTTATTTAAGCCGCTTCATTAATGAATTTATTTAATGGACAATTTCGTTTGGCAATCATAATTCTCATAAATCTGTTCTTAATACTCTCATTATTAATACACTAAACAGCCGGAAATTAACTTTCATGTAAGATTAGGTTTGGCGAAGAAATATTTTTAACACAACTGCAGGAAAGACTTAGACAGTGATCACGACATACTTATACATTTATATACTGAGTTTTCTACTTGTGGGGAACACTGATTTAGAAGCCAAACCTTTGTTATAAATCATTTCTGCCTGCATTTTTCGTGGCGGTTTATTTTATATTTATATTTTATTGAATTAATTGAAATTTTTTCGTGTTTCATTTCATGGGCGTTTCTCGTTTCCAGAAATACGTAAACAATGAAAGAAATAAAAGCTGAGCAAGACCAGAATTTGTCTATTTTTTGCTTTAACTAAAAACGATTCATTGCCAGTACTTTTTACTTAATCACTTTTAATGAACTCTTTCTTGATAAATACCGGAAGGCTCTAAATACATATTGCTGCGTATTGATGTGTATTATTCATACATATGTATGTATTTACGTAGCACTTAGAATTACACAATGTGGCAGTAAAGAGCGGTGTTGCCAGTGGCTGAGAAAAGAAAAAGAAAAACAAAATTTGAGTTTAGACATTAAGTATAGGTGATATAAAATTTTTCGCTATAGCAATCTCGGGTTAATTTATAAGCAGTTCAGAGATGAAATTGCTCAATTTTTTCAATGCTTTCAATACAAATTTTCTAGACTAGTCGCTTATCTGTGTTCCGTAAGCAGCTCATAAACAGCTTTCTGGTAGAAAAGTGCCAGAAGTGCGTTTCATTAAGTTTTAGTACAATAATTGTATCTTTGTATCGGTACAATAAATATAACTAAAACCTATCGAATGTACTTTAAGCAAAATTAACTTTAACTAAAAGTGGCTAGTAAACTTTTTTCCAACACGCTTGGATCTAATTTATATATACGTATTGCTGACTTGCAGCGGACAAGCATCCACAGCGATGTGCCTTTTATATCTTTCGATATCTGATCTTCCTGTCGTTGTGATAGGAAGCAGTTAAATAGCTAACTCATATTTTAATTCCTCCCCAACACCCTTGCACTTAAATTATACAATTTTTATGAATATTGTCTAACATTCTAAAACATCGAAGGGCAACGCTTGCCTGATGTGCGAATTCGGATACTCACAATTACCCATCGTATTTATTTTAACTACAGATGTTACAAAGCCAAAAATTTTCCTACTCTTAGACTTATAATTCTTAGACTTATAATTCTCCAAAATATGAACAAGACTTATTGTGATTATACGATGGGTTTAATAGGTAAATACGATTTATTGGCAGTAGCAATCAAAATTTTTGAAATAAAACCAAATTGTCAACAAATGCTTATTTACTACTGCTACAAGCACAATATTTTATATTTAATGTTTCATACTTGTCTACCACATTACATCACGTTAATGATATGTTCAACACTTTCTGTGTGACGCTATCTTACAATATGTGCGCAGTAGTGCTCAAGAGTTTTTCTACCTGCTTACAAAATATGTGAGATTGTGCGACATATGCTATCATGTGATGAGCGTTTGTATATCTCGCTTACTTTGTGTACAAGTGGAAGGAGCTCACTCTACAAATGCAGCAATGTGTCTAAAGTTGTACAATAGGTTCATATATGAGATGCTGAGCATTAGTGACTTACATGTATCCATTGATCATCGCTTCTGTAATCGAAATTTTTGCCGCTGGGACTAAAGCAAATGTTAAGTTTTCCTTTCGTTGGTAATTTGTGTTTTCTTCTCCCTTCAACCTGCCTTTACATCCAACATCTACAAGCACAAAAGTTGGTCAATAAACTTGCGCAACCAAGTTGCCTAATGTGAAAGTTTACTCACACATACATATACATACATATGCATGTATGTATGAGTGTATATATTTGCGTCTTTGAATTTCGTCATTAAGAATCTAGAAGCAGACGGAGTTAAAAACAAATCGTTACCCGCGTTGATTTATTGCTCGGTTCTTTATCAAAGTAATTGATTGCGGCTCGTATTCAATATTGTTGTTTGCACACAAAATGTATGAAACTTTGTTGAATATTTAAACTGATTTCTTTCCCAACGCTTGATTAAAAGATAAATAAATGCCAGAAGCAATTAGTTAGCATGAACGTCTCAAATCTCTAGATAAACATGTTGGAATATTTAATAAAAATACTTCAATTATTATACACATGTATGAAGTTAAATTATAAATGTTTTTCCCGCAATAACGAAAAATAGGGCTCATGGAGAAAATTTCCTTTGAAAAATAGGAACATATATGAATTTGCATTTTCTGATGATTCATTTTGTCTTTTTGAAAAACGAATAAAATTTAAAATAATAAAAATTACTGGTTCTGAAGGTAGTCAGTCAGTCCATGTAACAAGACTTGTTTGGTATATTCGTTGTGATGCAGGCAGCACTTCTAGTAGTTAGTTTAAGTTTTTCTATTTTAAATAATACGAGTAGATGAAAATTTTGTTTCTGTTATATATTTTGAACTTAATATACATTTTATATCGTTATAGCGAAGAACACTGTCAATGATTGTATTGATTTCTCTGCAAAATCCTTTAACCATTATTCGCAAAACTATCCCCGGGTTGAAACTAATGGTGTTGGGGTTCTACGAGTTTTATAGCGGACTGTTAATCTAATTGTAATGTATTCGGTTTTCCTTCTGAATTTGTACAAAATAAAACCCTTTTTAATTTCACATAATTACGCTTTTTATCATAAGCAAAGTGCGTATAGCAGCATTCTGTTTATGAGACACAATTTATCGATAGAAAGCGCTAACTTTGCAATCTTTTTCTGTTTTTGGTTTACAAACTGCAACTATTGACGATTGTGTTAAAATACATAACATCTTTCAATTTATTTTGGTTTATAAGACGCGAATCGTCTCACCATAAGTGCCAAAATGCGGTGAATGAGTCAACATGCTCATCAGAAGAAACTGTGTGGAAAGTGTTATAAATTATAAGAAATCGTAATAAAAATGTGCATTTGTACATCTAGTTTTAATTCAAGTTTTTCCTTTCTTAAGTTTTTCTTAAGAGGGATTTTTTAAAACACAAATTTGATGTGAATAATTAGTTTTAACAATATCGTAAAGTTGTTTAACCGATTGAGGTATCGATGAGGCATCCTCTGACATATTCAGTTTTATAAAATTTGTGGGTGTACGGAGAGCTTGACTTTGGTTGTCCTTTAAATAATTTTCATCAGATAAACGCCTTGAATTGTCATGGGTTTCAGCTTGGGCCTAGAATGAATAAATATACAAATTACTTATATATATGAATTTATTTTAACATTTAAAAGACTACACCATTTTTATTGAAACTGAGAAAATTTGAAATAAAATTGAGAATTTCAATTTTAAAATGAGAGAATTTTAAATGTGTTTGAGAATTTCAATTTTAAAACGAGAAAAATGCAAATGAAATCGAGAAATTCTAAATTTAAGTTGAAAAAACTCTAAATTATGAAGAGAATTTTATCAAATTTAATTTAAATTTTTGATTTGAGAAAATTCTTATATGAAATTGTGAAATACAGGGTGGCTGATGAAAGCAGCTACAAAACAAAAAAAAAAAAAAAAAAAAAATAACGTAATAAATTATTCGATTGAAGAAGACCAGAAAAAATAATCAAACCTTTTTAGCTGGAGGGCAACTAGCTGTTTCGTAGTCGCTACACTACGCATCAGCAGACATTTTCGGATTTGAACTCAGGTCATGACGCATCGTGAACTGCTACCTTAACCACTCAGCTACCGAGCCATAGTATTATTCTCTGTCTGTATTCACCTCATATTGAATCACTTATGCATTTTGTCAAAAAATTAAGAAACTAAAAACCCGATGTGCAAATGTACAAAAAACCAAAAATCTAATTTAAAAATTATAAAGTTCAACAAAAATTCAATAAATTGTTAATAAGAATAATTTATAAGTGAAAATGTAAAACAAATTATAATAGGAATGGAAATTTCAACATGACATTTTAAGAATCTCTAAAATTCTGGGACATCAACTAAAATCGTTTTTTATACATACATACGCACAATATAAAACTTGTATGCAAAAAATATAATTTTTGATTCATTTTCTTTTTCAATTAGATCACTCTAAAAACACCTTTCCATAAAATATTTTGTTTTCTTTATTTACTTATAAATACATACTCCTATATACGTATGTATGTATGCCAACTGTGGCTAGAATAGGATTTCCGTTTTTTAAGTTGAAAAAAAAAACTTTTTGTTCGTATGAAATTTTTTTTTTTTAAGCATTTTTTTATTTATTGAATCTTCAAAATGAACTAACAATAAGTATTCAAATCTTAATACTAAATTTAAAATTAAAAAATGTGATTCTTAAGTCCGGCCAATGCTAGACAAAAAGTTTTATTATGCGGGAGCTATTTCGGTAAAATCACCTATTGAGCAATCTGATGGTGGCAGCGGTATCCCTTCTTTTAAGCCCAGTGTGGCCGCCAAAATTAAGTATATTGCGCGCAAGAGGGTTTGGATGAAGTTCCAGTTTACTGACGTACCTTGTCGTGTACTTAGAAAACTCCTCTTTTACCAGCGGAACACTCAGATCTTTATGAATTCGTGAATTTTTTACATACCATGGAGCTGCAGTAATCGTTCGAAGAATTTTGTTTTGTCGCCTTTGGATTTTTTCAATGTTTGACGCTGAGGCGGTGCCCCATAACTGAATTCCGTAGCACCATATAGGCTTTAGTATTGCGTTGTATAACAAAAGTTTGCAATCTAATTTCAGTGTCGAATTTCTGCCCATAAGCCAATTTAGCTGCGCTGCTTTTAGTTTTAACTGAGTGACCTTTGCTTCAATGTGAGACTTCCACGTTAGCCTACGGTCCAGGTGAATACCAAGGTATTTGACTTCGTTGTGCTGCGGAATAGGTGAGTTGTTAATTTGGATAGGCGGACATGTTTGCCTACACAGTGTGAATGTAACATGAGTACATTTCTGTTCATTAACTTTAATTTTCCAAAGTTTTAGCCATTTCTCTAATATTGAAGTATATTCCTGTAAATTTCGTGATGCTAATTGGTGGTTTTCATGAACACTCAAAAACGCTGTGTCATCTGCAAAGGTAGAAGTGTGGATTCCGGATGTCGTTGGCATGTCAGACGCGTAAATCAAATATAAAGTAGGCCCCAGTATGCTGCCTTGGGGAACTCCTGCCTTGATTGGCTGAGATGGGCTTATAAAGTCGCCTTCTCTGATAACAATCTTCCGCCCGTATATGTAGCTTTCCAGAAGCTTGTGTGTATTTGCAGGCAAGTTTAGCTTTATTTTGTGCATCAAGCCGTCGTGCCACACTGTCAAAAGCTTGAGAAATATCAATGAAAAGAGCTGAGCAATACTTCTTCTCCTCAAAGGTTTGTCTTGTGACATTGACTAGTCTGTGCGTTTGTTCTATGGTGCTATGCTTAGCCCGAAAGCCAAATTGATGATCAGGGATGCATCCCACATTGTTCAATATTGGTATGAAAAATGTAAACAAGTAATATAAATGCTAAGCGTTTTTCCCCATTTCCCCACGTTGTTTTAATTATAAAAAGTATTAGGCCTTATTAGCTAAACCAGAAATGTTTGTCACGACATGATCAGGTCGCGTTTTATAAACACAATTTTTTAGGTACTCGCCTATGAATTGGCTCGTCGCGAGTGAGCTTACTCGTGTCCTGTAAACAGGCTGGAAGCTTTCGTTATTGTCATATTTATTGTAACCTTTGATGTTCTACAAGTGTTCAATAATAATAAAAGTACTTCTTGAAATCACGTCGAAGCACGTTTGGATGTTCCAAAGTGATTCCTTTGTTTATCTTGTTACACAAAACTTTGTTTCTTCTTCCCGCCTTCAATCCACAAATGTTTACTTTAGGAAATTATTCGGAGAATACAATACAGACAGACAGACAGTGTATATCTCAAGCCAAGCAGGAGCATTTCTTGCTCGTAAGTTAATATTTTTATTGCCTTAAAGCACTACGCGACAAAATTTTTTTCATTAGCTCTGCACACCTACACTCACTGAATATTAAACAAAGAAGAAAAAAAAAAAGAAAAAACGTAATGAGCATTCCTGCTATTGCAATAAAATTATAAGTTTATATACGACTACATACATACATATAACTGCAAGTCCTGAAACGAGTTAAGATTCAAGCATGCTTATGGAAAAATGTATGTGGTTTTCTGAAATTGTAAATATACTCGTATAACGACATGTTTGTGTATGAAAAGGCATTTAAGTACGTGCTGCATATGAAGAGAATGACATCCTGTCTTGCGTTTCTACCACAGATAGCCGGCCGCATCGCCTGCTTAAGCTAAACTAAAGAAAATCTTTTGGAGTTATACGAGTATTTGCAAAATTTTTCTTAGTGGTTGACATTTTTATTACCGTCTCTTTATTTATATTAAATCGGAGTAAAAAATTAACTAAGCACCTCAGAGAATTTCAGTCCCGGAATTCAGTAGATACTCTTCTGCTAGTGTGTACATATGTGTGTTTGCACCTTTGCTTCTTTCTGCTGCTGCTAAAATATCTTATAATTTCCCAACGTCTCTCTGCAAATATTGCATATCATAAATGTTTATGTTTGCAAAAAGTAAGACAAGTTTACATAATATTTCCGTTTCCGCTTGAAGCGAATACAGGACTTTTTTGTTTTTGTACCTAAAATTCAAAGTATAAACACAAGTGTGAGTTAAAGTACAATTGGGTTTGTGAATGGCGAAGAGAGCTGTTATTGCTGGAATGTCGTAACCAACATGAATATTTTCCAACTCCGGTTTGCACAAGTTTTCCTACATACGAACACGTTATTACTTTGCTCCTGTAATTCAATGATCTTATATGGCTTTCGTATGATAATTTCATAATGTGCAACAAAAGGGTTATTTTTATTCATTCCTTTTGTTTTACGTTGTTGTTGTTTGAAAGTAGTTAGAAATGGGGACTACCAAACAAGTTTTTTCTTTTATGTTTTGTTTTGGTTTCGTTATTGTTACTGTTATTACACCGAGATAGCAAAATGTACGTTTCCAAATATTACTACTCGTATATTTTTCAGGTATTTAAGGACGCTTGTTAGCAGGCGTTTTGAAGCACCTCTTCTTCGGTGTTAAATTTGTGTGTAAAATTCAATTCAAAATTTATTCCAATCAAATGAAGCTTTATACTTTTTTAGATTTAGATCTTAACTAAGTGAATTGTGCTAATGACGTGACGTGTATCCTTCTTAGCAAGGAAGAACCCAACAGTTGGTGAAATCTGCAACTTGTATAAATTAAAACGAAATTAAAATATTTTTAAATGAGCTAAAGAAAATTATTAGAGAAACCGTGTTTTATTGACACTGGAGGCAGTTATTACACTCGTGAAATGCCTTAAAAATATTCAACACAGCAAGCTATGTGACGGCCTGTAGGCAACTAATTAGTCATTTTGAAAGTGGCGGCTCCATCGCAAATACAGAGAAAATAAGTAAAGTGAACCGAGACAGAGGGCCAACAAGTAACATAATTACAACTTTGCTCGAGAAGGAAAAACATAATAGAATTTATAAATATTAATTTATTTATGTTTTGTTGTACTTTTTTTTAAAGTGGATTTTGGTTTTTATACATTTGTACAGCGGATTTTTGTTCAAGTTTTTCCTTTCTTAATTGTTCTTAAGAAGGATTTTTTACAATACAAATTTGCTGTGATCAATAATTTTTGATTGAAGGAGGCAAGAAAATTCAATGGCTCGGTGGCTGAGTTGTCAAGGCAACTGTTCCTGGCATTTGTTAGCAGTAATTAAAAACAATATTTTTATTGGAATCATTGGAAATTATCGTTAAGGACCTGGGCCCAAATGTCTTAAAAATACTTTGAGTAAAAGATTGTGTGATGGTAAGTCAAAAGGATTAAGCAAATTAAATTTTTTTATAAATATCAGACTGCATCCTCGATATCAATTGACTCATATATCTTAAATTGGTCAAGAACTGCTTTCAAAATTATATCATTAAGTATCTTGGACTACATAGTAAATTATGGCGCCGTCGCCGCATACGAGCTGCTGTTGTTAGAAGTATTTGTTCACATCTCTTAAGAGAGGCCCTTATATTTGATCGCAGGTTCAGTCTCTGAACAAAACTGTATAAAGTGGAAGCTTTAAGACAAACTTTCACCATTTCTGGTTTTGTTCCTTGTAACCATCAGCAACCCTAAAAGTTACTCTACCCATAATTCCGCTAATGTTTTTTTTTCTAATGTTCTCCAACATTCAGCCCACAGCTTTGATATGAGATCTGAAACTCATTTTACACTCGTCACAAACTATCTTTATAGCGCCTTCTATAGCTTAACCACAAACTATTCATCCGTAAGTAACATACAGATATACTTTATTACTTCACAGTTAAAGGAACTTTTTGCATTAAAAGTTTTTTAAGTTTTACTTTTCTTTGCATGCTTTATAATGGAAAAATATCAATTACATAGTTTAGCAAATTTGCGAATCAGGTTCACGCAAGTAGGGTTTCTTACTACTGGAACAAATTTTCAATTTGAGAAAGGGCATCCAATTGACGAAAATTCAATAAAAGCTGAGGGTACATTAAAATATATGTATGTGTAAATTCAAATTTTCCTAGTTCTGGTACAATGCACTGCACATGTAGGGGTCATACCCCTACTGGGTACTGGTAATTTAAGTTTCATCAAAATTGGTGCAATAGTTTCGGAGATTAATTCAACCATCCACTCGATCCTAGTTTCAAACAAATAAGAGTGTAGTATATTCGGCTGGGTCGAATCTAAAATACCCTTCACGATTGACCAATTGAGGGCTTGGATTAATAAATTAATAAATAAATATATAGTATATATTAAAAATTTGAGCTAAATATGCTCGGATACACATACACATATATGGATCGATATCGGAAATTTTCAATTTCTATATTTGCTAACCTCCTTTTATAACCAAAACTGTTTTTAAGCAAAAAAAGTTTCTTAAGTTCGTTTGCGCTACATTTTTATGAAAAAATGAGTTTCGGCTATATCTCGGGTATAACTGGACCGATATCGTAAATTTTCATTTTCCATATTTAAATAACCTTATCTTATTACCAGAACTGCCATTAAGCAAAAAAGTTGTTTAAGTTCGCTTATGCGACATATTCATGAAAAAATCGGTTTAGGCTATATCTCCGGTATATATGGACGAATATCGGAGAAATTTTTTTTTTTTTTTTTGCTTTTTAATCGAGATGTTTAATAATCGTGTGAAGTTTGAAGCAAAAAAATTAATTTTCATACAAAATTGCATAAAATGGCTTCTTTCGGAATTTTGGAAATATCTCAGCTATATGTGGACCAATTTTATTGAATTTCAATAGCTGATCCATAAATCGATGGGGTAAAAGAAAGAAAAAAGTGCTAAAGGTTTTCTCAGAAACGGTATTTCACCGACGTACAGACGGACATCGCTTAATAGACTTTTCTAGCAATTCTGATACAGAATGTGTATACTCTATCGGGTCGCAAGTGAAAGCTGTAGAAATTGCAAACGGAATGACAAATTTATGTATATACACTCTTCACATTTTTGTGAAGGGTATAAAAAGAATATTCTTTTAAACACATCAATGTACAGGAATCTACTTTTCGTTTAATTTCATCAAAGTACGTTGCCCAGCTCAGGAGCGGATACAAATGTCTACCCGAACAACATCTGAGCTAGGTTTAAATTAAAAACTGCGTTTCTTTTTGGATGCATATATTTATATTTTGAATTTCCTAAAAATGAATGACAAGCTTTGCAGACCAAAAAAAAAACTTACTCCTGACCCACGTTGGGCAACGTTTTGCTACAATTTAAAGCTGTTGTATATCTTTGAACGCAAAACCATCAATTTTATATTTACCATCCAGCCGGTCGTAGTTTTTAAAAATTATTATTATTTTAGACATACTTATGTATACATTTTTGCTTTTAATTTCATCAAAGTAGGTTGGACAGCTCAGTAGAAGAAGAAAATATCTCACCAAGCGCGCTTTGTTTTAGCTTTGAAAATGTAGTGGAGTATTTGTGTCTTTTAGACGCAGTTATATCTATTTTTTGAATTCGATAAAAGTGAGTTTTGATAATTTTGCAGTAATATAAACTTGCCGTATTTCTTTGTACTCTGATCCATCTATGTTTCAAATTTCATCGACATGGATTCAGCCGTTTAGCGGAACAAACGAACGGATTAGCTTTCGCACTCTTGAGTTGAAGTTTTATTTTAATAAATTTCTTCAAAACAGTTAGACGAATTTTCTGAGTTTAGGCGGTTCACCGTCTCTTGACACGACCCTAATTACTCTAATGAATTTCTATATAGCCTAGCCTATGTCTATCAGAATATAAAATGTGGTTTACTTTTTAAGTGTCAAAATAAATATTTATCGTTTGTCTTTCAGCAATAAATCTTACCTTGGAATTCGTATATACTCGTACGTGCTTGTACTCGCATATTGTTTTAATAAGCAGACGATGTGTGATGATCGCAACTTTCAAGTTAAAAGTTAAATGTAATGTGAAATGGATAATTGTATTGTTATAGATAGTATTTGAAGATTGAAATGGAAGAGTGAGTTGCTTGTATCAATTATTTGCTTATTTCGAACATTCGACCACCCAAGTTGTCGTGCTAAATGCAGAACTATTTCCATAATTATTTAAATTTATATATTCTCTAGTTTTTAAGAATGTTAGAAGGAGAAACTTTTCTAACGAGCAGATTTTGCTTTTGTTCAATATTTATTTGCCTGTAGTGGTTACAGTTTGTACCACAAGGAAATAAAAAATTACAATTGTTGTCAAAAACACTTAAAACCCATTAGCTTACATTTTGTTGACACAGAGGCGGAGACAGAGACAGAGTTTTGAATAAAAAAAAAAAAAAACAGAAAACGGAAACTTTTGTTGGTATTCAGTCCAAAAACAACTTAAATGTGCATTATGCATATTGTTATAAAGGACAACAACTGAAACCAAGAGCAACATCGACTTAAAAAGAATTCAAGAAAGAAAACTTCACTCATAAAAAGAGAAAAGAAAATGGTTTCTCTGCCTATTCAAAATATTATTTCTTTTATTGCACCATGGACAACTGAAGTTTTTTTTTTAGCCAATACCATTGTGCTCTCATAGAAATATGGATTGAAAAGAACAGTTTTGTTATATCTTGACGTTTCTGAGCGATTTTACAACACATACGAGTATGTACATATGTGTGTACGCATAATATATCCAGTTTGAAGTTTGTCTATGGTTTGGATGATGAAGCGGGCTGTTGTGCAAACAAGAATAGCAAACTAAATTGAAACCTTGACGGTTAAGGCATTTTGAAGTTGAAGGGCCATCAAGTGTCGCTTAAAAGCAAAAATTCATGAAAACACACTCACACATTGTCGCATGTTACATCAGCCTGTATCCCAGTTACAAAAAAAAAAAAAAAAAAAATCTTACAGAATTTAAGTTCAGGTGCAAGAAAATAAAAAATGTTATGTTTTAAACTTTCTGAATAAATACGTACATATAGCTGCAAGTAACAAGAACATATTGAAAGTGATTCCTTAATGGAATCTATCTACATACCTACACACATACATGCATAGCTGTGTGTGCACAAGTATCAGTGTATGTATAAAATCACGGCAAACATGTAAAAGTTTTAAAGATTTTCATTATGAAAATAGGAAATTCGGCATATACTGAAGGAAGTAAATTTTAAATAGTTTAGAAATTTGGCTACATCTGCTTAAAAGTCTTCCTTAAAATGTGTGCTGCTAAACAGGAGTAAAGAGATTTTTTTTTTGTTGCATTGAAATTTTTCCTTCGTCTTCATAGCAGCCAACTAAAAAATAAAATTCCTAATGTTGCAGCAAATAGCTTGTTTGGTATTTTTCGTAAGGAATTCGCCTTTTATGCGTTCTTGTATTTAATTTTCGGGTTTTCATATATTTTTGTATTGTTGTGATTTTCTTTAAATTGCATTGCGCTTAAATGAAAAGTGTAAAAGCTGAAATTTGGAATCGTTTTCTATACATTTGTTTGGCGTGTTGTGGTGACAACAGCAATCTGTGTGAAATGAATTCAAACTCAAATGAGGAATTTTTGGATAACAGATTTTTAAGGCAAAATACTAATTACTATATATTGTCAATTTAAGTTTCATTTTCCTTTTCTAACAAATTAAGATTTGGCTTCAGTTAAGCGAAATCAATAAACGAAAGTGTTCTAAAAAATTTCATATTAACTAATTCGCCATGAATATACTCGTAGTTCCAAGACTTGGTTGTTCAAAGCTTTAAAAGCTTTTTTTTTTTTTTTTTTTTTGTAAGAGAACTTATGTGTCTTATGTGCAAAATATCTCTAAAATACAAAACTGGCTCTTGTAAAAGTTTTTTCCCCCAGTTTATGTTTATGCAACAAGTCGTTGTTGCAGAAGACAAACAGCTTTTGTTGCTGACATTGTGTTTTGCAAACGGCAGGCTAAAGGCTATAAGATAATATCGTGTGGAAATATGCTGCTGATGAATCAGTTTGCATATAAAAGCATTAATTTTGTTAGTGCTTATGCAACAATTGCTTACAAGAATAATGAGAGAAATGGTTGTTTTTCAATTTATTGGCACAAACAACCTTGAGTTGAGAAAAATCGTTTAGAAAATTCATTTTTTTTTAGCAATTCAAGTTCAGCACAAGACAATCTTGTTCTTCACGACAGAGCTAAAATTCGCAGCAGCATTAGTAAAAGTAATAATAGTTTCGATTGAATCAATTTTTATTCCAAAGAGTTGACACAAAATGAAAAGTAAAAAAAAAAAACAAAAAATTAAAAAAGAGCCAGCAATAATAGGGCTTGACGGAAAAATGCGTATATACACGTCTTTAAAATTTTCAATAAAAAATTTTATAATGGAAGACCTTAGAAATTTAATAAGAAATATTTAGAGTGCTGTGTGACGGAAATTTTTTTTTTTTCGGTTGGAGAGGAGAAATGTCTAACGCATCATCAGATACTGTGACTCCACAGTATCCGGTATGTGGGTTTTGCACCCACTAAAACCCCTCTCTTTCTTTGAGCCTTGCCTCCACCACAGTACCCCTTTCGCATTGCTTCAGGATGGGGCTCCTCCTCTGTTCCTACAGAATCGCCCACGTCTATATCCTGCGTCTTGTCTCGTAGGATCTTCTCAATATAAGTCGCTATTTGACCTCATTTCCTCTCATTTTCCATCATAATTTCTGTGACGTATATTAAATTTTAAAAAGTGCATGTAGCATTCTTGTCGAATTGGCCTAAACGATCAAGTTTAAAGCAAGGAAAATTGAATCAGAAAAATTTTATTAGGGGAGCAAATATGTTTCCGCCGTTTTTAATAATATGTCATAATACAAAGATTATTTTATTATTTATTAAAATTCGCAGATGATGACCAGCATGAAAATAACGTTGCTCATTCCAAAACAATATAACTTTATCATATTAGAATCAAATGTGTTTCTTTAACCAAAAGTGTTAATATTATTTACCGGAATTTTTAATTTATTTTTTTTATATAAAAAATAAATTAATGGGGTGCATGAATTTCTCACAGAAGAGAGCACCTTTCGCTAACTACCCCTCCTTACGGACAATCTGATTGACAAATATTGCTGTGGCAACTGCCAAAATCTATTGCCTTTCACAAGGTATCTGTGTGTCGCCCTCTCTAATATGTGTTTAAACAGATCTTCAGCAATTATTGCTAAAATATATTGCTGAGAAATTATCTTGGAACATAAGCTCTCATCACTGATGTTTATACAATCACACATACAAAAATACGCCTCAATAAATAAACAAATGTACAAGTTTTTATAAAAAGTGGTTTTATTAACTGAAAAAATGGAGATTGATGCATTTAAAGCACTTATTTTTAAAAGAATAAAAAAAAATATAGCAATTACAAATAATTAAGACACTCGCAACATTCGTTGCCAAAATACATTTGTAAAAGGTTTTAAGATATTTACATGTTCGCCAACTAAAAGTATAGCGTTGAACATTAGCAATTTGATGGCGTATTAGTTTATTGCTAGTATTAAGACCCAAAAAATGTCCAGTGTAGTCGTAGTAGTCTCTGACAATGATCATGTTGGGAGTGGTTTAAAAATGGTGGTTTTGATGTAAAGATCGTGAAAGAAGGACAAACAATAACGGAACTGCATGTTTTCGGCTTGATTAACATATCAAGATATCAATAAGACGGTGCCACATCACATACCGCCAGGATTACAATGGAATTACTCAGTGCTTGTAGGCTCCCAATGTTTAAAACCGTTTGGAATGTATCATAAACAAGTTAATTGGGTTTCAAAGCTGAGAGACGTTGAGAGCGAAGTATTTACATCAAATCGTTATTGTTTTTTTTTTTTTTTTTAACTTGGACTCTGAGTATGACACTTACATAGGCAGTGCATTGTACCAGAACTAGGAAAATAGGTTGTGAGGAGGGGTAAAGAGGGAGTAGTGTTTGTGAGCATTTGACTTGAACTTTCCAGGAAACACGTCTGCAGGCGTACTTATTCCACAGGCGAAGCATACGGCTGAAAAACGAATTGTCTCTGTAATGCGTAGTACGATTCCCCGGCCAATCGGCCACAAATGGATGAGCTCTCGTCAGAGCAAAATCCATTGCAATAACGATAGAACACAGTAACATACCCCACACTGCGTCGATGCTCCAGTGAGTCAATAGAGTAACGAAAAGTTGATATATTAGAATAATCCAATAAGAAGAAAATCATGGCTACCTGGCTACGCATCAACATATAATTTGTGTTATGAGCAATGAAAACTGATGTAACTTCATGCCTTCATTGTTTTACGCTGCAAATAAATTTATTGCATTTATAGGAGTTGAAACTTTAAACTATAAAAATTTTTTGCAGTGAAAAAAAAAATAATTAAAAGACTAAATTTGCGAATAAAATTTCAAATCTCTGTTAAATTCAGTATAAGTTTAAAACGAGTTAAAGCTATTTGGCCAAAATGTTCTTCTATTGTTCTGAGCCATTAATAGGGGCTGACTTCAAGCCATAGCTTTTTTATCAAATACACCAACAATGCGGGTTTTAATTTCACAAATTGCCACATACAAACAGAATTCAAAGCCAGGCAATTAGACAAAATGACTTTTAATTTGCTTTGAAGGCATTACAAAGAAATGAACAATATAAAAAGAAAAAAAAAGATAAGAAAACAAAAAAAAAAAAAAAAAAATAAAAAATATCCAGAAAACAGCAAATTCAACATCCAATTTGTTAGCGAGAAAACATTTAAAGTGGTTCGTCGATGCTTTAAGCTAAATTTAAAACATTCAAAAATGTTATTGCTTTCTTAGGACCGTTACAAGTGGCTTAGGGTATATGAATGAAACAGCTGGTTGGGAACAACGAGGGGCCCAGCGGACACATTTTTAAAAATTATTCTCCAAAACCTAAATCTTTTCAAGAAAATGGCGCTCACCTTTAAAGTATAAAAGTCTGAGTTTAGCTGTACTTCAACAGGTTTCTGTGAACTGTATTCAATATTAATTTTTTGAATTTTTGTTGAGCTTTATAATTTTTAAATTAGATTTTTTCGGGCTTAAGTTCAAGTTTTTCCTTTCTTAAGTTTTTTTTATGAATCATTTTTTACAACACAAATTTGCTGTGGTCAATATTTTTGATTGAAGAAGAAAGGAAAAGGAATCTAATTGAAAAATTTATTTAAAAATTATATAATTCAATAATTAATATTTCCATCTCTGAGTACGGAGAATTATTAAAATACAAAAATATGTATGTACCGTTTATTCAGAGATAGCAAACGTGAGCAATTAACAGAATGCATATTTGATTTGATTCAATATAAGATGAATACAGACAGAAAATAATTCAATGGGCTCGGTGGCTGAGTAGTTAAGGTAGCCGTTCATGATGCGTCATGACCCGAGTTCAAGTCCGAAAATGGGTGCTGATGAGTAGTGTAGTGCCTGCGAAACAGCTAGTTGTATCCTAAAGGCTAAAGGTTTGATCATTATTTTTCTTGTCTTCTTCAATCAAAAATTATTCTTTACAGCAAATTTGTATTGTAAGAAATCGTTCTTAAGA
Organism: Thecocarcelia acutangulata; assembly: GCA_914767995.1. Classification (NCBI taxonomy): domain Eukaryota; kingdom Metazoa; phylum Arthropoda; class Insecta; order Diptera; family Tachinidae; genus Thecocarcelia; species Thecocarcelia acutangulata. Next base: position 811,351 of record OU612097.1, read on the forward strand.
AAAACTTAAGAAAAGAAGAACTCGATGTACAAATGTACAAAAACCAAGACAACATATATATATATATATATATATATATATATATATATATATATATATATATATATATATATATATATATATATATATATATATATATATATATATATATATATATATATATATATATATATATATATATATTTTTATATATTTAATATCTTCGCAGCATTATTAGGTTCCGAAATAAGCAATAGTGATTGTAGGACTGTGCTGTTCTAATACAGCTGAAACCAAACCATTTGAGTGCAATAACATTTTTCGACTGCTTCGAAAACTATAAATCATTACAAAAATAAAGTAAACAAATTTGTTTTGTTCATTGACTGAAAAGAAATTCGTATTAAGTAATTCAACGAAATTCCCGGGAAGTTATTAAAATAAAAACCAGTTCATTCAGAGATACTGTCAAACGACGCTTACGATAAGCGAGATTTTTAATTAATTTAATGACAGAAGTAGTAGTAGCAACCATATAAGACCATTGGATTGTTTGGGTTTTATAAATTTTTTCCATCTTCTCTAACGGCAATCCAAACATTTTTTTTCTTTTGGGAAGAGGAAATACTTTATGCCAACATTTACAATACAAAAAGCAAAAAATCTTAAAACCAATGTGCCCCAATTGTCTAAGAGTTGTTGCATGCACATTCATAAGTATGTTTATTTATATGAAAAAAAAGAACACACACATATACACAAAGTGAAAAATAGTTGTAAAATGCTAATATATGTTACCTATGTTTTTTACATTTTTTTTTTCTTATTTAACATCATCATCAGCAATGGATACGAAGGTTCTTGTAAGCATCTTTCATGATGTAAAATATGTTGATGCTGTAAAAACAACTAACGGAACACACTACAAACCTGAGTTCAGTTCCCTTAAGTTCTCTAAAAAAAAAAAAATAAGAAAAAAAAATCATTGCATTTGAAGTAGTTGGTGTAGTCGTAGTAGTTTTGGAAGTGGTATCAATGAACATGTACATTATTCAATTTTGGTCTTGGTTTCTCCTGTCTGTTATGGCATCTTGTAGTTCATGTTGTTAAACTATATCCTCAAGTTTGTTGCAATAGCTTAACAAACACTCACAATCATTTCACCTGCAAGTTTGTGCAGATGTTTGCACATATCTACATATATACATGCATATATGCCATCCATGCATAGCTATCTAACTTTTGGCATTACAAACCGATATGCCTATAACTACATATACTTGTACATATGTACGTTTGGCTTTTATTGGCATACGTACATACATACTAATAACTGTGCGTGACGCTATGTGTGTTGAGCAAATTTAACTGAGACAACCCCTAATCATTGTATTCTGTACAGGAAAGAATAACTTCTAAGTTAATATAATGAAATATAGCGTACGAGTAAATCGAACCTGCGACAGTATGTGTGAAAACAAACAAATAATTTCAATTCGGGAGGAAAAATCTAACTAATTTTTTCAATTTGATTTATTACTAGGCTGATGTCGGATGGGGTACTAGAACCTATAATTTAAAATGGCGCTACACGACTCTAGAAACCACTGCTTATATATTTCTTATATGTTTGCACAAACGACTTTAGAGCGAAAGCGAACCGTTCTTCTCGTTTGTGCAACAAAACAAGTTATTTAAACGCTTGTTTTTGATTTCTAGTTGTAGTTTTTTCTCGTTTTTTCATTTTGGGCAATTGGAAATCCGCTTTTATGCTAATTTTCAAAATTTAGTGTTTTCTAGCGGCGCCAAGCTGACTCGACTGTTTAGCGAATCGAATTTTTTGGCAAATCCTGCCTGGACTGCTATAAGAAATATGATTGTTTACATAGAAAACAAAAATGTAGCGCGAATTCAAGCTGCGTTACTAGCATACGCTTAGTATACGCGCACTACAAGCTATGATATGAGATGGTCCTACGCGACATATGAGACCACCGCTTGTATTTTTCGTATATACACTATCTTTTGGCAATTTTAATTTCTTTGATTATAATTTATTAAATATTCTTTTTGTTATTACGAAATCAAAAGAAGCGGAATTCCAAATGCACATAGTGAAATAGTTCTAGCAGCCAACTTCAAATTTTTATATTTTAGAATTTTTAATTGACGACACGCTTTTACCCAGTCAAAATTACACAAACAAACAAACCTACATGATTTAAAATACGTAAAATTTCAAGTAAATCAACAACTATAAATGCTGCTGTTGTTGTTTTTCTTGCATTCTTGGTATTCGTTTTACTATTCGTTTATTTGTTGCTGTGATTTGTTGTGATTGTTTGCACAAGCGTTTTGGACCAATTCCGAATTATTTCCTATTCGTTATGTTTACGTTGTCTTAACACCTGTTGGTTTCTGAATATCCTTGCAAGGAAATTATTAAATTAAATAAATTTTATTTAAATCCAGATAGTGCAATTTAGTCGTAAAGCAAAAATTACATTCTAACAACATTCACATGCATACTAGTACATACAATTAACAGAAATATTTTGTGTGCGTTATCTCTGTCTTAAGTTGTAGCGGTTTGCGAAACATTTCTGTTCGAGCGTGCTCCTGCTTTATAATCCTCCTGAGGTGCCGTTTAAACAAAATGTTGTGTTACTGGCGGCTTCTTGTTCACCTGGTTTTGTTAACTTTTTACCTTAGTTAGTACGTGATATGTGCATACACATGCACATACATACATATGTACGAGTATGTGCTGTGCTGCGCAGTTTTTTAAGCTTTTTAATTTGAATTTGGTTCTTAAAAGCACTCAATTCAAAATCTGTTATTTTAAGCGTACAAGAGAAACTGAAGCAGCGTTTGAAAGCAAAACGATGCGCTGCAATGCAAAGCAGTGAATTTGGATTATTGGCAATGAAAATGAGTCAAGAATTATACTTCTTCTTAATTTCATTAGTGTCGGATTTTTTAAATCAAATCCTTAAGAAAAATACCTGCCAGCTTAATTTTCATTTCGTGCTTAACTTTTGAAAGAAACTGTTAAATGCTGAAGGGACTTAAAGCGTAAATGTTACAATATTTTAATGACAAAATCGCATGTCGATTAAAGTTTTATTATGTGCGTGACAATTTACTTTGCCTGTAGGTGTAAAGTAGTGAACATTTTTTTAAAGTCAACTAAATGACACACGTGCTTATTAAGCAAAAGATTGAAATGAATGTTAGCAGGTAACTCTTCGAATAATAATCTCATGTGTAATAGTCTGACGAGACAAATAATTTGAATTGTTAAATGCCGTTCTGAGTAGAAAGTAGAAAAAATATGTTTCAAGATTACTGAAATAAGCTTTCATGATGACATGACTTTATTCTATTCAAAAAAAAAAAAAAAAAAGTATTACAATTTGCGATATTGTTGAAACAAAAGAAAATGTTCGTGTTGTTCGAATGAATGTTTTCTTCAAAGCGAAATTAAAAAAAAAATTACATACTTAATAAGCGAAAAAGAACAAAACTGAAAAAATAATTTTTAAACTTATATATACATATATATTTTTAAATAAAATAAATAATTTCAACACAAAATTTTGTAGCTTCCAATGGGTTTAAGACTGTGCTGCGAAGATATCATAAGGATCTCTGTGTTCCTCTTGTAATAGAAGAATTTTCAAAGTACGCGACAGGGTATATAAGTAAATTGGAACTTCACCCAAATCGTCTTGCACGCAATATACTTAATTTTGAAGGCCACTCTCTCGTTAAATTGGTGCTTTTACCGATATTGACCGCGCAAAATAAAAAATTTTTAATTTGTTAAATTTTTTGTTGAAATTTATAATTTTTAAATTAAAACTTTTTTGGTTTGTACCGGGTTTTAGTTTTTCTTTAGAAGGATTTTTTACAATACAAATTTGCTGTGATCAATAATTATTGATTGAAGAAGACAAGAAAAATAATAATCAAATCTTTAGCTGGGGGACAACTAGCTGTTTCGTAGTCGCTACACTACTCATCAGCACCCACTGGGACTCGAACTCGGTATTGAACTAAATTAGGATTATTAGCTTTCTTTTATCTGGGACTAGTACTCAGGGGATGGCCGCTACATATGCAGTACACTGCACTGGGATTAGGAAAAGAGGTTGTAAAGAGGAGGAAAAAGGGAGTAGTATTTGTGTACGTTATGTAAGCAAAGCGTGTACAAAATGGAATTATCATTTTAATTCTGCTGCCAATTTTTGTTCCTACTTCTAATCTATTTTAAATATATTCCGGTTAGTTAATATGGAACGTTAAATGAAGAAACAACAACATCGAAGGCAATCGGAAAAACAAGAAGACAATGAGAACTTTGTTTAAGAATCTTCACCGGCGAAGCCCTTTTTCAGTTCAATGGCTACGTCAACAAGCGGAGTTGCTGCATTTTGAGTGAAATGAATCCAAGAGTATCTTAGAACAACCTTTATATCCACAAAAAATCACAGTGTAGCGTGGTTCGGAGGAATAAATGGAAATCACTAGAGTGAAATAATCCAAAGCTTTTTGTTCATTATTTACGCGTACAAAATATATGGTTTCAATGGTAGCACCTGTCACACAACAAGAGAAACAATGTATCTTTTGAAAGAAAATTTTGAAAATCGCATTAATTCTCGTAGAGAGGCAGTGTTTAATTACTTTTGAGGGGCGTTTTAAAATCGAGAGTGAACTCTGACCGCACACGACTGTCATGTACATATGTACAAACCAAAAAATTTTTAATAAAACAATTTTGTCTAGCATTGGCTGGACTTAATTCATTTTGTGTATTTAGTATTAAGATTTGAATACTTATTGTTCGCTCACTTTGTGTTGATTCAATAAGTAAGTAACTTATAACTATAAAAAAAAAGAGACGCAAGCTATTTTTTCCACCTCCCGTTCAAAGTTTTCAAAATCTTTGGCTTAATATTCAAGAATGATTAATTCAACAATTGTGCAAAAAATTTACCTTTCTTAGATATTTTTTTTCTTCTTTTTTTTAATTTGCCAACTTTTAGTAAGACAAAAAAATGAATTTCTTGTCTTCTAACGCCATAAGAATTATTTTCGCTAATATTAGAATGGAATTGAAATAGAGAATAGAATTGAAATTAAGAATAGATCTTTTCCCGTTGCGGTGGTCTTTGCCGCTAGTAAGCGAAAAATGGCGCAGTGTGAACGCTCCATTTTAAGAGATTCACATCAACAATAACAACAACTTCAATTTGTTGCCCTGATTGCATTGTTTGTTCAGTTTTTATTTCCATATTTGAGAAATTATACTCGCAGCACATTTTGTAACTTAATTAAACGAAAAAATGTTTACAAATCATTAATCAAATTTACTGTTTGTTTTTTATACCTGCCTGCTTTCAAAATTTGCAGTTAATATTTGATTGTTATAGGAATGTAATTACGAACCATTTCGAATAGTTAGTTAGTTGCAGATATCTAAGTGCATGTGCATGTGCGAAATCACATCGAAATTAGTTTAAATATCCACTTAAATAAACAGTTTGTATGAAAAACAAATTCATTAAATTATTTGAAATATTTGTGTAAATTCGAAGTTTTTGTAACTAAAGCAGTGGAAGCAGTTTTATTTTGCAACTTTATTAAACATTAAATGCAAATATTTGAATTCTACACACACCAATAAACATAATAATTAATATGGAATCAAATGAACGATAGATAACTAAAATAAATAGGATTATAAGAACAGAAATATTGAAATATGAATTTTATTTTCAAAAGCAAACAGATAATTTAGAGAAAAAAGAAAAAAATCAATTACTTACAATAAGGATAAAAGTAAATTTATTTGTTGAATGTTTCCTCCGCATGCAACTTCTCAGCCTATTAACGATTTACAATTTATAAAACAGTAATGATTCTTGGTACTCTTGGCCTTTAACGCTCATATGTAAATCGAATTGAAAGAAATGTTGACTTTTGTTTGTTGGTTTTTCCGCAGAAAGGACTAGACAATTCTTTTGCAAGTTTTGTGCAATAACAAACTGGAACAAAGCTACGAATTACTTCAGTTTGGGTTTCAGAGAACTCGATTTACGCTTAAAAAATATTTCAAATTGAAATATTTAAATAAATTTTCCATTCTTTGTATTAAATTTAAAATGCTTTTATATATAATACTATTGTAAACCTTTAAGTGTGAGCGACTTTTTCTTTGGTAAAAAACCCCAGAAATTTGAAATTTGTTCAGATATTTTTACGACACAAACACACAAAAAAATTTTTCAGTTGGATTTTCGCGAAAAGAGATAAAACTTTAAAAAATACCTCATCCCATCTTTTATTTTAACTTTTTTCACGTTTTCTTTTATTTCTTTTTTTTAGGTTTTCCATTTTAAACAAAGTTTATGTAGATTTATTTTATTGACAGCAAAAAAATAAATATGGCATCAAATCTGCCGGCTTTTTCATACTTGTAAATAATTGAACTTACTACGTTTACGAAATCTGCCACTGTTTTTGGAATTGTAAAGATTGTTAATTTAGTAGATTAAAAATCTATGAATTTTGCTGTTGTCAAGTTTTAAATTTACCAAGATTTACGAAATCTGCAATATTTGCACGCTCCACAATAGTAATTTAATACGAAGCGTGAGAACCGCTTATGTTATATATTTGAGTCAGTTTTCAGCTTGATTTGAGTTAGTTTTCTGCTTGATTTTATTTGAAACTACTACAACTACCAAGTAGAAGAAGCAAAAATCCGATCGTGAAGTGCGCAAACAAAATTTCATACGATATGATGCTTGAGCCTTAAAAAAGACTTGTGCAGAAAACGTTGCAATAAAAGAACATCAATAACATTTTATATATTTGGCTTTCTTTCATTATTACTTTCAACAGCTATTCTAGGATTTCGCAAAATTTACAAAATTTTGCTGTATGACGTATGCGTTTTGCTTACAGCTTCATAGATATGTGTAGTATTGGATATATATGTATGTATGTATGTATATGATAAATGGTTGAACTTATTGAATATTTCGTATATTATATGATGGTATTTTTCTGGCTCAAGTTCAAATCCGGCTTTCGCCCAGAATTATTTTTATTTCTTAATTATAACAATAATTGGCACGATCAACAACTCTTGATCGCAGAAGACAGAAAAAAATAATTGAGTACACTAAGAAGCTGGGGGACAACTAGCTGTTTTGAAGTCGCTACACTACTCATTTACACCCACTAGGATTCGAATTCGGTATCATGTAAACATGATGTATTTTAATACGGCCACTTGAACTTGAGCCAGAAAAATACCGTCATACGAGTTTAATATTACAAATATTTAACAAGTTCAACTATTTACCATTAATATATCTCACAGCACAGAACCTACATCTATATAACACATCTATATAGAAAATTGCATAACATTTCACTAGCAATATAGTGAGCTCCGCTTAAATTTAAATAAAAGAAGTAAAAAAAGTAAGTTTATTTTAATTATGACAACACTACAGGGTTGGTCCAGTACACGTAATATTTTAATTCCTTGGATTTCATCTCTATCATCAAATTTTTTTCTGCAATGATAACTGTAACGTATAACTTTCGAATTATGCACTTTTTCAAAATGTTATGATTATTAATTTAGAAAATGGTTGTCTTTATCTAGAAACTAGACAAGAGTGAGTTTTAAACACAAATTGATTTATAATTATGTAATTCATTATTTTCATTTGCACTTTTCAAGCTTTTGCCAGCGACAACATTTTTAAAATCAAAATCTTTCTCTTTTTAGTTTAATTACAGATTTTCGAAAAATTCGAATTTCGTTTAGTCGCTACAAAAGTTGAATCCACTTTTAAAAATACGTTTTTTATCTCTATTTTCCATGCAGACAGCAAAAAAAAAAGAAAAAAAAAATTTAGGTCTGTGAACAGATATTTTGTTTATATTTTATATAATTTTTTTATTTTGGTTTGTAAAAATTTTGGCATACGTAATTGTGAATGTACTTAAGATAGATAAAATTTAATCGAATCAACGAATTGTTTGTCTATTTGTTGATTAACTATTGAATTTATGCTTCAGTTTATTAATTAAAAATATATTATGTTTTTATTTACGCGCTTCAGAATAGACGAATTTCTTATATTATTATTTTTCATTCACAATAGAAACAAATTAATCGATTTCGACAACTTAATGGATTAAAAGCAATTAATGAAACAATATAATTATTCCTGAATTTGGATGGAATACAACTTTATGAAAACATTCGGAATTCAATCTCATGATTACTAATAAATATATTTTTTTTATTTCAGATTCAAGAAGAGAGAGTACAAATACATTATGTATATGCTGTGTATTTCTTAATATAATTTGAGTTTGGCTCTGATCATATGTTTTCTTATTTGTTTCAATCTCCCGGCGAACATCATTGTTTGTATGTTTGTATATTTGAAATCTTTTTTAAAGACAGAAATAAATATTTTGAGCAATTCCTTGCAAGGTGTTTATGTCCTCTGGCTACTTAAAAAAGTTTCATCAAGAAAATATTTTCTCATAATCTCGTGTATACATATCCATCCACACACATATCAACATGCAGGAGTATGTGTGTATTGTGACGCTTCCCCTCTCAAGGTAGTAATTTAAGGTATTTTACAATGAAAGTAGGCAAGTTCATAGTTTTAAGCTGTAAATGTTTATAGACAACAAATAGTTATTTATGTTGAAAATATGTACTCAAATATTTGTGTTTGCTTCTTTGTTATATAAATAAGTTTGGTGGTGCTAGAGATGTTTCGGTATTTTGTAAAAATGTTAAACTATGAGTGGTCTTGGCAGCTCTCCAGTAAGTTTGTCTATTGAATTGTTAAGAGGTTCAAAATGGAAAGAAAATTAATATCGAACTGTTATACGAGGCTGCGAGAGAAACCCTACAAAGCAATTTAAAACCTATACAATGTGGTGGTCACCCCTCTGTTATAAATCTAAAAAGTATATTTATTTTTTATTTTTATTTTTATAATTTTCGAGATGTACTAGTTAAATTAGGCTTTAAAATTAAATGATGAGATTGTGGGCACATTGTTGAAAGTGTTTCTTTGCACTATTGCTTTTGCTGTTGCAGATGATCGCATTTAATGCAGGGCAATTTTTTTTTTTTTTTTTTGATATTTGTAACACTTTTAAACACATTCAATTTCATTTTATTTATTAAGTTAATTAAATTAATTTTATATTTGCAGCTACAGATCTCGATTTGCCTTTGTGCAAAAAAAAAAAAAAAAAAAACTTTTCGCTAACAGTTCCAAAAATGCTATAAATAATTATTTACAAATAACTCAAAGAAATAGCGCATAAGATGATTAGAGAGACTTCTAAAGTATGGGTTTTCTTAAACATTTGATAGTTATTACTTAATTCCAGTTGTTTGGTGTTCGTTTTGTCCAATTAAATTAAATTTAATCTTTTTTAAACAATTAAGTTTTTTATTCGCTATTTAAGCTTATAACATTTATACCAGTAAAAATTATAAATAGCTTGTTTTCTATGTTTCCCAGCTATCTACTGTCTATCAACCTTGTAAACTCACAATGTGTGATGTAATAATAAGTTTTCATTAATATGAAATCTCCAGCACAACATTAGAGCAAACAGTGTTGTGAACTCTGACCTGTTTAAGAACTTTACCAAGAGAGGGCGTTGCGTGGCGATCAATGCTTTAGACTGTTAGTTTATTAATATTCAGAAATTCAACGTTCAAATATAAGTTTTCATATAAAATTTTTTAACTCTACAATATCATGAAAAAGGAATCTCATAATGGAAAAAAAAAACTATTGCAGATATTGTTGTTATTGTTAAGTTTAATTATGAATTTGACATCAAAATTCATATTTTAACTAATTTTGTGTGCAATTATGGATTTATTTCGACAACAGAAAAAGTGATAAAATAAATCTTTTTCAATTTATCTAAAATTTTAAAATATATTTATTATAACATGAATGAGCAATTTGCAATTATTTTAAGGCAGTTTGTTGACTGCCATTGTGAGTTTTCGTAATAATTCATATCCACATCCCAGCATAAGCTTTTGCAGAAATTTGATTCTGTCACAGTTTGCTTGAAACATTAATATAAATAAGTTAGTTTTGGAGAGATTGCACAAAAAGATGAAATTGAACAAGTTTGCGTTTGACAAAACATCTTATCTTAAATATATCTAAAAATAAAAAAAAAAAAAAAAAAAAAAAAAAACTTGAAGTCTGTTTAAAACCATTTTGACAAAATATTATATTCTGTCTTACTACTTTCGATATAAGTCACTTTGTTATAAGCAAAATTTTGAAAACTTTCTACAGACATCGAAGCAGGTTTATTTAAGACATAAGTTTTCAATAAATTTTTGCAAAACATCTTATCTCGATATAATTGCTTTTGCTTTTTCAGAAGTTCACACAACAAAACAACATATTTTATGTGTTAATTTTTCCCACCGTGAAGAAAGCATTAATATTTTTTCTGAATAAATTCGAAATTAAAAACAAACAAATATATATTCCAAAATTGGAAAAAATTTTTTCTTCAAGTATTAGAGCTAATATTATGAGCAGCATTTTGATAGTGTTTTTGCTTTCCCACAAAATTTTAAAAACAGAAAGAAGTGCTTTTGACGAATTATTTTATAAGCGTATTTATTTCCATATTATTGTAATTTCACAGTAATATTTTTATACCTCAGCGCCAAATGACTTTACAGAGGCTTAAAGGTCCCGTGTTATAAAAAGTTGAACAAAAATTACTTAAGGCGACACCGCACAATATTCAGGTCTCTTGACTTGTCTAGTATTCATCTTGGATGTTGATATGTTCTGTTGAAATAAAACAGAATGCGAACCAATTCTATTTATACATTTGAAAACATATAGAAACAGTTGGTCTTTTAAAAGTCGTCTTATTGGAAGGATTGATTTGGCATAGTTTTGGAAAAGGCTTATTGGTTAATATGTTATGGGAAGGTTGAACACAGCTTTGTAACGATTGTAACGTCTTTAATATGGAACTTGAATTGAATGCATAAACTATTGGAAGCTATGTACAATGCGAGTGAACTAAGGACTGATACAGTAACTGTTTTGTTCTAGTAGGCAATTTGTTTCTAAATTTATAAAGCACACTACTTCCGGAAGAAATTTTTGTCTTCAGGTCAGTTATATGCTTATTCCGCAGAAGATGATGATTTAATTTAATGTCAAGATATTTGACATTTTCAACATTTTTGTGAATTCCATAAATCACATCATTGATTACAAAGTGTTGCACACATCATTGAAGAGAAGTAATTTGGTAGACAGTGTTCCCAGCTGTTCGTTTTCTCTGAAAGTAATTTTTACTTGAAGTTGCGGTCGTATTCTGTTTCATCACCCAGTTCTATTTCATCAATCATTCGTAACGAAAACGTCTTTGTTTTTGTTATTTCTATGCCTCGGAAAAGATATGGACTAAAAATTTTACAAAATTTGTAACTGGGGAAACGATTTTGTTGTTGAATGTATTGTAATGCACTTAATAATGTATAATATTAGCAAATTTAAATACTGAAATATTTATGAATCCATTAACATTAAATGCACATGCAATTTCACGAGTATGTATAACTACTGACAATAATATTTTATGCCAAAGTTCTGTAAATAGTTTCATAAAAACAGGAATATATTTATAAACAAAAACAAAATCCAAATAATATAAAAGTTTTTTTTTTAGATTTTACAATATAAAAAAAAAAAATCATATAAACAATAATGAAATTTGGAACACAAAAAAAGATCAATATGTTTGTTTGAATAAATCTGCATTAATATTTCAAGAAAAGGGTTCTACTTGCATACATACTCACATATTTACTACATTCAAAGAAAACAGCTTGATTGAATAAAATCATCCCTAATTAACAACATGAGAACAAACATTACATTGCGTTCAAATATAATACTCGTATTGCGTTTAGCCACAAAAATGTGCGGTTGATTTTAATCAGTCAGTCATACAATCAGCAACATTTTCACTATGTGACTTCAATCATCCTTGAGATTTTTGCAAAGACGGGGAACGGCTAAAAAAAGATTGACTTTCGTGAATACTTTATTGGTTTTGGTGTTTTCTACCCAGGCTAAAATTTTTTATTATTAACTCAAAGTGTTCCTACCTGAACTAAACTGATTTAAATTTTGAGCTCCAAGGGAAGTCTTTGGTGTTTTTCGCAAGTCATTTTGCGACCAAACAACATACTATCTGCATAATCCACATAATTGTTTAAATATCTCTCGAAGCAACAACAAACATTAACTCGATTTTACTCATAATGTTTCCTAACATTGGTGATTACACTCAATGTTGAGTTTTATTGCTTGCTTTTTGATGAATAATGAAGGTTGAAGCATTCGCTTTTCAAATACGAGTTCAAAATGTGTACAAAACGATGTCGCAGCGTTGATTATTGTTAATTAATTTTTGTTGATTACAAAATTTAGTGTATGATTTTGTTGATGTTTTCTGAGCAGCTTAAGTCCATAACGACCGTAGAAATTTAATGTCATCAGTAAGTATTATATTGATGATACTCAAGACCATTCGAAAAGCTATTAAATCTTAAGTTATTAAATAAATTCTAAAAATTAAACAAATTGTTTTTTTACAAACTCATACATACGAGTATGTGTACGCAAGCTTGTATGTGCAATCTTTTGATATTTTGTCACATGCTTGTTCGTGTTTGTGTGCGTAGTCTGACATATCTGTAAAACATGGTCATCAGAACACATGTCGGTTGTTTACGTTACGCTGTCATTGCTGTGGTTGCAACTAATGCAGCACGTACGCATACATTCTTGATACTTATAATCACACACACACACACACACACACCCCAACGCCTTTACAATCGGATGTGCGTGGATACATTTTGCATAATATTGCAAAAAGATGAGAAAAACAAAACATGTAGTCCAAATTGTTTACCCAAACATGTCCAGGTTTTCATTTCATTAAATCCAGAGGTAGCAAATACAAAAACATACTCGTATGTATGTATTTTAAAGTTGTGGAAAGTACAATTACATATGTTAGTACTAGTACAACACGTCACCCGAAATTTAATTGCGGCTTAATAAGTATCCCGATTTTGAAGATATATATATATATATATATATATATATATATATATAAATATATATATATATATATATATATATATATATATATATATATATATATATATATATATATATATATATATATATATATATATATATATATATATATATATATATATATATATATATACATATATATATATAGTAATTTTCAAAATTGCTGTCACTGTTTTCGGTAGCGGCCGTCTGTGTCTGTTTCACACAACAGCAAACAGTTTTCAATTTTTGGCAGCGAAAACAACAATGAAAGCAATATAATTTTATGTGGCTGTATATCCAGATATGTTTTTTTTGTAAATATTGTGAAAATTTTGTGTTGAAAGTTGTTGATAAAGAGATTTTTGCTTGCTATCAAAATAATATGACCAAAATATTTTTAAGTGGCTAATAATACGATGTGGTGCAGCAGCAAGACTAAATGGTAAAATATATACATCCTTATGTGTGTGTGTGTGTGTGTGTGTGTGTGTGTGTGTGTGTGTGTGTGTGTTAAGTTTATCTTATGTTGAAGTTTAAACTTTAAAGAGGTAAAAAATACATTTAATAGTATACTTATATTATCTCTTAACGAGTTTTGGAATTGTATGACAAAAGATGTCAGAAATTTATTTAGTCAGATAGTTGGTGTTAAAAATAGAAAATAAAATTAATTAGAATAGAGTTTTGGGGAATTTAAACTTCTGTCAATTTTAAATATTTTAAAAATAAAAATGATTCGTATATTTGTAAAAGATTTTAGTGCAAGCCTTAAGAAATTCTTCGATAAAGTAAGTAAGTGTATTTTGTTGATACTTTTCGCTCGATATAAGTTATTTTTCAAGCAGTTTCTTCTTGTGCTTTTTAGCTGGATATACTTTCAGTTTAGCTGGTGACACTTCATATGCGAACATTTATCTAACTTAAAATCAGTTGATTTTGAAAACGCAATGGCTACTAAAAAAAAAGAATAATGTTCTAATAATATTTCCTGAAAGTCTTAGCAATTTTTATTCAACGAGTATTTTGTGAATCTCGTCATATAAACAACTGGAAAGCATGTAAAATCAGCTGTTGGTATTAACGGAAAGTAAACTTTATCATATAATTAATTGAAAATGAATGCTGGCGGTTGCATTGTAATTCAATATTAATCAAACATAATTTTCATATACTTATTATTGTATGAAAATTGAGCCAACAATTAAAATTGTTTTACTTTGCAATTTATACTTATATGACCTTATTTTAGATAATTTTTCTTTTTTTTAATTATTTAAATTTTCTAAATACAGTTTACTGAGATATTACTCTTAAAACCCGTTTTATCCGCTTTATTTAAAAAATTAAAAAGGGAAAACGATCGAAAAAGCCGACTAAACAAAGCATAACTTAAAATTTTAATTTTGATTTAATATAAAGCGATGGAGAAAGAAGGACTACTTTTTGTAAAAAATCCATGATAAAATGAAATCATAAAATACAATTCCAAAAATTTCAATATAATATAAAATATTTCAATTACTGCAAAAGTTTTTGGCCCTTTAAGCAGTATTTTGAAAGAAAACTTAATCTTCTGCTAAGTTTTCTTGCTCGTAAACAGAAATGTTGGTTATATTTTCGCTGGAAACGAAGAATTATGATAAATTGCTTTATAATAAAAATAAAAAATTAAGTGAATAACCATGTTAATAAATAAAATCATGCTAAGGACGAACGATAAAGTAGTAAAATGTCAGTTGAAAAGCACAAGAACAACAGTTTTCTCAGAAATATCTAAAACCAAATTTAGTTAGCGGCGTAATTCACAAAAGAAAGTAAAATAATAATAAAAATAAATGCATGTAAAAAAACAGCAATGAATGAAAACAACATCATTTTGTATTCCAGCCACCACTGACACTTGTTACCATTTGACACTTTATCATGAAAGTGAAAATTTAATTTAAGAATAAACAAAATTAAATTAGAAATCACCAAACGAAAAAAAAAGTTACAATTGTGCAGAGCAGAAACATACCTTTTCCGTGCTCGAGATACAATCACACATGTAGCAACTAGCACAATTGCCACCCTGAATAAATTGCTTGTATATTGTGATGAATTCAACGTTTATGCAGAAAAAAACGTGATTAAAATTTAAGATGCTTTACCAACAAGAATACCATCTTTAACAATAATAAAACTTTGTAAGAAAAAATTGTGGCAAAATATTATATTTAAAGACTCTTATGCCAAAATTATCTTTTATGTCAAAAGACAAGCGAACAAATTTGACAAAAGCTTGTTGATAGTTCTTAAATAATATCTAGCAGCAATAAAATCTTCCCAATATCAGCAAAATGTCTTTGCTTTTTTCTACCCTTCATAAAAATGTTATAGGCGGCCACAATTTTCATATCCGACCCTGTAAAGTACTTATATACTTATCTTCTGAATCAATATTGATGAAAAAGTCGACTAAGTCCGTAATGTCCGTCTGGCCGTCTATCCGCCGTTGAAATACCGTTACTGAGAAGACCACTAGACTGAGAAACTTCTTTCTTTCACCCTGCTATTACTTAGTCGATTCGTGGGTTTGCTAATGAAATTAAGTTAAATCGGTTCGTGTATAGCTAAGATGTATCCAAAACGGCGAAAGAGACAAAAGAAAAGCTCGATACGGATAACGATGAGTCTGCTCCATCAGATTACATGGTAAAATATTGGATTGCTGAATTTAAACCCGGCCGAGCAAGCACTGCAGTAAGACTATCAATAGGAAGACCAAAAGAGGTGGTTACTGAAGAAAATATCAAGAAAATCCTCGATATCGTTATGAATGATTGCCGAGTCAAGCTAAGTGAGATTGTTGAAATGAAAAACATATCATATGAACGTGGGTGCAACAGTTTGCATGCACATTTGCATATGGAAAAGCTATCGGCAAGATGGGCGTCGTTTTTGTTCAGTGCCGACAGACCACTTCACAGTAGTGTTTGGTCATGATAAAGCTTATTCCTGTTGAGTTTTGACTTCGATTAATAGCTGTTGATGAAACGTGGGTCTATCACGACACACCTGAAACCAAAACTCAATCGAAACAATGGGTGGAAGCTGGTGGAAGTGCTCCGAAGAAGGCGAAGAAGTTAAAAATCGGCTGGCAAGGTTATGGCCACTGTATTTTGGGATGCACGTGGAATATTGCTCATATGAAATCAAGAAAAAACTACCGTATTTAAAGAAGAAAAAAGTTATCTTTCTTCAGGTCAGCACACCAGTTCACACAGTATTAGATACGACGTTAAATTTACGTGAAACTTCGAATTGGTTGATCATCCACCTTATAGTCCAGATTTATCTTCTTGTGACTTTTTGCTGTTTCCAAACATAACAAAATGGACGCGTATTTTGAAGGCTCCCAAAATCGTATTATTCAGATGGTTTAAAAATGTTGTAATATCGTCTTATGAAGTGTATTGAGCTAAAAGGAGACATGTTAAGAAGTAAATGGAAAAAAAGATGATTCCAATTCAGTTTTTAACTGTTTAGATTTATCTTTAGAAATAATGTACCCGGAGCCTCCAAATGTGGTTGTACGAGGTTTGGAGGCTCTGAGTACATTATTTGAGCTCCCAAGGCTATCAACATTTTTTATTGCATTATAAATTTTTCCTCTAGAACAAACAAGTAATTGAGAAAATTCACCGTTTTCACGGAGCCTCTGAGACCAATGATTACCTTCCTTTTCTCTTCGCAGCAACCTAGTATTTTTGCCATGACTGGTTACTAATGTTGGGGTACTGATATCATTTATAACCTACAAGTTTTCACAAAAAAATTAGATTAGATATTAAAATAGTGTTATTTAAATAGCAGAACTGAAAATGTTTTAATTATGTGTCCACTTGAAAAACTACCCTTGCTCTAAATAATCATTTACTTTTTAAGAAAGCTAAATGAATCTAAAGAGAGAGCCAAGTAGAAGAGAGATCAAACTTATATTTTCAGTGGAAAAGTTCCGTTGCAATAAGAATACTTGTGTTAGATTGTGAACTTAACTTCAATGCGCATCTTGACTATATTATACCTAAAGCTTATGCTGCCTGTGCTTTTATAAGAAAAAATTGTGAAGACTTTTCCATTTCCATACCATTTAAATGTTTAAGATCTAAAAATTTATTCTACATTTCAACACGTGTTACTAATTACGCTATGCGGGAACTTATGCTACGTGCTTTGAGCGCTTTAAATAATATTAATAATATCGTAAATGTTGATTTTTCACTTCAATTTAACGATTTTAAATTGTTACTAGATTATAAGGATTTATATGATTTACTATTTAATTAAGATTTTGTTAGCCTGTAAGGTTTTTTTACTCCATAGGCATATTAGAAATAAATAAATACTCGTAGATCATATAAAATACCGAAAGAATGAGAGATCACATTTATGTTTCAATTACCACCACTGTATTTATATATAAACTTTTTTCACCAAAAAGTTCCATTCGCCTTCAAAACGAATACAAATCTTAGTTGTTTAATCCAATACACAAATTTAATATCACTTTGTTGCCAAATATTGTTCACTTGTATGCTTTGCAGTTGTTTTGTGCTGAATATTTTTGTTTACAGAGAATCCCTCGAATATGAAAAACCAATCTGACCACGAACATTGTATTTATGTGGTGTTTAATGAATGTTTTTGTTTATATGTAGATAATAATACCGCGTATTTAAATTAATTTTTTTTTTGTTAAGCTTCAAAAATTGAAAACTAAGTATTTAAATAATAATTGACATTTATGTTGCATATATTAATAATAAATATTTTTATAAGCACTTGAAATATAGAGCGCACTCGTACATGTTAAAAGTCAACAAAATTAGATGCAAATGCTAATTGAAACAAAAAGTGTTGAAAGTCAAATTGAATTTTTCCCACGTTTACAAATCTAAAATTCTACGTGGTTTTATTGGCTTAATCAGCATTAGAAAAGGTCAAGACATTATTATTATTATTTTTTTTTTTATAAACAAACACAAAAACGGCAAAGCCTGTTTCGTTGTCTGCAATTACACCTAGAGTCATTGGCAGGAATCGAATTGCGACCCCGAATCTAGCAAATCAGCCATCAAGGCACTCAACAATGTGGTTCAAAGATGTAATTCAAATTTTTAAACAATGAAAAATATTCAATCGAATAAGGCTTGATTTTGTGATAAAGGTTGAAACGTTAAATTTTGGGTTTGGATTCAAGTAACTAAGATTAAAAAAAACATCAAAAGTCGTGAACAATTATTTGAAAAAAGAGTTTCTAAATATGTGTTTAGAAAAGTTTTCAAATAAATGCATCAGATCTCCTTTCGTTTTCATTTAGACGAGGCGATTTGTTTCCATTACACATAAGAATATTTGTTTTGATATTTAACAAATCTTTTAGCTTGATTGTACATGCGAATTAGACCAATTTCATTTAAATATAAAACACTTCATCTGTGAGCAGTTTCTTTTCTTTTGTAACAATTTTCCACTTATCGGCTAAACGCAGTTTGCTAACAAACACAATAAAAAAGCTAAAACTTGAAAGTGCATAATAAATAAAGTAAGCTTCCTAAGAGCAATCAGTAACTGCTGGAAATACCAAGAGCTTCGCAAGGTAAAAATTCCAAATTAAAGGATCTCCCACTTACATAATTTAACGGAGCAAGGAGAGTTTAAGCGTATGAGTTAAATATTTTTAAAAGAAACATGTTGGAGTTCAAAAAATTAAATTATGGTAAAAAATATTTTAATATTTTATCTTAGTTGTATTTAAATACACACATGTGCATATGTATATACTTATATCAATACTTTTGGGGTTAGCATGTTATTATTTGTTCATGTGCTTTGAAGATTTATTTATTTTTATTTTCTTGTGGAGCACTCAACCTCTTACATGAAATTTTTAATACATTTTTTACTACTTCTTTTACATAATTTTGATGTTAGTTAAACTTTTGTTTCCTTTTTATTCGTTTTAATATTCAAAAATACTTATGCCACATAATTCTCATTATATGAAATATTTTTTATATACTTTGGGAATTTTCTACTTTATTTGCATTCGTCATTTGGAGCAGAATTTGTATGCATGCATCAAGGATAAAAATAGAAAAGAAAAAATTGAATAAATGTATTCATGAGAATAACTATTTGAATTTGCATTTTGTTAAATCAAACATAAAAACTAGTCAAGTCAAATGTATTTTTAAAAACATGATTAATGTTTGCTTTGTAGAAAAATCAAATGAAGACTGATATATACGAGTACATAATATATTGGATGAGAATCCATAAAATCGCACATACAAACAAACAAGTCTTAAATCTAAACATTTATTTACTAAAGGTTGCATTTATAAAACACAGCTCCGAGCTTTCCCAAATTTGAAAGCTTTTTAACTAGTTTGCTTATAAGCGATTAAATTTGAGCTTAATTTTTAGCTACTTTGTACATATGTATGTATAACCTCTACTTGGGAGATGTTGAAAATTTTGCAAATCACACTACACACATCTCAACCATTAGACTCAAATTCATACTGATGATTTCAGAATGAAATAAAGTTAAACATTAAAAGCATCTTAGTATCCATGATTTAAAAATTTTTTTCTCTTTATATAGCTTAATATATTTTCATCATCGTCATCACTACCATCGTTATGAAAATCACACAGCGTTTGAACTGAAGCAGGGTTAAGTGAAAAATTTAACATCGCTCCAACTTTAACGTTTTCCCTCCCATTTCTTTGCCAACCTACTTACATTCACGCCTACATACACTCACTCATATATACACACATACATACATAAACACGTATATGCTTTGCGTTTTCCTTTTCCAACACCATCACGTTTTTAAAGCAGCTAAGAACAGAAAAATAAAAAATAATGTTGGGTTTGATCAGTAGATAAATAATAATTTTCAACATAATTTATCTTCTTCTACGCATTTTCCATCTTTGTCAACGCAAGGTTACATTCTCCTACTTTATTTAGGTTCTTAGCATTCGTTTACAAAGTGCCAGCAAAAGAGAACACTGCACTAGAAAAGTCGGATTTATTTACAAATAGTACGGAAGCTCTCAAATGAGTGAAAGCTAATTAGTCTTACAACTTTTTTAAAATCTTCCTTTTTTCCATAACATACATGAAAACCTATAGAAAATAACTCGGCTCCAGTTTTTATTGCATAGAAAATATAATTTTTGTTTGCTAGTCTTTCAAAGATTAAGGCCGCACAAAGTAAAAGAGCAAAGTTCCGTGTAAAAATTAATCTGTTTTTTACTTACATACATATGTATATTCAACATAATTTTTTCGCTACCAAAATATTTGAAATAGTTATTTCCTTTTAGAGGACTCAAAATTTTATAATCTCAAAAAATGCACAGCTGAGAAAACGGAACGGCAGCATAATTGCATTATTAGAATTTGAGCAGGGCGAGCACAAGCAATAGAGATGAAATGGGATGGAAAAGAGATAACTAAACTCTGTGCTCTTCACTCAAATTGTTCAGTTTCGGTTCTAAATTACAACTGTTTCGAACGAACGGCAAATCGTTTAAAATAATAAATAACTCTTAAACTTCAACAAAGTGAATAGAATTTTTGTCGTCCAACTGCTCATATTTTAATAAATTATCCAAATCGTATGACCTGCATTATACATTGGAAATATATCTACAAACATACATGCATACATATAGCTTATTGTCTGCAAGGACAAGTGAGAAGAGAAAACAAATAAGATTTACGAACTACATACAAACGCAGCTTGAATTAGGTTTTCGATAAATTCTATTAGCTATTGTTAAGAACGGAGAAGATTAACGGGTTTAAATCAAAAGTTATCAATAGTGCAGCCAGTAAAATTTTATCAAATTATTTGGTAAAAATTCATAAAGATCTGAGTGTTCCGCTGGTAAAAGAGGAATTTTCTTAGTAGCGCGGAATATACTTAACTTTGGCGGCCACACTCGGTTGAGGAGAAGGGATACCGTTGCCACCATCAGAATGTTCAATAGCTGATTTTACCGACATTGCTTCCGCCTAATAAAACATTTTGTCTAGCATTGGCTGGACTTAAGTAAAAAGCACATTTTTATTTTTTATTTTTATATTCTTATATTTAGTATTCAGATTGGAATACTTATTAATAATAATAATTGGTAAAAATTGGAATAGAGATCAAGGATCTTATATGCGAAAGTATTCATGTCGTTATGCGCTAGTGGTGGTGTAGCAGTCGGTTCCACTATTAACTTGGCTCCACATTTAATTATTTCCAAAAACTACACTAGACTGGCTTCAACAAACAAATTGATATAAAAAAAAAGAACAATATTATAGTATTTACATTTTTGTAAAACTGAAAGTTGTCGTTTTTTCAACGAAAATTTTTGAGGTGCAAACTGTCTTCTTCAAAGCTGTAAAAATAAAATCAGAAGCAGAGTGTGTGAGAGTGTGTGTGTGTGAGTGTGCAGCAATGTATCACTAATCTAATCTAAGCTTAATGTTGCAAGTCTTAACTTTTTAAAAATTTTCTCTGCGAGTAAATCCTTTTTATGTCTTTCGCTTCAAATGTAATATCTATGAGAAATTGCTGTGATTTTATGCGAAATTTATTGCATTATATTTAAATCTATTAAGACTTAAACATAAACGTACAATCACATAAGTAACTAGTATAAAAAATGCCTTTTGGAAACAGAAATTCCAAGAAGAATTGTCATCAGTAAAAGCATCTATCTCATAAAAATATTTTTATACATATATTATTATTAGGGTAAATTTTTTTGTTAATGCTTTCAGCAACCTTCCTGCACAAAATAACGTGTGTGGCTAAAAGTTTGTAATTTAAACAACGTGCTCCAAATACAAGAATGTTTTAAGAAGAAATTATAGAAAAAATATCGAAAAATGTAATTCTTTTTAAATAAACGTCATTTTCTACTTTAAGAAAGGAAAACAAAAGAAATGATCTTGAAACAGAAAAATAACATTTAAGAACTAATACTCGCAGTTGGTTAAATAGCTCTCACAACTAAATTATCATTATTAATAATAAACGTAATTGACTTTTTAACTAAAAACTTGTCTTCAACTGTTTACCAAAATCATTGTTGAGAGCTTTAAAGTGAGAATAAAATAGCTTCATTGGTAGCTTCAGTGGTTCGTTCATACATACATATCTTTAAATTATTAAATGAAAACTTTTCTATTAATTTTAATGTCTCCTGGTGAGAGCGAAGTTAATTAACCAAACCATATCCTTTTTAAAATGCACTCTAATCTACGAATATACATACGGAGTAAGTATTTTTTTCGTTGGAGAGTAAGGTAACGCAATCTTATATCAGCCTTCAAAATGCTGATTTCTGTAATACACTTCCTGCTAACAGCTATAATATATAAATATGTATGCCAAAACCTAATTTGGATAACATGTGTCTTTCATTTTGCTAAAAAATTAACTATTTTATATAATTGTTTTATTGTTTGAGTTCAGGAATTTCTTTACAGCTCCGTATTCAAACAATTTGTTAACTACTTGAGTGCACTGTGTTCAAATAATCAGTTTTTTACGAGGAAATTTCTGTAGTTGTATTACGACGATTTAGCTCTGTCACTTTACGAATGCAGAAACTACAATGAAACCAGCCAAATCGGATTCAAAAGTGAATTCTTAGTTCGTGTACTCGTATGTTTACATTTAGACACGAAAATTTGAAAGTGAAACATTTAGTTTGGAAGCGTATTACCGGTGGGGAAGGGAGAATTGATTTCGTGTTCGGTACTCGGCAACACACTTTATTGAAATATACAATTCATTTTGACATTTGCTTAAGTTACATTTTCTGTTAAAGAAAAAAAAAATTTAATTAATAATTTGGGGAAAATTTGTTTTATTTGTGCTTTAATCAAATAAAAAATATTTTGAAGAAGGAAATGCTTGGTGTGACTGTAAAATAAATGGAAACGTTTACAAAGCCAATGTATGAGGGAGTAGAGAATACTCAGTAAGTGCCACAAATTAACAGACTACACAAATAAAAATGTCCAAAACGCAAAAAATAATGAAATGGTGCGGGCAGCATGTTCGTTTGTGAGTGAGTCCGTAAGAAAAACCGAAAGAAAAATCCAAATGATTTTCTTCTAAATAAATGTTCACTGGTGTAAACTCAGACTATAATAAAAGATTTTATTATTTTTAACAAAAATAAAAACAAAAAGCTTTAGCCAACAAATTTTTAAAAAGATACTTGTATATGGGCCACTTTGTATACAAAAAAAAAAAAAAAAAAAAAAAAAAAAAATAATAATGCGTAAGTATTTCTTATATTTTCAATAAAATTCACTTTATACTCGCATGTTCGGTTTGACTGGCAGGCTGGCAGGCAAGCAGTCGTTTTGTTAAAGTGGATTTGTATAAATCGAGCTCATATGAACTTTATTGTAATCACGGGGTTTGAGTAAAATAAAAGTTTAAGCTCTTGAGCGGCATTAAGCTTACTACGTTTAAAAATTAAATTGAATTTATATAAGTATACACACACACACACACACACACACACACACACACACACACACATACATACATACATTTTTAAAAATTAGGATATGCGTAACTGATGTTTAATGGGGCAATAGAACAAATTCGCAAATATTATAATTTTAAAAGAGCATTTGCTTTGCAAGTTTTAAAAATATTTTTTGTACTGAATATTAGAAATGTTTCACTAAAAATCTTTTGCGACTTGGCCAGCGGAATAAAAACGAATTTAATGTACATAAGTCCAGTGTAATTTATGAACACTTGTCATTTAAAAAAAATTTTCATTTGCTCCCTAATGTGTATTTTGTTGAGCTCAATTGCATACAATGATATGCTTTGCAAGCAATAAGATAAAAATGCTATTGAGCTCTGACAATTTCAGAGCTCAATAGCATCAACGCTCGGAGATATGAAGAGTTTACCTTTTGAAATAAATCTTGTCTGCGTGCCATTCGTTGAACAAAGGACAGATTGAAACACGTCTGAATTATTTATGCGCATGCAAATAATTAAGAGGGGTGCCTTGATCGCAGTTTTTGCAGTTTTTGTGTTAGTTAAAAAAATAAAAAATACATGCAGACTATTGCAAAAAGAATGCTTACATTTTTCATCAAATGCATTATTAAGTACCGCATGATCCAGTAAAGCCGATTGAAAGCATTATTGTAATATAAGAATTGTGCTTCTTGTATGGCCTTGACGAAATTTGTTTGAAAATTGCTCAACACTTTCGAGATACGTTGTAACTGCATTAAACATATTAACTGCAACCTTAGTTTTTGTATTGAAGAATATGTTTATAAGATAGGCTTACGACTGCAGCTCAATGGATTGTGATTTTTTCATTTAGAAAAGAAAAAATAACTATTAAGGTTTCTTCTTTCTCAAACGAGTACTTTTTTTTAAAGAATTTTTGTCTTTGTTCTTGTTTGAAAATATTTCTTACGAATTCTCTCGTTGCAACTAAGGTCATTATGTTAATTACAAATCTAGTCAAATGATAACTTTTTCCTTCAATATATCCATCCATACATACATGTGATTGTTTGCTACCAAATATCATCCCAGCTGAAATGAATTCATTAGGCTAATGGCATCGCATCTAATGGAAAATAACGCAAATGTAAGTTCTACGAATCAGACCTTTATGTTATGAGAATTACAATTTTAAGACAACAAATGCAATTATTTTTCTTTTTTTTGTTTGTATTTTACAGCAATGTAAATGCCAACATTTCCTTTTAAACTCTTAGAAATTTCCCTTAACAAAACAAATTTGTTACGGTTTAAAGCTTTGCTGCAAATGTTAAGAAATGCGCCAGAAGAAGACAATCATATTCAACTAAAACTACATATCACTACGGGAGAGAAAATGTTAATCAAAATGGTTTTCTATGCATTTGATGCAATACCAGCGGGATTTGACTGCAAGAGAACAATCCCTCACCAGTTCTTTTTTTTTTTTTTAATTTTATTCAGTTTGTTTTCACTTTAACAATATTTTAAATAAGATACGAAATGACAATTAAACATTCCATGAAACGAAAACGGAATTAAAACCTCTTTATTAAACAGTGTATGAAATAATCATATGATATAAATAACTATATTCATTTATATATTTAAGTAAAAGTTACTTACCTAGAAAATTTTAATGCTGTTTCATCTGTACTCATGAGCGTTATAAATATTGAGCAATCGGGTGCTCTTGATGTCCTTGGAGAGAAAATACAGTGTGATGTTTGCTGAACAGTAGGCATTTTTCATGTCTCTAAAGAAGTTTTGAAACGGTGTATGATGTACTTCAGTCCAAAGAACCTAGACTCGGGCCAGCGCCTTTAAGTCTATTTTGGGTTGCAGGAGAGAGCGAAAAAGTTTATCTATTGACTGACTAGAGCAACGCCGCCGTGATACCACAATGGATTTTGATTTGACGACATTAGGGATCGTGTTCTCGAAACCCACATTTTTCTAAGTAATATAAGCATATCGTCTAGAACTCATCGCATTAGAGAGAGAATTCGTTCTTCAGTCGTAAGGATCGTCTGTAGAACAAGTTGCCTGCGGATGTTTTTCCTGTAACATATACGAGTGACGTAGGAAGATTCAAGCCAAACGTTCAAAAATATTACTCTCTTTTTCCTCCTCCCAATAACTCATTTCCCTAGTTCCGACACAATGCAATTGTAAATCAACCAAAAATACAAAATTGATTCCACAAATAAATATTTTAATTTCCTATTGGTTCATTTACTATACGGAACAAACTTTATGTATGTACAAGTGTCCGTTGCGGTTGCAAAACAGAAAAAATTATTCATAGAAATATTTTTTCACCAGTATATTTATTTACAAATTTAACATTAACAAATTTAAATGCCCAACAAATAACAAAAAAAAAAAAAAACGACGTGTTATTATAACTTGCGCTCCTCCTTGATGCTCGTACTCTTGAAGCTGAATGCTTCAACAGTAGCAACTGTAGATAACAAATGGAAAAATTAATATGTACATACATGTGTACGACTACACTGCAAGGGTTTGTTGCATGCGATGTCGGTGTTTTCTTACCCAACAAAAAACTGAAGCACATTGTTCAGTGCTATGCTTTCACTATGTACTATATATATATATATATATATATATATATATATATATATATATATATATATATATATATATATATATATATATATATATATATATATATATATATATATATATATATATATATATATATATATATATATATATATATATATATATATATATATATATATATATATATATATATATATATATATATATATATATATATATATATATATACTATCTGTATTAGACATATATGTACATAAGTGGTACTCCTATATCCTTTAAACTAAATGTTTGGTCTTCCATTTGGAGTATATACCCATTAACGAACCTAGTACCGTTGATATGTAATTCATAAAAATCTGTTTGAATATACGCTTTAAAGTCGCCTGCATTTCCTTACCAAATTCAGCAGTTTTAAGCCTAGTTGTTTAATAGTTTAATTACATTAATTGTTTATACACATACAGTATCCCACCATATTTGTATCGCATACAAATCCCATGGCTGGGAAGGATGTACACAACTCACCCACCACAAGTAAATTAATATTTTAATTGTGTTTTTGCGCTGATTGAAAAGCAGCTGCACAACATCATCGTGCATATAGTTTTCAATAAACATTATAGCATTTTTTCCAATTTATATACAGAATGCATGTAAGCACGACAGTTTGAAGCATTTTTAATTACAACTGAATAAAATGCTTGCTGGGCTAAGGAGAGCACATGTTTATTTTATACTGTGTCATTGTTATGCTTTCAGCATACCTGAAGTTCTTTATTTAAAAATGCTTTTTGTTTTTGGCCATTCATGAGTTTTACCAAATTGTGGAATTTTTATGCAGTAGTCGAAGCAGTTTCAGACGAATTACAATGTTTACAATATAGTTTTTTATTTTAATAACAAAATGTTTGGTAAATTGAGGTTCAACAATGGACAATGTACAAATTGTTGTTTCCAATATTTGATAGGTATTGCAGACGTAGTCTATTATAGGCGAAGCCAATAACAGCAGGCAATTTTACTTCTTATTTTAATTCAGAATTTTTCTTTCATTAAAAATATACAAATAAACAAATTAAAAAATCAGGCACCATTTCAAATACACTCACTTCTATGATGCTTTTACACGATGGTCATCACCTTAATTTGTTCATTTTTTCTTTTGCTGCTATGTCAGTGAAGAATACATGCGTACATAGAATACATAAATGCATATGTATATAGTATAAATGAGTTCGTTTTTAGCTACTACATATATATTTATTATAGTCGAATGTTTTGCTAAATCGTCAGGTCAGGATTTTTTTTTTTTTTTTTTTTTTTTTGAGGGGGCACAACTACGTAATTTGTAAGTTCAAATGTGTCTAAAGTTGCAACTATGATAAGGAGGAAAGAGGTAATCTGACTTTCGCCTACGAATAACAAAATGGAAAGAACAAAACAAACGTGACCACAACACTTAAAGTGTTGGATTGAAAATAGTTAAAACTGATCAGTGTACAGTGTACGAGTATACACCTTGGACACTGTGCGCAGACTAACAAAAATTAGTCCAACACCTCCCACACTGCAAGCTAAGGAATTAGATAGCAAGAACATTCAAAAGAGCTTAATAAAAAATATTAATAAATTAATAACAAAGAAAACACGGACGACAGTGAGAAATAAAAGAAGAAAAAGAGAAACGTGTTCACAGGATGGAAGACAAAAAACTACTTAATGCTTCTCTGTTTAATGGTGAACATATATAAAAGACAAAGGCGACAGTGAAAAACACGTGTGCACAGGATGAGTGACAAAACTTTTTTTTAATGTATTTGCAAATAGAGTTAAAAAGATTACTTTTTTCCGATATTAAATATGTGTGAATATGTAATTATATTTTAAAATACCAGACCCATCTGGGCAAGGATATCCGATGATAATGAAATGATGATGCCCTCGAAAGCATTGTGTTCTGTTTTCAACACAAATCCATATCTATAAATTAAATTGTTGCTTAAGCTTGAGGTCAGTTGTGTTTTTTATATTAACAATGTTTTAATTAAATTCGATATTTCAACTTCCTTCGGACATCTTCAAAAAAAAAACTTTTTTTTTCAGTTTTGTTTACAAAATCGAAAATATTTGAAAACATATTGAAAACAATTTTAACAAACAATACATACATAAAAACAAGGCAGCTTTATACAGGTAGTGGCAGAATTACAATAAATATAACACCAACAGACATCAACATGTATTTTGTTGGTAGAATTTACGAATAGTTGTCAAAATTTTGACAACTATTGCATAAAAGCATTCAACATACATTGTAACAAAAAATTAAAGTACATAAAACGATTATCAACATAGTGTTATATACATAATTATAGATATCTTAATAGCTAATTTCTATTGTTATAAATTAACTGTCTATAGTTCTGAGCTAAACTTTCAGTACCTTTTCTATTAGCTATTGGCACATCACGACAATGTAACGACGAATTAATATTTCTATCTTTCTGATCAGACGTATGTCCTGCTAATCTAGTTTTCAATTTATTCTTTGTTGTTCCTACATAAACCTTATCACACCGATCCCTATCATTACCGCCACAAGATATTTTGTATACCAAATTTGTCTTATCTAATTTATTCAATCTATCTTTTGTTTTACTAAACAATCCACCCACTGTTTTATAAATCCTATGGGCTATTTTATACTTTCTTTTATCAAATATACAAGTTCTTTGTAACTTTTCAGACAAATCAGGTACCTAAGCTAACGATTTATATACTTTTGCTTTCATACTAACATCTAATCTATTACTACTATCATACTGTCTAATTAGTTTGCAAACAAGGTCTTTAGGAAAACTATTTTCATATAATATACTCTTACTAAAAACTATGATATAAAAAATACAAGGTAGTTTTATTCTCTAAATTTTCCTTAACAATCGCCGTCTGACAAGTATAAGGATTGTGACATTTTCCATAAAATTGTGCTACCGTATTAGTTTATATATTCCCTTGTTTTCAGTTTTGTTTGAAGTTGTGTCTAAAAAAAATAATAAATTGTGACTTCTAGCAAAAATAAATAAAAAATTTTTAAATGTAATACATATAAATATAAAATATATAAAAATGGCCTGAAGAACATCCCCAGACTAAAATGCTACCGACACCATGTTTCAATGTGCCTTTAGTATAACGTGGATGAAGACGTTGGCTTTTCGGTCATCTAACCAGTCTTAATATATCTGAACCTTTTAAATTAAATTTGGACTCATCGGAGAATAGTGTTAATTCTAACCTGGCCAGTCTATTTTTCCGTGATATAAAGATCTTTTTTACACTTTTGTATACTATGCTTTTAGTCCGCCTTCTGCAGCCTGCCTTTGTATCCTTCTAGGGTTAACATTTAATACCAATTATGTGGCGATGGTTCTTGACGACACGAATTGGTATTTTCCGTTTACTGATTTTTCGGGGAACGTCCACCTTTATGTTCAATAACCAAAGTACCCGAACAACGAAAACGGCTTATAATTCTTGATATAAGACTGTGGTGAATGTCATTTTTTTTTTTTTGCAATTGTGGTCACTGATTGGCCGTTATTAAAATCAGCTATTATTTTTTTTTTTTTTTTTTTTTTAAATGCACTGGATAATTATATCGCGGAATTTGTTAGAGAAGTTACAAATCAAGTCTACAACAAGTTTGAGGGCACGGAAACGACGGAAAACTATATGCAAATTTTCGCTATACGAGTATATGCTTACTTTGATATTTGAACAAATAATGACATCTTTTGGAAGTAGGTTTTTCTTACTAAAGGCAATAAAGAATATTCAAGGTTACGTGCATTAGCTTTGTCGCTTCATTCTGGGTCATTCTAGTAGAAATAATTATTTATATATTTTTAAACCTTTGTTTTTAATATCTAAAGAGTATTTTCGTTTAAATGTAATAATATTTTCTTCAAAGTTGGCATTAATTTGAATGTTATTGTAAAGTTTACTGATAAGCAGAAGTCTGCTTTTAGTTTTTGTGACTAAATTGGACCCAAGTGGGCTGGCTTTACAATAGCTGGCAGCCTGTTAAACCTAACCTAACATGGGTTTCAAAACGACCACAGATACCTATTTACATCAGCTTATTATTTCTAGCTTTTTCTAATATGAACAATGCACTACACAATTCAGAAAAAATCCATTCTAGGAGTAAATTCCCTTATTCACCTGTGTGGCAACGCATTATTAGAAATAATAAAAAGAGAATGAAACTACCTTGTATTTTTTATATCATGCTAAAAACTGAAAAAAAAAAATACCCGAAGAAGTCTTCCGTAGGAAGACGAAATATCGAATCTAATGAAAACATTTTTTATATAAAAAACAAAACTGACCGCAAGCTTAAGCAACATTTCAATTTAATTTATAAAAAAGGTCAAATAATTAGGATCAAGATCCATATTTTATTTTATATGAAAGAGCAGATGAGATATAGGAATTAAGAGATCTTTGATTAAGAGCTTTTGGGTTTGAGAAATATTATTTGGAAATGTTTTCTTTTTAAAATCTCATTATTTTATTTAAAATAATGTAATATATAGCTAAATGTTTGAAAATGTTTCTCACAGGTTTCCAAATCTACTGATGATTAGGGCTGCTTCTATGAAATGTCGACATATCGACTGCTAGGAAACACAAAAAACAATAGTCATTAAATATTAGTTGGCGTTATTAGATGTCTTATTTAGATTATTTCAAGTACGGGCCCGACATTAAATCGACTTTAAAATTCTGGAATCAAACGCATTTTTAATCAACTCAAATCTATTGTGGCTTATTTAGAGTACAGATTCGGTATTAAATAGTTCTAAAATTAAGTATTTAGTGCTTAAGTAACCCACATTCAAAAAAAGCGTGTCGTACAATACTCTCAACACCGCTTGGACTTGATTTAAGTACGAATGGAATGAGTTTTTTTTTTTTTCTTCTTTTTTTTTAAGGAAAAGTTCATGTGCACATTTCTGAAGCAGTGTAGTACAACATTCTTCTTTTTTAAGGTATATACTACGAACATCAAACTTTGAAAGTTAAAATAACAAATATTTCAAAAGCAGTGTTCCTTTATTCCACTCTGGGTTTTTGTTTTTATTTGAAATATCATTGACACATTGACATATTGTATTTTATTCAAATTGTATTGTTTGATTTGGGGGTTGTTGTACAATTAAACAGTTGTTGCAGGTGAAGTGAAAATAAAAGTTTTATAAAAAGGCAATCTGTTTTATCGTCCTTGTTCACCTTATTCAAAATTATGTACATTTCTGTTGTATTTTATCTTTTTTATTTCGTATTCTGTATTTATTTTTCCTCTTTATTTACCAGTTAAACGATTGTAAAAAACCAGCAATACCAAAACAAAAGGTTTATTCAGAGCTAAAAGATGTCTATGACATTATGACACAACAAGAAAATGAAAATAAGGCAACACAATGACCAAAACAGAAACGTGGCGCATAGATTCTTCAGCGTTAAGTGTTGTTGAGAGTTTGAAATTAAAGCTCAAATAGATTTTTATGTAGCGAAAATCCCTCTTCCGAACGAAATGAGGTTAACTTTGAAGCTTACAGGATTTTAGGGCTTTACTGGGAATTTTTCTGAAAATGGAGACTAAAATGACTTAAATACTACAGCATTATTGGGGAAAGTTCGAATTCCGTAAAACAAAAACCAGAAGAATATTCTTGTAGTATTACATATACAACAATAAGCAAATCAGTGCTGTAAACATACATTTGCTGCAGAAGATTGAATTTATTAAACATAAGTATGCTTATATATTACACACAAATAAACAATTTCAATCTGTTTGGTGCGAACAGAATCTATGTTTGAAGCGATAACAAACTGACTACGTTCTCATTGATGAAGAGCACAGCTGTTGTGTTTCGAAATGTTTATAAGAGAAAAGTTTCTTAAACGAATAAAAAAAAAAAATTGCAAAAATATTTTTGAAAGATATTTATTGTAGCACTGTTAATATTAATACATTTGTTTGTGTGAGACCAACGTTGCCGAATAAGTAGAGCAGAGCAAAGCTTGTTTAATTTTTGTGCTTTATTCATTCGACTCAAAACAAAAATACTGAAAGCATGACCCTTTCGGCACAGAATATTGAAAGAAAAACAACTTTCCACTCGTCAAATATTTACGATTACGATTATGTTTAAAAAGTGATTGCCGCCGGCGAATACTTAGCGGGTGAAAGTGTGAAATTTGATGCAAAGCACTAATGAGCAGGCCTGCAAGCATTGTTTCACCAAAACTGAAAAAAGTTATAGGTAATTACAGCAAGAGACTGTTCTTTTTTTTCATAATTAGTAGACATTAATACATTCAGAAAAAAAAAAAAACATTTTTTCCACTTTGCAAAGTTTTTGACAAATCTTTTTTCATGAAAAATCTTACTTAATTTATACATCTCATATTGTGACCTTCTCCCACCCAACCCATTCCGTTTTTAACTGGGTTTATTGTTAACAACAAAACCAGATAATCCTTAAGCATAATAAGTTTATGAAACAATGATACTGAATGTTGTTTGTGCATAAATTGCCAACACTCGTAATAATTTACAAATTATCACAAAACCGTACAACTACAAAAAGTAAAACTTTACAAACAAAAAAAAAAAAAAAAAAAGACAAAAAAAAACATGAGAATAATATTAAAATCTGAAAAAATACACACAAATTTAGTACATTTTCGTACAGCAGTCATACCAATTTTAATTTTCGTATGTCTGTGTCTTTGCACTTTTTTTTCTTTGTGAATGTGTGTGTGTGTGTTTTTTTACATATTTCATAAAAGTTGTTGTATAATGTCGTATTGTAGTGAATTGTACTTCAGTTTATTAGCATATAACAACAGACGAATCTGCCACCAGCGCCATAATCTCACTCAGTTTTGGATTCAGCGAAATTATCATTTACATTGCCACCTATTTTAATAACGACTGCCATCTCCCACCCACCAAACAAGTCCTACTCATTCCAGAGAAAACCTCAGTTTTCAACTTTTTCTTATTTTTTTGTTTTATTTTTTGTTGAAATTTTATTCTGTTGTGGAATTCGTTCATATAATAAAAACAGGCATTATTTTCAAACAATCACACCCAGCATATTTCAGAAAGTGTAATTATGGTGTAAATTTAATATTCCTCCTTTTTATACTATTTTTATATGTAATTAATTTTTTTTTACACATGATGAAATTATATGAGTGTTAAAGGCAAAAATATGCATGTCTGTATAATAAAGGAATGTGCTTTTAGAATTATAAAATGAATTCACTTTAATTCTGTTTTAATGACTATGAAGTAGATATAGTGTTGTTTTGAAGGAGAATTTTTTGTTGGTATTGATATGTGTAAAACTGCTTGCTAATCTCGCTTTAAAAGCGCGCATTATAGAGATCTTATCGCTCGATAGGAAATTGGTAGCCAGTATAAAAGGCTTTGATATAGAGAGAGCCATCTCTTAGAAAGTTCACAATGTATGTATGTGTTAATACATACATACATACATACATACATACATACATACATACATACATACATACATACATACATACATACATACATACATACATACATACATACATACATACATACATACATACATACATACATACATACATACATACATACATACATACATCGGCCATTTGTCACGCAAAAGAGCCATTGCGAACACCATTCACAGTAAGTACCCGGCCCGGCCAGCCGATAAAACCATCCGCTATTAACATATCTTGCCACCATTGTGACCATTGACGATTCTTGGAATGGTGGAGATGCTTTAGTTATTGATTCTTTTGTACCTTGTAAGCGTGTAAATGAAAGAGTGTGCATAATGTTCATCAACGACGAGCGTGAGAGGTGTAATTGTTGGACACGACGATGAGTTGACATGGGTGACCCTTCAGCCACACTATTGCGAACAGATGAAATATTTTCTGCAGAACGAGAGGTACGATAATTGCCTGCTGTTTTCTCTTCTCCTACGGACTCAAAGCTGTTTTGAATAATATTTTTTTATATTTCTAATATTAGATGATGCTATCATTCGTCTGGCTCACGTTCAATCCTGCCTAAAGCCAAGAAACATTTTTATTTTTAATTATAACAATAATTGCCACGATCAATAACTATTGATCAAAGAAGGCAGGAAAAAATAAATGAATACACTAAAGCTGGGGGACAACTAGCTGTTCTTTTCTATACAATTTAAAAATACATATTTTGTATATTGTTTGTGTGTAATAATTAAAATTTGTGGTATATTTTAACAGAGAAAAATGAAATAATTGTTAAAATTTTATGTTTTGTTTTCTTATCTTATAGCTGTAAATTAAATATTATTTTTGGTTAAAAAATTTTTCTTATATATTTATGCACAAAAAAACACCATTACTTTGGAATTGATGTACAAATATTGGATAAATAATAAATTCTGGTTTAAAAAAATTTAGATTTTATAAAGTGTTTAATTTTTTTTATTTTATTTATTTTTTTTTTTAATTTTTAGAGTTTTTTTTTTCTTTTCTTTATGTTCAGCTCTTTCTTAATCTATCCTTGTGAATGATCTTTTCTTATTTTGATTTCTCATTATAGAAAGTAACATTTACTCCATAAATATTTTAATAATATACGGGCAAGCATATGATTGTTTATATGTATGTTAAAATGGTTTTCAAATAATTTTGATACAAAAAGTTTTTCTGAAGAAGTCTTCCGCAGAAAGACGAAACATCGAAAAATAAATCATTAGAAAATTTTTTATATAAAAAAATCACCTCAAGCTTAAAACAACATTTGAATTTAATTTATCAAGAGCTTTAATATTACGCTATTTGTATAGCGTAGCTTAGAAGTTGTTAACAAGTTTTTTTATTCAGGTATTTGAAGGTACGTTGAAGCTTAAAGCTCATCCTGATAAAACAACTGATGTTAAGATATTCTTGTACACATTTTTCTTCCATAATTTTATTGAGTTCTGCGTGTTAGTTTTGCAGAACATCCGTAAACTTTTGCAGGTCAAAAGTAGTAAAGGGGTATAACAACAACTTCTAAGTATTGTAAAAGAAGACTTTTATATACATACGTATGTGCTCGAAAATGAATTTATTAGCTCTTCATGGACAACAAAGTTGTTTATTTTTAATATGTAAAAAAGTTCATTAAGCAGCCAGAACAAAAAAAGTAAAAACAAATAAATTGTTTGCAAAACAACCACAAAAATTCATGAATATTTTGTGAAACTTTCTAGATTTCAGAAGAAAAAGCAGCCATAGAAAATACTCGTAAGTTTGGTAATGCAACAACAGTTTGTCGTTAATATAAGTTTGTACGAGGGCTGATTGATATCGAAACTACCTAGCGGTAGATGGCATCACAAACACAAAAAAAAAATTAACACAAGCTTTTTTTAAATTGTGATCTGTCAAACGTCAGCTGTTAAAATTTCACTCGAATTAATCGATTAGTTTATTTCTTGTAGTTACTGAAGACAATTTCAAGAAAATTCTCGATTTCGTTATGAATGATCGCCGCGTCAAGTTGCGTGACGTTGTTGAAATGGTAAACATATCATATAAAAGTGTTTTTAACATTTTGCATAAACATTTGCATATGAAAAAGTTATCGGCAAGATGGGTGCCGCGTTTGCTCAGTGCCGAACAAAACGAGTTCGACAGATCACTTCACAGCGGTGTTTGGACATAATAAAGCGCAATCCTGTTCATATTTGGCGTCGATTAATAACTGTTGGTGAAATATGGGCGCAGCACTACACACCTGAAACCAATAATCAATTGGAGGAAGTGCTCGGAAGAAGGCGAAGACGGTGAAAAAGGCTGGCAAGGTTATGACCACTGTATTTTGGGATACACACGGAATATTGCTCATCAATTATCTTAGAAAATGATCCACAATCACAGAAAAGTATTATCGTACCTTACTGGAGCAATAGATTGATGCAATAAACGACCACATTTAAAGAAGAAAAAAGTGCGCTTTCTTCAAGTCAACAAACGGTTCACACAACATTGGATACGATGCTAAAATTGTGAGAAATACACTTCAAATTGGTTGATTATCCACCTCATAGTCCAGATTTAGCTTCTATCGAAGTTTTCCTGATTCCAATTTTGACAAAATGGCTTGCAGTAAACAGATCCATCTCAAACGAAGAAGTGATTACCGAAACTAGCGCGTATTTTGAGGGGTTCCCAAATTCGCATAATTCGAATGGTATAAAAAAGTTGTAGTATCGTCTTACTAAGCTAATATCGTCTAAGTTGAGCTAAAAAGAGACTATGGTGAGAAATAAATGGGTTTTGAAAGAAATGTGTTTTCCTACTTAGGTAGCATCAATATCAATCCGCCCTCGTATATATGTAAGTAACAAAATGGCAGCGAAAGAAAAGAGAAAAGCTTAAACATATTTACTGGAGCAGCTACAAGAACAAAAATGAAATGTTCTATTTGCGCGTCTGTTGCGGAGTTTATAAAGCAGTAACTTTTTAAAAGAAGGAAAACACAAAAAAATACCGCCATTGTCGAAACACACATATTTTCCTTTTAATTTTTTTTTTTTTATACTGTAACTCTTGTTGTATATTGTTGTAACTGTTGTAAGTCTCGTTGCTCTGTGGTATTTACGATAAAAATATAATGTTACATTATTTTGCATAAACAGTTTTAGATAACTATGCGCTTGAGTTCGTAAATAAATTGTCGAAATTCCCTCGATAGTTTCTTTCATTTTTAGGTTCCGTATTTCAGTATGTTAGAATGGCTGAATGCGTCGTTACTCTCTTTTTTTTATTGAGTTTGGATGCAAAACATCAACACACATTTGTTCATATATGGGCATATAAACGTACATACGAATATACATGCGCATATACATATTTATATGGTGCTTTCCATTCTAGCGTAACATTAATCGTATATTTGTACGTCTAAATTTTAAAAGAAAAATATTGAAAGCTCAAATTTGTGAAATGTGTTTTTTTTTTATATACTTATATGTATGAGTATATGGGAAATAATTAAGTGGCACAATATTTAGTAAAAAGATATGTATGTTTACACAATGGATTAAACTAAAATGCGCTTATGGTGTTACGTTGTACGAGTACATTTTTTTTTTAACAAACTAAGCTTTTTTGCTTGTCTGCAGTAAAACCGAGGGTCTGAGGCA
Source organism: Thecocarcelia acutangulata (assembly GCA_914767995.1). Lineage (NCBI taxonomy): Eukaryota > Metazoa > Arthropoda > Insecta > Diptera > Tachinidae > Thecocarcelia > Thecocarcelia acutangulata. The sequence continues at coordinate 849,004 of OU612097.1, forward strand.
GGAATCGAACCTGCGACCTCGAGACTGTTGGTCGAGTACTCTACCAAATCAGCCATCGAGGCACCCTAAATATATGTAAATTAGTGAATAATTAATTCCTTCAACCCTCATAATAATGCTAATATCACATCGGAAGTAGTTTATTTAGCCTTCTGTGTCGAAGATTTTTCACTATATGTGCTATATTTTCCACAAAATATGTACACTCTTGAACTCTTAAAACATTTTCTTTTGTGAAAGAAAAACCAGCCGTCTAACATTTAATTTGGGTGGATCTGGGTGGATCTTTCTATTGAAATACCCATTCACAAATATAAAAGGGCGATCCCATTTTCCATTTATAGAAGACATTGAGAGTAGAAACGATATTTTCATGTAGCAAAAATGGAATATTTTTTACAATTACATTGACTGATTACATTTCTTGTTTCTGTTCTACCAAAAATACGAATTTTTTTTGAGGGAAAGATACATATGAGCATTTGAAAGTTTATTCTTTTTTTATTTTTTGATTTAATAACAAACATCAACAAATAAGGAACGTACTCGTATATTTTTATTTGCCTTTCACGAAATCTGAGTGTTTTGCAATTGCGAAATTCTCGGAATCAACTAATAAATTGCTTATGCGTGGACCTCCAATAGAATTCGTTGATTTAAACAAAAGTTCAGTAAAAATAGTTATTGATCGAAAGCAACTATTTTTTACGCAACAGCAAAATACGACGTCGAAGATTATTTGTATGTATACACATAAGAGTACAAATTATATATCCAGATAAAAACTTTTTTGATTTTATTTTTACTATAATTTTTTTGCGTATAAATGTTTAAAATTTCACTTCTATTTTCAGTTTGTTGTATTTCTGAGATTATTACATCTTTCTTAAAAAATAAAATCACAGGAAGCAATTTGAAATTGCTTCAACATATAATGCACTGTGCCACACTTTTGAGTCTGAATGAGAGTCTGAACACAATGTAACGATAATTTTTTGCGTTGCTGTTTTTAATGCGATTTTGAAGTAAAAAACCGTAGTGCGGCGCGCCATAATATTAACATCTAATTTATTATCATTACGGACTTTTTTATTCTGTAAATTATTGAATCTCTTTCTCCTTTCGATGCTGCCATAATTCATGAATAATCGGCCAATTTCACAACTTTATTGTTAACAAAAAACATGATTTTGACGTTTATATATTTTTGTCGCGCAATATAAAGGTTTAAAAACTATAATAACAGAGGAAGAAACATAAGTTAGGAAGCATGACAATCTTTATACTTTGCAGTCGGGAAGTTACAAAAACTTCTAGTATAAAGAAGATTTGTGGTATGGATGTGTTTGCCCTCTATGGCCCCCAAACAAGGAGGAATACTTTTTTTTCATAAAAAGATGATCCAATCGTTTAAATTAGGATTATCCATATAGACTTCATGTAATTTATTCTATATTACTTCGCATGTTCATAAACAGCATTCCTTATCGTGGATACTCCAATTTTATATGTCCAGGCGAAAACTTGTATACTGCACCCGTGAGCTAAGTAGCTTAATGAAAAGTTACAAAAAATTAGGTTTTGCGGATAGTGAAGCAAGAACTTTTTAATAATATTTCTAAACATATTGCAGACTTAACATTCTACTTACAATAAGCTAAGTGATAATAGACATCAGGGGCTAAGCGGTTTTCTGAAGCAATGTTTTTCCAGTTTCCTAAAAAAAGCGTCTTGTATTGAGAAATACTTATTCTTGTTGCTAGATGAAAATGCTCCTTATCCTGGTCCTGGCTATCAATTTGCTGCAGGTATTTTTTGAAAAATCCAGCCGAAGCCCTCGGTTCATCTCCTGCTAGTGTCTGTCCAAATTAACAATTAACAGCTATAATTTTTTTATTTACTGCCATTACAAAATAGTAAATTTTTTAGATAATTTTTAGTACTTTGCCTTTTAAAAACTATGAATTAATTCGGCTTTAAGGCTTATGATTCATTTAAATAAATAAATAAAATAATTTTATAAATATGTGTGCACAAATAAATTAATAAAAATATAAACTAACAACGACAAGTATTGACGTCGCCGTCTTTCGTTGTATTATGTTTATTTTTCTCTCCCGCATCGGGAAATCGTACCTTACCGCAAATATTGTGTTCAGACTCTAACACTGAGTTTACACGTGCAAGTAACTTGTTACAATTTGCGTGTACATATTAACAACCAATTCATCGAAATAAATAATAAAAACACTTGCAATTTGTATGATTGTTTACACACACAAGTGCAAGTTCATTTTCAAAATGCCGTCGAAGACAAACGCTGTACGCCTTTGTACTACATGCGCTTTTAATGTCTGTGCTGCCAAAGTTTTAGCTTAGCAACATTACAGGGGAATTATATTATGTACAAAAATTTTTCTCAATATAAACAATAAATTTGTATTCCAAATAAAAAATAAGTAATAGATGTTTATATATTTTTGTTTTATTATGTTTTCGGCATATACATAACTAAAAATATTAATATTTTAAAAATGTTTCCTTGCAAAATACCCATCAAAGTCAAAATGAAATATCTATGGGCAACACTGTTTCTTGCAAGTAAGACCACTACTTGCAGGTGTGTGAAGGTATTAGTAAAAAAATGGTAGTGTATTGGGTTTTATGCACTTGCACTTGCGTGTGTGAATATTGAGTAAATGTGTTTTGAGTTAGTACAGAAAACATCGTATTAATTCGATATGTTGTTGACGTTGAAATTTAAATCATATTGAGCTAGCAATGCTAAGATTTTACTCAATATTCGCAATAAATTTCTTCAGCTCAATGTCCTTTTTATTAAAAAAACCAAGAAGACCACTAGCTCAACAACAAATAACAATTCAAATTAAAAAAAAATTTTATGTATTTTTCAATATTTCGTTTTTCTTTGGAAGACTTCTTCAGAAAAATTTTTTTGTTTTTTTTTTTTTTAATTTTCCTGAAGAAGTCTTCCAAAGGAAGACAAAATATTGAAAAATACATTAAAAATTAAAAAAAGGACCTTGAGCTGAAAAAGTTTATTGCAAATATTGAATTAAATAAAGGTCAAAGCAAATAGTATCAAGAATTAAAAATTTTTCTAAGATTTTACTTATTTTTTTTTTTATATCTTATAAGCAAGCACGTTTTTAAAACCCCTTTTGTAGCCATACTACTGCACCGGTTAAAAAAAAAAAAAAAAAAACTATACGACGTTTCAAAGTTCTTTCTGCACTTAAGTGAACGAGCATCATATAAATTTCATTTTGATCGATTCAAAACACAAAAACCGTGTGGACAAATGTGAATAAAGACCAGTCGACCGGTGATTCCCACTAGCATTATATTATTATATACTCGTGTAGTAATATTGTTATATGGTTATGTTTTACCTTAGAGTTGGGATTAGTTTGCAGCAGTTTTTATATATTTTTACTTTGTTTGTATATTAATTCGTCTTGTAAGAAATAAAATTTATTGCAAATTCACTTATTCACCTGAGAAAACTTTTTTCAAAGAATGTCTGTTTTTCGTTGGTTGGTACTCTTTTTCATATTGTCGTCATGAAAAATAATAAGAAATTACTAGAGTTTTATATCAGCACCGTCATATTACACGAAATTATGTTACCGAAATTAATTATGCCAGCACTCGACACACCATTGTGCTTGTAATGATATTTCCTTTTAATGTCAACTTTAAAATAAAAAACAACACAAACAATAAACCATGTCAAACGGAAATTTGTCTACGCATTTTCTATTTGACTGACTTCTCGCACAAATTTATCTTTTCATTTTGCACTGACATGTTGATGACGTTGACGATCATTTTGATGAAGATGATGGTGCTGTTGCTGCTGTTACAGTGCCATGTGTGTGTTAGTGTGTATGTGTTTGTGTGTGTGTGCGTACGAAGATGGTGACGAGGCCATAAACATATAAAAAATCATTTAGCACGCATCCGTTTACATGTCCTGTATGAGTAAATTTTGATGCGTTCACATTATTTGGTCGTTTTCAATTGTCTTTTTTCTGATCTGATTTTATGTGAAATTCAGTATAATGCTACCGGCTTTATTTGTATACTGCCATTTGGTTGTTGCTTTGGGTTTAAGTCCTTTAAAAAAAAAAAAAAAAGTGCAAAGCATGAGCAGTGGTACCAATGACACCAAATGTAAACTTCTCGTTACATCAGTTGGCGTCCTCTTGGGAGTGCAAAACCAAATTCACTTGAGTTGCTTTATTTATTATTTCATGCATGTTTGTTGGTTAGTTTTGTCATTCAATGTGTTGCCTTGAATTTTTATTTTTGACTTACGCTATGTACGAATATGTACTCGTAAGTATGTATCTGCTGCTGTAGGTTTTCTGTGGGAAGTGGTGTTTTGCCATTACAAGTGCATAAATTATTATAAAACCATTATAGCGCTTCCAGAGAACCATATAAACATACATTTAATCTACGAAAAGAAACGAATATAAAAAAAAACACTTTTGAGGGAAAGTAATGTTAATAAATTGAGAATGAAAGATACAACAGCTGGGATTTCGCAGCTTAAGCTGTTGTTTTTAGATGACAAGATAACAGAATTTCCTGCTTTTAATATGAAGCCTTAAATGTTCACTTCTTCTGACAATATTTCTCACCTGGTGAAGTGAAAAAAGAGTAATAAAATTATTGCACGATAATGACTTAATACGCTTTATATGAAAATTACTTAGATCAGTCAAATAAATATTGTATTTTTATTACTTATTTTATTCTTTACTTGTATTACAGCTTGCGTGTCTCTTTTCTGCTGAGTAAGGCCATTTACTGTCATACCAGGGATCACGATCATGATACAACGAACGTTATTTCGCCAGATTCTGTTATGCAATTATAGTGCAGTCAGTCTGTAGCTACACTCGGAACCTGTAGCTAACAAGCGTATGTTTTCAACGTTGAGCTTAGTTTAGTAATTTCACAGCTATCCGAGTTTATGTATCGGGTGCTCTTTGTATACTTTGCTCTTAAAAGTTCTTATTTGGCAAATGTGATGTCTACTTCACATTTGCCAAATATATGGAAAAATATTCGATATACCAACCTGCTTTAATCGCTAAACCATTTCATCAGTATTAATCATCGATTACTGTGACGATGAAAAGGATACGTGAAATTTTTGGGAGAGACAGCATTTGACGTGTAATGAAAGATATCGAAGAAAGAAGGTCTGTAGGTGATAGGCCCAAGTATGGACCACAACGTGCTGTAAGATTCGCTGAAAATATTACTGTTGCTCTAGAAAAAGTTCAAAACAATTCATCAACGTCAATTAGATTCCGTGCTCAGGAGCTTAGTATTCAAAGCAAAGCTTTGTCCACAATTTTGCACAAGAATTTGCATTTGTTTCCAGATGCAATTAACACAAGAGCTTCTTCTACAAGACCATTTACACCGCTGTACATATGCCAATAGGATGTTACAGCTCGCCCATTGAATTTGTTAAGCGCTGAAACAACCAGATGTCAAATTAAGTTGGTCAAGAGAACTGACGTTAAGTTATGACTCACAATTAACATCATGCATTGTTTGGACCACCCTTTATAAAAAAATAATATGAACCACATGACAATACCAAATGATACATACATGTCTATCACTGAGTTTTTCAGTGTAAAATATTCAACTCCTACGACATTTCGAAACTTAAGCGAAGCCATTTACACTTAAATAATACGAATATGGTATTAGCTGCGTTGCGTATGTATTTGAATACGTATATTTCTATCCTTTTTGTAAAGTAAAGGAATAAGAAAAACGAGAATATGCTCCCATTTTTCAATACATCTTCTTCTCTTTGTGAAACAGACTGGCAACAAGTCACTCCAAAAAGTGTTAATTTTGTTGTTTTTGTTTATAAGTTTTCTGATTTTGGATGAAATATTAAACTCAATTATAATTTCAAGTATCTTTCTGATTTAATTATCATTTTGTATTATACTAATAAGTGGTATGTATGCTTGTGTATCGCTGCTACATCCGGAATTTATATAACAAGTAATTTGTAAACTACTAGTGTTTATTTTCCCATGTACCCAGTAGTAAAAAAAACTTGAACAAGTGTTCAAACAAATGCGTTTTATGCAAAAACTTCAACTTTAGCTGACTTGAGTCTTCTTTCACCAAAGACTTTGTGCTCCCTTTCACAGATTTATCGCTCAAAGGCTTTTACTTAAAGGTTTTCCAGATATGAATAAATTATATGAGTCTGGAATCTTACAACTAAACAGCTCATATTCATCCTCCACTTAAAACAGATTCATCTGTTTTCATAGATATGTTTGCTGAAACGGGGAGCATATCTGTGCTTTCTGAGTGATTTTCTGCATATACTTTTATATTCATTGTTATATATCACTGAGAGATTTTCAATGAAAGTCCTTTGCAGAAAAAATTTCGAACAAACGGTTTTTTCTTAACTACTAGTGAGAAATTTTTATTCACGATTGTACCACCAGTCCAAGAAGTCTTGCTCTTTTTCCAACCAACCAAATCAGTGAAAATCTTTTCATGAATTTTTTCCAAATTGGCTCGCATGTTGTTTTTCCGCTTGTGATTTTGATAGGATGGTTTTACTTATACTATGTACTCGTAAAAAGAAGAGTGTGTCGCAATGTGTAGCAAAGTAGAAGAAATCGAACTTTCACATTCACAACAATTTCCAAAATCAGTACTAGAATGATGAAGTAGATAATACTGAAGAAGAAGTAATGGAAAATTAGAAAGGTTCTTCGGCAAAGATAAAACAAAATGTTCTACCTCACCGCCAGTTTCCATAATTTTTATGTCCTATAATGTTTTGAAGACTATTGGTGTGTCTACAATTGAAGATAAAAGTTTCGAAATACTCGTATGCAAAAACAAGTTTACGATATACGAAACAAAAATTATACACATAAAGAACCAGTTTTGAGTCCAAATGCGTAATTTGTAAAGATGAAGGTAATATTAAACATAACACAAAATTTGTCCGCCAATTTTATAAAAATTCTATTTGTCTTCAACATTCCTGAAGAGATTACACAGCAATCAATACTGCAAATTAATTTATGCCAGTAAGTAAGCCTTATTTTGTCAACTTAAATTATGAAATAGTTCTAACTTTTTATGACCACGAATTAATAAAAGTGTTTCAACCAAAGCATGCAGTGTTGCCGTTACAAAGAATTCAATCGTATAATAGTTACCCTTTACGTCGTTTTCATTTTCAAAGAAGTAAGGTCCAATGATTCCTTCTGACTGAATTGCACACCAGACTGTAACTTTTAATGGATGCAAAGGTGACTGATAAATAGCTTGAGGGTGTTCCATTGCCCAGAACCGACTATTCTGTCTATTCACATATCCATTCAATTGAAGATGTACCTCGTCACTCATTATGATTTTTTTATTTTTTGATCGCGGTTATCATGAGCGAGCTGTACCATCCTATTGGCATATGTACGGCGGTGTAAATGGTCTTGTAGAAGCAGCTCTTGTGTCAATTGAATCTTAAATGGAAACAAATGCAAATCTTTGTGCACAATTGAGGCCAAAGTTGTTCATTTAAGACCAACCTCCTGACCATGGCGCCGAATTGAGTTTGATGGATTGCTTTGAACACTTTCTTGAGCAGCAGTGATGTTTCAGCGAATCTTACAGCACATTCTAGTCCATACTTGAGCCTATTACCTGCAGACCTTCTTTCTTCGATATCATTTATTACACGAAAAATAGTGCGTTTTGTTGAAACGTTGTCTCTCCCGAAAATTTCTCATCGTCACAGTAATCAATGATTAATTTTGGTGAAATGGTTTAACGATTACAGCTGGTTCGTATATCGAATATTTTTCCATAATGAATTTGCTACGTGTGTATTTCACGACTTGCCAAATATGAACTCTCAAGTCTAATGTTTACCAAAATGACGGCAAAATAGAGTAGTATACTTCCCCGGGGGACACCGGGTTCAAATTGTGTTGCAAGCAATTCTTATTTACGCCTTACGATTATGTAAAGTGCAGCATCCTGAATGGATCTGTAACAGTGTAATTTTACTACTGAAGAAATGCGCGCATACAAATAAGCACACACACACACATGTGTGTGTGGGTATGTGCGTACATGCTAATTATAAGATAAACATCAGTATCATTGGCATAAAGATCTTATGAATTATATATTATCTTTATTGCTTTTCAAATCGAAAAATAGTTGTTTTTTCTGTTGTGCGAGTCGTCATATAGACAGCTGGAAAACATATAAAAAAAATTGTTATTTTTTCATTAAATTTAAATTTTATTGCTTTAAAGCCGGATAATCAACTCATTTGTTTATGAGTGCAGTAAACAATAAAAGCAATGTTGAAAAGTGGAACTATCGGGTTTTGTATTTTACACTACTAACGGAAAATGCAGAGGCATAATCTAAATTGAGTGACTTTCCATGGTGTAAAAAATACTCGATCTGTTCAAGGCGTTAATGAAAACAAAACTTCCTATTGTTTATACGTTTGTTGATTTGAAGTGTGCAATAGAACTGGGGCCATCGACAGGAGTAGTGTTCGCTTTTCAATAAAAAGTGATTCTGTAAGAATGAATGAATTTTATTGCGCGGAATGTGTTCGTAAAGGCAGAATGATGAGCTGAATTCTCAAATCTGCTTAATTTCCATAATACTTTTCTTTATTTTTTCAGCTTCAAAAAAATTTACAAAAATTAAAACTCACCGCAGAAGTGTTCACTGTAACTATAAAAATTATTCATTCTCACCATGACGGACACAAAAATGAAAAGTGATCACTGAAATTGCTAAACATTTAAAAATTCATCGTTACGGAATTTAGCTCCAATACACAGAAAACAGGTTTGGCAATTGATTGTTTTAAATGGAATTAAAAAAATTTCATAAATTTCCCCTCAAAACTCGAATTTGGAATTTAATGTAAAAAGGAAATTGAATTCTAACATCAATGTGAAACAAGAAACAAGTGAGGCTTGTTTTTGTTTCCACTAAATGTTAAATTTTTGTTTATGTTTCACAAACTAAAATAGAAAAAAGGAAAAAAATATATTTGTGATTTGATATCACACAAATTTGGTGCCAATTGGAGCACTCGATAGCCAGATATGATCATATGCACGATTTATTATTGCGTGTGGCTTACATTAAGCACTTGCTCTGTTGAATTAACTTATTTGGGGCTTTAGCTGATAAGAGAGATTTATTTCGATACTTTCAATTAAAAAATAATTCTATTTCTGTATACAACAATTTATGGAGACCATAATTGTTCCCGATATCTTTCCACTTCAATCTTTTGTGTTTCCAGAATGTTTTTTTGTTTTTTCGTTTTTGGGGTGGTTAGGTGAATTGCAAACATATTTCAGTAGTCAGCAGGATGTTAAGCATTATTTATAAACACAAATCGGATTAGGAAGCAGGATAAAGAAATATGATGAACATAAAAATTGCGTTCCTTGGCCTCTGTAGAGAATTTTATTGTAAGAGTTTTCTTTGTTTTTTTCCATTTCATATTCCAAACTGAAGGCAAACAAATGATTATGTCTGCAGGCTAAAATATAAGAAACTCCGTTGATTGCAAATAATCAATAAAAAGTTTATAGATTTATAAGAATGGTGAAGGCATTAAAGCGGATATTTTGCAAGAAGCGCAAGATAAAATTAATCAATCAAGCAGACATTTGTATTTGTTTGTATACGCCCACTATATTATTTTATTTATTAGTTTATGTTATCTTAGTTTTTAGTTTTGAGCTTTCAGTATGATAAAAATTCTAACCAAACTAGACTATTTATTCAACTAAAGTAGACGCAAGCAAAACTCACTTTTAATAATTAGTTCGAACAATAAACGTAAACTTGCCATAGAAAAAACGAATTTGTAACTTGAATACCCGTTAACGTCAAAAAATAAGCCGCAGATGTCATTTACAATTCAGTTGTAATTTGATTGTTTGTGTGTGCAAAATTTAAAATCAAACAAAGGAAACGGATTCAAATATTTTCTAGTTGTGTGCTGTTGTTTCTTTATTAATAGTAGTTTTTGATGTCTGCGTTGCATTTATTTGGCTTGATGTCACACTGTCATTGCAAAATGACGTGACCACTGATGGCTGTTTAATTCCTCTATCCACAGCCACTGCAAAAACTATTTGAATTCAAACAAAACAATTGTGAATCTAAAAATATTTTCTAGAATTTAAGTTTCTGAAATGAAAACTATTTTTAAACACTAAACGAGGGAATTGTCAACACACATTATTCCCGACACTGCTTTTAATTACATACATACTCGTACGTATATAAATATATTTACTGTCGATTTGGATGAGTTTATAGAAATTTTACGATTATTTTTATTAAGAAAAATGCAAACTTGAGCGCAGCTTGAATCAAAAGTTTCTGCATTTTTAAATCTTCTATGACATCTACACATCCAATATTTGCAAATCTTTAACGAAACACTTTACTGTTTGGAAAATATTACAACGTGATCGTTGAATACCGCAAAAAGCTAATCCCATTTCATCGTTAGTTACACCTTTTCGTTCAATTGAATTTATCATGTGAATGACAAACTCATAACAAACAAAAAACTCCAACTTATGGCAATCCATTTATTTGCACAGGAGTAGGAAGGAGTGTGCACACAGTCCGACACACGCTGTCTCACGTTTGAACACATGCTAATATTTTCCAAAATATGCTGTTTGTTCAACAATTTTAAATAGTCGCTTTAGCCAGAACACGGACAGTTCCCAATACTCGTACTGGGGGTTTTTTTTTTCCACAAGCCATACAATGTTTCGTTAACAGCAGGAGAAGGCATGAAGAGTGAGATGAAGCCAAAAAAAAGAAAAGAAAAAATGCAAACGAGGTGTTTGTTGAGCAATCATAATTTGATGTCGATATGCGAGTAAGGATGTTTCCCATTGGTTTTAGTAGTGCGTTTGTGTAAAAATACAGCAAATTTGCTTCCACTGTATGCACATACATACATACATACATACATACATACATACATACATACATACATACATACATACATAAATGTGTAAATCGTTCCTCTTTTGTAGATGACGCAACGTTTTTGACCAAACACTAACTGCAGTTTGGTTTAAACAAAAGTTCAATTACTGTTTGTATCTTAGATCATCAATTGACAAATTAATTGCCTTTTTATGACAAAAAAGGGGCTATTTTAATTTTCCTACTTGTTTTAAAACCATATACGCATACATGCAAATTTATATACTCGCATATGCCCAAATACATACATATGTATGAATCTCTTCATAGATTTGACAACAAATTTGAAAACAAAACTTAATTGATTCAACAATGGAAAATACTTTTTTGCTAGAATGAATGGAAGCGCTTCATGCTTAAATACGCATATATATACATATGTACATACATAGTATATCACAATATAAAGTTTTCATTCCTTTTTTTTTTTTTTTTTTTTGAAATTAGATGATAAGTTGCAGGATACAATTACACGATGCACAACATGAACATATTTCTGCTGTCAACTCATGTTGAACGTTAATGCTCGCCAACTGACTTGGATGCTATATATGAATTGGTTTTTGTCATGTTCGCTTGTTGCACATGCTTATGAGGTATCGAACGTCGTAATAAGACTAGTTAGTTTGTCCCTAATATTTGCGAACTTTAGCGTGTGACACAGTGGACTAGGACCATTATACTTGTTTTACTCGTTTCTATTCCCCTTAAATGAGACAATATTTTATATATAAAAATTTACATAATATACATACACACACATAGGTATGCACCCATACATAAATTATTTGTGTGTATTATGCTTATTACTTGCATGCTTCTTCTTCTTCTTCTTCTCCTGACTGCACTTGACTGAAGTAGATTTGAAAAAAGTCTCATAGACGGTGAAAAATTTGTAAAACAAAACACACGCACACGTACACATGTATATATGCATATGTAATTACGATTTGGAAAAAGCAAACAATTTTTTTCTTTAGGCTCTTTTTATTTTTGTTAATATGTACTAAAAGGCCCAAGCGATTTCATACCGTTTTCAACTGGATATTGACGGCCTGTTTCACTATCTCGAAAAATCATTTTTATTCGCATTCTAAGCGATTTCCGTTTCTCTATTTGATTTCTATGCCACAAGTTATTCGAACGACAAGGCGAAAGAAGATTTCACGATATCGAAGGTGAGGTCAACTCTGCGAGCGCAAATGTCATAATCATGCAGTTGTTGTTTTGCTTTCTTATTGAAAACTTTTACAAACAATTGTTGTGTATAAGCGATAAAAGTTGTTGAAATAATTAATAAAATATAAAACGATAATTAATGAGAGAAAAATAAATATATTTAGTGTACTTACACGTTGTAATTTAAAAGAAAAATATGTGTATACATATGTATGTTATTTACTTATTACATTTTCAGCAAATTCAGGGCAGACCAAACTTCAACTTTATGCTGCAATAAGTGTGTGTATGTTTATTTTTTATGTAAATATAACTTAAAACACATACATACACATATGTACGAGTACATATAAATATGCATATAGGTAAGGCATAGACTTTTCTTGAAGCCGAATTTGGGATTTCCCAAAAATTGGGGAACCACTTTGCTAACCGAATCGGAGCCGGTTTTTCATATTCGGTGTGCGTTTTTGCCGTGGAGCATGATATATCTGTACTATAAACAGTGCGAAAATTGAAGTTGCCGTATTGCTTCTGAAGAAATGGAAGGAGTTTGACGTTGCTTGAAGCCGACTTTGGGAATTCCCAAAAAACGGGGAACAGCTTCGCTAATAGAATCGTACCAGGTTTTTCATATTCGTTGCGTATTTTGGCCATGGAACCTGTATTTGAACTATTAACGGTCATTCGATTCAGCGTGAAAATTAAAGTTGCTATATTGTTTACGAGGTGGTAGGGGTTGTGGGGATTCCTGAAACCGATTTTGAGAATTTCAAAAAAGAAATAAAAGAAACTCGGAACGCGTTATACGGATAATTATCTGGTTATGTGGATAATTAGTTTGATACCGGAGCGTGTTTTTAGTTTGATAAACTATTTTTATATATTATTTATTCTATTTTTGGCATACAAATGCTTCCGCTTTTTGGCTCACATCCATACTATAAATAATATGTATAACCAGAAAATAGTGTTAATTGTATTTCGCTTCTTTTTTTTTTTTTATTTTTTTTTATTATGTAATAGAAACTTGCTAAGGATATTGTCATCCTAATTTACAATTATATATATTTTTTTAATCACTACGAGAAAAATTTCATGTCAAACATGCATTTGTGGAAAGATTTTGTTATTCCAAGCTTCCCTATCAAAAATGCAAACTCAGTTCCTCATTTTTGGTATTCAACTACACAAATGCGCATCCGTACATACGAGTACATATTACTCCTTTATTGCAACATAGTCATAAATAAAAAAAGCTTGTGTCAAGAAAAACACATTTCAAATTTTTAGTTTCCATACAAGTCTTAGAATTTTTCTTCAGAAAATATTTCCTAAAGGATACAGTTTAAAAGTAATTTGAGTAAGTTTTTGGCACAATATAAAAGGTAAAAAGTACTGTTAACAATTGTGCATTGTTAGCTCGAAAAGCTCATTTTCTGAGATATGACTATGTTGCAATAAAGGAGCGATATGTATGCATACATATTTATTTACTACAAATGTTTGACAAAATTTATATACATATGTATAAATTTTGTGCAAAATACATACGAAAGTACATTTATACCTCCGATTTCATGTGCCTCACTAGCTGTTCATATTTTTACAACCAATTTTTAAGTTGTATGGTATTTACATTTGTTTTTGCAGAAGAATTTTATTGTCAGAATGTTGAAAAAAGTTCAAAATGGATAGGATCTCTTATTTTTCTATGAAACAAAAATAAACTTTTATATGAACAGGCAGACAAACATGTGAATGCATGCTCAGTAAAATACAGAGCCAGTTGTACCGAGTCATATATAAATATGTATGTATATGTGCGTATGTATGTACTCGTATATATTTGCATTGTCATAAATAAAAATGAAATGTAATGGTGTGCCAATACATCAGATTATTATCATACAGGCAATCATTCAGTTACTATTACCGACACAACGAATCATAGAGGCAACGACAGCAACAATAAAAGTACGAGTAAGTACCGTCAGCTCAGAAACAGCAACGCCATTCAGTGGCGGAGCTTGGTAACTTTTTATTTTTGCTTGTTAAATTTACAATCGTCATTATCTTCATCATATTGTTGATATTTGACACTTTATTATGTGCACATCATTAAATTTTATATTATTGCATATTTGTCTGCCTATTTGTCAATTTTTCATATATTTTCAATTGCAATATTCCTACAGACATCCCACATAGTTACATATACATATATTTTATGTGTATTTACTTTTCAATTTGTAATGGTTCAATACACACACAAACATACAGGAGTTTATTTTACATATATTTACAAATTGAATCTGAATTGAAGTTAAAAAAAAAATGTTTTCAATGTGCAATGTAATTTTACTTCTTGTGATTCTTTTGTCTTCTATGACATGCAAATTTTAACAAATAGTTTAGAATTGTGTTAACTAGCTTAGAGTTCCCTTAAGTTACAAGCTTTTTCTTTTGCTTCTTAAGCTTAAGCAGTTAGCTTAAAATTTTAATTGGTTCCACAATGTTTACAACTCGACTATAAATGCAACTCTGCAAGAAATACAACTCTTAAAGAACGTGAGCATTAGAGTGGTTCGCCTTCCATACAAAAAATAAATTGTATCGCTGGCTCAATAGGGCTAGTTGTAAAACTAGCCTACGGTCGAGGTATATACGAGTACAGGCTAACGTGAAAGTCTAAGATTGAAACAAAAGTCACTCAGTTGAAACTAAAAGCAGCGCAACTAAATTGGCTTATGAGCAGAAATTCTACCTTGAAGATGGATTACAAACTTTTGTTATACAATGCAATTTTAAAGAGTATATCGTTGGTCTCATGTAGAAAGGTGAGACTAACGATATGGTGCTATGGAACTCAATTATGGGGCATCGCCTCAATGTCAAACATTGACATTGAAAAATTCAAAGGCGACAAAACCAAATTCTTCGAACGATTACTGCAGCTGCATGATACGTTAAAACTCATAAGGATCTGAGCGTTCCGCTTGTAAAACATGAAGAGCAAACTGTTACTTCACCCCAATCTTCTTGCACGCAACATACTTAGTTTTGACGGCCACACTCGGTTGAGAAGAACGGATACCTTTCCCACCATCAGAGCGTTCAATAGGTGATTTTACCCGCATAATAATACTTTTTGTCTAGCATTGGCCGGACTTTTATTTTTTCATTTTTTATGTTTGGTATTAAGATTTGAATACTTATTGTTAGTTCATTTTGTAGATCCAATAAGTCAGTCAATGCTTAAAAAAATTAGATGAAATTACTCGAAGAAGGAAGTGTGCAGAAACTCTTGCAGAATATAAAATATATTCATCTTATTGACACCAAATATCAAATCATTTAACGTACATTTGCACAAATCGTAACCAAAACACCAAAAACAAAAAACTCAGTAAAATTATATTTCAAATTTTTAAGCAATTCCAATATCGTTTCTTACGAAATGTAAAAAATTTTATAGAAATATAAAGGGCGATTTTTTTTGTAGTTTTTTCCTTCCCTAAAATCACACAAATAAAAATTGAATCGTAGAAAAAAAAAAAATATTTTAATCTGAACGCGCTGAGAGCGCGTCCTAAAATAAATAGCTTTCCGATGTATCAGAGATCAGCTTAATTTAATAAATGTAAGTTCAGGCAACTTTTTCTAGCGTACGATTATTTTTACGAATTATTTGTTTCAACATTATTAAAACAAAATATTAATATTTTTCCTTCTTATACATATACATATATGCTTTGATAAGAAAAACCTTTACAAGCTTAAGTTTTACTTCGCAGGTTATTTATGTGCGTGTGTACACATGTATGTGTGTGTGTGTTTGGTTGCAAAGCTGAAAACAACCTGGATTGGCAGTTAAATTTGCATTGCGTTTACATTATATGTATGTATGTATATATGTATGCATATGCCAAGGCAATGTGAGAAAAGTTTGAAATCGTTTAATAGGTCTTACTAGTTTTGGCTATAAATTTCAATTGATTCATTTATGAATGTGTGTGTGTGTGTGCAGTGTGTGTATGTTGCTTGCAGGATATTTTTCAGTGCTTTGAGAACAGCCCACTTTTTTTTCATTTACAGAAATGTTTTAATAAAACACATACCACCACACGGGTGTTGAATCTTTTGCCGCAAAGTTCACTTTCGAAAGAAAAATACTAGTAGCAATTTCTCGTCTTATGACTAATGTTTTCTTTTCTTCATCCGTTATTTATGCGATATCTTATCTACTTTGCGATACTAGTTTGCGTTTCATTCTTTTTTTTTTAAGTTATTGAAACACTAGTTTTAAATATTAAAAGAGAACTTTGTTGCACACTCTTTTTTCTTTCGAAAACAGTTTCTTGACTTTCATCTCGAAACCGCAAATTTGGTCTATGCGGCAAAAAAAAAAAACAAACATACTCGTAAGACGATATCGATGTGTTTTTCGTCGTGAACGTTAAAAAATAAAAACTACAGTTTTCTAACTAATTTGTTTACGTACCAAATTTTTATGTAAAAATAAAGTAAACATTTTCAAATAATTTAAAAAAAATGTTTTGTGCAGAAAACACCCCGAAAACACAATTTATTACAAAACATTGACTACTTTGAAGAAGTTCGATTGTAATTCACTACTTTAAAATGTTGAGAATGTTCGAAAAGGCAAATATCAGAAAATATGTGTATGTATTCTAGTGGACGGGAGGAAAACTGTCAATTACCTTGGCAGAGATGTGAGCAGTTACAAGCAAAAATCAACGTTTCATTGAAAGGTTTAAATATAAAACTAGCAAGAAGACAAAACAAAAAGCAGCGAAATGGAAGTGGAGGTATAAATAAACCTTTAAGTTGGAAACACCTTTTTTACTGGCGGCCGTTTTGTCAGCTGTTAAGTGATATGTGTGTGTGTGTCTTGGCATTTCTAAATTGTGCAAATTGATTTTAAAATTTATGGTTCTGTTCGAAATACGTATCGCGCACTAAGCCCTTGTTACGAAGAGAGCAACGAAGCTCACTTTTGAGTGCCGTAAACTGCCGTATTTGGAGTGATGGAAAACGTCATGGGTGTGTTGAGATACCGTTTTATCCAGAAACACTGAATATTTGATATGACTTATGGGCTGGAGCAATCATTGCTCCGTATTTCTTTAAAAACGATACTATTCAGAACGTTACTGTCATTTGTGACCGCTATAGAGCCATTCACGTTTGGGACACGTGAGTTGGCCGCTAAGATCGTGCGATTTAACGCTATTAGATTATTTTCTGTGTCAATACAATTTTGGGGCGTACTTTTAGCTGAAATGCTCATCGCAAAAAGTTTTACAACTTTTCTACATCCATTATAAGTTTTTTAAGTAAAACGTAACCGCGTTGGCTAAATTTGTAGTATTATTGTTTTGCTTCGCTGCCGAGCGAATTATTAATCCTCATCAATCGATTGTGCGTAATTTTTACATACATATATGTATTTGACACAAGTAACAATTCGTTTACACTTTTCATTATTCAGCTAAACCCAAAAAATTTGGATCCATAAAAAGATTTATTGAGTTGCACGGGTCTTTCTTTTCAGCTAAAAAAAGTAGAAAAAATAGTAAAGAAGAAAAACTATCTTTTTAATTAAAATTTAAAGAAATAATAAAATTAAAGTCTAGTTATATATATATATATATATATATATATATATATATATATATATATATATATATATATATATATATATATATATATATATATATATATATATATATATATATATATATATATATATATATATATATATATATATATATATATATATATATATATACATATATATATATATATATATATATATATATATATATATATATATATATGATAATCTTTTATTTACTATTTTCTTGTCTCATTTTAGTTGAATGCTGAAACATATTTTTGCACTTAACTACTGCAACTACTTGTATCTTGCATAACAATTAACTTCCGGCTGCGCATAACTAAAAAACAAGTTGCAAAGTCGGAAGCTCTTTAATTTCCGGCATATATACTTTTTATCAAAATTTTAACGCTTTTTTAAATGCTAAAACGGAAAATATTAGTTTTAATATTAAAAAAATAATAAAGAGTTTTAATATTAAGTAATTAAAAAAAATTTAACAAAAACATAGATTGTAAATTTATGTTACACGCACAATTTGATGATAAACGACGAAAGTATTTTTGGTATCTTCCTCCGCGAATAAAATAATTAATTGCTTATAAATACATCTTAAATTTAGACGGACACTAAAAGGTAAAAAATAGCCAGCAGCTTCGTAGTCGCTACTCTGCAGCACCCACTAGGTCTCGTACTCGGGGTCATGCCAAACGTAATGTACTAGTACAGCAGAATACATCAATCAACAATCGAGCTCTTGAATTTATTCTGTCGTCCATATTTGTGCAATTTTATTGGAGTTCTTGTTATTTGCATTAAAATATGTGACAAATACAATTTGTTGGTTGAATTGGATCTAAGTTCTTTGTGCTTTAAAGCGCACAGTCTTTTACATCACACACACACACACACACACATACACGTAGTAGAAATCATATGATTGATATGACAATATTTTAAGGGCAAAATATTATTGTTGAACTGTATGTTTGAACACAACCATATAATATGGTTTCTATCTGAAATTTATTTACACTGCTAAGTACAGCCAAGAACCAAAAGTATACCATATACCCATACATTTTATAAATATATGTATATACCAATCAAAAAATTATAAATAGCTTGTTTTTGTTTTGTTTGGGAAACATAGAAAACAAGAAACATAGAAAAATGCTCAAACAAATTAGATGATTAGCTCCTATGAAATGTCGACATATAGATAGCTGGGAAACATAGAAAACAAGCTATTTATAATTTTTTGATTGGTATCAATGCTAGAAGCTAATATGGTGAATAAAACTCAATTGTATAAATATATATTATATATTTTTTTATCTTGGACCAATACTCAGGGGATGACCCTACGTATGCAGCGCATTGTACTGGAACTAGGAAAATACGTTATGAAGAGGAGCAAAGAAGGAGTAGTGTTTGTGGAACAATAAAAACACGAAAGATCAAAACAACCTCTATTACTGCATTTAAAATGTTAGAATTAAATTAGTTAAAACTGATCAGTGCTCAGTGTAAATACCTTCAGCATTGCTCAGAGCAACAAATTTAGTCCAACATCTTCCACTCTACAAGATAATGAAGTACGTTCAAGAAAAATTAATAATGAGCATATTAAGAAAACGTGGAAAACGGTAAATAAGAGCAAAAAAAGAAACGTGTTCACAGCTTGCTACCTATTCCGATGCAATTTGGTTTCATACCAAACTAATAAAGAGTATATATAAGACGTATAGACAACGGAGAAAAGGGACAAAAAAGAAAGACGTGTACACAGTTTGCTATCTATTCTGGTGCATTTTAGTTTCATACGAAATTAATAATTTATATATAGGAATCTGCATGACTTGAGTTGTGTTGGATTTCTGAAATCCTTACGAAGGAAGCAAAGCCGTCCTACTTTTAGTGACCGGCCACTTTCAGTCAATTACAAAAGACTGATCCGTTCGTTCACTCGGTCCATTTGAACGATCTAGAAATTAAATGTTCCGGTCATTAATCAACACAGCTGACAAGAACACATACAAAACAAGGTAGCAAATAAATAGGTAAATGATAAAAAGTTATCGTTGTAAAAAGTAAAAACAATTTTTAAAAACATTTAGATGTAAATTTTGATTAAACTTGTTTTTTTATTTATGGAAACTTTGTCATTTTAAAAAAGACACTGATGAAAATCAATTTTACAAAATGATTTAAATTATTAAATTATCTTTTCAATGTGAAAAAAAGATACTAATTGAAAACCAATTGGACGAAAACAGACTGATAAAAAACAGCAACAGTGGCAATACAACAGCGATCTTTAAATGATGTACTCGGCAGATCAACTAAAACTAAAAAGAACAAGACATGAAAGAACGAAAGAAGCTTGAACGAAAGCTATCCAAATTGAACGACACACTACAGTTCGAGAAACGGTCAGCTTAGCGACCGGCTTACTTCGTTCAATGAGGTTCAATTTATCCCCTTTGCTCATATACTGCTCTATTCTTTCCACACCTTTGGTTACGGTTACTTGTCTGCTAAAACTTTTTGGCTGTGGTTTAAACCAAAACTCGCAGGGAACGTATTATTTATTCTTCCCTGACAACTCTTGTCTGCACCGGTTTGTGGGAAGTTAATCCTCCCGGATGTGCTGTTGTCTTGCAACAGGCACCTGTAACGCAAGGAACCGGTAGAGATAGTTAGGCATGAGAGTTGGTTTAAAGGCTGGGCTTTGTCCTACAAATTCATTGAGCTTTGACTGTCTGGGAAATGCATACAAAAGGGAATAGAAGCCCCGAGCTCATCAGCAAGGGGTTTGTCTATAAGGCTGCAAACGTATCGCAAAAGTTGCGACTTGTGTGAGTCTAGCCAGCCACATGGTGACGCTGCTGAGTTGTGGATAGTTCATCTCGTGTAGTCAAATAGGGGCCCCAGCCAATGAATCAATGACACACCCGACACATGTACATACATTTCTGATAATGTTACATACATCAGCTTTTGTCTTGTGACATTATAATAGTATCAGATTAGTGATTTGTTTCCCAACCTGTGTACACGTGTATCTTTTTTAAACTGTCGTCAATGTTTGATATAAATGTTCAATGTTAAATTAAAAAATAAATAACTAAAAAAACTAAAATAACAATATATATTAAAAAATATTAGCCATTCTCTAAAAGCTCTATTTCTGAAATCCTGAGAAAAAATCTTAATTAAAAAGCAAATGCAAAAGTGGAAAGTACGCACTGACAAACATCTATAATACCAACGTATTTTGTATTACATAAAGTAAAATCTAGGATTTTTTCTCGCTAGACAAATCAGGCAATAAAAGCAAATTACCAGAGAAAAAAGAAATCGTTACAAGTCCCCTCTTTTCTTCGTTTTATTGGAATATTTCTATTTAAAACTATTAAGAGCCCATTTCTTGAAGGCAATAAATTGATTTGTGTCAAAACAGAAAACAATTTTCAACCCTCAGTGAAACTAAAATAAAACAAATAAACAAACAAACAAGCAAACAAGCAAAACTGTTCACACAATACCAGCAGCCGACACTTATCCCGACTTTTTTCTATATGTTATTTATGTATGTATGGAAAAGAATTTACTAGCAAAACACAAACTTTTTTTTCACCCCAAAAACAAAAAGTATTAAAAAAAAAAAAAAGAACATAAAAATTTGTTACCATTTGAACTTTGTTTTTCAGCTACTCCTACATTATGTTGTTATCATTGTTTGTTGCTCCTGTTATTGTTTGTTTTTTAGTTATTACTGGTGCCGTTTCAAATACTCCAAGGACATGAAAAACGAACTTTGTTATTTTAACAAATCTAGAAAAGTTAAAAAAAAAAAAAAAACAAAAACGCGTTTTATATAAAAGTCAAGTTTAAAATTTATTGCCTTCACTAAGGGGCAACTATTTTCATTTAACATTTCTCAAAAGCAGTAAAAAAATTTTTCCAAAGTTGTTAATAGCGAAAAAGTTGTTGGTAAAACTAAAAGAAATATAAAAACAACTGAAAACATACGTACGTACCGAAAACTTTTCTCTCGTTTCGCGGAACAACAAAAGACGAGAAAAAGAAATGAAATGTTTAGGAGACGTTTATTTTATTTAACACTGGCTGCAAAAAAAAAAAAAAAAAAAAAAATTTGATTTCCAAAACTTTTGGGAATATGGCGTAATAGTCAATTTTGCAAGGTTGTTACAATTAATGTCACCTTTCCCTTTATATAAATTTTAAATTCTAATTAAACTGATAGCTGCTGTATATAGCATATGTATACATATGTGCGTACTTAATGTAGATCTGCACTTACATTCAACAATAGTCAGAGTATGTTTGTATAATGGCTTTAACAGCAGTAGCAAGACTTGACACATAAAGAAATTAGAAAAAGGAAAGAATAGACTTGTGAAGTAAACATCAAGAATGTACATATGTACATACACAGTTACATGTGTGTGGGAGATAAATAAAAACATTACTTTAAGAACGCACGCACTTGCTTGGCGTACTACCTGCAGAAACATTTTACCATAAAATAAAATCTTTTAAGGCCAATTGACCTGATTCTTAGTAATGTGTTGCGCTTACCTAAGAGCATACGTTTCAAGTATTTACCGCATGCATTACTAAGAAGTAGTTACGTAATGACTTTGGCAGCAGTAGTGTTTTGTCTTTCGTTCTGTACACACGTGTTTTTCATTGTCGTCCGTGTTTTCTATATTTATACTTATGTTTATTAATAATTTGTAGAAAACGAAATTAAACCGTAATAGGGTTTTTTTGCACCATGTGTGCACGTGTTTTTTTATTATTTTTTTTTTTCTTTGTGCCGTTTGTTTTTATTATTATAATTTTAATATTTTTTTTATTTTCCTCCTATGTATTTCATTAACTTGCGGTGCGCGCGGTGGTGAACTGATTTTTATTATTCTGAGCAGTGTCGAAGGTATATACACTGGGCACTGATTAGTTTTAACTGGTTTAATTTCAACATTTTAAATGCTGTGATAACGTTTATTTTGGTCTTTCCTTGTGTTAAGTTCACAAACATAAGTTCCTCCGCATAATCTATTTTCCTAGTTCCAGTACAATTCACTGCATATGTAGGGGCTATCCCCTGAGTACTAAGCCAAGGTAAAAAAAAAGTAATGACTTGTTTAATATTGTTGCATGTAATTAGTTATTCTGGGTAAATATACATAAGTACGTATACAATATTTAGAATGAAAGTTTAATAAAAGAGTTTGAGTAATACTTGGGTTCGCTAAAACTCAAGATACGATTAAGGTGATAGAAACGGTTTCAAAATGTTTACAAAATGAAAAATGTAGTAAATCAATATCTAATTGTATAAAATTTTGCTGTTCTATCAACTTTACTATTCGTATAGTTTTTGTTGTTGTTATTACGACTTACAGGTAGTAAGTACCCGGTGTAAAAATGATATTGACATTACATATGCGCTGTCAAGCACGTTCAAACGTAATAGCTATAATTTTTTTTAAATTATTAAACACAGTGCTAGAAACCAGTCCGTACTTAATGCCATGAGGTTAAAAATGAAATTTTATGGATAAAATTTCGTTTATGCTGCTAAGTTTTAACATTTGTTTTATTATATCACAACTTCATTGTTGTAAATAAATTCCGCAAACATTTTTGGCAGAAAGTGCATAATTACAATTTATGGAAAGTGTATGCGCAAAAAAGTAAGAATGAATTTAGCACTGATTGAAGCTTTTCCCCAAAACAACAGTTAATTCCGATCAAATAAAAACTTTGCTTTTCTTTTTTTTTTGCACACATGTTAGAAAGGGGGAGGTGGTATTATTGTCGTGCGTTGCTTTTTCACGTTCAGGAATGCTGCGAAATTGAGGCCATTTAAAAACAATCGTTAATCTTACTTAACAATTATGTATGGCAGACAGTGTGACCAAAACCTAAAAAAAAAAAATAAAATAAATAAAGTAAAAACTGCTACTTGACTTATGAGCAAAATTTCGGTATCATATTAAAATTTTTACATGAGCATTTCGCGAACACTTTAAATAGATTTTATTGGCCCTGTGCTCAGGGTAATTAAGTTGGTAATTATTACCTACATAAAACTATTATTCCATTGGGGGTGAACTCACTGTTTGGATCGCATTTTTTAACAAAAAATATAAATAATAATAATAAACTTGCCGCATTTAATTTTTATAAACATTTTGATCAATGCCGCTGACTTTTTCTTAAAGAATAAGCTTTTGATGTTTAACCATACGACTTTGCAATGTATCTTTTTAGTATCGTTATCGGTATTAAATTAAAATAATAGAGAGAGCTTTAAACCTTACAAGCCTTTTTTTTAACTTGAAGTAATAGAGTTGTCATAAGAGTGAATTCTAACTCCTGTTTTGGCATTAAAATAAAACAAAAGGAGACTCGTTTTTTATGCCTGAGCACATTAGGCTGAAGAATATTACTTTAATACTAGTATCGGTATTAAACAAATTATCGGATAATGTTTTAAATATTTTAGGTATTCATTGTAAATTTGAGAGAGTGAATAAATATTAAAACAGAATTTTTGTTTCTATTTGGCATTAAGATAAGGCTTAAAACTATCAAACTAAGACATATAAATTTTTAATTTTAACATGTTTCATTGTTTAAATCTAAACCTTGCGAAGCCATTGCGGCTTGTCGCTCCTTTATTGCAACATAGTCATATCTCAAAAAATGAGCTTTCGAGTTAACAATGCAGAATTGTTAACAGCACTTCCTTTTATATTGTGCCAAAAATTTATTCAAATTGTTTTTAAACTGTTTCTTTTAGAAGATATTTTCTAACATTTTTTTCTAAGACTTGTATGGAAACTAAAAATTTGAAATGCGTTTTTCTCGAATCAAGTTTTTTTGAATTATGACTATGTTGCAATAAAGGAGCGATATTTATTTAGTAGTGTTGGTGTAAATTTTATTTCAAGTAAACTTTAAAGTAATCTGAATTAGTTTTTCGGTTTTAAATTTAAACTATTTTGATATAAAATTTAAATTTAATAGCAAAATTCTTTATAATATGTGTAACAATGTAATTGATTTTTTTAAACGATTTTAAGTAAATTGTTCTTTGCAGAAATTTAAAAGTTTTACTTGAGTTTTAAAGTTAAAACTGAAATAATATCTGAACATTTCGAATATGGATTATATTAGGATTCAAAATATTTGTCAACTCACATAAACAAAAACCACCTGGTTTTGAATGACAAACCATAGAACTGAGCTTCTGAATTAAAGAATAGAACTTTTTACTTCAAATAATTTCACACAGAAAATATTATAAACAATTATATTTGTTCGCGTTATTAGCTTCTAATAACTCATTTGTTTGAAAAGTGTAAAGAAAAGTTAGAGACGTGTGCAAAAAAGCTGGTTTTGACAGGTATTAGTAAAACATTTTTCTTTCTAAATTCTCAATAATTCAACATATATAAATAAACAAATAAATAATTTTTTTAAAATATTGGGATATAAAGTTGAGTTTTTGAAAAGATTCCTCAAAGATTTCCTAGTCTACTGATGATTTCTGTAGCATCTATGCAATGTCGGATATATCGACAGCAAGGAACGATAGAAAACAAGTTGTTTATAATTTTTTGATTGACAGAAAATATTGCAAAAAAAAAAAAACAATATACTCGCATAATATTTCTTTAAAAAATATTTTGCTGATTCAATAAACGCTGTTTTTAATATATCTAATTAATATATATTGTATTAGTTTTTTTTTAACTTACTTCATGTAGCAATCTTTCCGTTTCCATACTACATACATATGCATCTATATCAAAAACATAAACTTTAATGTCATATTTTTTGTGCTTGGAAGCTATAGCTGATTTCACTGAACAATTAATTATAAATTAAATAAATAATAATAAATGAGTGAGTCAACGAGTTCTTTTAAGGGTCTGTACTCAAACAAGAGTAAGATCAGACGGGCGATTTTAATGACCAAGTTTTTGAAAACTTTTTTTTTTAGACTTGCTTCCTTGTCCTTGTTCTCACAAACTTTATTCGGCAATTGATGGGCTTTCCCTAGCTCTTATTTCCTGCAATTTACATTGTATATGCACATGAGAAAAAACTAAGGAATTGCTGAGAATTACCGAATACCGGCAATTCTTTTTGCCTTTTTATTCCCCTCACCGAAAACTTCTATAAAGTCAAGAATTGCCCAACTAAAGTTGCTGCGTCTGATTCAGGGCTCTAGCTGATTCAGGCAAAACATGAAACAGTTTTTTTCTGTTAATGAACATTTTTTTTCGCTTAAACATTGATGTTTGCCAATTCTATCAGCGAATATTCTCTATATATTGTTTTAAAACTACAATCTCTTGTTATTGTTATCAACGGGAAACAGAAATATTTTCCCTAAAATTAAATTTTTATTATTTTCTGGGTACAAGTTTAGTAATACAACAACGACAATAATTGTAATAATGGAAATATTTAAAATAAAGTTTTTGCTCATTCTTGTTGTTATTATGATCTTCTTATTGTTATGACAATATTTATTTTTAATGGCAATCTACTATCAACATTTAAGGGTTCATATACATATACTTACATACGTAATAGTCTAGTGATATAACACATATCCGGTTCCGTATTCGGGGATATTTTTCTACTCAAGTAAAACTGGTTTTGGTCAGTCTCTTCAGCGCCCGACAATATAAATCTGAAGTTCGATATATAAACTAAAGGATCCGAATAAAGGGATGTTCTTTAAATAAAAAGAAGTCGGAAAAATTAAGTGTATTCAATGGTTATGAATAATTAGAAGTATTTTAGAAGCTTATAGCAAGTAGTTTCTCGTTAGATGTCGCTTGTCTGATGATTCCTTATTTCACATTCTGCAAGGAGTGAATGTGTTTTCATCACAGTTTTATTATGCTTCTAAAGCTTAAAAATATAATATTAACATTCTCTCTCCAAGCAATGACGATATTCGATTTTATATTCGTAAGTAACTTAAAATTATTATTCGATAAAATTTAAAGCATATTTCCATGTGTACAATAATTGTTGTACACAGAAATATATTTTTAATGTTTTGTCAACACTAAGCACAATAATTTGCATAGAATTAGAAAAATATGAATATTTTTTAATCATGATATTATTCTTACTTTTTACATTTCATTCAACGGCTGGTTTACGATGTTTGTGATTTGTTTTGTTTTTGAATTAAGTACAAATTTATGAATGTGTTTGTGCAAAGTAGCAGCACTGTTTCTATTTTGTGAAACATTTCTATTTTCCCTTTCACGCTTCTTAGCCTGCGTTAATTGCTGTTGTCAATTGTTTGTGTTGTTGTGCTCATTCATGTGTATGCATGAATTCATTCTCAATATTATTATTTCTCTCTTTGTTTTTTCTTTTTTTTTTTTTGTTGGTAATAATTTTTTTTTATTTTGCTTTTTTGTTGTAATTATGAATTATGATGGTGGGTTTGTAAGCTCAGTGTTTGTATGTGTGTGTGTGTGTTATTGTAAACGCGTCAGTGTGTTTTGCTTGCATTGTTTTTCTTGTGTTTATTGTTGGTATTTAAATAGAATTTTGATTGTTGCGATTTGTTAATCTGTAATTTATGCACAATTATTTTAATTACTGTTTGCTGTCATAAACAGTTTGTAAATTTTAAAAATACTTTGTCTAGATTATTATTATTATTATTTTTTTGTTTTATGTACATACATTCGTATGCCTGTTCTTTTTGGTATGTGTGTTTTTGTTGTCTCTGATATTACCTGAAATCTGAAGTCTTCCAATAGTTAAATTTTATATTTTTCTTATATTAAGTAAAGCCTATTTGTTTTTAACATGCAGGACTAAAATTAAAGAAATAATGTTTGTTTTTAGTTCTTAAAATAAGAGCATGTACTTAAGATAACAAAGGAGGCATGTTTTCTCGGGCTGATTAATTAATAAAAGTATGTATGTATACGGAAAATTCAAGAAAATTTATACTCGTATTGACCATAGAACAGATTTGAATAATAAAGTTATGTATGTAGAATAACTATGTAAATTTTAAAAGCCAACATAAACAATATTAAAATTTTGTTTGGAAAAAGTTACCTCAATTCGTATAGTGGTCTACACAAGACTACGCTGCTGTTCTAAAAATCAATTTTTCCATTCAATTACTCTTTAATTTTTTAGTTCCTTTCACTAAATTGAACTTTATGAACATTTAACGGTTGCACATATTCATGCAAAAATGAATAAAAGATTTTTACAGATTATAAACAATTGTGTCATTACTTTTAAATTAAAAAAAAATACTTATGTGTACTTTTTTTCAATTTCTTTGGATGGTTGTGCGTTTACACATAACTGAGGTACAGGGTTTCTTTTTGAAAGGTTCGGTATTTTGGTCTTTTTAAAAGTAACATTTATTTTTCAAATACTCTTAATTACCTTTAGGTTAAGCCAACTGTCTGTGAAATGAAACATATTGGATTAATATAAAATCTTCACAAACGATTAGAAGAAACACTCTCAAAATCATTCATTACCAGCAGTTGTGTGCAAAACTAAATTATAAATATATGTGTGTACAACTAACACACAAAGTATTTTCATATTTGCGGTTGCTTTTGTGCAACCTATCGATGGATGGATGTATGTATGTTACCGCAACCATCTTCATCATCATTGCCGCCTGCACCATTGATTACAGGTAGCATCGATATTGAACGGTCCGCACAATTGCCGTCATAATAACGATGTGCATTTATTTTCTATTCCTTTGCATCAAATCACTAAATTATGTATGAGTATTTGTGTCATCGTACACTCGTACACTCGTACAGGTGTGTGAAATTGTTGTCGACAATACACTTCCACGCGGAAAGCACCTGCTATCATAATTTCCTATTTTTGGTGTTTAGTATTTGGTTTTCTGTGTTTTTCATCGGCCTCTCTTCCAAAATAACATTAACGCATGATTTAAAGCTCAGTGCCCAAACCACAACATGCGATTTGATATTTTAAGTGTAAAACACTGAAAGAATACTTCCCAAAATGTGTAACTAAATGTCGAAATGTCTCATATGTAGAGTGGCAAAAATCGAAGTTACTGTAATTTGAAAATACTCAATTTAACATTGTTCATAACTAAACAAAGCTATTTATAAAATATTTTAAACATAATTTATAAAGTCGTGTTGATTCCAAGTGGTTTTACGTAATTTCTTTTGAGTAAAATTTTTAAGCAGGCAATTGTTAAATTTTCATTAATTTTTTCGATGTACTTGCTGCACACACTGTAAGCATACTCGTACATACATAAATGTTTATACAACATACGAGTACATTTATGTAAATTATTAATTCCTTTGTCACAACACAACAATATTTTTTGGTAGCGTGGTTCCACATTAGATTTATTATTTCGTGTTTGTTATTCTGTATGGCTGATTGGTCTAAGCCAGTGATGACTTTGAAACCCCATTTCGAAAAATGGATATGCTACAAATACATGTATCAAAAACATGTTCTCTTCGCTATTTGGGGTTGCGAGAACTAAAATCTTGAAAAAACTATATCCAAATTCTTTAGAGTTATGTATGAAGTATTTTTTTAAATATGAAATTAATATTTAGAGAGCTCTCAGCGTTTTATGCTTAAGAAAGAAGTGTCTAAGTGAAAAATACCAAAAATTGTCAAGTCAGCTCATTCAAGTGTTTGATATTCTTTCGTGAACTGATGCGCTTACCGAGAACTTATTTTTCTAAAAAGTCTGTTGAAGTTTCATGAATTCAAAAAGAATTTCGACTGAAAGCATTATATTGGGTGGTTAAATTTTAAGGCCCGATGTTGAATAGCAACTACACCTAAACGTCAAGTTTTTTCTGCATTTCATTTGACATTTCTCAATTTTAGACAAATTCAAGTTGAACCACGGAAAGATACACAATCGAGCAGCGCATTAAAGAAATCCAGGCTTATTATGAAAATGAGCGTTCAAAATCAAGAACATTTTCACTTCAGTGGATTCGTCAAGAAGCAGAATTGCCACATTTGGGCGAATGATAAATATTGTTTCGTTAGCTGTGTGGCAAGTGCCACCGTTCTGTTGAAACCACATATCGTCCACATTCATATCTTCCAGTATGGGTCATAAAAAGTTCGTGATCATCTCACGATAGCAAACGCCATTCACAGTTACTGCCTGACCGACTTCAGTTTGGTAAAAATACAGCCCGATTGTAAACCGCACCAATCAATCTGTCTTTGTGGGTGCATTGCTTTTTCGGCATTCGCTTTTTGATTTACTTGCGTGACAAATTAAGTTCATATCGTGTTATCTCACGTGGTGGCGATGTCAATTGACCGCCAAGACCATGTGATTTGGCACCATTGGAATTTCTTCTTTGGAGTTATTTAAAAGAAAAGGTGTACGTCGATATAACGGCAACAATTCAAGAGCTAAACACTAATGGCATAGAACCTCAATTATGCCTCAGCGTCATCGAAAATTTGGACCATGGTGGCCAAAGCTGCGGCATAATCAATTCCGGCCCTTAAACACTCAGCGCCCTTTAAATTTGCTCAACGAAATTTCAGAAAACTGCTTTTCGTGTGAGCGTACAAAAATTTTTATAAAAGCAAAACTAAAAATCGGAAATCGGAATTTAAATGAAAATGTGTAGAACGCCACAAGCAATGTTGTGTGATTTCTGTTATAACAGCATGACGCCTCTTTTAACATCTTCAAACGTCAGGATACGCTCAACATTTACAAATGTGCAATCATTCATTTGATTTGATTTTTTTCTTTTTTTTTCGGTCATTCAACGCAAAAAAACAAAAAATTAGTTGTTGGCTACCGGTGGCGGTCAGATTTCGACTATTTTCCATCTAGATGATGGTTACATTTGGGGATTTTATGGTGCTGCTGCTTTTGATGGTTGTTGTATTTGTCGTCAGTACATACACACCTAAGTATGTACATACACATGCATACATGTTGGGTGCTTGTCAGCGGCGCTTTCGGCATCGTCTGCTCTGTAAAGGTGATTAAGGATTATTTTTCATATTTTAGAATTTCATATTTAAACCAACAACAGGCAGAGATATAGAATTAGCTCGCATAAAAGCACATCCCAATACAAATGTGCTATGTGTGCGCTTGTTTGTAGGAATGTTTGCTTTTTTGGTTTTGTGCATATTGTAAACTTATGAATATGTGCATATGAATGCAGAGCGACGTGCGTGGTTAACGGGTGTGTGACTTCATTTAATATTCATAAATAAATTTAGTGAGGCTATTTTTTGATTTAAGGTGTGAAAAATATAAACAAAATTAGCATAACATTAAATATAGAGACTACTCGTACTAAAAAATTAGTGAAACTTTTGAAATAGAGTGCAAAAACTGCTGTAAATTAAATACGAATCTGTACTAAAGTTATTTTTCAATGTTTGCAATAATTTTTTAAAAGCGGCAACAAAACGTAAGCGGCAGGAAATTAGTTTTGCTCAAATACAAATCTCTATGCCACATTTTGTAAAATGTTTCGATAGACATTTCCAAGCTTTTGGGCGGAAAAAGTACATCGTAGTGTTTGTTGATGCGGCCACATAATCATCCTTGTTAGTCATCAGGGCGACAGACAGGCTCCATGCAACAACGTATTTTTCGATGTGATTGTGCTAGAAATTAAGCAAAGATACTCATGCATATATACATATGTATGCAAATGAGCCACACCTACGATTGCAGATGCACTTTAATGTACATCTCCGTTTACAGATATCTGTGAGTGATTGCATTCGGTTTAATAAAAATTTGCACTTTAAGGATTACGAAAGCTGGCAGAAAATCTTTTGTGAAATTTGAAACTGAAATAAACAAAATGATAATTGTTTTATGGGATGTGTGATTGTGAGTGTGTTTCGCATCCGAATTTTTCCAAAATAGAAATACAAGCTGCACACATAGTTGAAGTATTTCCCTGATGCCTTTTCTTTGTTCAGTGTTGTTGTTCTGATGTCAAACAAAAATCACTTCTGCGGTAAAAAGCACATCATACAGACCAAAATATTGATTGCAAATTGATGTTACAAGATATCTGAATAAAGAAGATTAAAATTCCGAATGGAAAAGAGCAAGAAAAACAATTGCAAACAATTAGGCAAATATATATAAATACACAATTTTCCAGCTTAAGTTTCCGAATTCTGGCTTCCATGAATATAAACACGAATAAGTTCAAAAAACACTGCGAGTTACTTAGAAACCGAAATAGTACGATCTTTGGCGATTCGTCAAAATCTTTACCAGCTTAAGCCATGACATTCTTCGCCAGCAATAACGATATTTGTAAAGTTTCGTTTTATATGTATATATTTTTTAAGTTTGACATTAGTTCGTGAATACTTCGACGAATTTTGTACCTTAAACAAAAATTTTATAAATAACTTTAGCAGCTTTTGGCCGTAACGTTTAGCTGAAGAAAATTATATTAAAACTTAAAAGGTTGAAAACTTTTCTTTACAAAAGGGACGAGAACAAATATTAAAATGTATTATAAGGTAAATCCTGTTAAAATTGAACTGCAAGATGAAATCTTTGCAGTAATTTCATTCCCTTCTACAATATTTACAGCACAAGCAGAAAACAATGAGAACAACAATTACGTACAAAAAACATAAATCATGCTTTAGGTTACTTTCATTATTTCTAATGTTTTATAAAGTTATTCAGAAATTAAGCTCATTAAAATGAAAACCAACACCAAGCAAAAACCAGGCATCGATTTTGCGTCTTTTGAATTTCCTACTCTATGTGTGACCCAAGGGAAAGAGTTTCATTCTACTCCAATGAAGGACAAGTTTGCGCTGAAATTTTAAATCTGAAGCAAAGACTTTGCCCTATTCCTCTTTTTCTCTATAGATAATTCTGTTAGATTAATAAAATTTAATTAAGTCAACATGTACAAGAGTGAAAGACACAAATACGTCATCATAAAAGAAGAGCAAAATAATTTGATAGAACATCAAGTATTGAATAAATGAAGCATTGTATCTATTGGAAGACTACGACATCAGCAGTAGCATCTGGACACTTAAAGATATTTTGCAATTTACATTTTTTTTTTTTTTTGCCAAACAGGAGCAGTAAACAAAACTTTAACACTGAGAAGATTAAAAATTCCTAAGAGAATTATCAAGTCAAAGGAAAATGTGATGCATTCATCTTCTTAAAGTAAAATTGATATAACTAATCGCGTTAGCAGCTGGCGGGGCTTAATATTTTATTAACTTTTGCTTGCAATACGGGGAGCAATCGTACTTTGTTAAGTTTGATGTCAAAACGTCAAACTTTAGCGATATAAAATCACACAGAACAACAGAATGTTTTTCACGTAAATAAAAAACAAAAACTATTTATTTTGTTTATAAGACAATTGCTGCCAATATGTGAACAACGTTTTCACTTTTTTTCCTCAAGGTTGATGAATGCTCTTTTTTTTAATTTTTACGCGTTAATTTATAAAACATACGAGTACATACATACTCGTACATGTGTGCGTTTTGAAAACAAACCAATTTAAAAATTTCGCATGAAAAATATATATTTTTTCAATTTATTTCTGAAGTGAATTTTGAAGTGATAAGAGATAGAAAAAATGTTTTTCCAAAATTTTGTAATACATATTTTTTGGCGCAAATCAATGGCATCCAATTCACGTTTTTAAAAGTTCTGTTGCACAGTGATGCAACTAAAAATGTTGATACGCTAATTTAATATGCTTATTGTAGGATTTTTGCTGTTATGCAATTCTACATTTTGCTCCGAAATTACAAACACTGTTCAAAGAAAAAGAAATTTGTATTAGACTCTATTGTTTTATACATTGGAAATGTATAATAATCGAATTAAGGTTAATAAACAAGAGGGAGATAGAGAGAGTGAAAGAGAGAGAGAGAGAGTACTTTTCACTTTTCGTATCGAAAACATATTTCTAAAGCATGTACAATCAATGACATCCACAGTCACTGATTACAACATGTATACGAGGGCTAACCAAAAAATAACCGTTATTTTTAATTTTTTCAAAAAGTATTTATTTATTCATCAATTGTCCCCTTTCGTATCGTAATCCCCCTCAGATATAATACACTTATGCCAGCGTTTTTTCCAATCCTCGAAACACTTCTGAAACCCACTTTTTGTTATCGCCATTAGCTCCTGTTTCGAGTTTTCTTTTATCTCTTTAATAGTAGCAAAACGCTTTCCTTTCATCGGTGCCTTCAGTTTTGGGAAGAAGAAACAGTCAGCAGGGGCTAAGTCCGGTGAATGCGGTGGCTGAGACTTGATAACGGTTTTATTTTAGCATCGATGATTGTGCATGATCCACAATTCCGTGCGCTTCTGACGAATTACTTCGTGCAGACGACGTATAACTTCAAGATAGTACTCCTTATAGACCGTACGACCTTGTGGCAAGAATTCATTATGCACCACGCCACTGCAGTCAAAGAAAATAATGAGCAAAACCTTCACATTTTACCGAACTTGAGGTGCTTCTTTCGATCTTGGCTATTCTGGGCACTTTTATTGCGATGATTGTCACAGCCCTACACCCATGATTCGTCACCAGTTATGACCTTTTTGAGGAAATCTGGATCGTCGTTGGCGTTGTTCAACAGCTCTTGAGCGATGTCCATACGACATTGTTTTTGCAATTTAGGAACAATCTTCACTGCCGCACGTTTCATGCCTAAAACATTCATAAAAATTGCTTGGCATGAACCGAACATCATCGGCAATCTCTCTGATAGTGGTTCGATGATTATCTAAAATAATCTTCTTCACTGCTTCAATGATTTCATCGGTTGTCAGCTTGTCTTGTGGCGTCAAACGCCACAGTCAATATTTCAAATGTTCTTGCGCATGTAATTTAATATTTTACACAAAACTTAATACAGTTTCTTTGATTTATTTTTTCGAATAGTACTCGTAAAATATCGAAGAGCACACCAAAACACGACTAACCTTTTTTTCTGCCAAAAACAAACTGACAATCCGAAATGGCTAATATTGCCAACATGTGTACCAACATAACAGATAAAGCGAATATTTTTTGATCAGACCATGTATTTGAATATGAGGGCGTGCATACACATACATACCCGTATTAGCATTATTTCTTCCGATTTAATCGATTGGTTGTTTGCAGAGACGTTTTTAAATGCTATGGAAAGCCTTTTCAATTATTGTGCAGGTAAAAATTAAAATCGAAATTATTTTGAATTGTGAAAAGGTTATTAATTATAAACGTGCTTTTGTGTTTTTTTAGATTTGGTAATTAATTTTATAATTTTGATGATAAAACTTGAATATTCGAAAGCGGGATGATAAATCTTTTTTTTTTTTTTTTTGCTTTTCTCTTCTGAAAATTTTAGTCTGCTCTATTGAAACCCTTTTTTGTTTGTTCGCTTATTTGTTGTTAATGTTGGCATCTTCTTTCGGTTCTCAATTTGACCACGAATGCATAAATCATTTCAAAATGTAATGCTTCCCAACGGACTAATAAAACATTGCCACAAATT
Organism: Thecocarcelia acutangulata; assembly: GCA_914767995.1. Taxonomy (NCBI): domain Eukaryota; kingdom Metazoa; phylum Arthropoda; class Insecta; order Diptera; family Tachinidae; genus Thecocarcelia; species Thecocarcelia acutangulata. Next base: position 884,564 of record OU612097.1, read on the forward strand.
ATGCCAGCAGCAAGCGATACTTTTTTGCTTCTTTTCCAAATTTTTTATTTATATTTTTATCTTGGTTCTTTTTTACATTTACTTAAATATTTTCATTTCAGTGTCAATTTCTGCTGACCAATTTTGTATTCATTGTAGCTCAATGCAAAGGACGACAAAACGATGCTTGAAATACAACCAATCAAACTTTTTTCTTCTTTTCGCGATTGTAATTGTTATGTGATAAGGGAATAATAAAAGGATTGTTTTTAATTGTAATTTTATTTTACACTCTGGTACTTTTAACATAAACAAAGCGCAGACAAATTCACCAAAAGGAATATGTATTTTTTTTGCAGAGCAAATCAGTTTGAGGCAATGTAGAAGAAAATAAATTAAAATTTATTCAGCAAAAATAATAAATAAATAAATGGATTTGTTTACACCACTAAGACGTTAAAAGCATTTTTGAATAATATTATACTTTTTCTGAAAATCTTATTTGAATAATTTTTCGTCCAGTGAACTTTAATAAAAGCTCAAAAAATTATCCCCCTCTTACAATTTGTGACGAACGCACTTTGTTAATTATACATTTCAATATCCTGTTTACCGTAATGCTATCCCTAAACGCTTTAACCGTATAAGCACCAAAAGTACCAAAGTTAAAGCCAATTTTTATTAATTTATTTGTCAAAAGAGTGAGGGTTGCTCCAAATGCAATTTTGGATTCAAATTATGTTAAATTCCTTATTGTATTTGACCTTATTACTTTGTTGAGATGAGATGGTCACTGATATGTGGATTCTTAAAAAGCAAAGACGTGAATTAAAAACCATTTGAAGCTGCATCAAGTACACGCAAAGAAAAATTAGTTTGAAATATGGTTACAAAAATATTAGTACACACTGTATGTGTATATCATCTTTATGTATTTTTGGTAGAATGGTTTATATAGATTTAGTTATGTATTTTATTCCTCCATTACTGTGTTTATATTCCTAATTCTATTTTTACCATCTATCAATTTCAAGACATTGCTGTATTCAATAATGGCATTGATGTAAAATACTTAAGAACGGCAATAGTTTTTATCACACCCAATATTTGTGTTTATCACATAAATAAATTTACTATTGCTATCGTTAACAATAGTTTTGTTCTAGTCGTTGGCATGTAACATTCTTTTGGTTTTGTTTTTGCGAGTAAAAATATCTTGTGTGATTTTCAATAAAAAATAAATATTTGTACATATATGTGTTGATTTAAGTAAAAAAAGCCTAAAATTTGACAGGAAATACATATTTATGAGTGGAAAGCAAAAGATAAATTTTTATACTAAGATGATAACATATACACTCAAAGAAAAAAGCATCTTCATATTGATGACGTCGGGTTATCAGAATTTTGACATCAATATTATGTAAATGGTCATCAGTAATGTGAAAACTGACATCAATCTCAATGACAAAACTCGTCAGAGAAATTTTCCATATATTGAGTATCATCAATGCTACAACTGGGGTAACATCAATTCAATTATCTATTTTATTGATAATCTAATTTGTCGAAATTGATTTTAAAAAAGGATAAATAGTATTATATTTACTGTTTATTGTTAAAAAGAAATTTTGTTGCTAACATTATTATTTTTAAGAAGTAGAAAAAAATGCATCATAATTGTGTAAATGCGCTAGTTTTTGCGCTTTCAGTACACCAAAAGCCGCATTTTTTCGCGTCAGCGTTTTTTTAATACGCTGAAATGGCTCTTATTTTACTTTTAGCTTAACTTCAAAAATCTGTAACGAAATTTAATAATTTAACATTTGAATAACAATAATGGTGTCAAAATTGTTATTTGGTATATTTATGTAAAACTCTGCCGAGAAATCAATATTAAAAGTTCTTAAAAATAATTAATTTAAAAAACGTTTTTTTTTTTGATGCCGTACCTTACCTAACAAGATCAAGAAGGGCATCGTTATATTTTTTTAGAGAGTTTATTCATTTTGAAAACGAAATTGAAAAAATTTACAATTGATTTTATGTATGCCGCAAATTCATGTAAAATAAGGGCTTATAACGGTATACATATATATTATAATATTCCATCTGAGGTAAGTACAAGAATTCGAAATATTATATCCATACAGAAGATAATAGAGTTGAAAACAAGCAAACACGACTATTTCAGAGCTCCAATATATTTTTCTAAAGTATTATTATAACTTTATTTGCGTTTTTAACGATGTTTTCACAAGTTATTATCAATGACCGGAAAATAGCTTTAACAAAATGAAAGTATATAGCTGTAACACCAAAGTTGCTGCAAAGACAATAAAGTAAATATGTGATCTATAAAAATCGTCAAAAACGGATCTTAAATCGTCAAATCGTGAACCTGCTATTTTCAGCACCCAAAATCGTCAAAATGACGATAAATCTTGAAATATGGCAATAGTGGATGCAACACACAGACATTATTATATTGATGACAATAAGTCGTCAAAAGTATTAGAACATTTTTAATTTTCATTGCCATCACATAAAGTTACATGTTTGAACATATGCCATGGTACTGATGATGTTTTGTCATATAATTTACTTCACTTTTCTGATGTAAACGAGCCATCATATCAATACGATTTTTACATCATATTTAATCCAAATTATATATAATATTTAATTATATATGGCCTGATGTTAGTGTGATAATATGGTTAATAACAGAATTTGTTTTCTTGCAGCTAATAGATAATCAAGAAGGAATTTGTTCTTCGTTTAAATTATTTCATGGGTGGGACAAAAATATTGGTCTAGTAGAATAAATATATTTATGACGATATTATAGTTGCTTAATGATTATTTATAAAAAATTAAGGTTGCTTGGTATAATAATATTGTTGGTATAATAGTAAAGTTACTTGGTATAATAATATAATTGGTCATGACAGTAATATGGTAATTTCAATGGTACGGCTCACTAAATTGCCCTTAGAATGTTGCCATTTCAACCATATATTTTTTCCATGTGTATTCCATCTGCAAAAAAGTTTAAAGCTTTTCCGACTTTGAAAACGATGACCGACTAGCTCGCTTGCACTTTCTGCCAGTATTTTCGTTCCTTAGAACTTGTTCATATCTTATATTATGTTTTGTTGATTAGAAAAGTTGTGAACGTAGTGGGGTAAGAACACAAAGGCCTGTGTGAGCTTTAGAATGGGGAACCCTAATAATGAAGTAACTTTAAACTTTAATTTTTGGGTTTGGTAGAACTATATGCTATAAAATAGTAAATTCAGTATTTGTTCAACAGGCTCAAATGAAAAAAAAAAATTTAAGGAAATTTTAACATCTCAACATTAGCTGTTTCAATTCACCTCCATTCCGCTGTATTTGTGAGGAAACATCAACAAAAGCTCTCTTTAGTACTGTTGGTTGAAGAAAGGAAACAACAATGTGCTTCAAATGATACAGTATTTTAATACCAGATACATATTCACTTTTTGGGTTTTTTTTAAGAGCAGTTTTTTGTTCGTCTTTCTTTGGCAGTTTAGCTCTCTATGGAAAACATTATTTGCGAGTTGGATACGAGTACAATTGAGTCGAGAGTCTAAAATAATTTTGTATGAATTTTTGTTTATCTTTTTTTTCAAAGCAGAGCGAGAAAGAGCGGATTGTAAAGGAGCATCATCTAAAAATAAGAACCGCTTCAGTAATAAAAAGAAAAAAATATGAAACACGAAGTAAATACTATTTTAGTTATAATGATAATGCCAATCCGAATAGACGTTAAATTGTACACGGTTGTAAAACTTATTTACATATATATTAATATAAAATAATCAAATAAATCGGAATTAAAAAATTGAGACTAAATTAATGAAACCGCTAAAGCCGGAGCTGCAAAACATTTAGTTGAACTATTATTTTTATGTGAAAACATTATGAAAATACATACAAATCTACACACATGCTTGTGAGTTTAGTGTAATAATGTAAAATAAAAAGAAAGTTATTTGCTAAAAAAGCTATAAAAATACAATAGCATTTGATTTTTTCAAAAGAATTTAATATGAATTGCTAAAAATTATATATGTATTGCAAAAATAAATATATTAGTAAAAGAAAATGTTTAAAGTTCGTTAAAACTGCTAAACTTCAGAAAATAAATGTACGCAAACATTATGGTCGAGTCAGCATCATCATCGTTAACAACAACGAAAACAAGCTGTAGCATAAGCTTTTCATTTTAAAACTCTACAACCAGGTTACAAAATAACAATGAGAATAATAATCAAGAAAATAATACATATATACATACGTAGAAGCAAATAAACCAACAAAATAAAAATTTCCTTTTTGGTAAAACTGCTGTCCTCAAAATTGTTGATTTATAGCCCAAAAGGTAATACAACTCTAAAACACAGAAGTATTTTTTGTTAAAATAAGGATGGAAGGTTTGGCGGCTTCACTCGTATATGAGGAAAGAAATTTTCAAAGAAAAGCAAAAAATAAATTAACTATACGCCTGTTATTAAAATACAGTAGTTACCTACATCGCAGTACAGGTTTACTGAAAACAGTTTTTCTTAGAAGAACATGATCACATTATTTCCTCCCAAATCAAAAACAAAATTTTCCTGTAACTTAATTTTTTCTTTTCTTACTCAAACAAGATTAATGTTTCCGTTTTTAAACAATTTCTTATCTGAAAAAGTTTTTTTTTTTAATTTCTGACAAAAATTTTTAGGAAAAAACTGTTTTTTCACATTTCTTCCCAATATAAGAGCAATCAGCGCTTTCCGTGCGTTTAATTTTTCGGCTGATTACCTCACAGTCCTAAAAATCTCGTTTAGATAGTTTATTGTTCTGCAAAATATTAAGTAAATTCCAAGACAAATAACGAGAGTAAAGCGTTGATACATTTTATTTTGAGCTATTTTGACTAACGGAAACTTTGGCCAAAGTTAAAATTTTTCTTTTAATTCCATTTCGTTCTTGACTTTTATTGGCTAGACAAAGTTATTTGTTTGTTTGTTTGTTTGTTTTTTTTTCTTTGATCTTTCATTTAAATATTAGATACTGTCAACAGAACACTATTTATTGTGCTCTAAATAAAAACTAAAATATATATATTTTGTTGAAATTGATATGTAAGGGGCAAAACTTTTTTTAATCAGTTTGAGTGAATCGTTCACATCAAACTTCTATATATAAAACTAATAGTATGACTATATATTAAAAGAACTGTTAGTTCTAAACCCATCTCTATCTGACTTTTAAAGATTTGACTTATTTCAGCAACATATTTTGCCACAAAAAGTTAACAACTTAAAGCACCCGCAGCGAGAAATGAAGAAATAAACATGAAATGATAACAATTTATAATGAAAAATAAAGTTAAAAATGTTTGAAAAACAATATGAAAATTATGGGACACCAAAAGATTTAAAACGATATTGAAACTTATATTAGAAAATGATTCATAGCACTCGCACTAAAAATATGTTCGAACGTCAGTTGGCAAATTCAATTAGTACTCCTCCATTAAATCTCAAATGCTGGCATAACCTTTGAAAAATCTAACCAGATTGTGTTTACGGAGGCAGTTTTAAAATTTGGGTATTCCAGTTTATAACTTATCAGAAATATTTTCAATTTAATTCAGAATGTTTTGATTCACTTTCTCTGCAGAATAGCAGAAACAAATGTAAAAAAAATTAAACAAATTAAGTCATTTAAGTTTTTCAAGAGCCCACGTGGGAGATATATTTTAAAACAATTTATGACGTTTTCTTTTGTAACAAAAACGTTACAATTATTCTATGCTTTGCCCGTTTTTATGTATTATTTTTCTAAAAAAATAGGCAACAGTATAAACAAAAATGTGTTCTTTTCTTTTTTTCATTCATTTATTTATTGAATCTTCAAAATGTGAACTAAAAATAAGTATTCAAATCTTAATACTAAGTATAAAAATTTATTCAATCCAGCCAATGCTAGACAAAAAAGATTTATTTTGAGCTAACAATATCGGTAAAATCATCTCTTCATTAACGATCTAATGGTGGCAAGGTATCTCCTCTCCTCAACCAAGTGTGGCCGCCAAAATTAAGTATGTTACGGGCAAGAGAATCGGGCTGAAGTTCCAGTTTACTGATATACCTTGTCACGAATTTTGAAAATTCACGTTTTACCAGAAGAGCACACAGATCCTTATGAATTCGTGAGTTTTTTACATACCATGAAGCTGCAGTAACCGTCCGAAGAATTTGATTTTGTCACCTTTGAATTTTTTCAATATTAGACGTTGAGGCGGTGCCCCATAATTGAATTCCAACAAATGCATTGTTTAACAAAAGTTTTCACTCCAACTTCAAGATATAATTCCTTTCCATAAGCCAATTTAGTTCTGTTGCCTTCAATCTAAACTGAGTAACTTTCGCATCTATGTGAGACTTCCACATTAACCCACGGCCGAGGTGAATACCAAGGTATTTGACTTCATTATCCTGCGAAATAAGTGAACTGTTAATTTGGACAGCCGAACATGTTTGTTTACGCAGTCTGCATGTAACATGAGTACACTTTTGTTCATTAACTTTAATTTTCTAAAATTGCAACCATTTCTCTAATATTGAACCATTTACGATGCAAACTCGTGTCATCTGCAAAAGTTGAAGTGTGGATTCCGGCTTTCGTTGGCACGCCTGAGGTGTAAATCAAATATAAAGTAGGGAACTCCTGCCTCGATTGGATATATGGGGCTTATAAAATCGCCTTCTCTGATAATAAATTCCCGGCCGCCTAAGTAGCATTCCAGAAGCTTGTGAGTATTTGCAGGCAAGTTTAAGTTTATTTTGTGCATTACACAGTCATGCCGCACTTTATCAAAAGCTTGGGAAATATTAATGAATAGAGCTGAACAATACTTTTTGGCTTCAAAAAATTGCCTTATGATGTTGACTAGTCTGAGTGTTTGTTTGATGGTGTTATGTTTAGACCGAAAGGCAAATTGGTGATTAGGGATACATCCCACACTATTCAATATTGGAGTCAACTTTGCCATGAACAAATTTTCGAACAGTTTTTAAATTATTGGTAGCAGACTTATTGGTCTGTATGATTCTACTTTAGTGAGATCCTTCCCTGTCTTGGGTATCATATTAAGCATAGACACCTCCTATTCTGCAGGATAATACTCGTCGACGTAAAATAGTCATAAAAACAAAAAAGAAGACTTCTTCTAGCTACACGAGATAACTGCTCAAGCATTCACCAGTAATTTTATCCATACCTGGAGCTTTCCTGGGGTTTGCGTTACAGATAATATTTTTGACATCTTGAAAACTTAGTTTCAAAGACATAGACGGTCTAACAGCATATGACGGTAGTTTAGCTGAATAATTCGCTGTATCATTTGTAACATTTCTCAAATGGTTAACATACACCGACCCCTTTTCGCAGAGGTGGCCTACCTATTAGGGGTCTGTTCACACCTTTTGACGCTTCCCATAAATTTCCAGAAAAGACATTCTTTGGACTTCAAGCAGATCTCTTAATTGAGTTACGCACTCATCAATGTTTTTCCTGTACTGCAGGGTTTGGTATAAAATCACTTCAAAACTGAAACGGTAGTTGCTCTTTATTGTTTTTTTACCATATTTTGTAGACGCAAAATATGTAACACTTCTCAAAAATCAGGTTAGCATTTTAGAATGTTGGCTAATTACATGTAACATTTTATTTTTAAGTAAAGAAAACGCCATTAGGTTTTTCCTGAAAAATTTCTGTTGTTAAAAAAAAATCAAAATTATTAAGAAAACTTTTTTTTTTTAGTAATTTGCATATATTTGCAGATGACTGAATAGTAAAAAAAAACTAAAACGCAATATATCTGAAATGTATTTATTGCCGTTAATTGGATTCTCTTAGTTTGTCTTCTTCCAAAAACTTTTCTTTTTCACAAATAACAGCTGCGCTTAGGAAAGTTTTTCGGCATCATTGTTATTGATGCGAAATACTTTTTTATTGAATTTTTGTTGAACTTTATAATTTTGGATTTAGATTTTTGGTTTGTACCTTTGCATATCAGTTTTAGTTCAAGTTTTTTCCCTTCTTAAGTTTTTTCTTAAGAAGGATTTTTTACAATACAAATTTGCTGTGATCTATAATTTTTGATTGAAGAAGATTAATTATAATTAATTCACCCGGACTTACATGTAATTCCAATTCTGTTTTATATAAGACAGAATTGGTTACTACAAATTTGCTTTTATAGCCCCCATATTTTGAATATTGCATTAGTAAACTGAAAGGCTTTAATTTGCAAAAACACGCTATAGAAAGAAAAATAAACACTTCCGTCTTAGCGGAGAGTATAAATAGACAGCAAAACTGAACAAAAGTATTTAAACAAGGGCTTGGCTTAACATCAATTTAAGCGCTCTAAGAAATGAAAAATAATAATATAAGAGTTCAGATGTTAAATGAACGCTTTGAGTCATAGCATCTTTTATGTATGTAATGTATCATTCAAAAGAGCAGGTTTTGGAACACAAATGTAGTGCTTTCATACCGAAACTCGCAATACCAAATGCATGCCTCTTTTCAGAAGGTTTATAAGCGAATCTTCAACATTTGTCCTCCCTTACCAATCTGCTTTGCACCAGGCAGTAATTTTGGATGGGAGAATAGGAGTGTTTTGCAAACTATATAAAATTAACAATTATTTAATATTCAGAGTTCCATTGTTGTATTATTATGAAACAAGCGTAAAAACAGTATTATACAACGTTTTTAAAGATCTTTCAGGAATATGCTACCTACATAAAACCCCAAACTGCTTTGATTTTTATGGTGTTTTTTTTTTAAGTTTTATTTTATTATTAATTCTACACTATGTGGAATGGTCTCCATTAAAAAAAAGCAATCGGTACTTTTTATAAGGCTTCAGACTTTAAAAATATATATAGTTTTGGTCTTTTCATATTTCCTAAAATAATTGAAAAATATTCTTATAAATTCTGCTTTCCCCAAATTTTACACAAGAAAATGTTGGCTGCTTGCTATTAAATAAAATTTGTACTACTTATGTGTATTACTTCTTTCGGAACAATAATTCTTACTTTAATTGTTTGATATTTTAAAGCTATGTGCAAATTGAGCAAACATTTGATCCAATAAGCAACACAACTGTTTTCGTGTTTTTGATCACAATAAAAAAAAAACAAGAAAGAAATTTACCTGCATCTTAGGACACTTTTCAAAGGCGCAGAATAGTGGTAACGCTTATTTGATAAAATATTTGTTAAATTTTAACGCTTCTTAAGCTAATTAATTAAGGACTGTGAATGTTGAGGATAGCACATGAGTGTTCATAGGTATGAACTGATTTTCCAATTCTTACACTACTTGTGATTGAAGTTTAACATTCGAAATAAAGATTTAGCTTAGTTCTGAGATACTCTTAATTTGATTCCACCAGCTAACATTATAATTTAATCATTTAAAGATATATATATATATATTTTTTTTTCTCCAAAGACAATTGAAGAACTCGATTGCTTAAGTTTAAAATTATTTAATTTATTTTCGCAAATTTCTCAACAATATTAATGCTTTTTCTTTCCTGATTAACGAGGAAACTTAAAAAATTCATTGCACTTTGAACTTTCAATGTACCTGATGCAGAACAAATAACAAGAAGAAAAAATAATAAGAACAATAAAAATGCAGCCAAAACAGACAGACAAACTGAAGAGAAAAATTTTGTATAAATATAAAATTTACTTCCAGCAAATGAAATTTCTTGTTTAAAATAAGTTTTTAAATAAGAATTTTTTACTACATTTTTCCAAAGATGTTCACATACTATATACTTATGAGTGTTTTCATGTACATATATGTGTACTTAACAAATAAATTCACATATTATAACCCAGCTGCAAAACCCATTCTGGCACTTTTATTTTTATACACAATAGATTTTTTACTTCGGAATAAAACCGCACTCTTATTGTTGGTACTTGCTCGTAATAATTTTTCTTATGGTTTTTCTTTTTGTTGGAGTCTTTAAATGCAACCCACAAACAGAAACGCATTTCATCTTTTTTTTTTTTTTGTTTTTTTAAGTAAAAATAACACATGAATCAGTTACAGTCAATAACAAAAAAGAGCAAATGCCGAAACAAGCTAAGGTCTAGTCTAGTTCTATTTGTTGCATGCTCTGATAATAATTTAAAATAAAAACACTCGGCTGCAGTGTAAGAAACGACAATAACCAGACAAGAAAACAAATCCCCTACATTCTTCTTTGTCGCACAATTCAAAAGTATGAATTTTCATGACTGTGAAATTGGTCGATGCAAGAAAAGAGTTGTAAAAAATGTTCAATGTGGTTGGTTTGGCAAATACATATAAAATTTCCCGAGTTGAGGTATTTACTACTCGTGTTCCATTTAGTGTGTGTGTCCTTGGAGTCGTTCCTTAATTAACATAAATTTATGTGCGCTTAGCAATCAAGTGAGAGTTCTATAGGAGATCATATTTGTGTTGAAGTGCAATCCAAGTCCTGTTGTACAAGATTCATTTATTTTGCTTTTCACTGCAACTTCAAGTACAATTTTTATAATATATAAATATATTTTCTAAACATATACAAATACCTGACACCATTACAAGTATTTTGCTTCTTGCAATATGCGTGTATGTGTAAGTGTAAGTTAGAGTGTGTTAGAAGATAATCCCAATGGTAAACAACTAACAATTTGCTGCAGAATTAACTTGTAGTTTTTTCTTTCTCTTATTTGAAAACATGGTTTTCTATTTCGGCATAAATGAATGTTTTCGTAGTTGTAACATTTGCAATATAAAAATATTTTTTTTTTTTTTTTTAATGGGAGAGTGTTTCCTCTGCTGGTTAAATGGAAAGTGTGTGAAAACTATGTTATGTTGGCTTAAAGATGCATTTGAGTCCCTACGCCAATAATATAAGTAACATTTTACGGGATAAAGTAATTTTAATTCACTCTGGCTATGCTTAAATTTCCATCTATACGAAAAGCAGAAGATGTTTGAAATATCTCGACAAGAACAGTAGGAAAGCTTAAGAGTGCTGCTTTTTAGAACTAAATACTGTTTTGCCACAATATTTTACCCATATATTCTTTTAACCAGTAAAGTAATTTTGATATTCCGCAAGTAACTGGAACTCAATTCTGACCTAAAACTCTAAAAATCTCATGCTCATCAAAAATTCAGTCAAGATTTTATTTCACTGACAAGTTCTGCTATTTGAATATGACTGGATGCAGAAAGTTCTTACACATGAAAAATATATATGAACCCATTCGAAAAAAAACGAAATCGAAATGATGCAGAATATTTTTTACATTTTATTCGTACAATGAATATCTAATAGCTATAACCTTCATTTTAAAGCAAAAATTTTTAAGAATAGAACTTGTATGTAGATTGAAGTGTTCCACTTTTTTTTCTTTTGGCGGTATAGAGATACGAGTTTTTGGAGTTTGTATTAAATAGTGAGATTCTCTAACGTTGAATACACATTACAGTGCCGATTGAATAATATAACTAAATTTTTAGAAAAATCCAAAAGACATTAAGCTTAAAGAATTCATTACAAAGTATTTTAAAACGTAAAGGATTAAAAATTAGGATTAACAGACTGCACGGTTTGTTTAAGCTCTAATTTTAGGGGTATTTAAAAGGTAAAAAAGATACATATATACTAATTTATACTTGTTTTTTTTTTTAGCAAAGAATGTACACAGCGCATAGAAAAATATGATTTTTAAAAACTAAGAGTAACATACGGACTTAAAGATTTACATCTACCTATATTAGGTTGTACGTCAATAGAGTCGAATGCGCATGTAGCTAAAAAATGTACAAAAAAATGCTTGTGTTATCAAAACGAAGCAAAAAAAAATTTATTATCTGTGATACGATTTTTCAAATACGCATGATGACATATTTGGTTGAGAATAATTTTATATTTGAGTTATCAGATTTTTGGCATCTTCATAATAAATATAAATGAAAACTTTTTAAGTAGAAACAAAATACAAAAACCTTCAACTTTTTTCATAAAAATATCTTTTTAATCTTGTTAACCGGCTGCAATCAATATTTACGTGTATATGCTTATTGTCTTATATCTAACGAGCCAAAAGCTTTTAAACCATCATAAATTATTAAGTTCTTACTCCATGAGCTTAATTCTTTGTAATATACATACATATATTGTCATATAAATACGTACTTATATAAACCTATAAACTAATGTGCTGTACATATGTATAGAAAAACTAAAGTTTGTTTTTGAGTTGGCGTTGCAAGATTTAACAAAAATAACTTTTTTTTAAACTTGTTTTTGTTATATCTCGCTGTTTTCAATATTTTCATTAATTTTTATTTATTTATTTATTGTTTAACTCTCGACAGCGGTGATGGCAATAGCGAATGACAATAAAATTGAAAAAAAAAATTTTTTTTCTCTGTCAACTCAATAAAACAGTCATGCAGATAATAAACCATAATTAAACCAAAACTGTAGAGGAAAATAATTAAAATTCCATATAAAATAAAATTACATTCATGGAAGAACAAATGACAATAACAAGTTTGAGAGAAGCTTAAAATTCAGCGAAAGAAAATTGTTCTCAAGTGGTAACGAGTTTGTGTGTATGAATGTGCGTATGTGTAATAATAAATTTTAAATAGTTGCTTTGTTATTAATCATACGTCTCAACATTTCATTGAAATTGTTAGCAGTTACGATTTCATGGCAAACTTATTTGTATTCCTTCCAGAAACCATTTTTAACTGCAAGAATGACAACGAAAGTTGAAATAACTACTTTAAGTTTGTGCAAAATTAATTAAAAACTTTTATCAAGCACTAAAACAGTTTTTTATTTCGAGTTGTGGAATTTTAAACGAAATAAAAATCAACATATACGAGTAAGACTAAAACATTCATACATTAATTTTCAATAGTTTTTCGTTTGTTTGTAGTAAACTGGGCTATAGAACAATCAACAAACAAGCTCGAAGCTTAAGTTGAAATGGGAAGCAGCACCGGGTTACAACCATTCTTAAATTTCGACATTTAAAACTAATAAACGGAATATATATTTTGTACAAAAATAACCTTTGTTGCCATAAAAATCTTGCGATAAGCGGCGCTTCTGTTTTACACTATGAAAACTTCCTAGATAGAGTCGTACTTTTATGGCAGCTGGGTCAGCCTGAGAATTTTATTGCCATAGTTTATTACTGCTGTTAAAAGTAAAGACATAGGTACCCCTTTTTATGCAAAGTGCATACGCAGCTGAATATATTTTAGTTATCAACCGCTGGGATTAAAAATGGAATTCATATAATGTTTTATTAATCAAGTGTATTAATAAAAGTTATATATAGAATTATTTTTAAACTTTTGTGAAATGTAAGAAATAAACAAGAGATCTGAAATTTTTTATCATCATTTTTCCGCTTAAATATTTTGTGCACTAACCAAATATTTTATTACTAATAATTCAAAAGAAATACTTCCGGTATTATCTGAGTATTGGAAGAGAAGAAGACATATTAATTAACATTGTGCAAGTGAACAATTTTATGTTGCTCATGTATTATGTGGCCTCTTATGTTATTTTTCTAATATTCTAGACTACTTCAAATTTTATTTCACTAGTGTAACGAAATAAATTAACTTGCTTACGCATAAAATGTTGTTATAATTTTTCATTAGAAAATCTGGCTGATTTTTTTTACAGCTGCAAAATTTTTTGCACAGTTTTAGCGAATGAAAAAATTGGATGGAAAAACAAACTGATGTTTGCTTTGTTGTTTGTCTTTCGTTCTATACACACGTGTTTTTCATTGTCGTCCATGTTTTCTGTACTTGTACTTATGATTATTATCAAGTTCTAAAATAGGTAGAGTTTTGTTTTGCATCATGAGTGCATGTGTTTTTTTATTATTTCATCATTTTACTGCCGTTTGTTTTTTCTCTATTTGTTATTATTAATTTCTTTTTTATGTTCCTCCCATGTAGTTATTACTTTACGGTGTGCGCGGTGTTGAACTATTTTTTTGTTATTCTGAGCAGCGTCGAAGGTATATACACTGGGCACTGATCAGTTTCAACTAATTTAATTTCAACACTTTAAATGGTGTGATAACGTTTGTTGCTGGTCGTTCCGTGTGTTAAGTTCACAAACCTAGTTCCAGTACAATAGACTGCATATGTAAGGGCTATCCCCTGAGTACTGGTCCAAGATAAAACAAAAAATAAAAAAACTGATGTTGCAACGTTTTCATTTGCTGCGAATGATTTCTAATTGACACAAATTTATTTTTTTTTTAGTTGCAAAAACAAGTCAATATTTCTAAAAAAAGAAAATTTTATAAAAAAGCGTAACACAAAATTTGAAAGCAGCACTTTGATGCCAGAACTATAATTCTTAGTTCTGAACTAAACATTTTGACAGAGATTATAAATTTTGACAGATGTTCGCACAGTTTTGAACTTAAACGTTGAGTCGAGAGAGGGGTGATGCAATATTTATTTTTGCCATAGCGTTTGTTTCTTTTGCCGTAGTCAATATTTTGATATTTATATTATCCTAAATAATAACATGCTTTTAATAAACAAGACTTACAGCATAAGCATGCAACTGCTTATGATGCTACAAATGCGCCGTTTTATAACACAGTGTTTCTTCTAATTTCTTTCCTCTGATAATTTTAAAGTTGATTTAAATTTTTTATTTTTATGCAGCATTTAACTAGACTTTATTACAGAAATACAAAAATTACATCATAAAAAAAAAAAACAGACAGGAACTTAATAACCTTTATTCCAAAGTGCTTTACTTTTATATTGGACTGTATGATGACCCTATTCCGTTCAATTCTATTCATTTTCCCAAAATCCCTTTTTTCATCGAAAACCTTAATCAATTGCCTTTTAGGGCCGTAATCTGTACTTAAACACTCTCTCCCATGTTCTTTGTATGCGTGTTGGCATACAGACGTAAGTAATGACTTCAACTTATAGATAAATGTGTGAAGCTGTCAGTATGTATGTTTTAAAACTACTAACTACTGTTCTAAATCCTCTTGTTGTTAGTATTGTTTCGGTTCTTATGTGCCTATATAGTTCAATGAATTTTCCAGTAGCCGGCTGACTGCTGCTGCTGCTGCTGCTGTTCTCCGTTAAGTAAGAATTTATTGTGTTTACTTTTTGTGCGAGCTTTTGTTGCTACACAACTTGAAATTTTAGGCTTTAAGCCTTTTCTTTTTTGCCTTTTGTATATAGGTTGGCTTTCTTTTACATTATTTTATTTCTGGTATAAAAGAAATATTTTAAAATCATGTGTTATAGACTTAATGGTGTGTGTAACTCTCTCATCACAAGGAACCCATCAGTAAACGTAAAAATCTGTGTGTCCGTAGTGTTTGTGGTGTTGTGGTGTTTGTCGTATTTATAAACTTACTCATGTATGAGTGACTCGAGGAAGATGTGCTCACATGGAATTTTTATGGTTAGTTTAAGATAATATTTTTAAATTGTTAAATCAATAAGAATTTTCTTCAAAAGCTGTTGTGTTTAGTATTAGTTTTAAATATCGCAAAATCATTTTTCATTGAAACAGCGATTCCAAAATTTTTAAGCAGGTTAAATTTAATTTATAATGATTTCTATAAAATCCACTGAAATACATACAAATGTTTACATGCTTATAAATACAGACCAAAATCATTAAGGGAATTTTTTGTATTTACAGATCGAAAGGAATCTTTGGCCACAAAAGAGTTAAACCCATCGAACGTCTTTTTATTAAAGACTCTTGCTGAATTTTACTTATCTGCGTTTCGTGGCATCTACTCAGGCTGCAATGTTATTGAAAACTCAAAATCTGAGGCTTTCAAATATAATCAAATAAATGAAAATATCACTTCGATTATATTCTTGGTTAAAATAATATTTAATGTAATATGTTTGCAGTCGTAAGTAAATTTGTTAACATGCATTATTGCGAACTTGCAAAAGAGAATGATTGTATTATTATGTTTCAAATAACTTTTGTTTAAATATAAATTGTTGGAAGTCAAATATAAAATAAATCTAAGTCAGGGTAATGTTTCCTTTCTTATTCTTATCATGAACATACATGTGTACATATTTATTTGATTTGTGGATTAAATAAATTTTCTTATTATTACTGGATCTTATGTTCCAAGTTTGTAGCCGAGGCTTAACGTTATGCCTTTCACTGTCGCGTCCTGGCTACATATTTATTGTATTTGTATACATTAAAGTAAAAGGTCGAGTAAAAACTTATGTTGGCTGATTCTATGTTTTCAATCGGAAGACACTATTTACAACAATAACAGACATTGTTTAAATAAGTACAGTATAGTTACCGCAACTATACTTTAAATTGTTATTCCATAATTTTCGTGTTACAAATCAATGAGCGAATATTCGTACATTGTCCCAAAATGAAAACGAAACTCAGAGTTTTCAAATAAAATAATTTTAAACAAACTTCTTGAGAGTAATTGTGAGGAGATTGAATATTTCGTACTGCACATGTTTAAATTTTCTTTTGCTTTATGATATTCTGATTAAATCAAAACTGAAATCTTAATCTGCCCAAAATGGTAGCATATGTACTGTTTGTCTAGAGAACTGCTCTGGTTTTGAATGTAAAGAATAAACAAATATCTGGTAATCTGTTCTGAAGTGAAGCGTATTTCAGTAAAAGTATTCTGCATCGATCAAATAGTAGTCAAATCTGAACTTTAACTTCCTGAGTATTTAAAAACAGTTTTTGACTAGTCTTGCAACATGATGGAAGATTATGGACTCGAACACCCTGGCCATTTTTCGTTGACTGCTCTCTGCAAATGAATCAATTGTCTTCGCTACATATGCCCTGTAACCGTTTAACCCGATTTCAACAGATCAAAATACAATTGACTTTTTGAACTTGGGGCTAACGTAAAGTATCCATCTTTTACCGCCAGTACCAATACGATGCAAAAATTACTTCTTTTTCTAGCGTTCAAGCATCAGTTCCACATGCAAAATTTCAACCGCCTTTCAACGTCTCTCGGCTTCAATTCATGTGAGACCCAATTGTCTTGCTTTTTGAATGAATCCCAATGATTTTAAATACTAAGTAATGGGTTGTTGTGTGACTTTCAGTGATGTTGCATGTTTCTCGAGAAATGATTCCAGTTCCTCATCTTAAAAGTTTTTAAGCCGACCACGTCTCTCCTTGTCTTCTGTGTTGAAATTATCACTTTTGAATAGCGCAAACCATCGCTCATAAGTTTTTCAGTTGGTGCTTGTAAGCTTCCACCAACAATCGATAACTTTCAGCAGCCCTTTTCTTCAAATGAAAGACTTTGCCGCAAAACATTATTATAGCGATTGAAAAGATGTATGTATACAATTGGTGACCATCTAATATTGTATTACAATGACAAAAAAAAAAAAATAAAAAATTATTACTGACACAAACCATAAATGGTTAAAGTCCGAGCTGTGTAATTCCAAGAGTCATTAGCACAGAAATAACATTTGGGTTGTAGCTATAAAACAATTGTGGAATTTAACACTTGAATGGAATGCCAAATTATCATTACTTCCTTTTATTTTGTCCATTTTACAGCAGTGCTTCTAAAGCTGTTTGTTTTTTAAATGTTTTCAGTGCATTTATATGATCGATTTATAAAATCTAAACATATGCATCAACGAAATTAAATGAAGAGCCGCCTTATGCAGGCGTGACTATATAGCAGACTATATAATAGAATATCAGTTTTAGAAAAATGCTTCTTAAGTGCTTTTTTCTGCAAGTACTTATGAACTGTTTTACCAGTATCTCAATTTATTAGATTTTTAAGATTTTGTTTCCTTTGGTAAATGAAAAAACTTTTACTTACTCGTCTTCGAGCTTAAAAACACTCGAGTAATTGGCAACTCGCCGCAACAACGGCTTAAAGGCACTGAAGCGTTGTTTTATTATTATTGATACTATTTAGAATGCTCTTCGGCAGTTTAAATCAGAATTTATGAAAATTTGAACAGGGCGGGGTGAACAATTTAGAAATAAGTGACCATTTTACCAGTTTTCGGAAATATTTATTATATTTTAAATTGTAAGCACACATTTTATGTTCTTTTGTTTTGTTTATTGCTTTTCATCAAATGTTGTCTACTTTATATCTCCTTAAGAATTATTTTCCTGATTAAGTCTTAATTTGTATTGCATTGCTGTCGTAGTATGTTGCTAGAAACTTTACTCCTATATCCTAATTTGTAGTCCTTCGTACAACTTTTTTTTCACTTCTTCATTCTGTTCTTGTACAGGCATTAATCCGCATTTAATTACATTTTGTATAAGAGATGTTTTGTACTTGTGTGAGTTAATGTGTGTGCGACTTTCACTCACTGGTGCATGTACATACATACATACATACATACATGCTTTTAAAAGAATCGCAATAAATCTGTTAGCCTGTATGTGTATGCGTATCTGATATGTGTTAGGGTATATGTGTATCGCTACTGCACATCTATTGCTAACTTTTGCCAACTTAACATTTATACGAAAAAAATACGCACTTGGGAATTTGGGAAAATACGGAACAGCAATATCATCAGCATCATTGTCGTCATATAAACGTTCGTAAAGAAAAAGCAACGAAAAATCAAAAACAAAACAACACTAACAAATACGCCTCAACTAACGCCGCTTATAGACTAGCTTACATACTACATACATAGATATAAACACGTACACCAGCGAAAGCAGTTCGGATGTGTATTGGAATTAAAGTACATACATATATTTAGTTATGTGTAGTTGTTGTTGTTGTTGTTGTTGTTGTAGCATCTTCTCATGGCATTAAGTACGTTATACTGCAGGCAAGCAATATAATCCTTTAGCTGAAAGAAATTTACACTTGCAAAAGTTTGCTGGCGCTTAGAGCTTCGAACGAAAAACAAAAATGCACGGCAGAAGTAAACACAAAAACTAGAAACAAAATGTCTTTAGTGAACAATAAGTTGCCAAGTTTTGGTATTAACAATGGCTTTCTGGAAGTGTTTGCAAATGTAATTGTATTAGTAAATGTTGGCAACGACAAAAGCTGATACATGCAAGCAGCAACAGTATCAAGTAAAAGCAAAGTTTAATTTAAGAATAAACCGACGTAATTGTGCCTGCTTTGTTGCTATAAAACGAAATTGAAAAAAAAGAGTAGATCGAGGTACAAACAGAAACATTTAGACAAGTGCAAAAACCAAACTGTGAAAAAGTCGAATTTCTCACCAATAAATGGATTTCTCAAAAGAAAACTACTATATCTGGGAACTTTTCATTTTTTTTTTCTTTTAATATACAGGGTGCAATGGCAGGAAGCTATTAAATATACTTATATTTATTATGTCCCTTATTATAAAGGAGTAAAAATCCTTCGTCTAAAAATTTTTGTTAAAAAAAAAAAAAAATTACAGCAATGACACCAAACACATTAAAGCCCTATAAAATGTAGACAAATTCAAGTTAATGAGTGCAAACAAATGCAATTAAAAAGAAAAAGTTGCCAAATTCTGTAAAAGGAAAACGACAAGACTAAAGTATATTACATAAGAAGCGTAATTTAGCACAAAAGTTTAATAATCCAGAAAAATAATATCTGCGCCAAACAGTATCTTGTGAAGAGCAAAACTGAACTACAAAGCAGAATATTGTTTTTGTTGCAGCTCGAATGTGCATTAGAAAAAATTTTAGCTGAAGGGCCTACAAATGAATTTACAACAGAGTGCTTTGCTAATGTTCGTAGACCATTATTACTGAAACGTAAATCTAAAAAGAACAAGACCGGCTTAGGGATGTCTACCAAATGGAGATACTGCGAACATTTACGCGTTAAAACTATCTTAGCTCAAGCAGAAATTTCAAATGTCACTAAAATATTTAAATGATTTTTAATGAGAAAATATATTTGCTAAAAAGAATATTTAATTAAAAACACGGAATATCTTATTAATTAAGTCATGAATTTAAAAAGGCTTTAAGTTAACAGTGACACAGTTGTGCCGTCTTCTATCGCCACATAAGCCAATTCAGTAAGAAGTCAAAGGATTCGTCTCTGTTTCCACCACCTATTGGCCACAGAGTAATAATGTTTTCCTAACAAACTTTTCTCGAATGCGTAAGCGAAAATCACTAAAAACGAATTTACATTGCCACCACTTTTTAACTCAAGTTAAAGAAAGGAAAGCTGGTAGCAAGGAGAATTAGTTTTTGTGATTTTCTACAATCTTTGAAAACTTTTCACTAAAATTATCCAACAACCGTGATTATTCAATTATTTGTGATATATAAAACTAAAAATTTTTTTATACTGCATGTACATATCAAATAATAGTGTAGCGAATAAATCATTTGAAAGTGTTTGCATGAAGTAGAAATTATTTAAGTGTTGCAATTATCAAAGTTTTGCATTCTTTGAATATGGCCGTAACCAATGTTGCAGTTTAGATTGAAGATTTGTTTCACAACTGAAAACGATGAAAAAATATTACATTTATCCAAAAAAAAAAAAAAAAAAAAAACTTGAGCACAATCATTTATGTTTAGGAAAGGTTCTTTGTAGCTTTTTTCAAATACATACAAAGCAATGAAGGTGAAAATTTGCTGAAGCTTTATTGTTGTTTTTAAGGTTATATACGAGTAATGTTACAAAGCGAAACAGTTTGTACGTTTCCAAGAAATAATCTCTGAAACGACTGGTCTGATTTCAAAAAGTTTTCAACAAAATATAGAAAGAAACCTGCGGACCGTTGACGATAAAGCTCTTAAACTCAAGAAATATTTCTTATTGTTTTCACAGATCTGCATCAAAAGAATAGTTTTATTAATCGAAAGAGGAGAACAAAACCCCAATAAGTATGAGCTCGCTATTTGCCCTCCAATACCCATGTCCCTTCACATGTCCTCCAATGACACTTTATGGACTGAACGGCTGCATCAAGTCAATGAAACTTGAACCATACATAGGTTTGAGCACAAATGGGGTCAAGGGTAATTTTTTGTCTGCAAAACTATCTAAGCTCACTTTTATCGAGCTCAAAACATAGATATAATTGCGTCTAAAAAACACACAGTTGCTATATATTTTCAAAGCTAAGACAAAGGGCGCTTGAGTACACTGTTTCTTCTTCTCCTGAGCTGGTCAACCTACTTTCACGAAATTAAAAGCAAAAGTAGATAGATATGTGTAAATAAGTATGTCTAATAGAATATGCTAATCTCCGAAACTATCGAATCAATTTTGACAGAACCTTAAGGTTAACTTAATTTTCGTCAAAAAAAAATAAATAAATAAAATGCGTGCATATTTTAGTGCACACTCGTATTTTGTAATTTTGCTGAATTTCACTTTCGTTTGGAACTGTCCGGTAAACGAATTTACCTGACTAAGTAATTAGTATTATTTCCACCACAAAGCCAAATTTTTGTTCAAATCCTGCTCTTGCGAACAAGCATGAAATTCTATCTCAACACAGATATGAACAATGACTTCCAACAACATTTGCTCAAATTCGGTGACGGTATTTTGTTTCAACATATGTAAACTCTTACCCGATTGAGGTAGCTCAGAATGTACAACATATTTAACATGCAGTATATTCTTGCCGAGAGTGGTTTTCATTGGCTATATTCAGGAGCAAATTTCCCCGAAAATCAAAGTAGTCAATGCTATTAATAATTTATTTTTCAAAACAATTATTGGCCAATTCAGGATATATAAGACAATTGATATCGTTTGCAGTATCGGGGATAAAAAAAAATTGAATTCGCTTAATCCTTCGGGGCTACCATCAAATGATCTTCAACTGAAAATCAGTGCTTTTAAGACATTAAGGCCGATGACATAAAAGATAATTTCATTGTGGCTGCCATCTCCTCTGGGCCTGCAGCTGGCTAGCATGCAGATATTTCCAGAATTCCAACGATTCCAATTTTTGTTAGTACTAAGTCTAAGGAACAAACTTTTTCCTTGTCAGAAACCGAGAGATTTGAGAAAAATATGTTTCTGTAATGAGGAAATATATCTAGGCTGATTTATCATGGGCTGGCAATCCAAGCCAGCTCATTTTACAACAAAATAACTCGGTAACGAATATTGATCACCAGGTCATGTGCATTGATTGTTAATCGTCACATAAATACATATGTATGTATATTTATTTGAATGCAAAATCAAAATTTTTCCTCAATAAACAATTGTATGTATGAAAATCTTTTATTATAAATTCATATAAATTTGAATTTTTTCTTTGGCTTAGTGTAGCGCTTTTACTTTTACTCTTATAGTTAAACTAAAATTAATACGGAGCGGGCAACGCCGCGGAAACAGCTAGTGTACTTAATAACTGTAGAGTATCCCAAAGTTTCCAAGAATGTATTTCTTGCATATGCAGTGGATTGTACCATAACTAGTAAAATAGGTTATGTGGAGGAGAAAAATGGGAGTAGTGTTTATGGATGTTTGATTTGAACTTTTCAAAGTTATGTGTGACGGGAAACGCGATTACAAGCAACTTGGTAGTATCGATCAAACAGAGTAACACATTGCGGCGATGCTCCAGTGAGTCAATATGACCTACTGTCACCGCTAAGCTTCTTCGCGCTCTTTTGCACTCTTTCGAGTAACCCCAAAATAGGCTTTGAAGCACCGGTACAAACATGAGAGTAGTATTCTATTCTCAGTCGGATATAGGTGGTATAAATAGTAAGGAGATCGCACGGAATGAAGAACATCTTGCACCGTTTCAAAAAAATCAACGCACTTGAATGCTTCTGACAACAGTTCTTTACAAGAGTTGGCTTATTTTCCATTAGCAATAGCTAATAAGATAGAAATAGAAGATAGTTAAATAAAATTTGTAACAATATTTGTATTGAAATAATTTTATAAATTTAATTTTTATCTCGAGGTTTTAGATATCATTTGTAAGCTTAAAAAATATAAAATTCATTTAAGATCTTATTTTTTATAATTAATACTACTTTAGAGACGTGTATCTGTATGTATGTGGCTATGTGGTCATAAATATTAAATCCAAGCCCAAATAATAGTGAACACTCAAAAAGAAGCTCTTGCATTATTTCATTCTTTAAAAATCAATTTTATTTAAATGGTAATTACGTATCCCTAAACGATCTATTGTTACGAATGTATTCTGTCTGTCCTGCATTTTAAAAAGCAATTGTCAAGTTTGCGCATTATTTGATTTTATACATTTTTTTTTTTTAGAAAATCTTAACAGCTTCCTCTGCCATTTCTATTCGCCATCTATTTAGTTTGGAAAATTTGTTCTTATTTTTGCTGGCTTTATTTCGGTTTATTATCCATTATTCATATACAAGTACATCCACATAAAGATAAATAGCTAACGATAGTAAATGTTTATTTCATTTTCTACTTTTTCACTCTGGGCTGCTGCTATTCCACGTTCATACTTATAGACATTTAGCCACAGATACAATTGTGGTTCATTGATTGCTACATTACGTTTTATACATACACACACACACACACACACACACACACACATTCACTCGCCATACATACATAAATATGTATTTTTTTAATTTTTCAAATATTTTCCATGGCTTTTTAGTTATTTTCAACTTTAATACAGATCTCTTATCCAGATTTTTTCACTTCTGAATTGGTGGTTGGCTATTTAACGTTTTACAGTTCCGGCAGTTATATTCATAAGTATAAATGTGTGTTATTGATGCTGGAAAAAAAAACATTTTGTTGTATTTTTTATTATTTTATTTTGAAAGTCATTTGTGGCTTATGGAATAACTTCGATTTTTCCTCGCTCACTCTCCTCTACAATTCAGCTTCGATTTAAACTTCTCGGTGCCAGCCAGCCACCGAATAAACAGTACGAGTACATCACCGAGCAAAAATGTGAAAATTGCAAAATAATGTCTTTTGCTGAAATACTTATCGAAGCATTTTAATCTTCAAAAAGCAATTTTACTGATACATTTAACAACAAATAAACGAATGAATAAAGAGAACTTTAAGATGAAAAATAATGCATGAGTACGAAGTAATTAATGGCATGTGAAGTTATTTTATGACAAAATACATGTAATGCCATTTTATAACGGCCATGAACATTTTTAAAATAAAAACTATTTTTATTGGTCTCTTAAACAGCAGAAACAGCCAAGAGAGAGGACTTACAAAACTTATGCATTTAATTTAAAAATATAAAAATATGATAAAATGTGTTTTTTTTTTTCTTCTTTAAGTTCAATTTTTTCCGGATATTTAATATCCTGGAATTGAAAGCTCCATGAAGGGCTACAGAACGTGATACAGAAATGATTTCCCCACCGCTTTTACCTTTATTGCATGTACGAGTACATAAATAATTTTAGTATTTTGTGAGAAAAAAAAAAGTTTAAGCAGCAAACTGATTAACTGATTAATATGCACTATATCGCAGCAACATTTTTTAAGGAGAAAATAAGAGCTAAAGTTGCCGAAACGATGGTAAATAGAGCACAGCGTGATAGTAGACGATAGTGCTGAGCCTTGTTAAAGAAATGAATCCATGAATTCCAGTTTAAAGATTTGAGTGCTTGAGAAAATTACACTGAAGCTATATTCTAACCAATTGCCATAATATTTACCTTACCATGTTCTGTATTTCACCCAATAGTTTTTGTTTCACTCAAAAGTAACCAATGTGATTTGAAACTGCATTTGGTATTAAAAGTGCGTGAGTACCGAACTTTGAACTAGGCGTATGTGAAAAATACTCACTCATTAGTTTCTTTTTCGGACAAATACGTTTGAAATGAAAAGGGTATTCGATTTTCGGAAGAATAAAGCACGACCTACCTCGTACAATTCAATCCGGGCTATTCAACACGAACACGAAGAAAAAAAAGTTGGTATTAATTAAATTTTCCATGCAATATATACAAAACCAACAATGACACCATCTCCCAACTGTAATTTTGATCAACTTACGCCATTCAGTTTGTGTTTGGCAGCCTTCAAAGGCAGACAGCCTCGTGAATTTTAACATAAATGGAAAAAGCGAATTTCGTGTGATGGTTAAACATTATTTTTGGGTAAAATTACTGGAACCATAGAAAGACTTGATAAATACAATGGATACAATTAGTTCTGGTTGTTTTATTAATTATTAATTTTGTTTCCATGTATGTAATTCATTACTTTGCAGTGTGGGAGGTGTTGGACCAATTTTTGTTAGTCTGAGCTCTGATCAGATTTAACTAATTTAATTCCAAAATTTTAAACAATGTGACAAAGTTTGTGCTGGTCATTCCGCATTATTGACATGTTCACGTCCAATGTTCACTAAACAGTAATCCCTCCTTTCTACTTTTCACAACCTACCTTCCTAGTTCCAGTAAAACGCACTGTATTATTTTTGCATGGGTTAGTGATAAGAAAAACTCCATCGTACTTGTATGAAAAACTTACTTTTGGAACTTCAACTCGTTTAGTGAAACTACTGGTACCAAGAGACTTACATCTCAATGCACCCAGATTTTTTTTCATTAACGCCATTAAATTGTGAATCTCTTTACCCTGAAGTTTTAAAAGTATACAAGTGAAGAACAGTTTTGCTAAAGAAATCGTTGACTATTATTCAAAAAATTTACTATTATTAAAAAATTATTAACACTAAATTTATCTCCATTTTATTTGTTATTCTAAAGTATGTTATATGTATGCATTTGTATCTTTTAGCTTCAGAAAAAAGGAATATTGATTTAATATTAAGCCACTATTTTATAAAAATATTTTGATATATAGTTGTTTCTGCCTTTATCGAAAGTGTTATGGAACCACAAAAGAATAATATTCTTAATGTTCTTATGATATATAGGGTGTTTTTTTAAGCTAGATAGAACTTTAAATTGTAAAAAGTAACACAAAAAATTAAATTTTGATGAAACATTTTTTTTATTTGTTTCAGTATACTCTGACAAATCATCATGAATAGACTCACGCTTGAACAACGCTACGAAATTATCCAAATTTACTTTGAAAATCAGTCGTCGATTCGCGCAACTTATAGACGAAAAATTGTGTTCAGCGATGAGGCGCATTTTTGGCTTAACGGGTTTGTTAATAAGCAAAATTGCCGCATATGGAGTGAGACCAATCCACAAGAGACCCTACAGACTCCATTACATCCAGAAAAATGCACTGTTTGGTGCGGTTTTCATGCTGGTGGCATCATCGGACCTTATTTCTTCAAAAATGAGGCCGGAGCTCGCGTTACGGTCAATAGAGATCGTTACCGCACCATGATCAATGATTTTTTGTTTGAAAATATGGATGACATTGATCCGATGGAGATGTGGTTTCAACAGGATGGCGCTACGTGCCATACGGCGAACGCAACCATCGACTTACTGAAATCAAAATTTGGCGATAAGTTGATTTCGAGAAATGGACCTGTCAAATGGCCTCCAAGGTCGTGCGATTTGACACCTCTCGATTATTTCCTGTGGGGCTACGTGAAGTCACTGGTTTATGCTGATAAACCAGCAACAATTGACGCCTTGGAGGCCAGCATTGTTCGTGTTGTTCGTGACATACGGCCAGCAGTGCTCGAAAAAGTGGCCCAAAATTGGACGTCCAGAATGCGCTTCGTCAAGAACAGCCGCGGTGCCCATATGCCCGAAATCATTTTCAAATGTTAATGTCACGTATTGATCTTTCGAATAAAAAAAAATTTTGATTACAATTTAATTTTTTGTGTTATTTTTTACAATTTCAAGTTCTATCGGGCTTAAAAAAACACCCTATATATCCCTCGAGTGTTGGTTGAGAGGTCAACAAGCCAAAAGTCGTAAGAAAAGTTTATAAAATAATATTGGTATAAATTGAAATAAGTGAGCGAGGTGACTGCTGCGGATGACGCAGCTGACATTTTACACGAATATTTGGACATGAAATATCAAACTGCGAGGTGCTGCTATTGCTTTCACTCGACTGTAAGCACTATCGTGGCACCACTACAAAGAATTCTTACTCGTAATTGATGATCAACCGCAATACGAACGACTTTTACACCGTTGTAAACCATACACGGACCATAGATAAATAACAATACGCTAGAAATCAAGAAACAATTAAACGATGCAATGATCAACAAAGAAGCCCACAAGGTTTTGGCTATAGTTTTTTTTTTAGAATACATGAGGTGTCATTCGCCTGTGTTATCTAGGGAAGTGTAAAACAATCGCCGGCGAATATTATTAGGAGCCTGCGGACTGATTTGATATTGATTTCAAGCAAAACGACCACATTTGGTGCAAAAGAGCCAATGCACAAATGAACATGTGTGCAGCCATTATGTTAAATATCTATAAATAGGATTACGAACTGTGGCCCCATCCCGCAAATTCTCCAGATTTAGCGTTGGCGATCATTTGCTTTTTCTAAGCCGGAAGAAATGACGGTCATTACCCAAATAAATACCTGTTTTGAGGGCTTAAAAAACTATTATTTGGAAGAAGAAAAATTGGAGAAACGTTGCAGCAAGTGCATAAATCTAAAAATACATTATATGAAAACATTCGACTTTCTATTGCCGAAAAAAATTTCATTCAAAAAGTCACGGTGTTGCCAAACCGGCCTCGTCTTCTGACAGGTAAATGAACGAAAAGATCGTATTTGCGGTGATGCTAGCGTGCAAAATTAATTCGCATAAAAATAACTAAAAAGTTGATTGAATATCAAAAGTCACGTAAGCAGCAAATATCAGCATCTGACTCCTTTTGTGTGCCCCTTGGTGTGGCCTTTAAACAACTTTGATCTTGTCGCCTGCATATTTACATCCATCCAGTCCATCGCACAGGGTAGCAAGATTAATTGTAACCATCATAAAGAAAGTCAGTAAAAAATACCTAAACAACATATGTATAAGGGTTTGTCCGAATAAAAAACATTTTTTTGAGTTTTCTCATGATGATCAGAATTAATCTTGACACCCTGTTTCGGCTTGATGTTAAGTTCTGGGACACCCTGTATGTGCAATAATTGCAGAATATAGAATGATGAAAAAAATGGTAATTGTATAAATTTCATATAAAAAGAGGGAATATTTTTCAGAAAATTAATTCAGATTTCACTTGAATTGCAGCGTCATTATTACCTTCCTGGGAAAATACATATAAAGATTGTATAAACTGTTAAGAAAGTCTTTTTAATGTTACAAAATGCTATTAGCTTACTGATAATTTAAAGCAAATGGTTAACTTCATTCTGTGAGTTCATCAAAGAATTTCTTAAAATTAAACATTTATGCATTTTGGGGAGTTGAAGGACTCCTACGAGTCTGCGAAATGTTTAACAAAATGCTAAAATGTACTTAATCTTTTAACAGCAGATTAATTTATTGCAATGCTTACTCCCGAGTCTATAATTTTTTATTTCATTTTTTTTTTCTTTTGGTAAAAGAATTAACAACTGTAATAAAATGATACTTTGACTAAATAAAACTTCTAATGGTACTACATTAACAACAACAACAACAACAACGTACAAAAACAACTACAACAAAATGGTAAACCAACCATAACAAATACGACTACAGTGACAAATATATATTCACACACTCATACAAATTCATTAACTTCATGCAATACACGCATAGAGGCACTTGCACAACAATACAATTAAACAGGAACAACAAGAACAGAAAAAATTATATAGAAAAAAAAGGAAACATACAAGCCATGACAGTAAAACTCATTACGGATTTGGAATTTGGATAAGTGTGTGTTAGAGCGAGTGTGTTGATACTATTATGCAATTAAAACTTTCATTAAAGTAATTAAAAATGCAACAACAAAAACCATTCAAAGAACATTCAACAATACACCATCTATGTACTCTGCAAAAATAAATACCATTGCACAATAAAACAAAACAACAAAAGATTGAATCATACATACAATTGAAAAAAAAAAACAAATGAAAATAATGAATAAAATGAGATAGAAAAACTGCAACATAAAAGACTTTGACAAATAAACACTACAAAATAATACTTTCACATAAAAAAAACAAGAGATGAAAACAATAAACACACAACTACAAAGAGCAAAAACAAAAGTTTAAATGACATTTAAACAGACATGAAATTGACAAGTTTTTAAACCCTAAAAAGAGTAAAAGCAACTAGACAAGTTTTAAGAAAAGTATTTTCAACAGAAACGGCATTTGAAGTTCACTCTGCTCTTTTAGGGTTTAATCATGGCATTTTCATGATTTTCATTTTCTAGCTCATTTCTGTGAACATCTTAAAGTTTTAAATTTAAATTTTAAAATTCAAACTTTTTCGAGTCAATATCAAATTCTTTTCTAGTGTAACTAAAAATTTCTATTTTAACAATAAACGAAACTTATTGTTTATACTCAGAATTTAAAACTGTCCAACAATAATCATATTATAGATCAACTAAATTTTTATGATATTAAAATACTTGAACATAAGTTACAGAACTCTAGAAAAACTAAAACAGAAAACCTCTGAAACTTTAATCGATTATTTTGTTGTTTTATTGCCGAACTAATTGATTAATTAGCTTTTGCACATGTATTTTGTTCTTTCCATTTACGTTTATTTTTAACAGCATTTAGTTAAAATTTGTGTTTTTCTTCTGATTTCTTTCAGATCTCATCGATGTAAAATCAACAAACTTAAATAAAAACTGCATAACTCTGCTTAAGTAAATCAAACAACTTTGTTAAGAAGAACTGGAAAAAATACAAGTACTTTAATTTTTGCAGACAGACTGCATAAATATCCAGTCCAGAATTTCGTTTGGAATAAATCTAAATAAAAAGCCATAAAAATTATTATAAAGAATAAATACAAATTTATTTAAAGCAGATTTAAACGGAAACGGAAATTGTAAAAATAAATAAATTGTAACGAAAACATACTAACAAGCAAACAACTATAAAGAGTTTAAAAAAAAAAAGACGCTAAAGAAAGTCAAACTACCTAAACCCAACAAACATTTGCAGTTATAAATACCCCTTAACATCTACTGCCACTTCCGTTTGTTTTTCCGTTTTTATTTCTTTCATTACTTGCTGTTTTATTTTATTTCCTTTTTATTTAAAAAAAAAACAACAACAACAACAAACATCTACAATTTCAATATGACTTTATCAACAACCTCCGTTTTACCTCAAATAAAACAAAAACAACAACAACAACAGCATAAACTTCTTCTGAAACGAAGAGAAAGAGATGGTTATCGAAGAAAGTTTAGAATGAAAAAGTGTCCAAAACATTTACTCGCATACAGTTTAATACCTTTTTTAATCTTCTTGTGCTGGCAGCCTGGTAAGTAAAATATTTATTGACAAAAGTGCACTAGGAGTTAAATTTGATTTGATATATATAATATATTTTTTTGTTTTTCTTTCTCTGTTTCTCTGTTCCTTTATTACTTATTACTAGCCGTACAGTAATAATAACACGACTCAAATATTCAAATTAATCCAAAAGAAAATATTCTTATTAATAAATTCTTGACTCTCTTCTAAATTCAATTTGGTAATAATAAATGGGCAAAAAGAAGATATTTTTATTTGTTATTCAAATGCTTTAAACTTTAGCTGGGATTGGTTTTACAAATAAAAGAACTAAATTGAACCAACGCATGGAATAACTAAGCGCCATTTCATTATTAAATTTATTTTTTGAATTTCGCTTATTGAGAAGCAGATGTTGCCTCAATTTAGAATTCGCTTCGGCTACGAAGCAAAAACAGTATATTTATTAAACGCAAAGTGATTTAAAGATTTGCTTGTTTTAACTTTGTTGCTGCTTCACAAGAAAATGTAATAAATAAGTAACAGTAACAGTAATAAATTAAGATTAAAAAAATAAACTAATAATAATTAAACACTGAAACGACAAGATTGTTGTGCCAAAATGACGCAAACAAATACATGCCTCCAAAACTTCAAGTAGTTCTTTTCATTAAGAACAAAAGGAAATTCAATTATTGTCCTCAGAATAATTTGTACGAATTGCATCTACGTAGCAGTTTAAAATTTCTAAAAGGCAAGTAGAGAACAACTGAATATAACTTTTCGTGCAAATAATTAAAGTCATCATTCAAAAGACAACAGCAGAGGTCATATTTGTTTCTTATTCATGTCGATTCGAAAGAGTTGTGTTTTTATTTACATTTTATTAATATTTTCACCTTCACCCTGTCATTTCATTTACATCGACATGCAAATAAACTATAACGTTCTGCAGTGTAGTCTTGTTCAGGGTATGATGATATCTCATGTTCATACAATACAAAAAACAAAACAAAAAATATAAAAAACAAACAAAAAATACGGGAGAAACAAACAAAAATACGATTATAACCCAGGGAAGCAAGAAGTACACTACAATGACTAGTGGTTAGTAATAAGAGATTAAAACGCATACGAATGAATGCAACTATATTGTGTACATTTGTACATATACATGTGAGTGTGTGTGTGTGTAGGTGTACGTTGCGGGAGGAAACATAACGCTCTGACAAAGTATAACTGTTTTCTGTTATATTGTACAACTACAATAAGAAAAAGTTTTTACTGGAACACATGACACGCAAAACAACCACAAAAGTAACAACTTTGAAACCTTGATATGCTTACCAACATACTCACACTTAGATACCAGTACATACATACATACATACATACATACATACAGCCCTGTCAGTCGCAATTGAAGTGCTGTTCAAACCTACGCAAGACCACTAACTACAAAACATTTTGCCTTCTTGTGCATAAAATAAATGCTCACAAGCAGTGAGTTTTACACTATTCCGGAAATTTAAATAAAATTTATTTGTTGGTTTAGCCATTTAACCATATGTTTAAAACGTCTGCGAACAGTGTTTTTGAGGCCCAAACACTGTTCGCAAATACCAGAATCCCCTGGTATTACGAAGCACACACAATCCCATTTGTTCTTAACCGCGCCTGACTAGAATTTTTTTGCCTTTTCGCGTACCAGTATTGAAAATTAATTTTATTCGGTTATTAAATAATTATTATTATAATTAGCAAATAAATAAAAACTAATAATAAATATATAAATAAATTCAGCCATTGCATGTACGAGTACAGACAGCGATTCCTTGACGTTCCGATTCAAACTCTTAAGCCGTAATGATACTTACTTTTTTCTGTCCGCTTAGATTTTGGAGAAGAGTAGATATATCACAATTAAAGTTATTATTAGGAGCAAAGAGTTCAGCTGTATTGAAAAAAACCCAAAAACGTCAAAAAAATCCAAAAATCAAAAAAAATTTTGCTTAAAATTTTCATTAATTTATTTAAACAGAATACAAGAAAAAAAACCACATTTTCGAACAAAATTGCATGTTTTTATGGTTTTTTTTTACAAATGTAATATTTATGTGTTATATTGTTATAACTTATAATATCGTCTCTTTCTATTCTTAAATATTTCACTCGTTTAATGTTAGAATAAGAAAAGTTGAAAAAAATAAGTATCATTACAACTTTAAAAATTTCAAAGAATGTTCTGTAAAAAACTAATGGACTCCGAAAAATTGATAACAGTTATTCAATAGCTCTGGATATCTTTGTTCTTAATAAACTATTTATATACTCGTACGACATATATAAAGGCACGTTTGCGTGGTAAGACAAGGTATTTATATTTTGTGACACAAAATATTACGAAATTCTCTTCGTACTTAAAAAAAATGTTGGAAGTATTTTCCATCTTTAGGATATGTAAAATCAAAGTACTGATGGTTACAATTCTACAACATTTACAGAAACAACATTCAATATTCTAGAACTGCAAATGTTTGGGTTTGTAAATATTATAGCACCTTCAACAAACACTCGAAGTGCTGCAAATGTAAGTTTAAAAATATGCCTCTGATGTGATGAGAAGACAGAGTTTTCGGAAATGGTTTAGAAAATGAAGTTTTACCGCTCGCTTTCCAATTTTTGCATTTGGATTTCCCTGCTATTGAACGCATTTTGTTTTGTTTTTTTATCTTCTACACAAATTTTTGACAGATCTAAATGTGCCTTAAGGGCGAATTCGCATCTACGGCTTAAATAGATAAACGTAAAAACAAGGGTTCAGCAGAATCTGTTCATAACCTTCCACGAATTCTTCGGGGTTTATCCTTCTAACCCTTATCCTGCATTATTCGGGCAAAATTGCCCAAACGGACTAGGTTTATTTAAAACGTTGGTGCAATTCCTTTTTTAACGGAATCTATTTAAATATAAAATATTATTCTTGTAGATCTTTTTTTTTTAACAAAGTATGTATAAAAAACGTACGCACTTGCAATCAAATAATTGCGCACCTGAGACCAGCGTTGTCAGATATGGCGGTTTTTCGCCAAAGTTGGCGAATTTTTATCTACTATGGCGACTAAATTTTTGGTTTGGTGACTGGCGATTTAAAAATCATGTGGCGAAATATTTGACTATTTTTACATTCTTTGTATTTTAAATCTGGCATTCCTATTTTATTTAATGTGTTGTTGTCATACTGAATGCTCAAATGAGGCCTTACACCAAAACCAACCGTCCACTCCATTAGCTTACGTGAGCGTTCGCCTATTTTTACCTTTACTGTCAAAAAAAAATCGTCTATTTTTGATATTCATAAGTCCGATAGCTATCAAAATAAATGAAATGAAAAACCTTAAATTTCAGTTTGATAACATGCGTGTAGGAAGCACCCATGATCAACTATTTTGTACTACACAAGTTTTTTTCCTCAAAAATTGTGAACCAAATAATTTTGAAAATGCAGATAATGTAGATATGATGTACAAAACAGTCAGATCAAACAGACGAGACTGAGATTTATAACCTTCTAGATATGTGCTTTTAGCTACTTGTATAGAAAACTTTTTAAAACATACATACATATGTATGTAATTTTATTTTATTCATTTACAATATGCCCATAGGGCCAATAATCCTATCAAATAAATACAATTCATATGAATTAAAAGAATGAAAATTCTTATAAAACTATGAAAAATCATTTGAGGAGTCTCTTAGGCCATACCAAAAATATTGGCGATTTTTCGCGAATTTTGATGGCCAGTTTGACGCTGGAGGTGGGAAAAAATCTGAGAACCCTGTCTGCGATACGTATTTGGTAACCTTTATGTCACAAGCAGCAACAAAACCAACAACTAAAACAGAGTTTTGCTATTTGAGTTCTCCAACGGTATTACAAACAGCTACAAAAGCAAAAAAGCAAAGTAGCAAGAGTAGAGCTGTTTTACATTGAATATTTTATTCAATAATGAGTAACTACTCATAAACACTTGCACTGTAGTTGTCGCACTAATGCCAAATGTGTTTTGTTTGTGAAGTACGGAGCAAGGGAAAAACAAATATTCCTCTCACAACTTAAAATAAGTCTCAATTAAAAATATTATGCTCATTTGATACTCCTGACTAAGACGCAAAGACAACAAAAACTGGCGTTTTAACAAGCCATGTTCATAAACAAATATTTTATATTTATCAAAGTTTGTCACTTTGTACAGTAATTATTTAAATAAAATTGTAATAAACAAAAAACATTTTTTATAAATGCGGCCGTAAGTACACAACGGATTTGAATAAATATTAATAGTTGCAGTTTGAAAATTAAATATAAATAAGTTTGCTACTATTTTAAATGCAAATGACTTTTTTCCTTCTTTTCGCTTGACATTGAGATTATTGCCATCATATGCTTAAATTAATAATATGTGCTATAGGAGTTTATTTATTTTCGCTTTTTTTTAATAATGCTACACAGGAAATGGCAACTTCAACGCCAGATGTTTTCTGACTAAAAACAGAATATTAATTTAATTTATTTAAATACCAAATTCTACATAACGCTCACACATTCGTTGCAAACAGTTTGCATTTTAATTAAAATAATGTCCTTAACAATAAAAACTATATGATCTTTTTAGTTCATTTTCTGTAATTTGTTTAAAACAAAATAATTATAAATAAATTCATTTCGGTTGCAGTAAAATGAAAGTCTGTCCAATGTTGGTGATCTTGGACACGATTAATAAAAATGATTTTAGTAACTACGTTCATAAAACTCTCACTCACTTCAATTGCTTTGCCATAAAATTCTTATCAAAAAGATTCAAACGAAAAGTTGTTTAATTTACTTTTATTCATTTGAATTATATACATACGTGCCTGCTTCCAACAGAAAAGGAACAATTTCTCTTCAATAGTTAGATCTTTTTGTCACAGGATGGCGCAGAACTACCTTTATGGTCGGAGTGAAATGGCATAATTAGGATGTTGTTCGTAGTCTATTGGTTTCAATTTTTGAACAAGCTGATCCTTATACAAAAACATGTGCAATGTGACACAAATTTTCTGGATTGGGTACCTCCGCGATAGCCCCAGTTGTGCCGAACGTCTGCCTCTTGTTGTTTCTGGACTATCCTGTGTACTATCCGCAGCACATTCCATATTTCCGGTACGTGAAAGGTATCTTACTGTACCATTTTGTCGAAAATTTACAAACAGGCGACTTATTATAGTTGCTGTAAGTCCAGTACTCAGGTTCAAAAAATTTTGCATCAAAACAATTGACTTTTGATTTTCAAAATAAAATTCAAATATTCTTGATCGGTGTTCTGTTGTGTACGAGTAGTATTCCATGTTAAATTCACTAAATCTTCTTCACAAAGTTCTGAAATACAAAATAAAAAAATTATAGATAAACTAAAAAAGTTATTGAACATTCAAATCATAAAGGCAGTTCTGCACCACCCTGTATATGTTATCTAAAACAGAATAAATGTTTTTTGAAAACATGTAATAAAAATTTCCTTTAAACTTTCTATTTATTTATTTTTAATATCTTGTTTTATCACTGTACATTCTATATATTTAATGGCATATTTATGGTTCATAAATACACGTAAGTATATTAGTTCACAATATTTCGGATTTAATTTTTTTCTCTGCCCTTTTACAAAAAGTTGCTGTTTTGTATTGGTTGCTACAGCCGTTGCTAGTTTGATAATATTTATTGTAAGATAAACTGGACGACACAAAATATTTTTGTTTTCGATATTTTTTATTTGAAATCATTTTTATTATTTTTTTAATATTGTTGGACATATTCCAATTTAACAGATATTGCACAATAACGAACTAATACTGATTCACAATATTAAATGCACACAAATATTAATGCACATATATAAGCAAGTTGAGAGTACGTGATATCCCAGTTGGCCATGTCATGCATCCTTCGTGTACAATAGGTCCATAGTCTGACGTCTTTATAATAATGTCAGCCCAGGCCAATTGCCTACGACTTTTGTGTACAAGGACACTTTATTCGTGCTCGACAATTAAATTAACACTGTCATCTATATTGCCGTCGATGACAATTATAATGACACTGTTGTCGAAACTGACATCGACCTGTCAAATTTAATGACAGTTTTATAGAAAATGTCATTAACGAGAAACAAAATTAGGCATTTTAGTATGCTATTTAGTACTTACCGGTATTTTTAGTGAAAAAATATGCACAACTTATATATTTCAAACGAATGCTTTTTATTTATTCTTAAGCCAAGTTGGTCTCAATTTTGTTAAGATAATTTTGTTGTAAGTAAATTCAATTTGAGGCTCATCATTTTGGAAGTGACACACCAAAGACGGCAAAGTCAAAAATAATGTTCGGCATATTCGTCTTAACACACAACGACTCGCATGCACCCATAACTTACTCTGCTTCATTTATTCTTCGTTGAAATAAATACAATAGATCAGAACATTTCGTTATGATAATTGTGCCACATATCAGGAAATGTCTCGAACACGTCATCGAAAAAAAATTATCGTTGATATTAACTTGGACAACTGGGTGTGCACGTTCCACACTCATACACAAATATGATACACTGGAGATACAGGCATGCCAGCTAGTTGAACACATATTTGATATTGTCTATATATTAGTGTGTAGTTGTTAATACCGGTGGTTCCATCGTCATGCATTTTCTTTTGGACAACTACATTTTGTTACCTTTTCTATTTTTAGAGATATCAGAAACACCGTGTATAATAAGGACTTAACACTAGTATATTCAATATATGATCTTTTGCTCCAATATACCACGAACACAATAAAGATGCGTAATAATAACAAGAGCGTAATAAACAACAAGATTTTTTGGACTAGGTTTGATATTTTACTGTCCTATTGAGCTTAAAGAAAAAAATATGTTTCCAATAGCAAAATTTTTTTTACACACTGGTCACACTGTTATTATTTTGTAGTTAACAAAAATAAAAATTACTGTCTGACTAACAACTGTTACTGTTCGCCATAATTTTTATCGCCAAAAACTCATTCCGAAGCTGTTTGTACGCTTTAGTTAGCCGAAACCTTGTAACATTTGCCGATATGTCTGTTAGTTGTAAAATAAAATAATAATAATAATAATAATAATAATAATAATAATAATAATAATAATAATAATAATAATAATAATAATAATAATAATAATAATAATAATAATAATAATAATAATAATAATAATAATAATAATAATAATAATAATAATAATAATAATAATAATAATAATAATAATAATAATAATAATAATAATAATAATAATAATAATAATAATAATAATTATAATAATGGACAACAACCTGCAGTCGGTTGTCTGGTGGTTCCAGTGTGTTTTATGCTTAAGTCTATTTTTAGCGGATCAGTTTTAATTTTCGTTTTGCAGAGTTGATCACCTTTAAGTATTTTCAGTAAATAAAGATCAGGAAATAGTACAAAATATTATACTCACCTGTTGTTCATAATTGGAGAAAAGAGAAAAGTGAAGAAACTCCCAAGGAATTTTCATTTGTAATTGGGCTGTATATGTTTGTTCACAATTATGTATTTTGTATACAAAATTTTGATAAATTTACGCAAAGGAAACGAAAGACAGCTGTGCTTATGCCACTACCCTACTACCCGTAAAGCTGCCTTGATTAATAATTTCTTGCGCGAATTTGACATCTTAAAAATAAATCGAGAGAAAATTAAGCGATAACAAGGTCGAATTGTCCGAAAGGAATTGTCATTTGCGTAAAATAAAAACCTTGTTTTGTTAAAGCTTTTCAAATGTGTTTGAATAATTGTTACCAACCTAAGATTAAAAAATTAATATCACTAAAAATATATAGAAGAATAGGTGAAGAAATGTCTCACTCTACGAACTCAGGGAAAACAAGCTTAACGTAAACGCAGTGCTATTAAAATGTGTTTTTCATTACATTTTTTAAAGGCCGTAACTCACAAACAGAGATACTTATGCCCACATACATTCATATGTATGTGTGTGCATGGATTTATATGGCAGGGTATATTTATTCTGAAAACTACGATGGCTATCAAGCCGAACCATGCCAAAAATGTAAAATGTTTGTGTACTTTTTATGTGACAAATGAATAACAAGCAACTGATAATGGTAGTAAATATTTGATATGTGAAAATATGCTTTGTTAGTTAGATACAAACATAATTTAAAATATTTGTCATGCAATATAAAATGTTAAAAAAAAAAATCAAAACAAGTTAAAAGCACCATAACGTCAGTTTTAAAAATGAACTGTAAAAAGTCGAATTTTATTGTTCACATTATAGAAGTCCGTAACATTGAATAAGACTCATAAATCAGCAGATGGGAGAAGAATGTACTCGTATTGTTTTTTTGAAAAGATGCTGCTATTGCAAAGACCTCCACTAAACATTTCTTGTCGTTCAAATACTCTCGCTGAAGAGTACACATACAACATATATATGTACGTCCATATGTTTGTATATATATATATGTACATACATATGAACAATAACACGTCAATGTGTCGTTGTCAGGATGTTATTTACATGCTCATAGAAAATTGTTAGTAAGATGTATATAAATTCAATTTATCACATTTGTACACTTAACAAAAAATAATTTTGCATCTGTTGGTTTTGTATCACTGTAGTTTTTTACTAAATAAAATTTATCGATTAATAAAAAAAAAGGCAGTGGACCTCCTGCTCTGCGTTTTGTTTAATTCCGTCTTTTAAATCGAGAGTCTAACTACACAAAACACCCTTCTGCAAATTGCAGTGTAGGTTTCTCCTCAGTGTATCATTTTATTGTTCGCATTTACTTTTTCCCCTTCCTCTTTGCCAGCTTCATCTTTTATTTATTTATTCTTTCGAACTGACAGTTATAAATATGCATTTAGTTTTCTGTGCAAAGTGCACTTTTACATTACATTGTACATGAATGAATGGACTGGTTCGTATGGTGAACTTTTCTCCTGTTTTTTTTTTTTTTTTTTTGTTTTTGTTTTGCATTAGAAATTGTAAAGCAAATATGTTTTATATAAAATTAAAAAAAAAATATGTTTCTATTTTTCGTTTTCCTTTCAACTGACAATTTTTATTTAAGCTTCATTGAGCTGGAAATATTTTCTGACTCCTTGAAAAAATAATAAGACAAACATTTACAAAAATAATCTAAACAAGCCAAACGCATTCATATATCAAGGTATTAAAAATATATTTATTGTCTGTTTACTCTTCTTATCAATGCAATTGTTTTCTAACTGCCAAATATCGTTTGCATTTAAAGCGTAGACCGCCATAAACAAATGCGTCATTAGAAAAACAAAACTTGTTCTTTAAGAGCTCAATTTTCATCAAGTTAGTTGTTAATATTATTTAAATTTTTCAAAGGCCGGGGCACATAGAATCTGTTGGTTTCAACTGACAACCAAGTTGAAATACATGTAGTCTTATGAGCTTTGTCATATTCCCTACTTATTCGTCAACGCAAAGTATTATAGTGAAAGGCCAATGTAAGCGACTTGCGGTAACGAGCGGCAACCATCTGTTTATTTGTTGTAAGCAAATGAACGCGGCTAATTGAAGAAAAATTTGTGCTGCGAAGATTAAATAAAAAAACATTTTGATTTTTTTTTTTTAAAGCCAAAATAAATAAACAAATTCAATTGTTGAACTTTCAAACCCGAAAATTAATTTCTGTCTTCTATTTCCTTCCTTTACTTTTTGGTTTGACAAGTTGAAGCGGCAAAACAAAAAGTTAAACTGAATTTAACATTGCCGCTCGGCCGCCTTAAACGGCATTGCCAAATTAAGTTAAATTATATAATATAATCTTTTGTAAATGGGTCACATTGTTGCCGCGCGCTGCCGCTTGCCGCTTGCATTGGCCTTTCACTATTAAAGCTGAGCAACTTTTAACGCATGTTGAGAAATTTGACAACTATCAGTTTATATTTTTTGTATATGTTGAATTTTTTTTTTTTTCGTTCAAAAATAAAAGAAATTAAAATTAATATGTGTTAGATTTTCTGTGTACGTCTAAAAAATGAATCAAAGA
This sequence comes from Thecocarcelia acutangulata, assembly GCA_914767995.1. Classification (NCBI taxonomy): domain Eukaryota; kingdom Metazoa; phylum Arthropoda; class Insecta; order Diptera; family Tachinidae; genus Thecocarcelia; species Thecocarcelia acutangulata. The sequence goes on from OU612097.1 coordinate 925,174, forward strand.
TTTTAATCAAATTAAAATAAAGTTGAAGTTATATCCGTTTCCAAGTACCGATTGAGTCAAATTCATACTTCGTATACGTTAATATCAGTTGAAAAAGAAGACGGATAACGTCTTCACGGATTCTATGTGCCCCGGCCTTTACTTGTTACTTTGAATTCTGACTTTTTTTTTATCTTGGACCAGTACTCAGGCGATGACCCCTACATATGCAGCGCATTGTACCAGAACTAGGAAAATAGGTTATGAGGAGGGAAAAAGAGGAAGTAGTGTTTGTGAACATTTGACTTGACTTTTCCGACGTCATACCCAATAGGAAACACGTCTGTGGGCAACTTATTCCATAGGCGAAGTGAAATCAATAAGAACGAAATCTTGGTTAACAAGAAATGTGTCCAATTTATGACTTTTTAAATTATATTACTGTATAAATTTTTTCTGGTTTGTTTTTTAGTCTAATGGCTATAGAAAAATTAATATTATATTAATATATTTATTTGCTTACGTGTTGAAACTCGTTATTTTCTTCTTACCATTTTGTACAGAATGTACATAAAAATTTAAAAAAATTTTATTTAATTAGAAATAAGTTTAATTTTTTTAAGTTAAAATCATTGAACACAAACACACATAGTCTAGGAATGTCGAACGCGTTTTATCAGTGTAATTACAGAGATAATTTTTTAATATTTGTAATAAGTTTTCTTTTGTTTTTGGATACTAATGTTTTATTGATTTTCTAAATTCCTGTTGCCACTTGTATTCGATTCTATTTGACTTATTAGGAATTAGGTTTTATTTAGTTCATATAAGAGTACAAGTCTTGTATGGAATGAAAAGTTAAAAGCAATCATTACAACAATGTAACTTCGCTGTTCCTTTTCCTACTTCTGCTTTTTGAATTTTAGCAACAAAATTGAAAATTAACAAGAAAAGTGTTTGCTTTGTCATTTTAAGCTTCTAAGCACGCAAATCAATAACCATCCATACGTGAATATTCACATATGTATGTAAAACAATGTATTCTAGAACATACATATCGTCCTAATGCTAACTAACATACGAGTAATTGCAACTTTACAGGAGAAGGAAAATAGATAATAGAACTTTATTTACCAACATATTTACCAACATATCACTTACCGAACTATTCCATAAAACCTTGTTGGGGCCTCTTTTACATGAAACCAACGATTTGTATGTACAACATTTTTGCACATATACACACATATATTCTGTTAAAAATGGATGACAAAAGATATTAACAGCAGTCAACATGTGTCAAAAGTCAAAAACTTTAACAACCTGCCCTTATAAAACAATCAAAGAAAACGAAAAATGAACTGAAGTTTATTCACCAATCAAAATATTTCCTAAACATTATAAGAACTGAAAATGTGACAAGTAGTGGTTCCTGTTCCTAGTGGTATCACACACTTGATTTAGAAAGTTAAATAATAAAAAAAATTAGAGGATTTTAACAAACGTTTGAATTAAGTCTTTTGTCGAAATCGTGGTTGAAGTGACATCATCCTGGCTGAAAAACTCTGGCTCTGGTATAGACCTAATTTTCCAGTGAGCACTTACTGGTCTTTCCTGATAATTATTGTGTATGTCGGTTTTCAGAGAACTAATTATAATCCCTGAGGATCTGTTGCCTTGTAACGGATAACGGATGAGCTAGTTAAGGGCTGCTGCTCTTAATGGGCTTCGAGCCACCAACTCATAGCACAACAAGGTTTTCGAAACACATTTTTCGTGGCCTACAAGTCTTTTTTTTATCGCTCTCAGAAGTACTACAAGAAATTTGTACACACACCTCCGCCCAGACTGTGACAATTAATATTTCCATAAGGAATTTCATTTCTTCGACATAGTCATTTGAAATTCTTGTTTTATCAAATTTCGTTTGATCACACAAATTCCTAATTTGTAACATAGTGACAGCATTTTATTGTCTATTTTGTAAACATTCTTCTTTCTTTTTATTTCTTTCAGATACTTGTTTCCCCAATTTACTTTTAGTTTTTTGCTATTTTTTTTTTTTTATCAATTTGAAGTTAATTTTCCATCGCATCAATTTTCCAAGACGTGTTACAATGTTTGAAATATTTTCAATATTGCTTTTTAACTTTTTTAATAGAAACAGCAAAGACAATTTTCTCCCCCTGAAATGCACTGAATACAAAACAGCTACAAATACTCGTAATACCTTTTTTTTTTATTATAATTTTTATAAACTGTGTTTATTTTCTTTAAATTTTATTTTTATCTACTCACATTTTTCGTTTTCAAACAGCCATCTAAACAAAATATTTGAATTATTTTTTGTTGAGTTACATATACTTCGGTATTTTTCATTGATTATTTGCAAAATTTAAATTGCTGTAGCCCACCATCATGTCAAAAAATATTTAAAAACATTCTAATTTAGTTCATGCACGCATAAAAAGTTTTTGTTTTTTCGTTTGTTATTTTTTTATTTTTTTTTATTTTTTTTTTTTGAAACTCTGACTTTTATTGTACAAAATCAGTTTACGGAGCAATTTGGAAGAACTAAAGCCACTTTCCTTTTCTATTACATCCAACAAAATATATACTATTTATACATTATTGAAGGGCTTTAGTTCTTCTTTAGAAGTCTTTACTTCTAAACAAAAGTTAAGAAATAAAATTTTTTCTGGAATACAAATTGTATTTGAGAATTCCAGAATAAATTTTATGTCTTATCTTTTGTACCACAGTTTAGAAGTAAATCATCTTTTGCGGATTTAGTTATAACTAACACTATACTTATAGAGTACGAGTAAGTTGACGGTACGTGCTGTGCGTTGACCTCTTTTCACCTTTAAAAAGGTATGTTTGCATATGTAAGGCTCAGTGGCTAGCAGATTACGTTCATTCCGAAACGATGTTATTGTTGTTCTTCTAAATGTAGGTCTTTTGCTCTTTCACAGTTCATCTCAAGCCTGCGTGGATCTGGTTTAAATTTTTGCCAGTAGCGCTTTCCGTAATTTCTACTTTGACTTGATGACTACATAAATGTAAATTCAAACTACCCGCCCTAATCTGGCGAGCATAAAAAATTTTGTGAAAAAAAAGTAATAACTTATTTTCTAACCTGTCCCATTTTTATTGTATTTTATAGATTGATCTTTAGGTTTAACAAAAATGGAGAATTGGGACAATGAATTTGGATAGTGCAACGCTTTCACGCTTTAAAGTCCGTTTCTTCCGTCCAAAGAAAATATAGCCGCACGTTTGGCAGCATTACTCCTAGCAGATGGAGCATACTTATGAAAAATATTAAATATATGTACATATAAATATCTGAAGCAAAATTTTTTTTGTATGTTAATACTTTTGTTTAAGTAAAATGTTTGAGAAACACAAATTTGCACACGCAAAAGGCTTTCTTAAATAGAATCTTGTATCAGTTTTCCTGATATATGCAGTATATTTGCCGCATAAATATGTATAGCAAACAAAATTTATTTAATAATACAGGGTGTTCTAGAACTCAGGGTTAAGTCGAATCAGGGTGATAAGATTGATTGTAACCATCATGAGAAAAATCTGAAAAAAAAATCTGAAAAAAGCACAAGGACTTGTGCGAATAAAAAACATTGGAACTGAGTAGAGTGTGTATTGTTTTAATTTTCACAAAAATGTAAAGAGTATTTATAAGTTTGTGTTTCCGTTTGTAATTTCTACAATTTTCATTTGTGACTATATAAAGTATAAATATTCAGAATCAGCATTGATACAAAATTCGATTAAGCGATGTCCGTCTGTCCGCCGTTGAAGTACCTTGAGAAAACCGTTTTACTTAGAAAATGTCACCATTCTTTTTGTTTTGCTTCAAAGTTCACGCAATTACTGAGCATGGTGATTAAAAGACAAAGAAAAAATTCCTGATGCAGGTCTATATATACCCGAGATATAGCCTAAACCGAGTTATTGATGAAAATGTCGGACAAGTGAACTTAAACAGTTATTTTTTGCTTAAAAGCAGTTCTGGTAATAAAATATGGTTATATAAATATTGAATATGAAAATTTCCGATATCGGTTCATATATACCCGAGATATAGCCTAAACCGATTTTTCAATGATAAACGTAACAATTTTTTTTTTTTTTTTTTTTTTTTGTTTAAAAGCAGTTGCGGAAGTTGCCAAAATATTGAAATTGAAAATTTCCTATATCGGTCCATATATCCGAGTATATGTAGCTCAAATTTGTAATATATACAATATATTTACGTGACTATCGTAAAGGGTATTTTAAATTCTGCCCAGCCGAATATACAACACTCTTACTTGTTTTTTTTTTTAATTTTTTTTCTGATTTTTCCCGTGATGGTTGCAATTAATCCTGTCACCCTGTTTCGGCTGGTTTTATACAGGAACACCCTGTATAAAACAATAAGCTCAACTAAGAGCGTGTGTATACTCGTATAAGCAATAAAACAATAAACAGAAAATACTGCCCAGTCTACAATATTTATACAATTTTATGCACTCGTTTTATGGTTAGCTGTTGTAGTAAAATGATTGCTGTTGTTGCACAATTAGGCTAAGAAAATGTAATTTTCAAGATAAGACGACTGTAATATAGAGCAAAATTAGACAAAAACGAGAATTTGACTTTGTAGTCGTCACAACGAAAGGTAGCTGTAAACTTCCTAATATTGTATAATTAATTTTCAATAAATCTTCTTAGCAATTTCGGTTGGTTTTTAATTTTTCGATCGTGGTGAATCTTTCTGTGGAAACGCCCATATAAGGAATAATATGTCTAAACTTTCAACAAACTAAAATTAATTCCAAGTAAATTTTATTTATCGCTTTTACAAATTCCAGATTTTCCTCAAGTGACAAATGTTCAAATAGTTGTGCTGACCACAACTAAAATAAATTTCTTGTTGGTTTTGAATCAAATTCTCAACGTAAAACTGAAAATTAACTTTTGCAACGACTAAGAATCATCAACATAAAATTAAGCAGAAAAAACTGAATGAGCCAGCAAAACATTAATAAAATTAATAAAATGTCAATGTAATTAATGTTGCTTTGTTAGTTATGACAATACTAAAAATCTCTATAACACATAATGACAACTCCTTCCTTCTACACACTCGCAAGCCAATGTGTGTGTGCGTGTGTGTGTGTTTGTGTCCTCCATACGCATACCAAACATACATGTATTTGTAATATACATATATGTATGTGGAAGGCTCTGTATGAGTTCCTATATACATATATGATGCATTGATACTATTTGTTTAATTATAATACCGCATCAGCAAGCTTTGTTGTTGTTGTTGTTTATAAATTCATATTAGTGTTTATATGTATGTACGTGTATATAAGTTTATTTATTAAAGGACTACTGCTACTGCTTAAATTTTGGTAGCCTTGAGTTGCAGCAGCAATAAGTAGACTATGAAATGAAAAACCATAAATTTACTCCAAAACATAGTAACCACAAAACTCAATACGGGAGTATTGAGTACTGCTGCACAAAAAACAGCAAAACAACAACTACTTCAAAAGTTACTAACTACGCAAAATTCAATCAACAAATTTACTGCATTTATAAAACGCATACACAAGCATCTGCATGCTTGCATTCTGCATTCAGAATTTGCATATCGCCACAAGAACTAAAGCTGTCAACAACAAGAAAAGAAAAGAGAAAGAAAGAAAGAGTTGAAGATATAAGAGTTTGGAAGCATGGATTTCATATACTACGAGTAATGCAGCCGGACGCACGTTGAGCGAAAAAATCTCTCACTGATCTTTAAACTTTATAAAGTTGAATGTTTGAGAATACCTTTTAAAATTTCCGAAGTCTACTGACGATTAGGGTAGCTTCTATGAAGTTCGTTCGTTCGCACAATTACACTTACAACAAAAACAGCATTCAAAATTTTGTTATTGTATTAAATGTAGTTGTGTGAACGAACGAACGAACGAACTGCTTCGTTATCCATGAACTGGCACCAAGACTTAAAGCGGGTATTACCTGGGAAGTGAGAACGGCACAATAACCCTTGATCAAAGAAGACAGGAAAAAAATTGAATATACAAAAAATGGGGGAGAACTACCTGTTTCGCAGTCGCTACACTGCTCATCGGCACCCACTAAGATTAGAACTCAATACCAGCTTTAATTTTTTTTTTCTTAAAAATGTAAATGTAAGATTGTTTATAGATATATATTGTTTTATTTAAGTTAAAACAAAAACTTACTAAATATAATTATTTAAATAATAAAACAAAAAGAAAAAAATATAAATCAATAAAAAAATATATACAGGAAAAAATCGATGAAAACTTTTTGGAAAAATTAAACATAGTTGAGCTGGAAGCAGCAGTTGTATCAGTAAATCTAATTCACACGCCATCATATGTGCAACTTTTATCTTCAAACAATTTTTTTATAATGCTGTATGACATACGAGTGCTTGGCAAGATAGCCTAATAGCACCATACTCTCCCCGAAGGTGGCAAGTATGACCGTCTAATAGCCGTTGAAGACATATTCTGTCGGTACAGCGATACGAATACATATACGAACAAATTGTAATATGTGAAGGTGAATGATTTAATAAACTATAATTGCATTGCTGGGATCTTTGGTTGTAGTATTTTATTCATATTGTATTTAATTGTATACATTTGTGTTTTTGATTGTACTTGTATGACTGGATCTGCAACCGTATTTCGGTGAACAGGTGTGTGCATGTGTGAATGCAACTCTGTGCTTATCATAACGTATAAGGTATTTATAATTTATTGGTGCGTGTTTGCAGGTTGAATTTCAACAAATGCTTTTATGCTTTGAAGCACTTCATCCTGCTTTAACGCGTTCTTTTCAACGTATTTATATCTACTCGTAATAGAAGAAATTAAAGTATACGCACATGATATAAAACGTATAAAGTTCACGTAGCAAACTTATTGTGTTTTGTCTTAAGTCATACAGTCTTAAAATAGAAACTAAAATATTTTTTTTATCAGCACTCGTCAATTTATGTAGGCGACAGAATATATTTTGCTTCACATAGTCTTCAAATTAGTGTCACCACTACATTAGGTTCTATTTGATGTGACATGTCGAAAATCTTGAATTTCACATGAACTGTCAATATGATTAATGAGTTTTTAATTTACGAATCTGATGTAAGAGTAGGAATACGAAAGCAATGTGTACCTTTAGCGTCTTCCTATGCCAAAAACTAGGGCTAAAACAACGAAATACATGTTCCTGTTTTCCAATGCGACTGTTGTTGAAACTACGTTACTATTGACATTGTGTTCAAGGATATTACAAGAAATCAGTAAATACTCAGCCAAGGCAACTTTACCAAGGTGGTGGTATAAGCACAGCTGTCTTTCGCTTCCTTTCCGTAAATTTGTCAAAAACAAACAGACTTCCTTGATTTTTCAAACAAAAGTAAAACAAAATTTTTACAACTTTTCGTAATTTCTACCAACAAAATACTTGTGATGTTTCTAGGTGTTGTATGTATTGTAGTTCTGTCACTATCTATTAATGGTAAAGAGGCGACAAGCTGCTGATGTTTCTTTGAAAAATCTCAACAAAATATTGGAACTAAATTTATCCAGAAAATAAAATCTAAATTTGACATGACAATAGTGTCATACACAATTACTCTGTTGGTATTGGTAACCAAGAACGAAAAACTCTCTATCAAAACTGTCAGCGATACGAGTACAAAGCAACTTTGAACTTCAAAACGATTTTAATGCTACAAATCTGAACGAAACTGTTTGCTCAGCACTATAGCATTTCATTTCATGCACAAAAGACAAAGGAAAAAATTATTTGTTAAAATATTTACGCATAAATTTCTATTATTGTGCTTAATGTTGCTGTTGTTTTGTTGAAATATTTATCGGTGTATAATTGTTCTTGGTGTAGTGGCAATTGTAGATATCAAATGCATGCATCAGTATGTGTGTAGGTATGTCCACATCTGCACTTGTATGTACTAGTACATCAAAGATTTCAGTTTGAGCACGTGTGTGAATATTCTTCATATATATTCCGAAAACTTTTATCACTGCGATGTGTGTAAGTGTGTGTGTGTGCGTGTGTGTGTGTGTGTGTGTGTGTGTGTGTGTGTGTGTGTGTGTGTGTGTGTGTGTGTGTGCATAAATTTGAATTGTTTGCCGTTTGCCGTTTGTAATAGAATAATCATCATTTATCAAATGATCAAGCAATATGTTTTGTCATATATTTTGCAGGTATAGAGATATGCACGTTTGTGCGTGTGAGTATCAAATAAGACATTTGTTTGGGTATCAGTAGCATTTCAGTTTACATGTGTGAGTGTTTTCCAGCGTACAATAGAAATAATTATTTGCTGTTTGTATGCGTATTTGCAAGACTATTGTTGTTTTAATATGTTAAAAACAAATGATTTATGGTCTGAAAACATTATTCAAATGTTGTAAATTATCTTTTACAAACAGAAAATTGACTATTTCTTTGAACAAACAAATAAACCAACAACAAAAAACAAAAAACAACAATAATAATGTCAAAACTTGATAAATCTGATAGCAATTTTTGAAAGGCAAAATTAATGAATGACAAGCGACAACAACAAAACTAGATTTTTACTTTAAGACATAATACTGCGTTAGCGATCTTTGAAGAATTTGACACAAAGTCGAAAACACAAAAATTTTTTTATCTACATATCTATCTAAATATGTATAATGTGCATGCAACAATTAGATTGATTGATTGACTACCGTCGACCGGATTTTACAATTTTCTTTTTTGGTTTTACTAAAACCGGGTTTTTAAAATGCCACCTTGAAACCTTTGAAAAATATTTTATATCTCAGTGGAGTATTTAATCACCCACCGTGTAGCACTGGGACACAGAAGGTATAGGCTGCTACAAGCTCATATGTTAAGTGAATGTGACTTAATATCACTCCCAATGAAGGAGCTTGTCCGCTTTCTTGACATACTTAACCCGTAATGGGGCAAGGGGACGCACAATAGATCAACACTGTTTATAGTGCAAGATGAGGCCGATGAGGGCCATATCCCATCCAATAAAAATAAAATAATAATATCCCAATATTCTAAATAGATTATTGTGTATATAAAAAGAAAAATGTTTCAATAATACCTGCCAAAACACAAAAAACAAGCTTTTTGTTTTGCACACGTCTCTACTATTCTTTACACCTTTCAAACAAGCAAACAAACCACGAAGCCTACTGACGTTTGGGGTGACTCTTATGAAATATCGACATATAGCTCGGAAGCATAGAAAACAAGCTGTTTATAATTTTTATAAAAGCTATATTTTTGAATCTATTTGAATTCCAAATATGCTTTTAACTGAAGTATTTATAGAGTGTAGAGTGAGAGTTTGGTTCACAGTTATATAATAGTTTGTGTACTGGTAAATATGACACTGTGACAGATTGGGTTCAAAATATTAATAGCGATAATTGTGAACAAAATTCTGAAAGTGAACTAAGCAATTCTATTAATTGTATGCAAAAAACAAAACCCTCCATTTAAATTAATCATAGGGAAAGCATTTTGAAACAGTAAGATTTGAAATACTATTTTGAAAGATGCATTGGATAATACGATTTTTATAGAAATTACATTGATAAAACGATTACTAGAGTAATTTTGTAATTTCTGCGTAGTACATTTGGCGACTATATATCCAAACACGTACATAAGTGTGAGCAATGAAAAGCAGTTGATTCCAACTCTGTGCACATTGAACATTAGTTGTTTGCATCTTTTCATAAGTTTAATACACTTACCACTCAGTGCGTGTAGGATATCATTTTCTTAATATGTATGAGCATTGCGGCTTGCCGGTACACTAAACAATTATTTGAAAGTTCCATTTTTGAAGTGTATTCCCCCCAAAATACTCAAATATCGCCCCATGATGTAGCATCCAGCGCTTCTACTGCTGATAATTTTTCAAATGTAAGCATTTCAACAAAATTGTAAACAATAAGTATTAAAATGTTTGAAATTTCTGTGCTTAGAAACTAAACCATTTAGAGAATCATCTTCACAAAACTTATGTCACAAATACGTGACATATATCTTTGTATTCATGAGCATTTGTTCTTGTTGTGAATTTCTTTGATTCTTTCAAGTTATATTTTACTAACAAATTATTGAATTGTAAAAATCCCGGTTAACCAGTTGTTCTTTTAATTATTTACAAAAAACTAGGCATTTTTAAATTGTCACTATTTATTTAAAAACCGGGTATAGAAAAAAGTCTTACTACTAAAATCAGTTAAAAATCAGTCATTTTTTGGCATAACGTCATAACTCGAAAAACGAAAAGTTTGTTTATGAGTGAAAAATGCAGTATTTTTAATGGTACCATACTTTAAATTGTGCTAAAATCTCAGTTAAATAGCTTCAAGCTGTATCTTTCTAAGACGTTTGTATATGGAAACTGAAAATTTTTAACACGTTTTCCTGAAATATGACGTTGGTGCATATGTTGTTGTGAAAGTAAATAAATAAAATCGTGATAATTAAGCAGTCTTCGAGAAACTTCTTTTTATAGCTGATGGAAACTTGCACATATAGCTGATGGAAATCCATAATTGTATTATATGCATATACTCGTGTATATATAATATTTCACACATTTACAAGTGCTTAGATTAGTTTTGCGTTTGCCTTTAATAAAATGATAGAAATTCTGCGGTGTATTTGCATCAGCAATGTCCATTAGATGATGCTTCAAGTGACCGCCATTGGACAGCGATGATAGATCAACTGGGCGTCAGCTGTTTTCGTATATTCACAAATCCATAGAAACACATATTTTTCTGTTGATGATCATTTTCAGTACTTTCAGATGTTTGAAATTGATATCACCTCGTTAGCGCTTCAAAAAGACTACACACTACAGTTAAATTTCGATTTAACGAATCTAAAAGTAGGTCGTAGCTTTGTAAGCGCGACTTTACAGGAGTATTTATAGCTTTTTTATTCCGAAGCTGTTGATTAAATACTTCCCTATGTAGAGTCTGAATCACTTAACATCACTATAATGTAATTTTGCACACTATGAAAAACTTTGCAATAAAACTTCTTTTTATTTAATATTTAGTTATTTTAAGTAATGAATTCTTAATTTTGCAGCTAAAAATTGTTTTGGTTTTATATAAAAAAGTCAATAGTATTTATTTTCGATATTTCGATAACCATTTGTTATCATCGTCAGAAAAAATAACATTTCTAAGATGTAACGCTTCTTATAATTATTTTCTGTTTTTAAAATTTGAAACATTTTAAATTTTTTTCCACAACTCTGTGCGTTTCTTATTGACAGTACGACCTTATGGCAAGAATTCATGATGCACCACGACATTGCAGTCGAAGAAAACAGTCAGCAAAAGCCTCACATTTGACCGAACTTGCGTTCTTTTTTCGGTCTTGGCCGCTTCTGGACGCTTCCATTGGGATGATTGGGCTTTAGTTTCAATGTCATAGCCATAAATTCCCGATTCGTCACCAGCTATGACCGTTTTGAAGAAATCTGAATCGTCCTTGACGATGTTCAACAGCTCATGAAATGAAATCCGAAATGATATTGCCAACATATATAACACACATGTATACCAACATAACTCTCGAATTTGAAAATGACGGCTATTTTCTGATCAGACCACGGTTTGAAAAATAAAAATTCTAAACTTGGTTCGTTTTGATATTTCAAAGTTGCCAATGCTGATATTCGCATTTCAGTGAAAACAAAAACAGTAGCGAGGCTGACTGACTACCCGACTTTCCTATCTACGTTTTCTGAAATATTAATAGTTTTTTTTAAGCAACGGCAAGTAAAACTATGTGTTCAACAATTACAATTCGAGGTTTGAGTATCAGGGCGTTCTTTGTTCTCGAAATTCGTGCCCGAGTTTCTGCAGCCCTATTTACTCAAAGTCTTAATTTGTCAGCGTATATTTATTTTATTATCCTGCCAGCGGGATATGTTGGGCTCTCGTTGAGAGAAATAAACTGTTTCAATTTGGCTGCTTTTTTTTTTCTTTATTTTTATTTAATATCCCTTACATTCATATGCACATATGTACATACACATTTGCATTTATTTTCCTCCACCCTGCAGAGTTGCCACCACACATTGTAATGGTCTAGTGAACAAAATTTCAATTAAGTGTGGAAAAGGTTTTTTTTCTTTTTGTACTCGTATAACGAATAGAATTGCAATTTGCAGACGAACAAAAAAAAAAAACTAACTATATTCAGGAATGCTGTAAAAAAAATTGCCAAAAAAGAAGCAATTCTTTTAACTGATACACAAAGATTTTCATTATAATGTATAGGAAGGAATTCATAACATGCATGAAAAAGGGATTCAGTTTAAATAGATAGAGTTCTGTCACTGGTTTATCTGCAGTTGCCATTATCGAAATGTCATTTTATTACACTAGTTTTCAATTCGAATTTCTATTTTATAGCTAAACTAATGAAAATTTCAGCACATAGCATGTAAGATTAACTTTAGATGTTTGCTTGACGTGACCAACAGTGTGAAACAGTTGTATGTTAGTGTTTTAGTTTTTGGAAGACATTTCGCTCGTGAATACAAAATAGTTTCCTATCCGACTTTCTTTTTTTTTTTTTGCTATTAGTTTTTTTATTTGGTACTAGGTTTTTCTAGGAGCTGGTTCCATTATTCAAATTGCAGCGAAACTATGCACAAGATTATTTAAAGTCACATAAAACACACATGCATAAATTTATATTACCGGATTATAAAAACAACATCAATTGTCTTTTTTTCAAGTGTTGCACATTTGCACACCTTGACAATTGAACTTCCTTTTCCGTCTAATTCTGTCACCTGCAATATTTGGGCTTCGCATTTTTTCCCTCATTGTTTTTCTCCCTTCCATCTTCCTCCAACATGACTTTTACTCTTGAGAAGAGAACTTTACTTTATCGTAAGTGGAAATTTATATCGCTTTAACATTTACCTTCACATGTTGACGCTGCTGTTTGCATTTATTTTGTAACATCAGACTGCACACAAACTGACGTGCAAAGGTTATTGTTTAAATTTACGACAACTTTGTGCATGCCCTCATATAAAATTTAAGTTTGATTGTTTTTTCTTTTATCATTTGCTATACATAAAGAAAATAGTTTTGAATTCATTGAGGCTCCTCCTCTTCACGTAACCGGGTGGAAGGACCACTTACAACAAAATAAAACCGTTTAACGTTTGTCACCTCACACCGAAACCGCCTCATCAACACATGACTCTTCTTTTGCTGATGAGTGTATGTGTCAACGTTTAAAATGTGAAAATAATATTTTGCAACTTCACCTCTAGCTGCAGTGTCAAGTTGTTTTTCTTTGCAAAAAAAGAAAAAAAAACAAAGCAAAATCTTTGTAACAAAAACTTTTAAAATAGTTTTTTACCCACTATGACAATTGTTCTGCACCAGCATTTCGTCTGCTCCTCAAGCAATTCATACGACTGTTGATAATGGGTTTTCTTTTACCCATGTCTTATGTATGCAAATCATGCTTATTTTCATAGCAAAGTGATATTTCTTTCGTTGCTAAAATAGAAATACGTGTTAGGACACTTAATGGAGGTCACGAAGAACTATCATCAATCTGACAGGGAAAGGTTTACGAAACGAAACGCAAATATGCAATAATACAAAAACCATTTATTTTGATTGACAAATAACTGAAATGGGTATATGATTTTCAATTTCCTCTATATGGGCTCTCATTTTAAATTATATTTCCTTACATACTTATATTTATGAACATTTATAAAACATTACAAGTGCGAGTGCAATAAGAGAAGTATAACTTCAAGGGAAATGAAATTTATTTTCATATTAACGACAATTTGTCACGGTGTAAGCTAGAACTTTTGGGAATCGTAAATGTTCGTTTACACGTAGTAAAAGGAAACCGTCTTTCATTAGGACTATGACTTGAGAAAAAAATATATTTGATTCAGAACTCGGACTTCAAGTGCAAGGTGATTGATGTGGTCCAAAAAAAAAAAAAAACGTTAATGTTAATGTTAATAGTCAAAACTGGTTTGTTAAATGGTTTTTAATATATAATACTTCGAAGGCAGCTCAGTTTGAAAAATATCTTGAGCTTTCAGCTACCTTTACATATGACCTCTGTTATATTTTTTACTTTCGAGTTTAAATTTTTCAGCTTTTGATTTTTATGGATACTCTTCATACGATTCTAGTGACAAGAAAAAAGTGTAACTATTTTATGTTAATTTTTTTTTTTTTTTTTTTTTTTTTTTAGCTTGGACCAGTATTCAGGGGATGACCCCTACATATGCAGTGCATTGTACCAGAACTAAGAAAATAGGTTATGAGGAGGGGGAAAGAGGGAGTAGTGTTTGTGAACATTTGACTTGAACTTTCCAACGTTATAACAGACAGGAAACACGTCTGCAGGCAACTTATTCCATAGACGAAGCGTACGGCTGAAAAACGAATTCTCTCTGTAATGCGTAGTGCGATTCCCCGGGCAATCGACCGCAAATGGATGAGCTCTAGACGATGAGCGCGTGCTACGTAAAAATGTGCGAGTTTCGGGAACAAGATCCCTAATCTCGTCAGAGCAAAATCCATTGTAGTAACGATAGAACAGAGTAACGCACCCCACACTGCGTCGATACTCCAGTGAGTCAATAGTGTTGGATACCCTACTGTCACCGATAAGCTTCTTCGCCCTCTCCTGCACACGGTCGAGTAACCCCAAAATAGTCTTTGAGGCACCGGCCCAAACATGAGAGTTGTATTCCATTTTCGGTCGGATGTAGGTGGTATAAATAGTAAGGAGGTCGGATGGAGTGAAGTACATCTTACACCGTTTCAAAAAACCGAGGCACTTGAATGCTTCTTTAGAGACATGAAAAATGTGTTCTGTCCAGCGAACATCACACTGTATCTTCATTCCAAGAACATCAAGAGCATCCGATTCCTCAATATTTATACCATCCATAAGTACAGATGAAGCAGCATTTGCGGTCGTTTGCTTGTGTGTTAATAAGCAACATTGGGTCTTACGAGCGTTGAAGGCGACTCTGTTTTTACGACCCCATTCGGAGATTAATAGAAGGTCACTATTCAGTGAATCATTCATATTTAGTCTCTTGGCAGCGATCTCTGATAGGCTGGGCCTATAACTAAAAGAGTACGAGTGGCAAATACTGCTGTCATCTGCGAAAGAGTGGATAGGGTTGGAAGTTTGGTAGAGAAGATCATTTAGAAAAATAAGGAATAGGGTAGGAGAAAGAACGGAGCCTTCTGTTTAACAGAAATATATAGTTTATTAAAATAATGTATATAAACAACTAGGCATGGGTAGGTTAGGTTAGGTTTAACAACCTGCCAGCTATTGGAAAGCCAGCCAACTGGTGCCAATCTGGTCCAGTTGTGTTGTCTAGATGTGATATGTATCTTAGCAGATCTACATCCAGTCATCAGTCCAGTCCACTTACATCATATTCCGATACCTCCACCAAATGCCCTTATATAGCAAATAGCTGGACAACTAGGCAAAATACAAATAAAAACTTAGCTGTATATATTTTATGGGATGTTTAATATTATGTCCACAATTCATTGCATAAATTAAAATAAACCTTATTCTGACAAACTATTTTCTTTATCATTTCGTTCGTTTTCCACTTTTAAATAAAGTGGCTGGAACCATTCCGTCATTTAGCACACAAAAAAATCTTGATTATAGAAAAAAATCTTAAAATGCTTTTCTTTTGATTTGTTTATATTAAACGCGAAAGTAATGTTTGTTATTAGTACAAAAGGATATTTAACCGAGAAAGTAAAAATTAAATTTGAAGCAAAAATGCAATGCAATAAAATTTTCTCTCCATATTGCAAAAGTAGACTATGTAACTACATACATATGTATATATGTCGTGTGTAACAGATTTGGAGCCAAGACTTAAAATATTATTTCAAGAGTCATTTTATGAGAGCAGACAAACTTCGTTGGATATTTAAAAACACTGCACATTTGTTAGAATACCAAATCTCGAAATTATTATATAATTTTGAGAAAAAAATGTTCAAAAATACATTTTCTTTCCTTGTAAAATCTTCGAAATTAAATCTTTGTTCTGGCAACGCTGGACCTAATATTAAAAAAAGAGGATATTCACAAAAGGAACCCAAAGTCATATGTTTTATTTAATGTCAGCTGATAAATATTTATGAAAGAGTAAATTGCAACATTCCACGTCAACTTGGCAACTGTATTGACCGATTTCGAGGAAAAAAACAAAACAGCGGATATTAAAATCTCATTTGTGTGTCGCTTTTTATGACATTTTCAACAATTGCATTCATGAAAGTGACTCAAAAAAAAAAAAAAAAAAAAAAAAAAAAAAAAAAAAAAAGAAAGCACACGTAAAAAATGTTAATGGGTTTTGTTTTTATTTTCAATTTTAATTTAAACCTGAACAAACACATCTTAAATGACAGTCGATCTTAATTAACATCGTTTGTTCACTGCAAAAAGCATCCCCTTTCGGCCACTAACAATGAAATTTTAAATTAAAATAATACAAAAGAAAACAAAACCTATCAAAAAATATAAAATACTATAATAAAAATTTAAATAAACAAAACTATTTACTACATTTTTCATGTTTATGTCAATATAACTGTGAAATAAAAAGAGGAAAAGAAATAACATGGAAATATTGGAACTTTATTTTTTAGATTATCTCCACAACCGACAAATGGGTACCACCCAACGAGCATTTTGTAATGAATTGGTATTTTCAAACAAACAACTTGGGCTGGCAGAAGCCCTTATTTATATTTTTATGTTGTTATACATAACGAGTGAGTGCAAATGCAACAAGAAATCTTATCGTTTTATATTTATGGTTACAAATATTAATGAATAAATTGCTTACTACAAAAAAATAAAGAAAAACTTGACATATCTTAAAAATATAATTTTCGGTAGAAAGAATTTTTCTTCTTTTGGCACTAGATGTGATGACCTTAGGTAAAAATGCTTGCATGGCTTGGATGCACCATTAAACTTGCATACAAACATACATTTATGCAACAATATTCCGTTTGGATTTCAAACAGTACGAACACTTTGTATGTTGAACTTTCGAATAAAAAAATACAACTTAACTGAAATTCACAACAACATTTTTACAATTTCATTTAAAATGAAATCAAATGGTATGAACACACACGTTCTTACTCGAGAGCTAGTAGATTTTTATGAATCTGTGCTTTTTTCTTATTTTTTGTAGACTTTCATGAAAATGTGAGCATAAAAACGAAACGATTTTATAGTATGCATGCGTTGTTGCCATACAAACATTTGCAGTGCAACCTGCAGCTAAAAAAAAGTCCACATGTTCATTAGAGTAATATATGCGATCTACTAGTACATTCGTCAAAAAATATTAAACTTCACATGGCTTGTGTAGTAAGGCGCCAAGAAAATAATTAATTGGACTTACATCTGCAGTCAGAAACAGAAACTGTCTTAGGATTTAAGATTTAAGAATGATAAAACAATATACAATATTTGCAAATAATTCGTGCAGTTCAAGGTCCTTTTTGCTTTTTTAAAAAATATTTAATGTATTTTGTTAAAAAAAAGAAAAAGCAAAAAGGGCCTTCAGCTGAACGAATTATTTGCAGATATTGAATTAAATAAAGATCAAATCAAATAGGATCACAAACTATATATTACGCCGTGCGCATGATTTTCCGTTAAAATCATCTAGGGAAATGTTTGTATTGTTTCTTGACGTCATTTGACCAACATGCGCAGAAGATTTCTGTTTTGTGTGAGAGTATCTGTAATCATGTATTTTATCATAACAACATTCTGACTTAACTCGTACTGCACTCTCTTCTAAACTTACGAAGCGCACTAAACTGCACTTAGGCCCAGTTTTGGACTTCTTATTTAAATATCATTTAGCTTTAAGTTCCACTTAAATATTAACGAATTAAAATTTTTCACTACAAACTTGAATCAAGCTTAAATGCCAAATTTTTTCATTTAAGTTTTATTTGAGTTTATCTCTTTTACCCTATGGTAAATGGCCTGCAGGGGATATTTTAAAATGAATTGCAGATTGTGCACTAAGCAACAGCACCAAATGCTACGTAATCAAAAATAACATCACATTAAATACAGTCATTAAATTTACTCCTTTAAGAATTTTATATTCTTCTAATATAATAACAAACAGCTGTTCTGTATTCTCTTTCCATAATATTTTTAAGTGAAGTCGCCACACTTTCATTGTATTTTAATGAGAGTGGATTTAAAGTCAACTTAAATTTAAATGAAAAAATTAAAAAACAATTTCTGCTTAAATATGAAGTCAATAACTAGACCTAGTTAGTTTATTTATTTATTAAAGTCCTTTTTTATACCATTTTAGATAGATTAAAACATCTGTTGGGTCTTTTTAAACTGCACAACTATTTAAATCTTTACGCGCTAGTATTTATATAGTTTTTAGTAAGTATCTTTGAAATACTTTTGTACATAGAATATTTTTTTTTACATAGAAAAATTGAATTAATGCGAAATATACTCTGTTAATGATAATACCAAAAATATCGGGTTAACTTTAAATGTTCTACCAGTTTAGAAATTACAAAACTTGTTTCAAGCGTATTTTATCTGTCTGAAATCCTCATATACATAAAAAATTTATGAGACCAACCCAAATAGCGCGGTGTCAACGCTTTGCAATTGGAAATTTTAATTTTGACTGAAAGTGAGAGAGAAAGAAAGTTTTTCTGTCTCTCAATAAAGACTGCTTCGAAACAAATGTTACTCATTTTACTCACTCTTTAGATACCTTCAGACTAATTTTACAACTGTATCAGTTCATGTATTATTTCCATTTAGTGAGTTCTATTAAACAAGGTTAGTGAGCAATACTGTTCATGGGACAACGTTAACGCACTTATTTCATTTACTTACAACAAAGCGCTAAATTACGCCCGAAATAATGTTGCACTGTTAACAGTCATAAACTCATGCTATTGCTGGGGACAGAGCAAAATGTTTTCTGGGAATGAAAGCACACATTCATGTATATAATAACTTTATGTGTATGCGCGTGTGTGAGTACAAGTGTGAGAGTATAAGTAAGTTTGTATGGTTATTATGTGAATATTTGATTTTCAGTTTATTTTTGTTAAGAGTTACAAACTTATTTGTTGTGCTTCATACATATGGCGCCATGTGGTTGTTTTTGTTTCACTGTTGTTGTTTTTGCTGATGTTGGGGCTGATGCTGCCGCTGTTATTGTCGCTTGGTAGTAGCTTTGGCTATCTGTTTTTCATACCAAAAAAATAGTACGTTTTTTATATGTTGTTTCTGTCTGTTTATAAACATGTCATTGGTGTATTGGTCAAAGGTTTTGTTTCGGAAAAGTTAAAGTTTAACAAAGTTTTCATTTTATTTTGATTATTGTGAACACATTATAAACTGAAAAATTTGTGTTGCGAATGAAGTGAAAATTATCCAAAACATTCTGCTAAGAGTCCTCAAGGACACAAAACTTCTCAAACTTACTATTTGTATAGATATCTTCATACAGAGGTAAAACTTTTCGAAATATTCATTAAAAATTGTAGTCTCGCAGCTTGCGTCAAATATAAATACGTAACAATAATAAAATAGAATAACAAACTTCGAACAGTAATAAACATATTACATATGTATGTACATAAGTACTTGAAACTAAAACTTTATTTTCTATTGGATCAAATAATTTTATTAAAATCAGACGTTTAAACTCACATTCATTGTTTGTGATAAGGTTTTCTCACTCGCACTTAAGCTACGAGTACTTTTACACACTATTTACTCGTATTTCACAGTGGCTTTTAAAACTTTCGATTCATCTGTAATTGCTACTGTTTGTCAAAAATTACAATTTACAGACGGTTTATAATTTTCGCTTTCACACCTGACATAACTTACAATATTTTATGGTGCCTGTTTTTGTCCTAATTTTTTATTATTAATTTTTGCAAAACAAAAAAAACAAAAAACAAAAAAATTAAAAAAAAATAGCTTGAAAAGCATTTTGCATTACAGTTTCAATAATAAAAAAATAGAGTTGAAAAATATCTGATGCCACTGTTGAAAATAGAATACGGTATATAAAGCGTAGTACGATTACCCCCGCTTGATGAGATCCCATCTATAACAACTCGTATAGTGCGGTCTGTGAGATATCTCGATATAAAATGAGAAAAGCCATCACCGACACCAAAAGCAGTAAGTTTTGCCAGTAGTGTAGCTTGCCACACTATGTCAAACGCTTTGGAAATATCCACCACCCTTCACCGAAATAATGGACTGAGTGGCATCATTTCGCCGAGAGATGTGCCAAAAGACCTCTAGCAGTGCAACCTTTACAAAATACATGTTGACGATCACAAAGTAATTTATGCAACTCTTACCTCATTATATGGCAATAACCCATACTTTCCATTACTTTGGAAAGCCGCACCTTTTTGGGAATTGGCATTACATTAGCAACCTTACAGCACGATCGGATCTCACCAACATGATAAATTATGCTAAAGGGGCGTGCTAATGAACGCGCAAGCGTAGAAGAGAACTAGTGCTGGAATGTCAGCCAAAAAAGAGACTTTTAAATGCTCCATGACTCGATTAAGCAATAGAATGATGGAAGAAAAAAGTTTGTTATTCTGTTTTCTCAGAAACTGCATTTCAGCGGCAGACAGAAGGAAATCGCTTTATCGACTTTTTTTTCAATGGTGAGTCAGAGTATATATACTTTATAGGGTCGGAAACGAAAATTGTGGAAATTACAAACAGAATCATAAATATATATACATGCTTGCATTTTTGTGAAGGGTGTAAAAATCTCTTAAAGCAGAATTTTTATTGTACTGATCCTCAATGGGTAGAATGGATGGATGGATAAGCTAGAACTTTACTAAATAGATTTTAAATTAAAGGGTTACCTAAATATATATAGTAAATAAGAGCAGACACGTGTGCAAAGGAAAAAAGTTTGTTTTTTATGTCTTAAAAGGTATTATTAGGAAATTTTTCTTTTTAAATTTATTTAAAATACTGGGATATATAGCTAAATATTTTAAACGGTTTCCAAGCTGACTATATATATATATATATATATATATATATATATATATATATATATATATATATATATATATATATATATATATATATATATATATATATATATATATATATATATATATATATATATATATATGTGGGTAGGAAACCTAAAAAACATACTGTTTGTATATTTTGACCGTGAATAATTCTTAGTATATTTCCATATTTTCTCCAAATTGACATAAGCAAGAAATTACTTTAATAATTAGAGTAGTGCTTAAAATACTTTGTACAATAAAAAAGCTTATCGTGTGTTGCCTTTAGTGTTGCCATTAGCATTTTAGTGTGTTAACACATTTTCCAACTAAGCATATACACATATATGATCTCATATTTATAACAAACTTTTTGCAATTGCGATTAAACTAAAACTTATTTTAACACCTGTATGTGCAGATATCCCTACATATGTATGTATGTAAATTTGTATATTAAGTATATAATAATATTTGTACAAATAACATTCTGAAGTTTAGATTCATTAATAAACATTTGCAAATTGCGGAAAGTTCTTAAAGCTGAATTTAAAAGTTCTCTTTTAGCATTTTTCACCTGCAATACGAGTACCTGCAAAACCAACAATGCCAACCATAAAAAGTACAACTGATAACCAATAATAAATAACTGCAAAGTTTAGACAGAAAGCAGCACAAAAAAGTTATAAATTGATACGTACAGGTGAAGGTTAACTGCAAATGATAGCCAGTGGTTACAACTTAAACTGGAAAAGAGGAAAATTTATATTTATTTTGCCAAGTAGAAAAATTTGAAAAACAAAAGACAAATGCTGGTCGAAAAGAGAAAAGGGATTTAAAAAGCACTTTGCTTGAAAAAGGCGACTAAACCAACATTTCTTTCATGCACAAAATGTTACAAAAAACTGATAAACTTTATCTAAATATTGTTTTTAAAATGCAGAATACTTTCTGTATTTTCCGTTTAAGCAATAAAAACTTTTCGATACTGTATGTTTCTCTTAGTTTTTAAATGGATTATATTTGCTCTACAAATGTTTTTAAAGGAAAACATACAGTGGACACGATAAAATTCTTTTTTAAATAAAAATACATGCAATCATGAATGGTTTAGTGATTTGAACAAAAAAAAAAAAAAACAAACTGGATGTGTGTTTTTGAAAAAACGCTTGTGGTGTATAAATTACAAAATAGTTTTTACAATTGTTCCAACAGCCAAAGCACACATTTTTAATACTATTTAACTTTTTCTTTTTTTTTTATATATTATTTCTTTTTTATTTCATTTTTTTTTTTTTTTTTTTGCTTTCTGTTTGAAACATACAAAAACTGTCATCACCAAAAGACCAACTAAACCATTATAAAACTAAAATTAAAAACAAAACAAAGTGAAATGCACTCCTGCATACGCCAAGTAACGCAAACTATAAACACAAACACAACATTTGTTATTTTTTTTTTCTCTTAATTCTATTTGGCAGCAGCGTTGCCGTTTTAGCTTTTTCTGGGTGAATTGAAGAAAAATGACCAGATGTACGAGTACATAATAAAGAGCTGCACAGAATGTTCTAAAGAACACTGCTCACTACTGTGTGGTAGTTCCAAGCACTGTATTTCAAAACAATTCTTAAAACGAAACAAACAAGCTATAGAACATTTAGAAACAGAACAAACACTTCATAGCTTTGAAACGCTTTCACCACAGTGCTTGACTGTACTTGAATCCAAAACAAAACATCACAATAAAGCAAATAAACGATGAATCACAGCAAATACATTGGCATTTGAGCATACTGCGTCTTAAATGTTCGTGCTTAATATACTAAAGCTGGGGGACAACTAGCTGCTTCACAGTCCGTAGACTACTCATCAGCACCCGATACGATTTGAACTCGATATCATGTAAACATGATAGTGGGTACTAATGAGTAGTGTAGGTACTATGAAACAGCTAGTTGTCCCCCAGTTTTAGTATTCAATTATTTTTTCCTGTCTTCTTCAACCAATTTTAATTATTTTATTTTTTCGAAATATAGTATACTAAAGGCTGGACCACGTAAAATAAATTTTATTTTATCTGTCTCCTTTTTCAACCGGTAACTATGCTGAAAAATCTGTAATCTTATGAGCTATATCACATCTCATACTTCTCCCTCGAGGCAAAGTATTGGGCTTGAGCGATTTTTTACTTTTAACGCACATTGAGAACTTTGACAGCTGTCAGTTTTTTTTTGTATATTTAGTTTTTGGTTCAAAAATAAAATACAATAAACACAATATCCGCAGGAAGTCGGCTCACCGTTTAGTGACTTAGCTTTAAGTGTCACTAGAGTTAATTGCCTAAATTATAAGAAATATTTGAGTACTCATTCTACAAAGAATATTACTTTGAGAACGGCTGAGGATGTTGATGTGTCAATTAACCATTTTTCTGAACACCTTAAGCTAGCCGTACAAGTTTCAGAAATATGACTTTGAACATATTCTGTCAGAAAAAAGAAGAGTTAGAAGAGACTGGCAACTTCGCAGGTCTCCACAGCTTAAAAGCAGGCTACGGGAATGCATTACGTAACTAAGAAATCTGCTTGAAAGCCGTAGAATGGCTTTCCTTAAAAATTATCTGGAAAGTCCGACTATTCTGTATGGAAAATGACAAAAGGTTTAAAAAGACCCGTTGGAGGCAAGTCACCTTTGCGTACTTCAACTGGCGACTGGGCGAGAACCGCTTCTGAAAAGGGGACGGTGTATGTTAATCATTTGAAAAGCATTTTTATTATTAGACCGCTTGTGATTTTGAGACTTATAATATATATAATATAATAACCTCCTCGAAATCCCCAAATATTATTAAAGTAATATGCTCATTTATTAATGTTAGAAGCTAATAAAGTGAATAAAACTCAATTGTATATCTAATTATTTTTATACTAATTTCAGTTCTGCTTTATTGAAAGCTCCTGGCAACACAAATAAAAGAAACTACATGCACACATACTTTTATGACAGCACAAGTAGTAACAACAACAAATAAAAACAGCAAAAACAACAAACAATACTTATTTGATGACAAAAACAAAGTTTATATGGTTACAGCGAAATGTAACGAAAGAAAATTTGTTATTCCAGTCCAAAGAAAAGTTTTAGTTTAATGTGTCTTTTTAATTAGTTGTTGATAAATGTTTGGAATAACAAATTATAAAAAATAGGGAAGAAAGAAAAGAAAATAAAAAAGAATTAATTTTTTAATTTGGAATGTGATAAATAAAAACTTCAGTAATTAAGAGTTATTAAATATTGATAGCTTTCAACATTAAAGATCAATTTGGATTTCTTATTGTTAATTAATTATTCCTCAAACGTCCGCCAAATGCGATTAAACAGCATGCAAAATGTTAATTCCAATTCGTCAATAGCACGTTTAAGTTTGGCAGAAAAAATTAACTAGACACAACTTTGAATTAAAAATGTTTATAGACGACAGACAGACGGTAGTTTCTTAGTG
This sequence comes from Thecocarcelia acutangulata, assembly GCA_914767995.1. Taxonomy (NCBI): domain Eukaryota; kingdom Metazoa; phylum Arthropoda; class Insecta; order Diptera; family Tachinidae; genus Thecocarcelia; species Thecocarcelia acutangulata. Next base: position 949,930 of record OU612097.1, read on the forward strand.
AAATCGATCAATTTTCTTTTTGAAAAATATACTGAACATTCAATTAAATTAACTTTATCAATTTTTAGATACGCAAATAAAAAGACTAAATTTAAGTTAATTTACTTTTTACATTTTTCCACACTTGTGGTCCTGAATACATATACGCGAATAAAAAAAGTAGTGAAGCCATGCAACTGGTAGCTGCTATGCATAAAGTATTCCAAGTCTATGCGAAGGTTAGGAGTTGAAGTAACTGTGGTAGCAACAGACACTGCACACTATATTAGCACCAACATATGCACATGTCACTGAACATCATGTCAGAGCAGTTTTTTTTTTTTTTTTTTTTTTTTTATATTAACAATAGCAATTCTTCATGTTATTGCCATATTCACTCGCACGTACAAACCAACAGAGATACGAGTACCTACATGCAAACACACATACATACATATATATGTATGTATGCAATATGTTCATTCCAATGTATTAGTATTATTATATTCATATGTTTTGCGTTTAGAAATCCTTCTTTCGCTCCAACATCATTCTACGAGTAAATACAAATTCTACTACAAATACACTACACTATTCATAAGAGTGTTTGTATCTATGCTTAAAGGAAACGGAAACTTTATGATTTGTTAACAGTATAAAAGAAAAATATATAATACTATACACACAAAATATTCTGAAATTTGCATATGTGTTTTTGTTTAATAAAAAAGTGGTTACATGTTTATGCATGCTGTAGACATGACATAATACAAAACCGCACATAAAATGTCATGTTCACAAATGTTCGCTACTAATAAAGCAAAAACTTAGAGACTGAATGGTAAATCCTTTGTATTCGAGTACATATGGCCAGTGTCTGCAGAAACATTAAAGAATAGATACTCAGCAATTCAAAAAGTCCTTAAATTAAATTTATTATTGATGCGCTTACACGTGGAACATAAACAACAACAGCTAAAGCAGTTTTTGTATGGAAATTCTCTGAAAGATTTGACATCGGATAACAATGGAAACAATAACTAAACTTCGGTCTAATGTGTGACCCGTAAAATTAATTCCATGCTTCTGTTCCTCCAAAGTTTACAGACTCGAAATTCACAAGAAAGTACTTACGAGTACATTTGTGTGTTCATATTCCTTTGGATTGCTACTAGTTTAGCAAATAGGCTAAAAGTGAATGTTGCTAAAGCGGTTTTAGAATTTAATCTTGGTATCGCTAGTAATTCATTTATCAGAAAAATCTAGGAAAACGTTGTGTTGGTGTTTGACAAATTTGATTGAGCCTTATAAAGCCGCCGGCAAATTTGATCTGGTTTACTGGCTGTGCGCGTTTATTCAAATGTAAACAGTGCTAAGATGGTATATTTGTATGTATATACATATATTTTTTTTATAAAAAAGGCATCACTTATTCCCGAATTTGCACAATTAAAATTCAGTGAAATTTAATTTTCTTTATAAGTATACATATGTATAAATTAATATTCTAAATATTTCCGCTGAATATAAAAAAAATATATATTTTTTATTCATAACTTTATTTACTTTAAAAATAGCTGACTCTTTTCACAGAAAAAGTAACTGCAAAATATTTGTTACGAAAAAAAAACAATGTCCCAGAACGGCCCAAACCGAACCAAAAGTAAAAACTAATGAGTTCATAATAATCATAGTACTCTTTTACTTCTTTATATACATATATAAAATGAATTAAATTAAAAGCACAAAGCATTTAATAACAAACACCCTCCAGCCCAATCACCAAGTATAGCCCAGTAAGTCTCTATATAGCACCACTATGTATGTAAATCTGATATATCTAAGGGGGAAAACAAAAGAAAATACAACCCTAAGGCTCTGAATAAAATTATTGTGAGAGTTTAACCCGGCATACATTATTCAAGTGTGCGAAAAAGCTGGGGGACAACTAGCTGTTGACAGGAAGTATATTCCTCCATCGGGCCACCCTAACCGAAATGATCTTTCAAAACACAAAGTGTATTTCTAATACGTTAATATTTCATGCTAGTGCAAATTCGAAAATTTCAAAACTTTTTGCCAACAATTTTCAATACTTACTGCAAGCAAAATGAAAAATAATAAACGAGTGTTGCCGAAAATGAATTTCAAATCAAATTAATATTAATTATTATATCAAAAATAATGTTCATAGCTGATTTTTAGCATATTTATATAAAAAAAAATAAAGAAGGAATACAGCTGTATAGTAACATATTTCATTTTTAGTACTAAACATACGAGTAAATTACATGCTTTATGGAAGAAAATGATTTCATGCAAATATGTTTTTCTGAACTTTTTCAGTAACGACAAAACGGCAATACTTGCTTCATATTTTGTTTCATCAAATATTATTTTAAATCAAATATTTGTCTTTAAATACAAAAAAAATATTATGGACAAGGAATTGATAAATAAATTTCGCTTTAATTTTTGAAAATGAACTTGCACTTATCTGTGTAAACACAAAAGTAAGTTGCGAGACATTCGAGAACTTTTTGTTTATACGTTTTCGTTTTTTTAGACGTTTTGTTTAGACCTTTTCGATAATAATATTTATTTTGAACTTACTGTAAGTTACTCGTATGTGTAAACGGAGTGTTATTCAGAAAAAACGTTTTAAATCATTTAAGCCTATATTAAAATATTTCTATACGTACGGTAAAGTGACTTGATCCTGACATACATCGGTAAATTGTCTCACATGATCACTTTGACGGAATATTCAGTACTGTTCAGGCACCATCCTAAAGTGTACGAAACATGCATCTATCTTAATACTACAAGGGTTAAAGGACAATCTGCTAGGCGTGATGGCTTTTGCACTTGTTTGTATTACAAAAAAGTATTTAATGATAATTGTTATAATATAAGTGCTTGAAATTTATTTTTCTCTCTCTCTCTCAATTTCAAAGAAAATATGCAATTTAAATTTATATGAAAGAGGTCTCCATTTAAGAAAAGCTGTACGAGAGGAAAAATTGGATCAACCAAAATGAAAATACTCGTACTTTGAAATAATTAAAAGTATATCAAACCCAAAAGTTTAAACTACATCTGGACATAAAAATATATTCATACTCGTAAACATATGAACTCTTACATTAAAAAAAAAGCGACACAATTATTTACAGTTATGCAAAACTTGCTCGCAAAAATACATTTATGTGCATATATTTGAAGATACGTATAACTTTTTAAACAATATTTCCTGTTTATCTTTCGTTTGTGTTTACTCTCATATTTTTATGTTTTAATGGTAAAAAATAACAACAACAACAACAACAAGAACAAAAAAATAGCTGCAACAGTTTCAACAGTCATTATAACTCTTTTATGGCAACTTTTACTTATTCTTCCCTATTTTTCATTTGTGTATTTCATTTTTTCTTTTCCTTTTGTATTTTTGTTGCAGATTTCATTGAAGCACTCAAGGATGTTTCAGTGACGATACCACAAGCTGTAAAACGTGGTAGTAATGCAATGCTAACATGTAATTACGATATGGAAAATGATACTTTATATTCTGTAAAATGGTACAAAGGACGACGTGAATTTTATCGTTATACACCAAAGGAAAATCCGGCAATGAAAGTTTTTCCTAGCCAAAGTGGTCTAAATGTAGAGGTAAGTTTTTTTTTTCTGTTAATAAATGCCGGCACACTTTTATTACACGGTTAAAACAAACGAAGTACGCACAACTCCACAGTACATCGAACCTACGGCAGAGAGAAGAGAAAAATAAAGCGGAAATAAAAGATTTGAGAAAAAAATTACGAAATAATTCGTTAAAACTCTTTCTTTTGCCAGAGTTCAAGCAGGACGAAAGCAGCTATTAAATTATGAAAATACACAACAACTCCGCTGAACGTTGCACAAAGTTTTCAAATAATTAAAGCAACTGTTGTTTAACGAGCAAAACAACAAGAACAACAACAACAACAACAACCAGAACAACAAAACTATAATCAAAACTCATTAACAATATATTGAATAATAATAATGTATTATCATCGATCGATTACATTTAATAAACAAAGCACAGAGTTATGAAAAAATTTATTTCATATATTTTTTATCCAATAATAATTTGCAATGAAAGTTGCTTGTACAAACAAATTAAATACACAGAAATAATGATATTATAATCATTAGCAACTTTTTCGTTTTTTTTTTTTTTTTTTTTTTTGTTAATTTGAATTTACAATTCAATAACATTTTAGTTGCTTCCACATTCAGGTATTGGAAGCGGCAAAAAAGAGATAAAATCCTTATTAATAATCCATTGTTTTAATATTTTCCATGTATTTCGTTCCATTGAACTTTACAACGCTTTGTTTCTGATTTTCCTTTTCAATGTATGGATGGCAACAGTTACATATTTCGTTTTAATGACCAACGTTTTCAACAACAATATAAATTTTAACTTGCTTTCAGGCAAATGAATAAATGCAAATAGCGAACTTCAATTAAAGATAAAATATGCTTTATTTTTCGCACAAAGCCGGCACTAATTAACTTGACGGACGGCAACAACTAAACTGGACTTTTTATCAGTAAACAGCTTTCAGCAATTACTTTGTTTGCCATTCGAAAATAAAAAAAGCCAAAATCTGTCCATCACTTTTCTATTGAAACTCACACCTGACTCAAGAATATTTAATGATATAGAATATTTATGATAATTTATTAATTACTAAAAGAGTGGGGAATACACGCGCCTTCATAAGCATGAACTTCACTATTCAGTATCTGCTTTTATTATAAAATTTGACAAACTTGGCTTGATCGTTCATTGGCAAAACAGCAATATTTATAAAACAGCAAATTTTGTAAAACGAAATGTAAAAATTTTATATAATAATTGCATTGAATTGCATATCATTTGGTACCAGCGAAATTTAAAAAGCGAACCGAAAATTTGAAAAAAACGCACAGCGCATCGACTAAAGAATTTTTCGCGCAAAAAATTTCAAAAAGCACCAAAAAGGTGCAAAACGCACCGAGTTGACAACGCTGTCAAGAACTTGAAAGCTTTAAATTCCTGAAAGAGCTAGTTTTGTAGTCATTCGTTAAATCAGTAACGTACTCATTTTGTTTTGCTTTTTTAATTGTTTTAATGAAATGAAGAATTTCTTATAAAAATTACTTGCCTCCAACGCAAAATGTTATTTATTACCCAATTTTGGTTAGTAGATATTTTCGATCTTTAGTGCACGACATACATACGAGGTCTGATCAAAAAATAACCGTTATGTTGATACAGATGTTGGATTGTCAGTTTGTTTTTGACAAAAAAAGTATTAGTCGTGCTCTTCGATTTTTTACTATTCGGAAAAATGGATCAAAGAAACTGTATCAAGTTTTATGCAAAAAATAAAATTAAATGCGCAAGGACATTTGAAATGTTGACTGTGGCGCTTGGCTACTCTACTATATGCAGAACACTAGTTCAAGTGTGGTTTAACCGGTTTAAGGAAGACCGAGAAGATGTCAATGACGATGTTCGTTCTGGTCGCCCGAGTACGTCAATAACCGATGAAAACATTAACGCAATGAAAAACATGATTTTGTATAATCGTCGAATCGCTATTAGAGAGACTGCTGATGATATTGGCATATCATTATGTTTATGTAACTTTGTATGAAAACATACAGGAAACAACCATAAACCATACCTAAATGAAGATAGCAGTCCACAAGTTGTTACAATTTGAATAGCATCCAACCGATTATAGATACAGATGATCCTTCATCTCCTCGGTACATGCCCGGCATTGGAGCATCATTGTCTAAGATACGTAGGCTAGCGGAGTTTCAACAGCCTATCATGTCTGAGCGCGGTCAAACCGACCGCACTAGGCTCTTTCATAAGAAGCAGTGAATGGCTAAGCAACATGTAACGCTACACTAAGAGGTTCCCGCCTTTCCTTTCCATTCCCGCTCATCCATCTGCTCCCCTCACACTATATTCCCCTAACTTCTATTCTTCACTTCACTATGACATTTTTCAAGCAAACACAAAGAGAAAAGACATCAGCACCCAAGTGAGCTCGAAAGCCTAGGCTATTTCGGGGTATCCAGCGGCCTGCCTACCTAACCTAACCTATAGAATATATATAATATACAAGAGCAAGTTCATTCGACTTTGTGCATACGATATGGTATGTTTTCGACATTATTACTACGTGTTCTGCAAAATGAAATGTAAAATTGTTGGACGAAAAGTTGTGTTGCATATCATTTGGTCCTACCGAAACTTTAAAAGCGCACCTTACATCGACTAAAGAATTTTTGGCACAGCAAATTTAAAAAAGCACCAAAAACAGTGCAAAACACACGAGCTGACAACACTGTTGTACTTAAGCTTATGCGGGGAATAGTTGAACTTTAAAACCTCTCTCTAAATTTATATGGAAACGGAAACAGCAAAACAAATACAAATAAAATAATAAATAAATAAATAAAAATAAATATTCGTATTATTTGATCTTGTTTTTAAATTTTCTTTTAAAATTTCCAGCTTAATTGATTTTCGATAACAATTTGTTATCATCCTTAGGAAACATTTTAACTTTCCTGAGGATGATAACAAATTGTTATCGATGTATCGAAAATAAAATACCGCTAAACCTTTTTTATAAAAAACACAAATCAATCAAGATCTTTAGCTGGAAGAAAAAATAAATAAAAAATAAATAAGCATAAGAAAGAAGTTGGTGTTTTCATCATGCAATGATTACAGACCAAATAAAACTTCCGGCAATATGAGATGACGAACGAAAAATTATTTAAAATAACTTATAACGACGCTTAAGCCACTGGACGGACATGAAAACAAAACAAAAACATTCTGCTGTCAAAATTTTAATTGATTCTGTTTTTGATTGAACCTTTGAAAGTGTATTACACAATAGTATCTAATTAGTTTCTTTAACGAAAATAAACAACTTTAGAATTCCTTGCCAGCAAATGCGAAATAAGACAATTTCCTATACCTTCAGTTACCAATCGCACACGAAGTGCATAGAAATTAAAAAGCCCCATCCACAGAACTTATTTAATTTAAAAAAATACAGTGGTTTCATAAAAAGAAAAGCACAAATGAATCTCATACATTTTCCGTCATTTTTTGTCAAGAGCATAATGAAAAACCACAGCTAGAAGAGAAAAACCTGCCAGCATACTAATTTCTATGAGTTGCAATTTGCATCCAGTTGAAAATTATAACCCAAAGCATTATTGAGAGAACTCAATCCAGAGGAGGAAAATATATGTATGTATGTACGTAGTATATGTATGCACTCATACTCGTATATATGTATATATGTACATACATATATAATTTTATGAATAATTTGTATGTCGTGTTCTTGCTATAGATAAATTAAAAAAGTCTCTATATAATTTTTCTTTTATTTAAATGAATTCTGGTTGCTTGGCATTTTTCAGCGCAATCTCTCCAATCAAAGTCATGTCGTTTTATTAGCCGTACCTTTGAATATATCAGGCAAATTTACTTGTGAAATATCCGTTGAGGCGCCTTCGTTTCAAACAGCAATGGTATCCGGTGAAATGGAAGTTGTAGGTGAGTACAGTACGATATGCTTATAAAAAATGTGTGCATGTATGCGTGTGGCTTTCTTAGTGAGTGAATGAATGAATCGGTGTGAAACCAATAAAAAAAAAATTAGAAAATGTGTTAAGCAAAAATGTGAGTGGTCGAAGCAAAAACTCAAAAAATTACAATGAATATACGGACAATGAAAGTAAAAAACAAATTAATTAGACAAATGAATTTTTGTGGTATTTCTTTTGCAACTTTTTGTTTCAACAGAATCATTATATCCTTTTTTGTTCATTTATTCCTCCTTTCAATAACCACAATTACCCTGTTAAACATTTACTACAGCTGCTCTTTTTGATTAAATTTTAGTGCTCTGTTTGTTGCGTGTGTTTAGTAACAGTTACTTGTTTCTATTCAGTTGTGTCCTTAAGGCTAGAAAGTAGAAAAATCCCTTTCATTCTCTCCTGCTGGAACTTTTTATTAGGTTTACTTTTTTACATTTCCAAATATTTATGTAATAATTTTCACTAGTAAAAGAAGCTCGAATTAAATTCTTCTAACCTTTCAGCAATTTTATTTTATGTTCTTGTACATTTTTATAATCATTATTCTTCCTGTGATTTTTTTATTCTATTTTTTTTTTTTTTCTCTTATTTAAATTTTTTTTCTCTGCAATAGAATTACCCGAAGAGCAGGCTACCGTAACAGGCATACAGCCACGTTATCGTATCGGTGATTTGGTTGACGGCAATTGCTCAATTAAATACTCTAAACCAGCTGCTAATTTGACATGGACTATTAATAGCATAGTGGTGAGTATTAAGCTGCTGCTAAAGGGACAACAAAAAACTTTTTGTTTAATGCTGAAAATGATTCGTAAAGGATTATTAAGCATTTTATGATGGCATTAAAATCAATGAGATATTTCAAAAGTGCAAAGACTAAAATAATTTTTAAATTCATGCGAGTTTACTCGTACTGTATTGCGTATTTAATGTGAGTAAACTGTAAATTCATTTTATTTTGCAACCATTTTAAGTTTTGTTATTTTCCATCTTGGCATAAAATTACTTAAAGTTATTCTAGGAGAATAAAAAAAAATAAAAATCTATTAAATTCTGAAAACATTAATATTTTTATATTGTTTTACAAATAAATTTTTCATCATTAGTTGTCTTCTGACAAGCAGTTTTTCATCATAAACTTAGAAACAAAACAAAAACTAAAAAAGTATTGTGCGGAGACTAGCAAAGTCCACTTCTATTCTTATCATCAACGCCACCAGTCAAAGTCAAGTTATTCAATAGCAAGTGATGATGCTGGTCATTGCGACAGCATTCCATTAAAAATTTGTTTTCACAAGATTTACTTTAAACTTGCAACTTTGTTGCAGCGCTACTTGAAAACCGCAATTACATTCCTCTTCGAGATTTTCGCTACTCATCTTGTTTGGGAAGGCAAAATCAAATAGCAACTACTTTTCTTGTTCTACTTAATCACTCAACTAAAAATATTTTCTTTTGTTGCGGATTCACAACCACAAGAAGAAGAAGAAGTTGTAAGATAAAAAAAGCTCATAAATAAGAGTTGCCAGGACAATACACTGCCAAATGAGCCAACGTACACTGCTTACATATTATATATGTATACAAGTGCACACATGGCAGAAGAAATTATTAACTTTAAATTACATTGTGATTGAAATATTTAATACAGACCTGCAAGTCAACTCTGATCGGTTTTATAACACAAAAAGTTTTAAAATCCTTCATGTTAGTTTACTACAGTAAACTAATTTGAAGACTGATTTCAAAACATTCTAAAACTTCTAGCCAAAAAGATTCAGAACTTAAACACGTCGCATGGCAACACTGAGGAAAATTTTCAGCCAACAAAATTTTCATTTTAATTCATCAGAATACCTTAGTAGTAAGCGCTTAAGTAAATAAATAAAAAAAAGCATTAAAATACAAAAATTAATTGTTAACATGAAAAATATAATCAAAACTGCAAAAACCGGGAAAATGATGTAGAAATGGGCTTTTGAAACCTTTTTTTGCAGCCGAAAAAAGTTAGCACGAAACTAGTCACAACTAAAGCTTCGTGGCTACACATCAAACTTTTTCATGAAATTTGTGTATTTCTAAAATTTATGTATCAGTAATACATCTAATTCACTCCATCAAACCTCATTTTAAAGTTGTTTTAAAAGGGAAATGATGTGACGATGACCAATACACTTGGAAAACTTTGAAAAACATTTTCTGACATTTAAGTAAATCGAGAGAATTTAATAAGCACAAAAAACACACATTTTTGTTACTATACGATTTTTCTTTTCTTAACATATTAGCTAAAATAGTATAAATCCTTTCAATTGAAATTATTAATATTGAGACTTTTCAAATTGCGAAATAAATATTTTTTTTCTATTTTTACTTTATCGACGTCAACAAAGACAATCGGGTATGTTCTGGCACTCGCATGAAATTTACGATTGTGACTTGAACTCGCAAGAAAGGTGTTTGTTTTCTTTCTACTAGAATAAAAACTAGACGAGTTTTCATATAATTTTTGCTAAATACGAGTAAATGCAATTTAAAAAATGTTCTTAAAACGCGAGTCAAACTCATTATGTATTTCTGGAAATAAACTTTTTTACATTCAATTTTTTGTTACATTTTTTACCCAAAATGCATAATATGAATGTTGCTGGCATTTTAAAATTTTTTTAAAATTTATTTGCCTTGATAAAACATGTGTTTTCAGCATTCATACTCGTATTCAGCCATGTGCTGAGAAACGCAAAATTTTTAAATCACTTGTGAGGATCGCATTTTTCTGTGTCCTGACGATCTGTGTGGTAGCAATTGTTTTTTGTGTGGGAAAAAACTAGTTGTACCTTCTGAACTATTTTGATTTTCATCAATCTTACATTAACAATTCTATGAAATGAATACAAACCTTATATCTATTTTCGCAAACGAGCATTAAATTTATTTTGGCTGGAACACGCTTTTTTTAAAATAATTTATTGAAGCGAAAGTAAAAGTATTTCAACGAAAAGCTTTTAAAAAAATGTTTATAGGTTTAAATTCGTATCTTGATCCTAGTTGTTCGACCTTTTTTTAATATAATTGTTGTTTACTTGAGCTTGAGGTCACTTGTTACAAAATTATTCGTTTTATTAATGTTTCGATATTTCGACACCCCTTTGTGTGTCTTCTTCAGGAAATTTTCTAAATTTTTGTTTACAAAATTTTTATAAAATTGAAAACAAATTGATGTAACAAAAAACAAATTATACATAGAGAAAAATAATTTTTTAAACAGTAGTAACATTAACATTATTCATAGTATATATTTTTTTATATTTTTTTATAAAAAGAAAGAAATGAAAAATTTTTTAAATAATCTAAAATAAAAACCTATTTATACGTTTTTAACTCCTGTTTTTACTCTTGTAAATTAAATGTCTATAATTTTGGGCCAATCCGTCTATATCCTTTTTAAAATTCATTCTTTTTTCTAACGGTACATTAGTTATTTGTAGCATTTCTAACATATATCTTCGTTTACAATAAGTTTCTCTATTTAATATAGATGTACCCCCAAAATCTGGATTATGATTAAAATCGCGACAATGAGTTGATAACGCAGTTTTCTGTGAAGAATTATAGTTTCTGTATTTCTGGTCAGATTTATGTCCTGCTAATCTAGTCTTAAGTTTATTACCTGTTGTTCCTATATAAATTTTATCACACTTCTCATTGGTATTTCCATTACAAGGTATTTTATATACTAAATTGGACTCTTCTAACTTTTTTAACTTGTCTTTAGTTTTACTAAAAAGTCTACCTACCGTGTTACGTATTTTATGTGCAATTTTATACTTGCAACTATCATACATATTTGAATTCTCCAATCTTTCTGACATCCCAGGTACATAAGTTAATGATTTATATATAATTGGTTCAGAAACATTCTCATTATCTGATCTTTTTCTTATGTTGAATTGACTTATCAACTTGCAAATGAGTTCATCAGGAAAACTATTATCATGCAGTATATTCCTAATTATGCTTTTATTCTTGTTATGAAATCTACGGTCACTTATTGTTAATATTCTATCTATCAAATTCCTAGCTGTATTGATAATAACTTTTTTTGGATGTTTTGAAAAGTAATTTATAATTCTACTAGAAGAAGTTGGTTTTTGATACCAATCTATTAATAACCTATTTTTATTCCTTATAACTATTGTATCCAAATAAGGAAGTGAAGAATTTGATTCCTTCTCAATAGTGAATTTAATATTTTGATCATATGAGTTTAATATTGTTAACAATAAATCTATCTTATTTTCATCTATTATACAAAACAAATCATCAACATATTTTGTGATAATTCTTGGCTTAACATTAAATTTTTCTAAGCATACATCCAATAACTTCTCCATTATAATGTCCGCTACAATTATGTACCTGGGATGTCAGAAAGATTGGAGAATTCAAATATGTATGATAGTTGCAAGTATAAAATTGCACATAAAATACGTAACACGGTAGGTAGACTTTTTAGTAAAACTAAAGACAAGTTAAAAAAGTTAGAAGAGTCCAATTTAGTATATAAAATACCTTGTAATGGAAATACCAATGAGAAGTGTGATAAAATTTATATAGGAACAACAGGTAATAAACTTAAGACTAGATTAGCAGGACATAAATCTGACCAGAAATACAGAAACTATAATTCTTCACAGAAAACTGCGTTATCAACTCATTGTCGCGATTTTAATCATAATCCAGATTTTGGGGGTACATCTATATTAAATAGAGAAACTTATTGTAAACGAAGATATATGTTAGAAATGCTACAAATAACTAATGTACCGTTAGAAAAAAGAATGAATTTTAAAAAGGATATAGACGGATTGGCCCAAAATTATAGACATTTAATTTACAAGAGTAAAAACAGGAGTTAAAAACGTATAAATAGGTTTTTATTTTAGATTATTTAAAAAATTTTTCATTTCTTTCTTTTTATAAAAAAATATAAAAAATATATACTATGAATAATGTTAATGTTACTACTGTTTAAAAAATTATTTTTTTTCTCTATGTATAATTTGTTTTTTGTTACATCAATTTGTTTTCAATTTTATAAAAATTTTGTAAACAAAAATTTAGAAAATTTCCTGAAGAAGACACACAAAGGGGTGTCGAAATATCGAAACATTAATAAAACGAATAATTTTGTAACAAGTGACCTCAAGCTCAAGTAAACAACAATTATAGTTTATAGGTTTATTAATAATTATGAAAATTATCAATTGCGAAAACAGTAACTAGCTTACGCATCATTATAAGTACGAACTTCACTTCTCAGTATCTGCTTTTGTAGCAATATTTTACAAACTCGTCCTGGTCGTTAATAGAAAAACAATGATCGTCCAATAGCCGTTATCAGTGTGCGATTTTTGTCACTAACACAATCAAGCCAAGTTTGGAAAATCATTTTGATATAGCCACAATCATAAATAACAACATTAAATTTTGGAACAAATTCTAAAATGCCAGGATTTTTAATTTTATAAAGTCGCAATGACGCCATTTATTAATTTTTTATTCAAATTTTTTTGTAATGCCAAAGTAATAATAAAGAGTGCAAAACTACTGGAAATATAGTTCAAAGAAGTTTGGAAAAAGCTCAAGTTATGTATGTATTGTTACGAATTTTTATCACATCTAACCCAGTGTGCAGCAGTTGATCTGCTTGTTATAAATATACACCACAAACAAGATAAAACTAAAAATATATTGCACAAACAAACAAACATACTCATATACTTTAAAGCAAACTTCTTTGTAAATCAGCTACAAATGATGTTATTGTTGTTCTTGCATTCTTTGTACTTCTTTTCTTATTGTTTGTTGTTGTTACTTGCTTATTGTTCGCAATTATGTGTGCGAGCGTGTATATGCATAAGAATTGTATTTGCACATTTGAGTCTAGAAATATGAATCGCTAGAAAGATCAGGCAGGTCGGCAGCTACGAGTCAATTTATTTTTAAGCGTTGTGCAGAGTAGTCACAAGTCATAAAGGGAGCAAGTCTAGAGTTCCAATACACAGTAGTACTAAGTGTAAATAAAAATCCGCAAAGCGCTTTTAAAAGCAAAAGCGTGGCAGTATATATGTACATATGTATTTATGCATGTAGAGGCATGTGTGAGTGTAATAGCCTTCTGCTTGAATTCATTTTGGAGAAGATACACTTTGTTTGCATTCTTAAATGTTTGAATGGGAAAAAGATTTTCCTCTTTTCTCATCTCAACTTCTTAAAAAATATAGTTTCTGTTCGTCTTATTTCACAATATACAAAAATAAATATTTATAAATTGATTTCATATTTTATGGTTTGCTTAAAAAACACAACTTCTTGAGCAGATATTGAAAATATCTTTATGCTATGCATACATTGTTGTGTTGCATATGTTCGTGTGTGCGTGTGTATCTGAGTAAGTAGTTGGGATATGCTAACTAAAAAAAAAATACACAACAAAAAGGGTAAAGAAAAAGAGAATATTTATGACTTTGGATGAGTCAGTGGAAAATTTTTAAGTGCTTGGGATTTTAAAGATTTTATTATTATAAATGACATGAAAAGCCATTATGATAAAAATCAAAATATTAAAAAATAAGAAACATAAATGAAAACGGAGTGCTTGCATAGAAGTACACATACATATCGCTCTTTTCGTACGACGATGTCATAACTCGGAAAGTGCAATTTTTAGTCACTCGAACAAATCGGTGGCTTAATATGCGAGAAGTGTATCTGCAATTCATTGCGAAAATTTAATGCTGAGGTGCCCTGTTATTCTTAACCTGTTTTTGCAAACATTATGTGAAAAATCCACATAAAGTCACAGCGGGAATCCAGCTTTTGAGAAAAATGAAAAGCATTCTTATTCCTTGTATCTTGACTCATATTGCACCAATTTTAAGTTATTATCGCGATAAAAGCCTCCAGAGGAATAAATCTAGAAACGTTTTTGCTAAGACATGTGCGAAAACATAAAACATGTTTCTTTCAAAACCACTTCAATATTAATAAACTAAACTTTTGCGTATGCTGTGAATACGAGTATACAGGGTGTCTGACGAATCGTAGTGCAAACCAGAATATAACTCTATGCTTAAGTGAAACAATAATTGAGGAAATCCTGACTTTAGACCGCCATCGATCACTTTCTGGTCAGGTGTCACAAATGCGTGAATGAGCGTGGTCTGCCATTATACAAAATTACAAAGAAATAATTAAAGGGACAACATTGACTTAAATAAAAAAGTTTCTTAAATTTATTATTGTAGCACAATTTGGTAGCCACCCTGTATAAGACATACATACAAGTCAACAATTTCTATGAAACCCGCTTCCTTTTTATCAATCATTTAAAAAGCAAAAATCACGTTTTTTATTTGTGTGCCCCCTGCAGATTGTAAAAATATTATGCGAAATCCTTAAATAATGGTTTCGCACCTGTCAAAATAAATTAAAACAAAATTTTTTGTGCGCAGAGAGGTCATAGTTATGCACAGTACGGGATATAGTACATAAAAACAGAAAATAAAACTGAAATTTCCCCACACCCAATATTGCTTCGCCAAACCCAAAAAAGGTAACTAGTCTATTTAGCGGCAAGAAAAAATAACCATAAAAATCTGCATGGCATCTTTTTAAACATTTCTTTCCATAAAAGTTTGCTACTAAAAGTTAATGTATGCGATTTAAAACTCTAACGTGGCAGGGATGGAGAAGTATCAGGATTTGCAAGTAAATGTGAAATGAACATCGAATGAAAAAAACCAAAGATACTGCTTAAGAATTGGGAGATTTTCGTAAAATATTTAGTAATAAATACTTACATAAATTAACAGAAAGCCTAGTCTTTATTGTGTTAAAAAAGAGAAAAATATAGAATACAAGTATAATTAGAATATGATATTTCCCCGGTGGGCTTGAAGCCAACGCAGAATAGATGTTTTGTTGTTTCTAAAAATTGATTTAATTTTCCATTATATAACTTGGTTATAAAATTTCAAAATCGAAAATATTGGTGCCGAACTGATTTTCTTTCCTTATGAATTATGAACTGAAGGATATTTTTAAAGCCAATTAAATAAATGATTGACTTTGAGACCCATTTGTTAAATTTTCAGCTGCAATGAAGATATTACGCCATGCGCATGATTTCCCATTACGTTACGTAGCTCAGTATGCATTTAAAAATTATCGAGGGCTGTTTTTGCATTGTTCCGTGACGTCAGTTGACAAACATGCACAGAAGATTTATGTTTTTTATGACAGTTGTCGTCATCATGCATTCAATCATTCTTGACTACGTACTATGTATTTACATATACATAAATAAAAACATACGACACATATACATATGTGCTGTGTACTAAAAAAAATAGCTCTCTGATGATTACATACGAAGGCTGATCAAAAAATAACCGTTATTTTAAATTTGTTCAAAAAGTATTTATTTATTCATCAATAACTGTATTGTCCCCTTTCGTATCGTAATCCCCCTCAGATATAATACATTTATGCCCGCGTTTTTCCAATAATCGAGACACTTCTGAAACCCACTTTTTGTTATCGCCATTAGCTCCTGTTTCGTGCCTTCAGTTTTGGGTA
The DNA here is from genome assembly GCA_914767995.1 of Thecocarcelia acutangulata. NCBI lineage: Eukaryota > Metazoa > Arthropoda > Insecta > Diptera > Tachinidae > Thecocarcelia > Thecocarcelia acutangulata. The sequence goes on from OU612097.1 coordinate 966,226, forward strand.
GAGAAAAAAGTCAACGGGGGCCAAGTCCGGTGAATACGATTTTGTTTTTGTCCAAAAACTCACGCACATGCATCGATGTGCGTTATCATGGTGTAAAATCCATGATTGTTTTTTCCACAATTCTGTGCGTTTCTGACGAAGTGCTTCGCGCAAACGATGCATAACTTCAATGTAGTATTCTTTATTGACCGTACGATCTTGTTGCAAGAGGTCATGATGCACCACGCCATTGTAGCCGAAGAAAACAGTGAGCAAAACCTTAACATTTGACCGAACTTGACGTGCTTTTTTCGGTCTTGGCTCTGCTGGACGCTTCCATTGGGATGATTGGCTTTGGTTTCAAAAGTAAGAAAGCTAATGATGCAAAGATAAATCCTGCAATTCAAAAACTTTATAAATTCAAAAATTTTTAGATTAAAGAAAGCATGAATTTTTACACCTCTGACACTGTTATTCTATAAGGTTGTGAGTGCAAAATTTTTTCCGCCATTTTCTTTGATATCTCTGACATTTATTTCGGCCATCAGCGATTTTTTTGCATTGCGATAGAATTTGTGACTGAATATCTATTGCGTGCTTAATACAAATGTTTTGTACAATCATACACACACATACATACATATGTGTAATACATATTTTGTTTGTGTTAGAAATCTAAGTTTTTCTATCTTCGAATAGATAAAAACATAAATAAATAAGCTCAACTATCGCAATTGTTCTATTTGCTTTGATTGTTTGAAGATTTTATTTTTTTGCATTTCCATTGCACAAAGTTTTTGTAACTTTGTTCGCACATTGTGATCAATTTGCTTTTATTTTTTGTCAATACTATTAAAAAAAAAAGTTTTTTTCTGAAACATGCATTTAGTTTTTTATGTATTTCAAATTGTGTACCATTTTTTAATGTATGTCATGTCTAAAAAAAAGCGAATTTAGTTTTTTATTGTCTGCGAATTATGTTCAGCAAATTATAAAGAACATCTCTTTTTTTTCAAATAATCCGTTAAGGCCAGATTTGCTATAAATAAATTGTTAGGAATTAATAATTGTTTTTTTATTCATTTAGTTATTTAAAAGCTTTATTTTCTATCTGTATTTTGGAAACAAAAATATTAGATGTTAAATTTTATTTCTACAAATACAAGCACGTTAGCAGTAATAAATAAATTTAATTGAACAATAAAATATATCGAGATTTGTTTATTGGAACACATAACAAACTGGTGTAGTTAAAAAATTTTGTAATTCTAATAGAAGCACAAAATTTGGTTTTATCTAATTCGCAAATAACCCAAAAGCCGCCATGGGGCTTAAAAATGTAGTATCTTTTTCGTTCACATATACACATTTTTCTTTTTTCAGACATCTTTTTTCAATAACAATACAAATTAATACCACTCAAATGACGCTCGTTTTCAGCCGAGACCGAGCAGTTTCCAGAATATTGGAAATTAATGGGCCAAAGTGACCGCTAGCACCCGATTTCTTTGCGATCGTTTGAAGGATCGAGTACACGCAAACAAGTCCAAGACAAACCAACAACATTGTTGCAGAGTGTCTGGCGCCATCGCCAAAATATTCTTAAATTGCTTATCATCGTAAAAATGAAACCAACCCGCATTTAAGCGACGTTTCTGCACTTTATATCAAAAAGTTCCATTTTACAAGTTTTTTAATTCGGAAAATAAATGAATATACAAAAGAAAGAGATATTAGATTTTTAATCCCACCCACCTCCACAGTAGCCAACATGTCTTAAACTCGTAGAAGTACATGCAACTCGATGTTGATTTTCTTCTGTTTTAAATCAGCATTAAAACGAAAACCGACAATTTGCCCTGAGTATACATGTAAGATTCTGATCAAGCGACCCAATAATAATTAATTGCAATCTCTTCATTTACAGTAAGATTTTGTATTTCATTTTAGGTTTAATTTACATAGTACTCGAAACGAGTTCAAGATTTTTCCTCTTCTGCCTCTAATTAAAATTTTTATAATTATTAGTTTTATGTAATATTTACATGGTTAGCAAAAAACGCGCAAGAACATATTTGATTTAGGTTTTCCCTTTTAACAAAAAACGACGTAATAAATCAATACATAGCTAAGTACACCTAATAGTAGCCATTTTTAAAAAAGTAAGCAGCATTATAGCTTACGAGTACTTTTAAGTCGGCATCCGAGTAGATGAATTCAATAAACTGAAAACTGTTTATTATTCATTTTATTGTTTCTAATTTCATTGCTCTTCCATATTAAAGCTCTCCCTCTCTCTCTTCGGCAAAAAATTACTGAGCATCTCGCAATACCCTCAAGGGTAATTGCGCTTATACATTTACATATTGAGTGTTCTCTTTTGGGGGGACCACTGCTTTAGAGCGTATCTATGACATCCAAAATTATCACAAGATTTTAATTAAATCGAAAACACAGCTATGTTATTTTTTTTTTTTTTTTTTTTTTTTTGAATCATAATGTTAGGAACACAACTACGACGAGTTTCGCCCATCGCGACGAATTCGCCGGCAAATACGAGTATTCGTTGTATAAATTCGTCGTGTGATGCACAATATCAACGAACTTTTGTGTAGACAACATTGTTTGCATTCCGTGCAAAGAGGTGGCCATAAAGCAAATCTATATAAATCCCATCCGAAAGATATATTATATTTTGAGAAGATCTTCATAAATTGTTTACTACACGGATTAGTATTAATATAAAAATTATTATATCATGATAAATACTTTCTTTTTTAATAAGCAACCTGGTTACCTGCTACTGTTTTGTTGAAGTATGAAGAATTTCGACCAAAATTGTTGCATTTTTGGCGACGAATATTCGCGACCAAAAATTCGTTCTTTGTCGCAGTTGTGTTCCTAGAATAGGGTTATTTATGGATTAACATAACTTTTTTAGGACTACCAACACTTAACTGCCCAAATGATGATAGATTAAAGTCTTGCGTTAGTTATGGGACTACCTTCATTACTAAAACCTAGTAATTTATATATCACAACGATTTTTCCCAATTTGAAGTAAAATTGTGGACCTTATATTTTCAACAATTGTCAGTTTATCCCGAGAAATCTAAATTCTGAATATCCTGGGCTTAGAAGACAATATTCGTGAATGTGATCTTAACTTGAATGTTAAAAGTGTTTATGTTTAGGCTTGGACGCAAAACCAAGGAAATCCAAAAAAAAATCCTCAAAATTCTTTGGAAGAAACAACACTTTTTTCACACACATACTTATGTACATGTGTATATTTCTTACAAGCACAGATACTTTTTATGTATGGACGTATGTACATATGTATGTAGGTTTACTGGTTCCTTTATTTGTGATTGTTGCAAAAAGAATGCTAAAAATATTCGACATCAACACTTCTGTCTCAAGCCGCAAACAAAGTTTGTCGAAAGAAGAAAACATTTTTAAATGTAGACATAAAAGTTCGAAACAAAAAATATCATAACATGAGTATGTGAAAGCAATGCAAAAACATTGACTCTGTAAAGTGTGTCATATTCGCTTTGACGTAAAAATTCCTTTCTTTAATCTAGATAACTTTTCGAAAACAAAAATCAAGAGAAAAAGGAATTCCTGAAATTTAAGCACACACAATATTGGATTGACCACAAATTTTTGAAAAGATTTCATGTCAAATTGAAATCAAATAAGCAGAACTGGAATTTTATGATTATTTTTAAATAAATCACAAAGAACTTTACTATTTTTCCATCTCTCTTTTTTTTTTTCTTAAGGTTCCACCTCACCATATTAAAACGTATCAAATTGAGAAATACGAAGAAAACAATTTAGAGTCAGTTATGAGTGCCGTTCATTTCATGGTGACCACTCAGCACTTCATCAGGGGGCAAATGCGAGTAAGTCACTGATCCTAATAATATACATATGAAAGTAAAATACAGATCATATGATTAAAAATAAATACATTCTGTATGTATATTAATGTAAATAGTTGAATATTTCTAATATTATATGATGGTATTTGTCTGACAAGAATAATTTAATTTTCAATGATCAAAGAAGACAAGAAAATATAATTGAATACACTAAGCTGGGGGACAACTAGCTGTTTAGCAGTCGCTACACTGCTGATCAGCACCGACTAAGATTCGTACTCGGTATCACGTAAACATAAAGTATTTTTAATACGGCCGCTTCAACAACTCAGCCACCGAGCTCTTAGTGTACTCGTAATCAATTATTTTTTCTTGTCTTCTTTGATCAAGAGTTATCGATCATGACAATTATTGTTATAATTAAAAATAAAAAAAATAATTCTAGGCGAAAGCCAGGTTTGCGCTTTACCATCATATAATATTATAAATATATTATTTTACTTTTTTTTCATATGTATGTCATATTATTTACAGCTTAAATGCACAGCAAGTATCTTTGACATTTTTAAAGAGGAAATTGAGAGCATAATAGAGGAAGACCGACCGCGGATAATGGCTTCCGGACAGTCGTATCCTCCCGATCATGTTTATGGCACGCATGGCGCGAGCGATGGCTATGAGCAAAATGAATCTTATTTAACATATTTTTCAGGTAAAAACTACATTCTACAAATTTATTTATTTTACTGGCATTGTCATATCTTAAGCAAAATAATATATCGCACATATAAAGACACTGTGTACTGAATCAAAAATTTCATTTTGTTTTATCTTTTTACTAAAAAAAAAATAAAGCTCCCAAATCGTCCGCTTCTACAGCTCCCGAATTTTTTGCTGATAAAATGGTGCACATCATTAGGAAAATTCTTTTAAAAGCATTACATTTGACGAAGCAAATCTCAAACTTTTGTTATTTTACTGGGACACATTTATCTCATTTGAAAAATTCCAATAAAATAAAGGCAACTTCTTGGCATACACTGGAGCTCATGCCATCGAGTTTCATGTCTACTGCACTGGTTATATTATTAGTAGTTATTCTTTTGCTAAAACATCACCAGGAAACACCAAGCAGAAGTCCGAGATACAAACTGACGCGAAATAAGCAAATGACATTGAATTGTTTTAATAAGTTTCGGCAAGTGATGAGAAAAAAAACTGAGAGTTTTTTAACAATAAATTTACGGTATAAAAGACAGAATAAAAACACAAATGAGCAAGAAAACACAAACGAAAATTATTATCAAGATGCCATTGATGTACACTCCCATGGACAGCGACAGAAATACCTACATGAGAAACAGTTTTCAGTAGCAAATCAAAATGTCGTCAACGATAAAGCCTTTCCTAATGACACCGATGTTAACAGAGAAAACAAAAATTCAAAAATCAAATCTATTGCTACTACAATAGTAGCCATTGATTGCCAACAAAAGTTGCCCCCAGCAATCGTCTTTGTAACATTACCACCTTCTTCTTATGCCGCAGTTCATCAGCCACCATCGTCCTCCCATTCCATTTCTTTATTTCGTTCTTCGACAGCGACATCGACAGCATCACCATTATCACGCTCAAAATCTTCATTATCTTCGTCAGGCACTCTGGGTCAAAGAAAAACGCATGTACATGATAGTTTTCCATTTTGTGCAGCAGATGCGCCTAAAAGCAATAACGCCAATTCTATGTCAAGGAATCAAACATTATTGATGACTTTTAGTGCCACTGCTGCTGCATACAGTTTTGTTGTTGCCGCTGCTTATAATGATTCTTCAAGTTCACATTGTAAGAACCCTAGTACTTATATGTCTACAGAAACAACAACAATACCAGTGGAGGCAGTGGAGGCGTCAGAGTTATTGCAGACATCTGTGAGCTTTTCGTTGGCAGCGATAGAAACAAACTCATCACCATTACCAATATTTTTCAGCAATAACTATTTAATGGCGTTTATAGGAGAACTATTATTGCGTCAGTGCTGATGCTAAAATGATGATGAATGTTTCATTTCTTCTCTTCTTTTCTTCATTTACGCGACTCTCATTGTCCGTCTTAAACAAACGTTGTGAGAATAAAATTATTTAAACATTATTTCGTTTTTGTTACTTTAGCAATGTATTGTATGTGCGCACATACATACATATATACGCACAGATGTATATACTCGTAAGCTCATTAGGGTGGGTCTCAAAACTTAAAAGTGTTTCGTTTCTCAATTTCGCTACTAAAAAATATCTGAGTGAAAAATATATTTAAAGGCTCTGTTGTCATGTTGCAATAACACCAAGAATTGTACATATTCTGTTGTTGACGCCAAGCCGCTGCCTGCCATCGCCTTTATGCCTTTGCTTCATTAGCATTTCATGTAATATTAACACGATTTCGTGTTCAAATTTAATATTTTTGTATTCCCATCCACTGTCAGAAAAGCATAAGAATTCATAAATATTTTTCTACGGTACGGTAAAAAAAAAATAGCGTTGGAAAACTTACGATACACAAAACTGCTGGAAATTTTGTTCGCTTGAGCAACCTTTTGTCAGCCGGCCACCCCAATTCATACATTTGCCATACACATGGTAATGTGGGAAATTGTTCGATTTAGTTTCCTTTCATTTCATTGTTGTAATAATCTTTAACGCCACAGCTACAAAAGAAGCTCCCTCTCTCTATCTCTCTCTCTCAATGTGTCAAGGAGCAAACTATGATGAGTTGATCGAACGAAGAGATAAGAGAAATCCAATCATGAAAAATATGTTGTATGTTTAGATTTTAAGTGTTAAATGTTAAAAATTTTTGTAAGAAAGCAAATCAAGAAAACTCATTTATAACACATAAGCATTATTTAAGACAAAATTAAAATTAAAAAATTTTATTTCATTAAAAAAAAAAAAAGGAAAACCAACGTGACTTAGTTTCAAAATCTTAGTTTGAGTGCTGCAAATCGAACACAAGAAATTTTTAGAATTCTCTTTTCAAACTAATGGTGTTTTTTTTTCTGATAAAAATGTTACACCTATGCTACATATAGTGGTTCATCACGTTCTTTTCTAAAAAATTTGATTCACTATTAAAGGGTATCATGTTCTTTTCAAAACATGTTGCACTTAGAGTGGAGATACTGCCCTTTTTTACATCTTTGTTTCATACGTGTTTATGCAAATATAAAATTCTTTTGTTATTGCAGATGAGTAAACGGTGCTGCTGATGATAGCTTTTATAAGATAAAAATAGTGATTAAAACGTTGGTATGTTATAAGTAGTCATGATATATTTGAAAGGCTAAGTGTACATTATTATTAAATGGCACTTTGTTAGCATTTCTTGTTCTTTTTTGCTAATAACACATGTAATCGGAAAAAAATGATAAACATTTAAAGGGCAGCATTTTTTTTATCAGAAAAGAAAACACCATAAGTAATGATCCATAGCGAATTTATTTTACTAGGTGAAACTGTAAAAACAGATGTTCTGCTTTTTTCTATCACTTCAAGTCTCAAGAGTTATTTCCGGTTTGCTCACATGTATGCATACTAGTATTAGAATTTTCTGACAAGTGAATCCCTGAGGCAACAATAAAATATCATATTATTTTTGCATTGTTGTACATACTCGTATAGTAATCCCTCCCAGTTTCGGCTGGTAAAATGAATTCGCCTTGACTTGTTTCTTCTTCACATTTATTTAGTCAAGAACATAAAAAAAAATTCCTGCTTCGACACACACTGTCCTTAAAACCATTCATTCAATAGACAGACCCTCCAACGGAATTATGGATATACTTATATATGCTATAGCAAAGTGAATGATCTACTCGTAAATAGGAACTTTGAAACGAAAACTCAAACAAACTATTACTATTCGTACACACATATGTATATGTACACATGCATGAATTTTAACAAGTAATTGTGCCGCTAAAATAATAATAATGAAGAACCCGGTGGCGAACGTCATGATAATGATAATTCATCCTAAAGAGCACTGACTATGTGAACTCATCAATGTAAATTTTTGTGGTACTCCTTGCCGACGCAGAAATTCGCATCGGACAAAATCACTTTGACTCCTCCATAATTTTTTATTTTGTATGGACATAATAGAGAGAGCAAGAGTAATTATTTACTATCGCTTCAGAAATGAGTTCGTATGCAACGAGTTGACACATCCTGACTCATAACTCTGTGAGAAACCCGAAGCAAACAAATATTTAATAATGCGTTCAGTCAATGAAAGAGTTGTAGCAGACCAACTCCACCAGACTTCAGCTTTGTGTCGGCTCATACCAGACAATTTTTATCACTTTCATCTTTCTTATTTATCGCAATTCTTCAATAGTATTATCTGCAAATCACTGCTTAGCTGTGCCGTTGTCGCTTATCTACATTCATTGAAGAAATATTTGTTATTGACATTTTCAGAGAAACCACGTATTGATACTTAGTTTCTAAGGACGAATCATGGGTGAAAATATCAATATGTAGAAGTAGCTGAAAAAACGCCACCGGGAGTATCTATATACATACACATACGAGTATGTAACCATACTTCTTTGCGTACATTATAGTACTTTCACTGTAAATGTGATCCGCTTTTGAAAACACAACAAGTAAATTTTTAGTTCAGCTAATCCATTTCGAAATTATATAATTTTTCAAATAGTTACCAGACTTAAAAAATTAAATAAGCAAAAATGTTTGCGGTATTGACCTTGAATACAGAAATAATTTACACAGAGACATTATTATTTCGAAGAATACTTTTAACTTTCAACAACTTTCGGAAAAACTACGAAAATACGAAAGAGGCGAGGTACCTGATTACATCGTATTACATGATCGTAGTAGTTTTACAACAATAAATACAACACCTAAAAATATCGCACGTACATATTTTGGTGATGCCACGTAACGGAGTAATATCCAAGAACTATACCAGGGCTGACACTTTGGTCTGTTTGGGCCAAAATTGCTAGATTTTTGTGGCATGTAAAAAATTTGATAGTTTGTTGGTGGGTAGGTACAACAGTTTTCACGTTTTTGTTAGAAAAGTGCTGTTCTGAAAATTAATATAATATAATAGTACAAACAGTTGAGTTTTATTCACTATATTAGCTTCTACTAATATTGATACCAATAAAAAAAAACTATAAACTGTTTGTTTTTTATGTTTCCCAGCTGTTTACATGTTGACATTTTATTCGAGCTACCCCAATAATCAGTAGACTTTGTAAACTTTTCAAAGATATTCTCCAACATCCAACCTTATATCCGAACAATCTAAATAAACTATTGAGAATTCAAAAAGGAATATGTTTTAATAATACCTGTCTAAACACAAAGTCTACTTACTATTAATTAGGGTAGCTCCAATGAAATGTGGATATATAGACAACTGGGAAACATAAAAAACAAGCTGTTTATAATTTTTTTATTTTTTATTTCATAGTATCATAATTTGTGAACTTAAACAGGTATCAAAACATTCTAAAAGACTTTGGAGAGCAACAAACATACAAAAACCAAGCAATAGTAACGATATCGAGTAAGAAAGATTGATAGATAGAAGGTTTAAAATTGAAATTAGAGCACAATTTGGAGAAAAAAAACATTTCCTTACAAATTAATGTATGTTTGTATGTGTATGGAAAATAATTCAAAAACGTTTTGTTATGGGCCGATTGGAAAAATGTTTGGCAAAATATGCTTCAATAATTTTAGATACTTTTTGAAACCCATGGGAAGCTCCCGCGAGAAGCGCGAAATTCACATTCATCAATCTTGATATATATGTATGTAGATATGTTTGTTGCGGGCAACGAAAGTCACTTATATAAGTAAATTCAAATATTTACTTGAAATTGTTTATTCATTAACTGCGTGTTTCAACACAACATTACCAAATTTGGGTCCAAATGGACTGGCTGGCAGCCTGTAAAACCTAACCTAACCAAACCTAACTGCGTGTTTGTTGCAAGGAACAAAAAGTTTTGGTAGAATTGAAGAGAGGTTTGGATGAGTTTTTTGTTTGCTTGTAGCAGCCCTGATCTTCAGACCCTTTTGCGTGAAAAGACAAAAATATTTAAATGTTTCTTGATATTAAATTAGCATGATGTCATATCATAACATATTTTATTTAACATAATATTTATGTATGTATTAATGTTAAATAGTCGAACTTTTAGTTTAATATTTCTAATATTAGTATCATTCATAATATTTATGGAAATGTTAATATATTTTAATGACTCATCCGACAAACAACCCCTTATTGAGGAGTGAGTAAAACCTACAAGTCCTGAAGAACATAAGCTGCTGCAAAATTCTATAAATGTCCTCTTAATCTTTACTGCAACTACAACTTCTTCTGCTGCATTCACGTTTGGTTTCATGTTTTTTGTAATTTTTTCCCCAAGGTATCTATTGCAAGGGTTTCAATTCCTTAAGATGCTTTCTGGTAACTAGCGCATTTGCCATTATGGCTCTATTTGCTTCACGTGTCAGCATGAGAAATCTCTTTTCCAAACTTTCCATTAATTTTGTTAAAATACAAATGAAATGCCTCAAATTATTATCTTTGCAGTCGATCTAATCTGGTTCTCGCAGACAGTAAGGTAGACAAAAGTTTTTCGTATAATCCAAAGCGTTGAGAAAAAGCAGGGGACGAATATGTGGAAATTCTTATTGATATCACCTGATTAGTGTAAAATCAATTTGCTCTGGATAAAACAATTGCAATCCATTGCTGAATTGCAGTTTTGCAAAATGATAAACATTTTAATGGTCGTAGTTTCTAGCAATTTTAGCTTTTGTATGAAATAGCTTATTTGGAATTTACTATAATAAATAAATGCATTTTGTAAAAATGTATTTTTGAGCCAAATGTATTTGAAATACAAAATACTTTTAATTTATGTATTTGAAATACAAAATACTAAATACTTTCAGGTCGTGTACTTGAAATTTGTATTTCAAATACAAGTATTTCAAATACTGCCCAGCCCTGCATATACAAGTATTAATGAAAGCAGAGATTTTATCAAATCTGGTTTTAATTCAAACTTTCAATCAGACGCGACAACGTTTGCGCCCTTTATGCCTTCCTAGGCTACATTAAAATATATTTTTATTGCTTGCACTTTACCTGCCAATGTCATTGAGACTTATTCATAACAAACATATTCTCGAAAATGTTTAAAAAATAATAATAACTTGAATGCAGCTCTGAAACCGGTTAGTCCCTTTTTTTAAGAAATGTCTTTTCGCAGAAACCTGTGAGGAAAAAAAAGTTTAATCTTCGTAAAATGTAACTAAGCGAAATGCAGCTCATAACATTTGTTTTGTAAGTGGTATCGAACGTTTTCTGTAGTTCTGTAGTTGAGCATTGAATCGTAATTTAAAGTGGTGCAACTTTGGTAACAAAATTATCCCATTGGAAATTATAATATCTGGGAGATATTCACAGGAAATTGCAACTCGAACTTTTTTGTCACTGTAATTAAGTACATGTAACTTGTATATAAGAAAAGAAATATTTTCACCACTGTTTTTCTTTTGTGATTATTTAAAAAATGGCAAAGAAAGTCATTTAGGATTTAGCAAAAGTGTTGTGCCAATTGTCTTCCTTTAGTTTATGTATAAAAAAACCAAAAACCAAAAAAAAAATAATAATAATATTATAAAATAAGTAATGGAAAATTTTATTGATTTTGTTGATGGATCGATTGAATTAACTTTTTTTTTTATCAAAATTTTTGAGAACAAAAGAAAAATTAATTAAAAAATGTATGTAAGTGTGTCATGGCTAAAAATAGAAATTACTCTTAATTTAGTGAAAAGTTATTTTCAAAATAGTATTATTGAGCGTTAAATGAAATTGTGCTAATAAGCGCCATCAAATGGTAAATATGGACAATTATACAACAACTAAATTAAAAAAAAAAAATCCAACGATCCCATATTATAAACTATTTATTTTTACGCAAAAGCGACGCCATTTTTAATGAAACTATTAAAGATTTAAATTAATTTATGTACATTTATGTTATTAAAACAAAAGCAAACAAACATTAATGTTTAATAAAAAGAAAATTTATAGTTAATTAGTTGTCGTATATACATTTATGAGTTTCATAATGATTGATTGGTTGTTTGATTGATTAAATAATTGTAAATAAAACTAGACATAAACAAATAAATAAATATATGAATAAATAATAAGTTGAAATAAATTTTATGTAAATGCCAAATAAAGTAGAGTAAAATAAATATTCTATGCAGTTAAAAAAAAATATATACAATTTAAATATACACACACAACACATACGAATACATCCATAAAACAAACAAATACAATAACAAAGAATAAATTGTATTAAGTACGAGTATATCTGTGTATGAAATTGAAATCTTATACCTACATACACATACATAAGTATTTACTTAATGTAATATTAAAGTTCTGTTAAATATAAAATATTAATTAACGACGTAAAATAATTAAACTGTAAAAAATAAACAAACAAAAATTAATTTAAATATAATCATATCTTAAACAAAAGTCAACCAGAAGTAAAAATTAATTTGGAAAATAAACTTAAAAATAATTTTGCAATTAAATATAAATAAAGAAAACAAACAAACTTAACATGAATAAAGGCGCAAGAAAAAGTTTTATCTCTCAAAGTCTTTTAGTTGATCTTATGGTCGGTAAGGAATGCGTCTATTCTCTTCCTAAAGAGCGGTTAAATTTAATTTTCATTTCAATAAAACACAACTTATTCTCATTTGTTTTCATTATAATTACACAGGTACGCTTCAATGTACGGAATAAAATATCCAAATGAACCAAATGGCCTCCGCGACCACGGCGACACACCTCCATCCGATGGTTCAAAATTTCATTGACGCTGAGGCATATTTGAGGTCCGATGCCGGTAATGTGCAGAATTATCTGATCCTTTAACTCTTGAATTGTTGCTAGCTCATAACTCCAAGAAAAGAAGTCCAACAATGTCAAGATAACACTGCTATTGAATTTGTCTCATAAAAGCTGTGTGAGGCAAGTGGCACTGTCCTGTTGAAACCACATATTGTTCACATCCAATCTTCCAATTTAGGCCATAAAAATTTCTTTATCATTTCACGGTAGCGAACACCATCCAAAAAAAGAAAATACTGATGATGCCGCCAGCACCAAACAGTCACTCTGCACCCAGCATTGGTTTTTCAACAATCACTCTTGGATAATCATTCGCACAAATGCGACAATTGTGATTATTGACAAATCCATTGAGGTGAAAATGTGCCTCATCACTGAAGACGATTTGCTTCGAAACGTGGTCATCCACTTGCCACCATTCTGACCATTAATAACGTTTGGCATGGTCAAGAGACTTTGGTTCTTGGGCACCTTACAAGCTTCTAAATGCAAGTCTTTATGCATAATGTTCATCAATGACGAGCGTGAGAGGTGCAACCATTGGGTACGACGACGAGTTGAGATGGACGGTTTTTCAACCACATTATCGCGAACAGCAACAGAACGAGGTGGTTTTACATCTCCTGCAGACCCGGATTGCCCACATGTTTGCACTATTTTTCCGATTGTATGCATATTTGGACGACTAAATTGGCCGAAAAAATCACGAAGTGCACGATATGCATTTTGATTACGGTTTTATTTGACACTAAAATTTGTAGTCGGAAAATCCTTCTTTAATAAGTACTTAGAAGCGGTTCCAAGGCAGCTTTATATAACAAGAAAAAACATAAAAAATTTACAAATTTAATTTTTTTTACTAGTTTATTTTTATATTTTGCTTTTGACGACATCTGAGTTGTCTCATTGCAAATAATACTTTTACAGTAAATGAGTTCAGCATATTGTAAAATATACTCTGCAAAGTCTTTTACTCAAAAAAGTTCCCGAACGGAAAAAGTAGTAAAAACTCTCACATATTAGTATATGGTTTAACTAGATTTAACTAGCTAGAAGTATTGCCACAACCCGACTCATAGAGAAAAAAACAGTTTGAAATATGGTCACAGCAACATTAGTAATAATGTATTATTGTTAAAAACGGGCAATTATCGATTTAACTGCAGTTTATTCCCTCATAATTATGTTATTGTTTATTGTCACTGTCTGTCAATTTCGAAATATGGTCGTACGCAATATACGCAACTATAGTTTTTATCACACCCAATACCAATATATTTATGTTTATCATACGAGTATGAGTCGAAAGATTTATTGTTGCCGACATAACAAAAAATTTTAAGCTTAGAATTATTTAAAAATCTACTATTGAGTTTTCAAAAGGTAAGTAATTCTGAATAATAAGAAGTAAACATATGTATGTTGTATAAAACAATACCATGACGTAGTCAACCATATTCAACGCCACTCAGATTATGTTTGCACTCAACCATACCATTGGCACGGCCGTTATAAATTCCTATGTTCAACCACACTGTTGCTATGAATAGGCATACCACATTAATATGGTTGTGTGTAAATACTTTTGTTTTATTGCAGATAATATATTTTACAACTACAAATTGGTGCTTTAATTTCTTTGAGATGCAAATCGTCTACTTTATTTTGCGAACTATTTTGAACTATTTTCTGTTCCTTCGGCCTATTATATTTCTTCTATTTTAGTTTACAATTGTGTGTATGTACGCAAATACATTAAATAATTAGCGATAAATAAATAAATCGTATTGTTAGTTCGCCAATGTGGGTTTTTCATTTATGACAAAAATATGATTCTATAAACATATGTATTTATGACAACAATATGGTTTCTTTTTTAGACAAAAGTACGTTTGGTTAGTACAATAGTACGGCTGGGTATGACATTAATATTGTAAATTTAACTTATACTATGGTTACTTACTAGGAAAACAGTCTGAAACCAGAACATACCACAGTTGCTTAGAGCTATTTTTACAATAATATGGTAAGTCATAGCAATGGCGTTTCGAATATAACAATATAATGTTATCACCATCAACCATATAATTCAAAATTAGTATCCCGCTCTTAGAATATTATATCGTCAAATCTGACAGTTGTGCCTCCATAACTTGTAAAAACTACACACAGTTATTTTGTTGTCATATTTTATTTAACATTAACATATGCAGCAATTTTGACAGTAGTAGCATACTGAATGATGATTTCAAGTCTTTTTTTTTTTTTTTTTTTTTTTTGCTGCAAAATTTGAGACGAAAATTCAATTCAAACAAATTTCTTTCCTCATTTAATTACATATGCAACTAAGGAATTTGATGAAGATGTGCTTCACACAAAAAATCTATTTTTAAACGTAAATGTTATTGTTTTACCGATTTTGTACTAAAAATGATCAAATGAAATACATACGAGTATGTGCAAATATTTTCTTTAAACCACGATGGCTTCTCAGTGAGTAAATACATAAAACTGACCACGCAAACTTTCGGTGGGTAAGGGAAAAGTGTGACTGCAAATTCTTACATACAAATATTATTTTCGTTGTTAAAAAGAAGTACGAGAACGATTGCCGGAAAAAATAATTGAGAAACCAAATCAAGCAGCAACCGCATACAAACTTAATGGGGTATGTTATATACTCTAATTTAGAGACGCAGGCTCTAACGAGTGGAAAACATACTTGTTTTTTTATCTTGGACCAGTACTCAGGGAATGACCGCTACATATGCAGTACATTGTACTGGAACTAGAAAAATAGATTATGGCGAGGAGGAAAGAGGAGGTAGTGTTGGTGAAGGTTTGACTTTAACAATAGCAACGCAAAAGACTAAAACAAACCCTTATTACAGGATTTAAAATGTTGCAACTAAATTAGTGCAAACAAAATGCTGTGGCCAATAACACCGCAAGTCCATTTAATACGGATGTAATTGGATCATTAAAAAAAGGCACCGCTTACAGATCTCTGGTACGCACGTACATAAGAATAATTTAGTTGATTTTACAGACTTGATATAACAATTGCTACCGCTTGTATCTGTTTGCAAAAGCTTATTCGTTCGAGGTGCATAATTTAGGAATACGGCGGTTTATATAGTTTGTGCTCAATGTTATTTAAATTATTTATTTATTTATTCATTCATAATATGTAATACTAAGCCCATAGGGCCAATAATTCTATTAAATTAGATAGATTAACTCCTGATCAGGGGGCTAATTCTGTCATTCGCTTACGAGCGAGTTTTTACTCGAATGTGCGAGTTTTTACACTTTTGGGATTATCTCATTCGATATCGAGTAAAAGGTTTCGAAATTTCTAATGATGGCATTCGATAGCGAGTAACGATTCGAATGCAACCGTGCAACATTTTACTCGCAAAAGTATTATCGAAAACCAGCCAAACAGAAAAACACAAAAGAAATGTAAATTAAAAATTTGTTTTGAACAGCAATAGTAGTTAAATTAAATTGAGAATTTTTGGTTCTTAAGGATTTTTTCAATTCATATGATGATGTATATGACGTATATATACAAGTATATGTATATAAAGATGAGTATTGCTAAGAACACAAAAACTTATGTATGTATATTTGAAGTCACATGTTATTATATTCAAGAATTTATTTTTGTTTTTTTTTTTTAGAAATTCATATATACATACATATGCTTATACATAGTTAAATAGTTGTTTTTTACATACATACATATTTATTGAAGTGTTATTTCTATTTACTTACTTTTTAATGTCCAAACACGCATACATGACAGATTTAAATGAATTGTTATTGTGAACGTATGTGTGTTTATTTAGTTTTTAATGTACAACATGTATACAAAGTATGCAAATAATTACATACAATTTTCGGCAGTGCTATAAAACACATTTTGTCAGTATTTTGCAACACTGAAGTGATAACTCGACTCGTTACGTAACGAGTCACATCATTAGAAATTTACACGATATCGAAATTATTTTCTACTCGATAGTAATTTCGATCACGAATGACACAGAATTAGCCCCCAGGTATATATTATAGAGAAAAATTGAATAAATTAGTTTGTACAGATTTTTTCGAATTGTTAACTGAAGCATTACAAATGAAAGACGGCATTATTGGTTTAAAGCCCACCTCATGGAAAAGCTTTAAACAGCTTTTGTATATTGAAGTGGAAAAAAATGTTGGTTCTGATTTCAGAGAAGCTTTCGCTCTTGCAGCGAATATGAGTTGCTTCATTTGGTGAAGGAAACCAACTTTTTTGAGAAACTTTGAATCCACAATGTTTACAAGCGAAACTTTTGTTAAGCTTCTTTTGTCAATAAACATTACGCAAGCAATATTTTATAACATACAAATGAAGGCAAATTAAAAAAGCTTAAAGTGTTTGAAAATAGAAACGACTAAAACCTCTTGTTTTTGTTTTTGAAAATGTTTCAAGATACAGATATGTTTTTATTTGATTAACAATAGTAAAGTTACAGCTTAATAGAGTGAGAATTTCATGCAGTTCATAGTGTTATTCAAATAAATAGAAAGAAATAAGAATTAATAAATCTATAAAATAAAAATATAAATAAAACAGTTAATTGGACTTTCTACTTTTTAAACATTTTTTACAAGCTTAACAAACAAATCTCGTAATTAGAGAAAAGATCATCAATACGGGGACGACTGGCTGGCTCTGCGAGAGAAATTTGTGTACAAATGCGAGTATAAGTCATGTAAAAGGGTTTAGAGTTTTCATATTAAATAGGTAAAAAATTAATAATATTTATTAACTAAATTTCATAAGACAGCGGTCGGATTTAAAATGTTTAATCAATAAGACTCGGGTTCTAGAAAGTCCTTTGGGCGAAAGATAGGGCATTCAGTTTATAAATTCATAGTTATGTATGTATGTATGTATAAGATAATATTAAATTCCAAGCATGCAAAAGAAGAAAACTTAATATGTGAAAAAGTTTTATAAAATTATTCATAAATAATAATACAGTAAAAAGTTTAAAGTTCAACTTCAAACTATAGTTGAGTTCTACCACTGGTTCGAAGGCCTACGTTCAGCACCTGGTGCGGCAGACCCAGAAAATCTTGGGGACGAAGCTGTCGATGATGCAGTCGGAATAGAAGATGCCGCTGCGTCTTTAGCTTGCAAGGTGTGGATGGCAGTTAGCATTTTCTTACGGGCCCCAAATGCTGTGACACCCAGTTCAACAAGATTCTCTTCGGTGAGAGTAGTGAACATTTCCAAGTCGATTTCATTTAGAACGAACATTTCTTTTAAAGAGTTTATGAACAAAGATTTGCATTTTTAAACACACTCAAACTTACTTATGTAATGCTCTAATCCAATACTAGTCATCAGAGTATGAAGATCTTTGCACTGGGTTAACTGTAAGCGACGATTGCTGGGTGTCGAGTCAATAATACCAGTTGTAGCACCCAAAGCATAGGGCGAAGCAATAAATCCTACTCCTCCCAAGCTACGTTGCCAAGGTGTCAAATCATCAACTGTCTCGATTGGAGCTGGCGAAGTGTTGCTCAAGCCCATACCCATCCAATTTGTAGTAGGAGTACGTAGTTCGCCAGCAATTGGAGGGCGCTCCATTGCCTTAAAGCCCATGGCGCGCTTAATGTCAAAATCAAAAGTACGATTCTGCTGATATAAATAACAAACTAAATCGTTTTGTATAAAAATTATAAAATACCTTTAGGCTGTAGTGTAGGTTACGGTAACTTTCAGCGCTTCCGGGTAGTAATGCGCCCGTTGTCCCAGAAGTATTTAAGCCCAGTAAAACTCCATCGCTGCATCTTCTACCGTAACGACCAGAACCAGCTTCACTGCTATAATTTGAATCCGGTGAATAGGGAGATGGTCTGTTATTCGGCAACATGGATGGCCCATTTGCACAAATACTGTTGCCGGCCGATAGAGCATGTCCGTATGGCGGATATGCCTGTTCCAGAGATGTTGTGCTGCTGCTGAAGCTCTGATAGCCACTCGTGTTGTTACTGTAACTGTTGCGTGGTGAGACGTTGTGGGATTGTGACGCAGACGGCGGTTGTTGTCGACTCAAGTGAAGTGATGGTTGCATTTGCTTTTGAGCATGCAGCGACGGTAATTGCTGTTGATGCTGCTGTTGCAATACTTGCATAAAGTTATTGTTTTGATTAAGCTGTGGTTGTTGCTGTTGTCGAGCGATTGTACTGTTGTGGATCTGCATATATTTTTGTGTTGGTGAGCAAACACCTGTTGGTGTACCGGGATATGCAGGACCATATTGCTGTCGGTTTATTTGATTTAAGTTCTGATTGCAATTGTTGTTGCTGCTGTTGTTGTTGTTGTTGTTGCTGCTGCGATTGACCGACAAATTATTATTGTTGCCATAAGCTGATATTTGTAAATGTTCCGCTGGCATTGTATTTGGAGTCTTAGAACTCTCTGTGTAGCCAGCCAATAAAGCTGTCACGGTGGCGCGATATACCAAATTAAAATCTTTGTCCTTTGGCATTAAATATGTCTCCGGTATTTCCGCTTTTATTATCGGTGTTGTCAAACGTAAAATCTCATGCCGGGCTTCGTAAATTTTATCTACGAAATTTTATTGTAAGTCCGAAACAAATTTATTGAGATTTCAAAAATTACCTATGAACTTTTCCACACCCTTTATAACAATGGCCAAAGTGCTCTGTCTTTGCTTTTGGCGTAATGTAATGTAGACGCCGTATTTAGTACTGAGGCTCATTATTTCGGAGGCGTCGTTTTGGTTGTCGGGAAAGTCAAAAATTAAAGCAATCGGTAGATTACCCTGCAACGAAAATAAATTGTCATTGCGATAGAAATGGCTTCTTAAATATCCGGAATAAATGTTTCATTTACGAGTAACTGTTGTCGTGCTTTGTATACACATTCTATAGTCCCAGATATAGTCACTTGAGATTTTTTCAAGGGTTTAACATTCATGTCGGACAGATCTGGAAATATTATCTATAAAAAACGACAAATATTATTGCAAGAAAATCTAAAAAGAATATACATATATGCCTTAGTATTTGTTCGTTCCATAATGCTAAGTAAATTTGTATTGTTTTTGCCTTTGACGATTTCGTGGTGTTGGGGAGATATTTCAAGTTGCATATTTACCATAATTTGATTCTGAAAAAGAGATTTTTAAGTAAATTGAAAACTTGAAAATGAAAATAGAACACAAAACAAACTGCTATGTTATCACAAGAAAAATTAATCAAGATTTGTGTAGCTTCTTTCACTTTCCCGGCTTCTTTTTCTGAACCCTTGACCAAAATTAAAGAAGAATGAAGTTTGGGACGAGAAGAAAATATGACCTACATTACAATTTCCAATAGATAATTAAAAACATTCGCCTTGAAGAGAAATTATTTATCGATCTTATATTACCTGTACATTATACTTCTGCTCCACAAACGTAACATATGGGGTTTCTTTATCTGGTTGAGGACGACCGGGTGCCATAACAGGCAACTCAAACGATATCAATAACGGCGTGGATAAACGAACCAGTGCTCGGGCCTTTTCTACACCCTCCAAAGAACCGCACAATGAAACTTGATTAGATTTTTCCGTTGGATTCGAACGATTAGAGTCCGGAAAATGTATATGTGTTGACGTATCTTCCATAATACTTTTAATATTATTTCCACCACGTCCTATTATATAGGAATGGTCGGTGTACGAGACATCCATTTTCATTATAACACGGGTACCCTATTTAAGTATAACAGTTATATGCGCTTGTGCAGATACAAACAAATTTTGCTTACTCTTGAGTCCAAATTAGCTAGAATACGTTCTTTAGCTTTTGTTACTTCATCTATTTTACCTACAATGCGAACATGAGGATCTGCTTACAAACGCAAAACAATAAATTAGTGTTTAAATGAAAAAGTAATCAAAGTGGTGTTATCGAAATACCCTTTTTGCTCTTCGCTCCGATTTTAAGTCTGCAAGGCCAGCTAATATACGTTTCGGTAGTTTTCATTATCTAGTTTAAAAGAAAATTTTAAAATGTTGTACTAATTTCTTAGCATTGTCGAAAATTTATAAGTTTGATTTCACGCCGCTTACGCTTTCAAAAAAATATTCTGCCCCATTTACTCCTTCAATGACACTTTCAGCTTAAAACGCACAGAAAATAAAGAGAGCAAAAACGAAACAAATAATAGAATTCTTTAAGTTTTATTCCATATATGTACATATCGCTCCTTTATTGCAACATAGTCATATCTCAAAAAAGCTTGATTTGAGAAAAACGCATTTAAAATTATTAGCTTCCATACAAGTCTTAGCAAATTTTTTCAGACAATATCTCTTAAAGGAAACAGTTTAAAAGCAATTCGAATAAATTTTTGGCACAATATAAATGATAGTACTGTTAATAATTCTGCATTGTTAACTCGAAAAGCTCATTTTTTGAGATATGACTATGTTGCAATAAAGGAGCGATATATAAAAAATTAAAATACCTTTTATCATTTGTTCCAATTTTTGTCGGTCAACTTTAAAACGTTCGGTGTGCAAGTCATCAGGATTAGATACCCCTAGTTTTAAGGCGATTGCTCTTATGTCACTCCAGTCACTTTCCACAGAGGAAATTTCACTCTGCGTTTCACTGGGCGCTCCACTCGAAGAAGCCAAAGCAGCGGCAACAGAGGCAGCAGCAACTAAGGCAGCCGAAGGATACGCAAGTTTATTAATGCATGTAATCATTTTTTGCTTAATGGTTTGTGAACAGGATTGGTGCTGAAGAGCTTTAAAGTGTATTTAGGCCTTTATGATGGAACAATGTTATATCCTCCTTTCGTTAGAAAATATTTTAAGAGCGAAAGAGCTTTAAAAATTAATGAAAAATATGTATTTATATTATATTTATGTATGATTTTTTAACAGATTTATACTGGTAGAAATGTAAATTTTTCTACATCAAGCATTGTCGAGGAAATTATAAAAAAAATTATGAATATGATAGCAGCAGCAATAAACAATTGTATAAAGGTATGTAGTAATATTTATGTAGATATGTTATTTGATCATGAAGGTACACACATGTGTGCATATATACTGTGCATATGTAATGCATGTAGATACACATGTATACGAAGGACGATGTCCTTAATTCAATACATTCAGTCCGGCTTTAATGCAAAACTATATTTTAATACAATCAAATGTTGATATGCATATGTAGGTACGTATGTATGCCTATATCAAATGTCTGCGCATACATATGTAAATAATTTTATTTAATGTTAACCCAGTTAAAAATCACTTTTAATTATAAGGTTTTTTTTTTAATTAATATACACATGGACATAAATACATGTAAGTAATTTCACAGTCTCATAAAGTTTTTGGTTAATTTTATTGTTTTAAAGATTACAAAAATGCGAAAAATAATGAACACCAATTTTAAAAGGAAACCGGCAGCTTTTTTTTTCACTTCATTTCAATATTAATTTGTCATAATTTTTTATAATTTATTTTAATTTGTATATATGTATATTATTTTTTGTGTGCTGTTTTGTAGTACGAGTCAAATTTAATATTATTTGTAAAATATGTTTTTAGAGGTAATCGAGTTTACTTGTTCAAAAAAATCCCAGGTTCAAGTTCAGCTCACAAAGTATAAACTAAATACTTCATGCTGTAGTCTTTGGCAATAAAACTGCAAAATGTAGTTTAATAAACATTTTAAACGTTAAACATCTCTCGCAGAGAATAAATTCAAGAATCTTAACGGTTTTCAAGTTCAATGACCACTGAGAGCGCGTTTTATATAAGTACATATATTCCTTAGTTTTTTTTTTTACATACATTTTGTTTTTATTTTTTACCTTTCAACATTTCGTAACATACTGTTAAGGTTTTATTTAAAACTACATACACATGCATATGTATGTACTGTTAAAAGAGCTTTTCTATAAGCTTTTGTTTGTGTACTGTAGCTAATCAACGGTCTGTTAAGTTGTCAACATTTTATTATATCGTTAGCTAAGAAAAGTTACAGAAATGCGCGCAAAAAAAAAAGACCACATATAAAAAGGATTTCCAATATTGGGGAAAACAAGGATCTGGAATTGTAAAGCTATGTATACACGGTTGTCAGATGTTACAATATTGCAAGATCTGGCAACATGCTGACAATCTAGTGACAATGAAAAATTGTCCTGCAGTAGTAAATGTGTGTTCAGACGATCGTAAAAAAATCTTACAATTTCATTGTCAGATAATTCATCTGACAACAAAAATTGTCTGTTCACACGGTTGTCAGTTTGTTAGATGAAAAAAATTGCCAGACATGTTGTAAGGCATTGCCACTTATGTATGTATATCAACAACGATCTGTTTGGCAGTGTTGCCCATCAAGCTTTTTTCTGACAATGATGCCCATTGTCAGGTGCATTAATTCTATACATGTGGCAATTAAAACTGAGCTTACAATACCAGCCAATTATCTGGCAATGCCGACGAAGAGTGTTCTCACGATTGTCAGATGCCTGACAACATTGTCGTCTGACAAAATGATTGACAATGGTGATAAGACTTCACCATTTTTAGAACTTTGTTTAAACAATAAAATTTTTCATTGGATCAGGGTTGAATTTTTTACAAAAACAAATAAATAAAATATTAAACCCAGACGTTGAACAAATTGGCTGTTTATTTCAGGTGTGATGGTGTGAAATCAATATGTTATAGTACGTTAGATTTTTTGACAGTCGAAGCAAATATCATTAGATTTCTGTCATGGAGCAATTATTAGGTGGCAGCATAAGACTTGTTGTACTACATACATAATATTTTGTTTGTGTAAAAATTCCGGACGCTGTCAAAAAAATGTTTACAAAACGGAAGAAAATGAAGAAAGAAACGTTTATAAAAAAAAACGAACAACGAAAATTAATATATTTTTTTTATAAATTGTTTTCGACACATTTTAAGCAATTAAAATATTTTTGAAAACTTTTTTATTGTGTTCTTGCCCTTTTTCAAACTGTTTAAAATATTTTTATTTTTTCACCCACAATTTTTGACACCCACAATTTTATGAAACAAAAAATTATCACCTGCGCTAGTGATGCCACCTGGTTAATTGCACCATGATTTCTGTCTCACAAAATGCAATCACTTTTCTAGTGATGAGACTGAAATAATCGAAAGAACATTAATAAAGATGGTAAAAAATTTAAATTTTTAGAAGAATGTATTTCCTATCGAAAGATATCTTCGAAAAATGATCAATGATTGTCGATCAGTGTAAAAAGCCTATAAGACTACAATTATTGCCAAGTTAGCATTGCTTATAGAAAGTTCACTTACATGGAAACGTCTTTATAGTGTCAAGTGCAAATAGAAAGAATCTCAAAATGACGTGGTGAATAGATAATTATTACCTATACACCGCCTAATTATGTATGTACCTACACTATTATACTAATTACGAGTATGTATGTACATTCCTACACTGTTATCAAGCGGACTTAAGAAAAAATAGAAAATAAAGCAAAGATAAAGTTTTACGAGTAATGTAAACTCCATTCAATTAAATAAGTCATTATACAGATATTGTTTGCATAAATATGTCACATATGTATAAAATAGCAGACATCTTCACATAAATATATATATATATATATATATTCATATACATTTACACAGAGTTTTGAATTATAGTTCAAGCGGCGTCATGGAAGTCAAACATCAGTGCAGTTAAGATAGATAAACGTACATATGTACATATGTTTGTGTGTACGTTTTGCACTGATCCAATAACAGGATAATGATGTTCTTTTTTTCAACAAAAAAAAAAAGCCAAAAATAAAAAAAAAAACTTAATTAATGACTATAAAAGCGAGCCAATAATGTCATCAAGATTGCAAATAACTTGTGTACGAGATATTCACACTTGAAATGAACATTGTTAAAATTACTAGCAGCAACTATTAAATCGGCATATGTAATGCCGAATAAATGCATATAATTTCTGGTGCTCTCTCGCTTATCCTTTTTTTTAGTTTTGTTTTGTTTTTTGTTTTTTTTATGACAATGATAAATGAAGGAAGTTTTAATTTGCATAATACATAATAACTAAGTTAGAGTTTTTATAGTTATGTATCTCAAAAAGCGTATATTGTCGTCATGTATTCTTAATTTATTGCATGCAGATTTGAAAATACATATGTAAATGTTTTAATATGTAGATATACATATGTATGTATGTGTATGTATGCATACAGAAGATTGAATATTAAATTTATTTATGACTTAATTTTAAAATAAATCTTTTAGTTTTAGCACCGGCACGTAAACAAATCAAATCTTTTTATTGCGTTTCCATTGAAAGGAGGAAAAGCCGAATGAGGGAAATCTTTAAATGAAATTGTGAACAAATTCAAACTAAGTGCAAAATTTTATTTACCACAATTGCACGACTACAAAGTTGACAAATGTACAAGAATTTTCTAATAAAATAATGTAATTCAATAAACTTGAATATTAACTTTACCTGGCGTTTCAACGATTTTGTTTTTATTACATTGTGATAGACCTTATTTCTTATTGTCATCGTGTCGAGCCACACACACACACACACACACACACAAAGGATCTACTGCCACTGTCGTTAAACCGCCTGCTCCTCCTTCTCAATAATTCTGTTTTCTTGCTCGTTAAGGTTTTTGTATTCAATACAGTTTTATATTTTTATTAACCCTTAACATCTTGTCTTGTTGATTTCTTTTGCTCCATTCAAGCATGTTTTAAACACTAGAGTGTGAATTCATTATCTGAGTAGAACGGGCGCAAAATAATGTATATATGTTTGTGTGTGTGTGTGTATTAGTGGTGTAAGGAATACTTGTATTCGCAAATATGCCAATACTACGTGATATTTCGCCTCATCTATGCGTTCGTAAAATGAAGACGAATGCCTTGCGTGCAATATTTCTATGTTTAATTGTTCAAATTAAGAAAATCGCGATTTTTAGAAACGAGTACAAAATGTTGGCGGAGCCCTAATAATGTTGCTTGTTATTCGTACTTTTTTAGATTTCAGTATATGGAAGGCCTTCGTTTAAAAAACAATTTTGCTCTACAAGATTTTTATAAAAATATTATCGTAAACAAATGCAATCTTCATTGACATCTAACACCATAAATACATAATACCATAAAACGCATGCAAGGATTATTGAGGTTTCGATCCGAAACAGCGATTACAGAAAGTCAAGAATTGTATATTATGTCAAAAGATTTTCGTTCTACACATGTTTGAAAAAGGTTTCAATTCTTGGTAAATATGTGTTCTTGCAAACTGTGTCAATGTACACTGCGCTTGATGTATATTTTACAGCCGATTCGTTCCGTTAGTTTTAGAGTTAGAAGGGCAATTTAAAGTTTTAACCCCGATAACCGCTGTTGTTTTTTCTTTAAAAGCATTGCAGTTTACCCGAGAATAAAATCCGCAAAGCATATCTTCGGTATTAAAACTGATATCTGTTACAAGACAACAGCGCCTTGATGACATTTGTAGTCGCAAAATGAAATCTGAAATTAATAACGTTGTAAGGGATACCTGTATTCGATTTAGGTTTTAAATCACAGCTAGAACTAGAACGTTTCAGCTATGAAACCAACATCCTGATTTCTCTTAGAAGCATATTGGTCACGTGCCAATGTATTTCTTAGGGACACATTTACTACCTGTTTGCCAGCTTAACTTTGGTTAAGCATTTAGGAGTTTTGGCACAATCAAATCCATGTATTTTTGCCATAAAGTTTTGATTGCCAAGGCAATTGCTGAACCCTCGAGCCCCAGAAAGCAGAACATACAAAGAAAGAAAAAGCTCGTGCTAACTTTAAATACTTTTTACTGTCTTTTAGTACGAGTGGGGCTGAAAAATTTAAGAACGAATAACACACAAGTAAGTAACTTAAAATAAACCGAAAATGGGATTGTTAAAGAAACCCAATCCTACAATGGCTTATAATAAGTATGAAATTATTGAATGAAATGCAAAATGATTGAGCCAAGTAAAACCCCAAAACAAAGACACAAATGTGAATGAATTGCTGAAAGATAGGAATAAAGGCTCTCTAAGAAAAGTAATCCTTACTTGATTTAATAAAATCCGCAGTTACCGTACTTTTGACATCTCTTGGGAATGATTTAAGTAGAATGGTGTAACGTGGTTTTGTCGTCGGCTGAGGTAGCAAAGCGACGTCCAGAGTCTACTTACGGATCCACGAACCTTAATTAATTAACAAGACAGGGTTTTCCTCTTTGAGGCTTACAATAATCCAATTTCTATTTATTCAGTATTTACAATAATAATAACAATGATAGGTTTAGTCTCAGGATGCTTGCGGTTCGGCTTTTATTTCGTTTGTACTTCGTGCGGGTTTAATCTGCGGTGATGATTGCTTGTGGCCTTGTTGGATGTATACCGTCGTATTGACACATCTCGGGTTCGGTACAATATCGGCTGCTGGTGAGAGTTCCTTTTGGGTCGGGTGTGTCTTCGTACGGACAGGCTTCGGATTCGGTATCGCAATCGTACTCGGCATACACTGGAATCGGGTATGGTAGGAAATCTCTCGGGTTCGGTATAACAGCGGTCGCTGGCGACAGTTTCCTCTTAGGGCCGGTCGTGTGTATCTCGCCACAATCTGGGTACCTACGGAATGGGGAACAGAGCAATTGTTGTGCAAACAGTCAAGCCCGAAGGAAGGGGAACAGAAGACCGCTGGCTATAATGTATGCATGAAGGGGAAAAATGCTTTCGAATATTCGCGGTATAGATATCTTTCAATATCTTCACCTGGGTGATCACCGATGACTTCTTTGTCATCTTATACTTCTCAGTGCACGAACTGTATGAGAATTATTATTAACTACGGTTTAATTCAATCAACTTAAAGAAATGTAAATTCAATCAATTTAACAACAAAGCCATCATATTATGTGGGTGTTGTTGTATTTTTTTCAGTTTGTGCGTGTGTATACCTCTTGCATATTAATTGTTACAACAACCATTGTTCTCCGTGGGTGTTGTCGTATTTTATTTATTTATGCACATTAACCATCGTCATCACTGGATGCTAATTGTAAATAAGGAATATTATGTACGAAGCAAAAATGTATGCTTCGTTACAATGGATTGTATATTCGTTCTTTCACTGTACTTATGCTCTATGACTATACCAACTTGCTTGCACAAAAAATTATATGAAACCATCATTCCTCAACTATAACGTGATATTCGATTTATTACGAATATCTAAAAACTGGCATTTGCTACATCACTAGTATTAACATGTGTGTGTGTGTGTGTGAGTTTTTGTTAGCTGATTATAGGAGAAATCAAGTGACTACATACAGAAATATTTGTGGAAAAATCTGTCGTTGTTGACAGAGAGCACAGTGGTTCTTGGATGAGGAAAAAGTTAAAAGCGTTGCGCTGCGTAAGTACGTATGACATCAGCTCTGTAGATTTAAACAGATGTAAGATGTTTTTATTCGCAATTTAATAACAAAGTATGTATGTATACATGAATGTTTTGCTTAATATAATTACACAATACGAGGATTGAATGGCCTTTAAATAATTACTCTCATAGATATTCTACTCGTAGTAAGACCGCCAAGTACCTTGAACTTTTATGCGATTTGAGGACAAAAATAAACATTTTGCAGACTTTTTGAAGCAAAATAATTTTGCTAGCTCCTGTTGTCAAGTTCAATGAAGTACCCGTCCCTAAAAGGCATTTTCTAAATGTTCCAAAGAATGCCATGGATAACACTAAACCTCATTACATCAGTTGTTTTACTACGAAGTCAACATTTTTTTTTTCTTTTTAATCAAAAATATCTCAAAGACACTGTCTCGCATTGAAGTCGACATAATTTTTTATGGGTTGAAAGTAAAAATAAGCATAAAATACTTGGAGGTAACACCTTTTTCATCTTTTTTTTTATTTCTAGTATTTGCGCAGGTAAATACAATTTGAATGACATCACGCGTTTAAGGTATTTTCCATCCTTTCATATTTTCCTTGGGCCCGACAAAAACATGACATAAACAACAAAAAATTCGTGCTGTAAAAAATGTCAAATCAAATCAATTTGTATTATCAACACAAGGATAAACACCGATATGTTATTTTATTTTCATTTATTTTTTCAGCCTTTTTATTTAATATTAAACCAAGCAAATATAATGTGCTCGAGAGTACAAGCAGGATGGCAAGTTTATGTCACGTAAAGTGGCAATAAGTGTTAAACGGAAGCGGGTACAACAATTTGTTATAAAATTTGATATTGAATAAGATGTTCGTTCAATGTTACACACATATACATACATACATACATATATGCACATAGTTGAAATTATTTTACATAACGAAATGCAACAACAAATAATTCTATGTTCTAACAAGTATTAAAAACGTGAATTGTCAAAATAAGAGCAATTGGTTCATACATTAATTTGCTTGCTAACAGACTTTGTTGTTAACATTGAAAAGCAATTCAATATACGTTTCTATACGAGTACATTAAAAATACACAAATACTTTTACTATAAGAATGAAACTCGGAATACCTTTGACCAACAAAATTTAGAAATGCGGACGTATTTTTTGCGACAAGGAGTCATAGCCACAATAACAAAGGAATAGCATGTTGTAATCCGTGCAAGAGCCAATGAGTTTCTAATTCTTTCATATACGAGTATGTCGCAAGTGCATCTTGTCCATAAAATATCCTTATATCTATTCTATTAAACTTCATACTGTGTACATTCAAAGAAATAACTCATTAATCTATTATTTTAATATTTTTGCTCCATTAGGAACATATACTATAGGACCATAAGGCAAAAGTTATTTCCATGCAAAGCTATTTCTACGCAAAACAAAAATCTACAATTAAATAGATGCCAGATAAATTTGGTTTAAAATCGTCAAATTCAGAGGAAAAAATCGTCAATATTGTCAATATGATTATCGCAAATTCTCAGCTAGTAAAATTAATTATTTTTGAATAAGATATATATTTCAATTGGGTAAAGTAGAGCAGAATGGGATAAAGCATACAAAGCTATAACAACGAATACATATTCATACAAACGTTAACTTATAAGTATACCATTCATTAATTTTAGTGATATATATTTTTTTAAATAAGCGTATCGGGCGTATCTAAGTCAAAGCAACCATAGTTGCAAAGTACTGAGTAGTCTTTAGTATATATAATTTCTTCTGAAATTGGTTTCTTCAGCTAATTTCTCACTTTGGTTTTGCTAAGGTTCATTCAGCTGGATGCAAACTCTCATATTTGCAGAAGAAGACGATGTGAAAATAATTTTTGCTACTTTATTCCAAAAATCTGGCATTTTCATATCTGTATCGTAAAATAAATTTTCCAAGTTTAATAGACCACGTTGCTATAATTCGGATTAAATTGCTCGTCTTTCGAATTCTACAATGAAAAAAGAAAAAATACAATTTCTGCTTTTGTAAGATTGTAAGGAAAATTTAAATTTTATTTATTTCATTTTGTATTTTATCAATTTATTTTCGCTATTTTTACAATTTGCAGCTTACAATTTTTTTACATGCTATTTACTTATGATCTTTTAAATGCATCTCTAATATTTGAAATACAACATTCCAGTATTATATACATATTTACGTACACATATGTTTTACGACCATTTTTTTCTGTACCATAAATATGACTTGACTAAATATATAGAAAATCTATATAAATTAACCTAAAAAAAGGAAATATGTACGTTGTTGTAAAACCAATATCGTTTGAAATGAAAATGTAATCTACATAAATCGTCAAAAACAGAGCTTAAATCGTCAAAACGTCAAAGTGATCGTCAAAATGACGATGAATCTTCAAATATGGCAACCGTGCCTGTATGAAACATGGGTGCTGATGAGTAGTGTAGCGACTACGAAATAGCTAGTTGTGCCCCAGCTAAAGATTTGATTATTATTTTTCTTGTCTTCTTCAATCAAAAATTATTGGTCAGAGAAAATTTGTATTTCTTAAGAATAAACTTAAGAAAGAAAAAAACTTGAGCTATAACCCGTTGTACAAATGTACAAACCAAAAATTTAAAAAGAAATTATGTTTGTACTGGTATCTCGCGATGGGTAGCTCAAGGCGACTTTATACAGGTGAATGCAAGCGGAAGGGCGAATTCAGTACTATGTATTTTGTTATTGTAAAACATATCGTGAATGTCATAATCTAAATTCGCCTAAGATTGCTCAGCAGAGAAAAAAATTTATATAAACGTTAAATATAAGATTTTATAATTGTTTGTAATTAAAATCACAGATTATATTAGTTTTTCACTTTTAAATTCACACAAATTTCTTGAAATTGTAGTAAATCATGCAAAAAACCTTCAGATTAAAATGGCGCGAAAAAGTTTGTAAACAAAAGAAAAAAATTTGACAGTCTCATTGGAAAAAACGCGAGAAGCAAAAAAAAATCACCTGTGCTGTTAAGTTCACCTGGTAATGAATTCGCCTTGGGGTAGCTTCAATTTTCATTCGCCCTCGTATTATATAATTCGTTTAATATCGTGAAATCTAGATGTGTAAGTTAAAATATGTAAATGTATGAATGTACAATTAACCGGCCAATGTTGCAACTCAATTTGATGATCAAAATACTTCCCTACATATATACATATATTACGTATTGTATGTACTCTGTATGCATATGCAAGTATATATGTATGTGTCATACCAATAGCACTAACACTCGTCCATATATACATATGTGAATACGTATCTTCATTCATTTTGTGTACATACAAACATAAATACGATCAAAATTCGTATATTATTAGCAAAATTATAATACTGTTACTAACGATATAAAATTTCCGTCCGTCAACTTTGTTTTTATTATGCGCTACCATGATACAAAAAACAAGGTAGCCGCTTCGCTACAACAATGCAACAATAAAAAAAACAACAGGCATTTTGTTTGTGTAAAAAGGCGAATTCACACTTAAGCTGTCACAAGTAGTTGATAACGAACATGTAAAAAAATTTAAATGGCGCCGAAAAAGGTAAACAAAACTTGACAGCGAAAGTGCCGCCATATTAATCGAATTCGCCTGAATTCGCCGATGCATCCACCTAATAATTAATTCGCCTTGATGCGCTACTAATATGGTTTAATTCTACACAAGTGCCATCTATTCACCATTTGCTGAATTAAATGAAAGTATACTCATTTTTTCACTCAATCTGTATAACAGTTTATAAAACACAGCACAGTTGCCACCTAAATTGCCAAAAGAAACCCGACTAGTATGACTAGAATATCACTTATTTACCAATATCTGAATTCAAAAATATCTCAATTTAAAAAAGTTAAACCCTATAGAAAATACTTCAAGTTTCTCAAAAGAAAGAAGCTTTCAATATGTATGTATTTAGTTTCACAGCAATATAAAAATAGGAATGAAAAAGGAGGCGTGAGTGTATTACACCACATCCGTTAATATCTTTTGTATCAAGTTTAAGAAATAATATATTATAATATTTATTACTTTTTGTGCAAAATTGGCAACCTGTTGATTTAAGCAGGTGCAAAAGGCACGTGCGAGCAATAGAAATTCATAACAAAACAAATAATGCACAAAAGGAAAATAAACCAACTGAATTAAGTTTTTGTTTCAAGTAACCACCTTTAATTTATGCTCATTTCTACTCAGAGTAAATGTATCACTACTCTCACTGACTCTCAGCACAAGTTCGTTTATTTGAGAAACAACTAGAATCCTGATTAAATTCACCACCAAAATTTCTATGAACTTTCTTTGATATTGTTTTTGCACACACATTTTCCTTATTTTTGATTTACTAAATCAGTTAGTTATATTTATAAGTTTAATGGAGAAGGTTGTATTTATATCGGCGGAGTAACCGGGTCGTAGTTGTCTAAAGTTGCATTTCAGTTAATGCATATACATTTTGAACGGTTTAAATTAAAAAAAAAAATATCTCTTCTATTTGATAACAAACACTACGTACTGTTTTCTAATCTTTAAAGCTATTAATCAATACGATTGTCGTATCAGAAGAAAGACACACATTTCGCATCCTTTTATAAAATGGTTTCCCACCGGCAAAAGAAATTAAACAGAATTTGTAGTTCTAATATAAAAACTGTTCACTAAAAATATGCCATGTGGACAACTTGCATTAATTGCTTGTCTTTCTATTGCTGTGTTTTGTTATAACATGAATGAGAATAACAAAAAAGATGTTAAAATTTTTGTAAGCACAAGCTTTAAATACATGCTTGAACTTTAAATAAAAATACTGTCAAATGATTTAAAGGTAAGACAAAATTTCTTCGAATTGGAATGTTATTATTATTATTATTTTTTTTTTTTTTGGTTTAACACTGCTGCTTTCTGAAGTGTTGCTTTAATCAAATTATTGTTCTTCACCTCATAATACATACATACTCATATGTATGTATATCTGAAAACCTAAAAGATGGATTTTCCGTGATTTGATAACCATATTGTCGATATTAATGCATATATGTTAACATATCTATATTAAAAAAGTCATAAAAAAGCGTATAGGTCATACGCATTGCAAAAATAAATTGTAAATGAAATTTGTTTAAACAAATTTTTAAAAATGTGACTCTTCTTTATGTACATGTGTATGTACATTACAGCAGAAAATTGGATAGTTGTCCTTGTATTTGACTATTCGTTTTTCAATAAGTTGAGAATGATGCCTAAGACAAGAGGCCAAACATTTTAAGCTTACTACGAACGCTAGCTCGCAGATTGTTTCGTACATATTCAAAAGGAAACTTTTTAACTTTATAATATTAACACTGTCGTCGGTCGACGTAGAAAAAATTATTTGACCAAAAACTTTTTTCCAAGACGTACTCTGCAGACGAATGATAGTTTAATATGTTCGGATATGATGGTAAACCTTGCAATTAGAAAGGGAATACAGAGTTCCAAAACAAACGCTTAAAGCCAAGATGAATGTATAATGGGTTGGGCTTGTATTGTTGTCTCTGAAGTTGGTAATATTGTCTTCATTGAAGGCACAATAGACAAAAATATTTACTTAAATATATTGAAAGATATTTTGTTACAAAGTACCAGTTCTTTCAAATTGCACAAACCAGGACAACGATCCGCAACACAAAACGGAAATTAGAAAAATCAGCAGACTTAATGGAAAATCGATTTAAAAACGTAATTAATTCTAAATTACTAAACTGCTTGCCAAACTGCAGGCAGAGCACGAAATAAGTTGTGAGTCACTGTATGTGTATAGGAGTACATAAATCTACCACTTCTATCAAGGATCGTTTTGCTTATTATAAGTATTTAATATTCTAATTTACGCTTCTGCTGAGCCTTTGCACATTAAAAAATAATAAGCTATTCTTTACTGCTCAAAGATATTCAAAAATTTTTTTTTTAGATTGCAAGTTGTAATGATGATGCCGATGTAAATAAATGTATGTATCCGTATGTGTGTTTGCATATTTTAACAAGTAATTGCAAAGGAAACTCTTTCCTTCCGAGTTTTTTTGCATCGTTACAAAATGGGAATGGGGCACCAATTGGTACTATTAAATAAGAAAAGATGAAGCATTAACCCACTTGATGCAACCATCTGTTTCAGCCATTATTTATGTGCATTTCTGTGCATATTTACCTCTTGTTACAAGAAGACCAATAGCTTTACATTCAAAGGCTTGCTTCTTAACTTATCGAACACCAACTTAAAACATAATTATCTGCCCTCGAAGTCTAATTTTGAATTATTGTATATCAGTGTAGTTTGCTCGGAACTACTTGTCTCTTTAACGATGGGGTTTGTGTTTCAGCAAAATTATAAAATAACTTTTTATAACCATTAACCACAAGATGCACATACATACACACAGTTATTTGTATTAGGTGTGTTCCACGAGATCTTGGACCAGTTCGGACTAATGAGAGTAAAGAGCAAATTACACTCTAAATTTGCAAATTTTACCCAAAACTGCTGGAACGCAAAAAACCACAATTGTACATCTTGCAATACTAGTGCTGCTTACTTTTTAGATTAAAGTATATTTTAGCGATTTTAGACGTTTAAAAAGCATAAAGTCATATAAACAAGATATTTGCATTATTGGCAACAGCTGTTACATTAAATGCAATGTGAAATTTTCAATCGATTTTTATAATCATATTTATAAAATTAAAAGACAAATAACAATTGCATGTTCCGTTTACAACTTCACAACGTTATTTTTAATTTGGACAAGCTTTCATTTTGCTTTTAACTAATTTTTAAACAGAAACTTTTTTCCAATTTGCAAATTTTCAATTTCAGTATGAAACATAAAACAGCTGTTTATGAATTATGAATTCTTGTCCAAACTTACCCAAAGAAAAAGTTCGGGCTAATTTGTGCAGGAAATGAAAAAAATTACTCTTTCATTTTCTCTCAAAATTGCACAAAAATTTTTTGGACTGTTTCGTTATTCACGTGGAACTCACCTATTATTTCAATTTTTGATTTTATACTTAAACATGCATACACATGTTTGTATGTGCATATGTAGCGCAAATACACTTAGCTTACATGTGTCATAGACAAAATGTATATTGTTTGCTTTGTTTTCCTCCCGTGAGAAACATTTAGAGTTTGAAACTTATTGTGTTCATTGCAAAATACTTTTTTCTGGAAAGTGTAGTCAGTCGTTTGAAATGTATTCATAATCTTGTTGGTATCATTGCAATTCTACGAATATTTGCAAGCTGGCCATCTGCAGATCCAGTTATGACTGTGCACTGTCCCATTGCACATGTTAGCAGGACCTAAATTTATTTTTGTGATTTAAATAGACACACCCACTTTAAATAAAAACTCATGTGATCGCAAGCCAAAAAGGATTAAGCGAACTTAAAAACTTTTATGGATAACGGACGGACTGCATCCTCGTTTGATACTGCAAACAGTATCAAATGACGTACATATACAGCTGGAATTGATGAAGAGTTCTCAAAATAAATAAATTATTACTTTCATTAATTGTTTCGTTTCTTGGCGACACTTGATAATACTAATAGTCTATTATTATATTATAGGCTAAATTCCCTAAGTAAAGATGCAGGCATGCAAAATATGTTGTAAGCTGTGCATTATTTGACCTAATATTTCACTTAAAACAAAATCAGAGAGCTTAGAGTATATTTGTGTTGAAGGAAAAATACCATCGTCGAGTTTAAGCAGTTGCTGTTGGAAGTCATTGCACACATCTCCGACAGGATGAACAAGACTAAAGTATGCCTACTTTCATTAATTTTGTAACTACGGGCAGCGTTTGTTGAAAATCACCAACAAACAGAAATGTATATATTAAAAACGTTACAATCACAAACACTAAATATCCTGCATCAGCCGTAAATCAGCTCTGGGCTAGGGAACAGCTCTCGCGTCATGGTAGTTATTTCTTAAGTGCGGCCGGGCTTGTCGTTGTTGTTTGGCAGTCGAGAGTTTTGCGTCTCACTCTCATTGGTTGACTGTCTACCTCAACTAACTGCATTTGTTTACAGTTTTTTTTGAGGTAGTTCATTGTTAACTACGCGGCCACTTTCTATCCGAAGGCATAGTGCCGCAAAAATTACCGTTAATACCATCGTGGGCATAAGGTCTTCGTTGCTCCGCCCATGCTGTGCATCCCATACCTTGCAAATTTATTTGCAACTGTATAGTTACAAATACAAAATACCCTGCATGGTTTGTGCTTTAAAATATACTCGTATGTGTGCCCGCTAAGTTCTAAATTAATCTAATTTTGAAGTTCGGTCCGAATTGGTTCTATTGCTCTTTTAACTATACTAATATTTTATGTCTTCATGCTATAGATTTCGTCCAAGCCGGCTTGAGAGCTCGAAAAAAGATGTGTCTCCTCAAATGCTCTTTTTCTTAGCTTTGAAGAAATATAAAACCTTCTTAGACTCAGTTAAACACACCTATATACATATGTAATTTCCCAAAAACACGTTAGATAGTTTTACAGACAAAGGACTTATCATCACCAGACACTATCTTATGCTCATGTCCTGTATTAAGTTGCGTGTTGAACAAATTTTTAAGGTTACCTTTCCAGTTTTTTTTAATGTGTCACTAAAAACTGTAGAAACAGTTACGATTCTAATACCGCAATACTTTCTTCTTAAACCCTGATTAAGAAAACTTGTTAAACGTACTTCTGAAAAATGTTCAACTGTTTTTTTATAGTAAGTTTGATTATTTACATATTAAATATTACTATATTTGCAGCTTTCTCTTAAATCGGGAATATTTTATAAAATTAATAGAATTGAATAATTTTTCGTAAGTGAAAATTTTAATTTACTTTTCCGACCCTGTTTCTTCCAGTCATATGAAAACTTGTTAAGCAGTTTTTTTTTATGACCTCACATTTAGAAAACAACAAATTTCGTCTGCTGAAATATGACACACTTTGAATTATTGCTGAGCTCGTTTGGTTAAAATATTTTTTATTTTTATTTCTTTGCTCTGTATTACTGTATGCAAAATTATATCAGTCCGCCTTCTGTATCGGTTTAACAAAATCGTGTTAGAAAAATAAAATCTTTATGCTAAATTAGTACAATATTTACAACATCAATGCAAACCATATTTTTCAATCTAAAAATTTTAATCATGTTACAGGGTTTACTTTAAGCATATCTTTACTTTTGTATGTATTTTTAATGCACAGAATATTGCACATAATTTTAGATATTTGTAAAGCAGGACAAACTACAAAAAGACATCCTTTCATGTTTAACAAAATCTTCTGCAGGTAAAATACCAGTAACATGAACTTTTTCCAAGAAACTATTCGTAAAAATAATTAAAACGCAAAGACTCGACCATATTTTCAGATGCATATGCAAAAAGAAAAAAAAAGGAGACAAGTAAAACCATTTGAGAATATCTTTCAAAAAATTTCCAAAGTCTACTGATGATTAGGGTAGTTCCTATGAAATGTCGACATATAGATAGCTGGGAAACATAGCAAACAAGCTATTTATAATTTTTTACTGGTATAAATGTTAGACGCTTAAATAGCGAATAAAAAACCTAATTGAAAGGAGACAAGACTATACTCGTAGTAAGATGACTAGATACAAAAAATCACACTCTAACAATAAATTTAAAAATCGTGTTTTTTGATTATTCTACACTTGAAAGTTTCTTAATATTTCCAATTATTAAAATTATAATGCAATATGTTTTAAGTAGGTATATTTGTATACTCTTCCCAGGAAGCACTTGCCTTGACTAAGGCCAAACTAGAGAACTCTGCTTTCTGGGGCAAAAATTTAAACTTGAGAAAGAAAAGGCATGTGACTGT
Organism: Thecocarcelia acutangulata; assembly: GCA_914767995.1. Taxonomy (NCBI): domain Eukaryota; kingdom Metazoa; phylum Arthropoda; class Insecta; order Diptera; family Tachinidae; genus Thecocarcelia; species Thecocarcelia acutangulata. The sequence continues at coordinate 1,004,615 of OU612097.1, forward strand.
GGCTGCGCTGAAACGGTCGAAGCCTTTGTCAAAAGTTAATATGAAAAACGGCGATTATTATGATTTCGGCTGTTGCCTGTAGAGCAGGTGCTCACCGCATTTGAGAGGTTTTGGTGATCTGGCTCTATATTCGGCAACCCTCTATATTTGGGAACCCTTTAGATTCTGTGCAAAGAGAGCCTAGCAGCTTCTGGTACACAGGAGAGATTAGAAGCTCGTGCTTTTCAGCAAATGGTTCGTGAATATGTCCAGCCAACACACTCTCAAATAAGTTCCACCAATATGTGCCACTTGCGGAAGCTGAGAAGACATTTACAAGCTCATCAGTGGCGTTGGTTGGCTATCAGATAAGGCTGTAATAATAGCAAGCGTTAATGTAAACCAATCTCATATCTATAGAAATATTATTCTTGAGAATGCACTGCTGGGTAAAGGGAAATGGTGAATTCTTGATTCCCATCAAATAAAGCTAGAACGATGCAATGACAACCAACCTGATCACTAATAGTGTACATTCTATATAAATTCTTCTTTAATATTTGAATACACATACATACAAATTTATGTTGAGAATTTATTTTAAGGTTTTTAATTTTTATGTTTTTGCTTGCAGGTAAAATCTTATATAGCATAAAAGAAGAGACAACTTTCAAGGACGTGCACAACAAAATGCAATCAGTTTACAGAATATCACAGTTAATATGGATTATCTCAATGGTTATTTTCACAAGAGGTAAGAAGATGTTTCAAAAGAATACAAATATTTCGAAGATACTTGTCTATAAAAAATTAAATTTTATAAGCTCTTTTGTTTATTGTCATTAGCCATTAATATTTATACCAATCAATAAATATGTACAGCTTGTTGCCTAGCTGTCTATATGTAGAAATTTCATAGGAGCTACCCAAATCGTCAGTAGAACTGGACACATACTTTCAAACATTTAACTATGTATCCCAGTACTTTAAATAAAACATTGAGAATTTAAAAATCAACATTTCCTAATAATACCATTCAAACAAACTTTCTCCTTTTCATACGTTTTACTTTTCTTAACAGCTTTTGGACAAATGAACGCCGCCTGCTGCTACGATTTGTATACACGTATATGCATAAGTTTCAAAAAGCAAAAGTCAAACATTCAAACAATAGATACTAACATTTATGCCAATCACCGGTTGTTCTTTTGTATAAAAGCTGTTTGTTATATTGTTGATATTAGGAAGATATAGTTATTTCCGAAATTTTCTATCGTTTTGTAATGTTAGTGCGAATGATACAATTTTCACGTTTCATCAAGTTTTTTTTTTACATTTTCGAGAACGTATTTATTTATTAAATATTAATTATATAATTAAGAAAATTGTCTAAGCAGACTTTTAGTACGTTTGAGTAAAACTGGACATCTTAGAAAGAAATCTAAAAATAATTCCCATCCATTTGCTTCCTCAGTACATAAATATCTTTCCAAATTCTTACATATATTTTGATTTTAAATTTCGAAACCAAATGAATGGTAGGAGCAACATTTCCAAATCCTTTAATTCTTCCAAAAGATTGTTTTTGTTTTATATCGTCTCTTAAGTTTTTTGTTGACTTTTTACATTTTCTTGGTTTGTTCTAGCGTAAGAAAGTTTTTGTTTTCCACTTTGCAATCTTTTAAAAGTAACGTAGCGAAAATGATACTGTTTACTTTCTACGAATTTGTGAAAGTATTTTTCGTTTTAAAGCACACAATAGTACAATCACGACTCTAGATTGAAATCCATTTTGTCATGTTACAGCTCTTTCCAAACATACACAAAACACATACACACATACTTGAAGCATACAAACCCTCTCTCGCATTACACACATACGTACGAGTACATATAAAGTAATTTACAGAGTTTTTATTTAAGTGTTTTAACACAAATGTTTATGGAAAAACTCTCTAAAAGATGGGAAAATAAACACATTAAATTAAAAACAAAAGTTAAATAAAAATGACGCCCGTCAAAAAATCAAGCCAAAAATAATGAGCACTAATAGACAGGCAGCGGAAATGCACTTCTCAAAAGGGAAACTAAAGTCCATCTTTGTCACTTGTTAAATAAAAAAATAAAAATTTGTGCTGCATTCATCGGACTCATAACTAAATGCAATTAACAATTGATAAGAAGGATTGTTTTTCATATTTTTATTTACTGCTATAATTAATATTAAAAAAAAAACACTTAAAAACTGTGCTGTACAATAACATTGTCTTCATGGAGAGCGCGAGAACGTTTGAAAATTGAGAAGAAAAGTCAACGTGACGTAAATAGGAAATAGTAGTACGCCAACAATCTCCATCTACGCATACTTGGCCGATCGATAACCAACAGAGCACATGACTTCTTGACTCAGCAATATTGTTTGTTTTATCGCGCACAGCAAGAAAAATAATATTAAATTAAAATTTTCTTCATCAATTTTAAAATCTGTCTTGGCGGACATCCACACTAAAGGGATTTGGAAACTTAAGGAAAACGTTTTTCTATTGCAACTCTAAATTTTGCTTTATTTTCGAAAAAGTTTTTATTTAAACCATTGAGTTTTATTCACTTATACGAGTATTAGCTACTAACATTGATATCAATCAAAAAATTATAAACAGCTGGTTTTCCATGTTTCCCAGCTGTCTATATGCCGACATTTTATAGGAGCTACCCTAATCATCAGTAGACTTTGGAAATTTTTAAGAGATTTCTCAAACATTCAACTTTATATCCCAACAATCGAATTAAATTATTGAGAATTTTAGGAGAAAAATGCAATTTTCTTCTCAGTAATTTGTTTAGCTTGTTGGGATATAAAGTTGAATGTTTGAGAATGAGCTGGGAAGTATAGAAAACATTTTTTGAAAATTTAAAAACCTTCTTGTTAGAATTATTACTTGTTTTCTATTAATTGTTTTATATCTACTTGCATTATAACAAAATCGTACTTAGAAAGGCAGCTTTATTAAGGTTTTGTTGGTAGAGCTTACGAATAGTTGTCAAAATTTTGACAACTATTCGTAAATTCTACCACCAAATACATGTTGATGTTTGTTTGTGTTGTATTTATTGTAATTCTGCCACTACCTATTAAAGCTGCCTTGGCAAATAGCTTTGTATATTTGTCATTATCAGGAAATATAATTTGTAAATAAAATATTTAGTCGCTTTATTGTACTAAAACTAATACTTCTTGATTAAAAGGAGTTTTGCAAAGTGCAAATGAATGTATATGCACATTGTATATAGTATAGAAACGTCCGGTAGGCAAAACCAAATTGTTTGCTCTATTTCAAATCAAAAGTTTAAGGAAAAATCGGCTAAAAACTCTTGAAAGTGATTCTAACTTGGTTGGAATCTCTTGCATAAAAAATTGAGTCCCAAATTGTTTTCGTGCAGTTTTAATTTGTTCAGACCAAAGGACATGTTCAATCCATAACACTCGTAAATAACTGATAGTTAAGACTTAAAAAGTAAGACAATGTTGATTGCTTTTCTTCAACTCCAGACGAATGAAATGTGACTTCCAAATTATTGAATTTCTTATTCGAGCTTAAATATTTACTACAAGCTGCAGAGTCAGCCAAATCAAAAAAATGTGTGTCTCAGGCTACAATACAAAAGTTGAACTTGCAAATGAATGGCATATGTAAATAAATAAAACATGTTGGTAGGGAGGAGAAAGGAAAGAGAGAGAGAGAAAGAGAGAGAACAGGAAATTGCATTAACATTTAAAAATAATAATTTATGTGAATTTTGTTCGAGTGTGACAAATCGTTTGCGCTGACTATTGTTTTCGATACATTACATTTATATCAAGTCACGTCTATTGGTTTAGAGTTCTATTACCACAAAAACGTGTGTGCTTGTGTATTTTTGAAATGGCTATTTAAATAAAAGCAAAATCTGGAAACCATTTAAAATAAATTTTAATTCCAATTAAATGTGTGTAAGTTTTTATTTTTGCAACACAGTGGCCAAATAATATTTTTTATGAGTAAATGAGTAAGACTAATTGACTACCACTGAGCCATGAAACATTACGCCGTCGAACTATATCATATGTTTGGGCGAACTTTTAATAGTCGTATTTGGTAAAACTTCTTGTATTAATACATACATTGCACATAACTACATATTTTCTATGAGCATAAATTTTACTTATCTCACACGAGTTCACGGAACTTATTAGGGTTTAGATTAATAATTCATCTACTTTAAAATATTTTCCAACTTTTGCCATTTGAATTACAACAATACTTGCGACCTAATAACTTGTATTAACAATACTCGTATTAAGTTGTATTCTTAAGGTAAATTAGTTAAAACATTTACATTGTCTAAACGTATAATTTGTCACTTCAAGGAAGACACATTTTAGAAAAAAAAAAATACATATTAATTTACAATAAATAAGTAGGTATAATTGAATAAATACCCTCATCAGACCCATAGTGTGGCACTACATTACACGTATGAAAATTGCTGCCTGTGTGAACCCTAATCCTGTCTGTAAATGTGTACAAATAAAGGCCCGTGACAATGAAAACAAAACGTGCGCTGTTGTGGGTCCTGTGTTGTTGCTGTTGTTGTTGCTATTCTTATAAATATCACTCGAAACGTGCATTTTATTTAATAATTTAATAATTTTGTCAAGCAATGTAATTGCTTTATTTGCCACCATTTGGTTTCCTGCTATATTTCCCTTTCAGTTATGCTGGAATTATAATATAAACGAGTATTTTTTTATTTGTCGTAGTTAATGTTATATTTGTTTAAGGGTTCGTGTGTATTATTAATTGAAGAATTTTTATGTTTGTTTTATTTTTAGCACTACTCGTATTTTGTTTGTTTGTATATATTTTGAGGTAATTTTAATGATATTTGTGTGCTTTAAAAAAGTGCCACTAACTTTTCGATTGTTCGATTTGTTTTTTAATTGTGTCTGAGTGGTATTTGATTTATATTTAATTGCTAGCATTTAGTAGCTAATTTCTGTTTTGTTCCAGCTTATTGTTTTTCGTATGAATAAAATTTATTAAACTTAGCAATCAGATTGAACGCAATTTATTCATGCTCGTATGTCCATTATATATTTATATGTACAATCTGTTGTAAATCTAATAGAGAAATCTACATTATAATTTACTTTTCGTGTTGAATTAAATATTCATATCGGTTCTATTTGTTTAAAAATATAATTGTGAATACCACTAAATGCACACACATATATACATACAGGGAACACTTGTTTTTCTTTCAACTCAAATGCTAGATAATCCCATGCAGAGTAATTGATAATATCCTTTGAGTAAAATGGAATTTCTGAAAAATATAAGTAAATGAAGAAATTTTATTTTAAAAGTCGTATGAAATTACGCTTTCGCTTGAAGTGCTCATTTTGGCAACTACAGGTGTGTTTGTGCACTCAACTTTGGGATCCTGCGGGTTCCTAATTTGCACGAAAAGCGTTCCCGTCGTTTAAAATTGGGCAAATGAGATCGATTTTGAGAGAACAGTATGCTTCCTCTTTTTGCACGTACTTTCTCTTCGGGCAAATTTATTAGGCAAGTAGTTAAGCAATCAGCTGTTGGAAAAACAAACAATACTAAGGAGAGAAAATTCATTTGAATCAATGTATATACAAGTCATTTCAATGTTTTTATATTAATATTAAATAAGAAAAAGAAAGTGCAACAAAGCTGAAAGCCCCAAAATTTTAAAAATTCATAGTATTTTTTTCGTTAAACAACATCCGCCGCATCAGAACACAGCTTATGTTTTTTTCTTTGGGCTATAAATTAGATTTCTTGCGTTCCCGTATTTCAGTCAAATTTTATATCCTTTTGAAGGAACCTATGCTTGCTCTCATTAGTCATAAAGTAAAGAAACATACATTACGAGTACTAAGAAGCTAAAAAAAAATCAATCAACTAAGTTGAGATGTATGTCACAGCGACTTGATGATATTAATTTCTTTAGCAAACCGAATCAAATACTGTCATCACTTATGTAGATGCCTATAAGATTGCTTAATCTGTTTAATCTAAAGTTTAGCTTACAAGCAGCTTTAATACCCGATTTGGTTGTTGGCGTCTCCGGGTCATTGGTGGCGATTGCCTAGCATAGCAATTACATCACTCAATATTCACAGAGAGCCTAACAACTATTTATAATATCTAACTCCAATCGAGTCACATCAAGAATTTTTATTGCTTGACTATAGTAAGTACTCATCTATCTGTAGAGAAATTGTGTAAACATTGGTCCCACAATACACAAGAGGCAGCATCAGAAAGGATACGTGGTTACATGAAAAATAGGTTTTTATATTTATTTACTTCTTACTGCACAGATTTCAAAGAACGCTTTTTGCCTGCAATATCAAAATGCTGCTACGCTTATTTTGCCAACTTTAATTTTTCCGAATTATGAAAACCGAATAACGTTCTTAAAGACATGCGTTCGTGATATCGTATTTGCATTATACTTTATTGCATATTGTATTCAACACTTCAACTATGATGAACTTTCAATTAACCAAAAATTTTTTTTTTTTTTTCAGTAAATTTTTTTCACATTTTTCGGAGAGATTGGTGAATTCGTGTTATAAAGAATGTTGAACTTGGCATCAATTTCGTGATATTCATATACATATATGTATGTATATATCGGCACATTTGTTATTGTTGTTGTAAGCAATCAGTATTAACGTATCAATAGATTTCTGTACGAATTAACTTAAACAGAACTAAATGTGACTCATACAAAAAGTTTTAATGTCAAAGACCACCCTCATAACCCGTATTACGGGGGGGATGAAGAGGGATGTTTTGTAGATTCGATGGTGTGTGTATCGCATCAACTATCACTTCCTTTTTTGTGACAAACACACAAAGACAATTTGCTTTTTTATTAGTGTTTCGCTGGCAAGGATGATGTCAAGTGTAAGTTTTGATTTTTAAACAAATAAAAATCTGATTTAAGGGGATGTTTACTATGCATGTGTGTATGTTATATTGCATTTATTTTTTATTATTAAACTTTGACTCGAATGTAAATTTTATTTTATATGACCTCATTTATGACATTTTATAAACATTTTGTTCAATTATTTTATACACCCTCATCGGCAGCATAAAAATTCGCCCAAATGTTTTGTGAGTTGTTGTTAGAATATACTTACATACATACGAGTATGTATGTACTTGTATGTTTTGAGAGTATGAGATACAAATGTGAGTTTGATTTGTTGTAACTCCAAGAAAACTAAAACCTGATGTGGGTTTAATATATACATTCATATCGCTCCTTTATTGCTACATAGTCATAATACAAAAAAGCTTGTTTCTAGAAAAACACATTTCAAATTTTTAGCTTCCGTACAGGAAGAAAATATCTTCTTAAGGAAACAGTTCAAAAGTAATTTTAATAAACTTTTGGCACAATATAAAATGTACTACTGTTAACAACTCTCCAGTGTTAACCCGAAAATCTAATTTTTTGAGATAAGACTATGTTGCAATAAAGCAGCGATATGTATATATGAAAAAGAACATCAAACAAATTCTTACGGCTTTTTATAGTGTTTCCTTAGAAGGGAATGAGTACGACTGTTGTTGAAATGAAAAATTTCTGTGGTTAAAATTAAGAAATACATATAATGTTCAATTTAATTAAAATTAAATAAAAATTACTTTCCTAAATATATATATATATATATATATATATATATATATATATATATATATATATATATATATATATATATATATATATATATATATATATATATATATATATATATATATATATATATATATATATATATATATATATATATATATATATATATATATATATATATATATATATATATATATATATATATATATATATATATATATATTATATAGGTATGTATATGATAAATACATAGGATACCTTTTGAATTGTTCATTTTAATGCTAAAGAACATTACTTGTGTTATAGTATAATTAAACAAATTATAGATTAAGATAATAAAATTAGTTTTTGCTTTGGTAGTTTAACTATCTTTTCGAAGTTAACTCAGTGAAAATCTGTTCGCATCAAATACTGGTATTGATTGTTTTTTATTTATAATTGAACATATTTTCTTTTTTTTTATAAACATTTACAGAAGCCTTTGACCACTTAATCCCAATAAACGACGAACAGCAGAGTCACCCAAAGGCTCGAGAACGAACTCTGTGCTCATTGAGTTGGAAACTTGATATGGGTTCAACTTGATAGGTTCATATATACGAAAAACACACAAATGCTTCAATAAAACCAATATCGTCAATTTAAATGTTTTTTAATCCTTAAGAACTTTTGAGAAACGGATGATTTTTACAAACAGTGGTTGGCTCTTCTAAATGGCAATAAAGCATTCATGATTTTAAGGGTACTTAATTCTTAAATTAAGGAGGAAGAGCGCGAAAGAGAAAGAAAAATAGAGAGGGAGACTGATTGAATTGAAGAGAATCCCCAATCAACCATATGATCATTGTTGCCAGATTTGATGATAAATTATCATTATTATGATTTCTATGCTCAAATTGATGATTTTTGGTCTGAAAATGCCAATTTCTGATATACAAGATATACGGCGACATTACATTTTTTGCGGTCAGAGAGATAATCTTTTACTTCCGCGTTGGTTGAGTACAAAGAACACAATCACTTTTTAACAAGCCTTAAGCCTAACTGGGAGTCAGAGAACAGCTTTTAGTGATTACTAAAAGATACACATACTTACTTAACAAAAAATAATATTTCATTTCGTTAAAACATGGCTTTGTGTTCAGCCGCACAAATGCGCTGTTGATTTTCAATCAGTAACACAACGAGCAACAGCTTTGCTAAGTGAGTGTAATCGTTGTTAAAGTTCGTGCTCGAGTATAAATGAATGTGCATCTAGTTTGATAATGATTGCTTGCGTTAGAATTTTTGTTTTGGAAGAAGAAAGATTTACAAAAATCAACGCTGCTTTCAACAGTTTTTCTGTATGCTTCTTTTGAAAAAAGTTTAATTAAAATACATATGTATATGTAGAAACAAAATGTTTTAATAGAAAATGACAAAGTACATACACATGTTTGTATATATTTCTTTTTTGGACTTTCTTAAAACCACATTCAAAAATTAAATTAGGCTTAAAATACCAATATAACAAAAAGATAAATTCAATAAACAAAATTCATGTTAACGTAGACAATTACTTTAGTAGGCACATATACATATATGTATGTACGTGAAGCTTAAAATAGGATATAAGAAAAACAAAGCAAAATATACATAAATATGTTTCAAATGTATTTATACGACTCACTATCAAAGCAACGATAATGTTTATGGAACGCGATTATATTCAACACTAAGATGAATGCGCAATGTTTGATTTCACTCAGCGTTGAAATTTGTTGCTTGATTTTTGTTGATTTATTTTTGTGTGTGAGCTAATCAAGCAAACACATGATTTTTGGTGATCCCTGTTGGTATTTTATTATAGAATTAATAACAACAACAAAATAACATCAAGTGCAGTAGACTTGTTGCAGTATTCACGCGGGAGGAGTAAATGGACCAGTTACTGTTACCGGCGAATACTATAAGACCACGATAAAAGACTTTTTACTGCCGGAGTTGAGTGAGCAGGGCGTAGTGAATATGTATCAACACTGGCGGCAGCCACTGATATCACAATTTTTAATTAACGGAAGAAATTCTAGAGAACGAATTAAAGATGTCCAACATTCAAATTAATTTTTTAATATGTAAAAAAGTTAATTACAAATTAAATTGGATGAATTTTGTGCCTGCTTGTGTAATGAAATGACATTGTTTAATTTTTTAGAAAGAATATTCTATCGGGATAATTTATGATAAGCAAAAGCAAGAAACTTTTTAGAATATGAAGCAATTGAAAGCATATTTATTCTTCGAAATATATATCAAAATAACGTATCCACTCGTTTGAATTAATATTTATGTGAAATGTGTCCAAGTCCTTGCAAATGCAATGATTGATTAAATTTTTTATGCCAATTTTATCGGAGGAATTAAATAAAGCCACTGAAATAAAATTATTTTTGTTTCTTATTTAATAACTGTTTGTGTTTCTTTCTTTTTATTCTTGAGTTTAGACTGATTCTTTCCTGACGCTTTCGCTCCTTCAACTCACCAATCAACCTCCCTTCTTTCAGCTTTTACAATAATTTCAATTCATTTACAATTTATTACGTTTATGTCGCATATCCTTAAACATGTTGAGTCCTGTCACCATAAAAGCAAACAATTTCAATATGTTTTATATTTATTTATTTCGTTTTAATTTCTGAGAAACAAAAGAAAATACGATTGTGAGTTTTCTGGTTTAAAAGAATAATTTCATATTAAAACAATTAGTTATTTTTTTATTAAGCAAATTTATTGGTTGTGTTTGATAAGTTTTTGTTTGTTGAGCCCACCTTAAGAGACTCTTAGTACATACATATGTACATATAAATGAGAACGATGTGCTGTTATATTCGTACATCTACAAACTTTCATTAGCGATTTAAGACCCCACCAGCTCTGATTCGCATGTGAGGTACCAAAAGAAAGTTAATGCACTTGACGATAACAAACAGGACATCGTTGAATGAAAAAGTGAACAACAATACAAAACAATATGAAAATAAGCGAAAAAAAAAAAGAAAAAAGAAAAAGAAAAAAGCTTGAGGAAACTTCAACAAAACTGACAGTAAGAAGGGGCGCAACATAAAATCGCATTTTATTGCCACAAAATGAAATGCAACTGAATTATCAAAACCAACAAGGAATACTCACTCGGCATGCACACAGTCTCACATCAACTTGGCTGTTAAGGATGTATGGAATATTGTAGTTATTGTACTTTTACTCCTATGAATTGAATGAATGCATGGAATATATAAAAGGGGCTTAGACTTTTGTGCTGCTTAAGCTGAATAAATGCATAAATGTGTGACTGACAGCGTGAAGATAGACGGATAGATAGTCTATAAGACTGGTAAATAAATTTATTTTGACAAAAATGTGTCACACCTGAGGAGAAGCGTGGGAGGAAAGTTTATCAAGAGCTTCAAGAGCTTTCAATTCAAGTGCAGTTTAAATAGAACAAAATACTGACTTTTCTCCACAAAATTTACAATCGTCATTCAGTTTGTCTAAAGAATCTCGAAGAGTTTTCATTAACAGGCATCAGATGTTTCTTATTCTTTAAGAAAACTATAATTAAAAAAGAAAAGTTCATTCAAAGAGAATTTACTGGCACCTTTTGTTCCAAATTGGAATATTGTCTTAAAATAATTTAATTTTTCAAATAATTTAACAACACGGTTGATTAATCAATAATAAAAGGCAATAATCTAGTAATTTTTATTTAATTTTTGCCTAGAAACTCACTCCTTTTTTGTGGCATGGAAAAGTTTTGCATTAGTTATTTAGGAGAAATAAATCTAAAATTTAAAATTAGAAGAATTTTTTTATTACACTAATTAAATTAAGACTGGGATTTATTGCACTTAATTTTGAAGCCGACCTATATCGCAATTTCCTTCGGCTAGGCCGAATCTAAAGTACCCTTCACGATAGTCATGTAAATATGTACGACCTTATTTATAAAATTTTTTTTCGTATTTATTAAGCTCTTATTATACAAATTTTGTATAGAAATTAGCGCAATAACAGCATAATAGACATGGAAACAAATTTTTATAAATAAGGCAAATAGTCATATTACAAATTTGAACTAAATATGCTCGGATATATATGGATCGATATAGGAAATTTTTAATTTCTGTATTTTAATAACTTCTTTTTATTACCACAACAGCTTTTAAGCGAAAACAAATTGTTAAAGTTCGCTTACGCGACATTTTCATGAAAAAATTGGTTTAGACAATATCTCGGGTATATATGGACCGATATCGTAAATTTTCACTATTAATTTTATTACCAGAACTTTAAAAAGCAAAAAAAGTTTTTGCAGTTCGCTTATGAAACACTTTCATTAAAAATCGGTTTAAGCTATATCACGGGTATATATGTACCGATATCGGGGAAATTTTTTTTTTGCCTTTTAATCGCCATGTATAAAAATTTTCTGAATTTTGAACTGTTTTTTTGTTTTCAAAAATTTGCATATAAAATTGCAAAAAAAAAATAGTGGCTTTTTTGCTGAATTTTGGATATATCTCAGCTATATGTAAACCGATTTTACTGAATTTCAATAGCAAACTCTTGTGGTAAAAGAATGGAAAAGAAAAATGGCGGCGAACAGACGGACATCCCTTAACCGAATTTTCTATCAACGCTGATTTTATGGGAAATGTAAATTGTAGAAATTAGAAATGGAATCACAAACTTATATATACCATTTACATTTTTGTGAAGATTATAAAAAAGAACTGAGCATGTACGAGAATATTATGCTATAATTAGACAATTCGGCAACACCTACGACTTGAAGAGGAGCTTGTGAATGGATAAAATATACTCGTATTTATTATTTCTGATTACTTTCTGGTTTAATAAAATTTCTTTTCTTCGGTGTAGAGTCTTTTGCATTGCGAGATGTTTGCGTGAAAGTACCGCATGCTGTGAGAAGGGGACAGAAAATTACATTAAAATGTCATTTTGACATTGAAGATGATACTTTATATTCAGTGAAGTGGTACAAAGGACGAAGGGAGTTTTACAGTTACACACCAAATGAAAAATCGTCCATTAAAGTGTTTCAAATTCCGGGAGTGAGAGTTGATGTAAGTTAAGAACTTGATCAATTGCCATAAGAAATAATCTTAAAAACATCATCACGCATTTGCTTTGACATTTATTACATATACAGCGTATATCATCGAATGAAACTCAACTGGTGTTGGATTCGGTATCTATGGCAACTGCGGGAAAGTATTCATGTGAAGTTTCCGCTGATGCTCCTTCGTTTCATACCTTAATAGCTGCTGCAGAATTAGAAGTTGTTGGTGAGTAGACCATAAGAAATACGACCAAATGTATGTATGTATGTATGTATGTATGTTTTTTTTTTTTTATTTTTTTTTTTTTTTTTTTTATTCGCGGGGTGAAAAACCATCGAAAGGCACTGGCAGTGATGGTGGTTGCCAGTAGTGCGAGACTTTAACTCGTTAAAAAACACCCCTTCGCCCTGACCCAGATGCTCCCCGAGGGACTGCCGCAAGGCTTTACGTCTCGGGGTGGGAAAGGTGAGACACCCTACATCTAAACTAAACTACATTGATTCTGCTGCGAATCTGTTCTAACCTACGAAGTTCCAACAAAACCAATTTTACAAAACTACAGACGTACGTCCAGTTGCAACATGATTGGAACGATACTGCTCGGACTGATGCTACGTCCTAGGACTGTTTCTAAATATTCCCTATCACTATTAAACCGTGGACAGATGAAGAACACATGCTCAGCATCTTCCAAGACATTACCATCACAACTCGGACAGAACGGAGTACTGTCATGTCCAAAACGGTACAAGTACGACCTAAAACAACCATGCCCAGTTAGAAACTGTGTAATATAGTAGTTCAAATCGCCATGCTTTCTTGATAGCCATGCTCTGATGTCTGGTATCAGTAAGTAGGTCCATCTTCCCTTGTCAGCTGTCGCCCATCTTTCTTGCCATTTTCGCAGACACGATTCTCTCAACCCAACCGTGATGTCCGAAGCGGCCTCTAGCTCGATCGGTATCATGCCGGCAATGACAAAAGCGGCCAGGTCCGATACAGTTCGGAATGCGCTACATACACGCAAGGCGATCAGCCTATACACAGGAGATATCAGGTTCACATAAGTAGGATATCTAAGTGAGCCTGACCATATAGGCGATGCATATAAGATAATGCTTCTTACTACACTAGAGAGTAATCTCCTCTGCAGATATTTTGAACCTCTTGTATTCGGCATGATCCGGCATAGCGCTGTGCATGTTTTTGATGCTTTACTGCCTATGTACTTCAAGTGCTCTTGAAAAGACAGACGAGTGTCAATCATGACCCCAAGGTATTTTAAACATTCCTTAGATTCTATGCTACACGTGCCAATATTTAGCCTGACAGTTTCCCTAGTTTTCCTACTACTAATCAGAACCGCTTCCGTTTTATGGTCAGCTAGAGTTAGGCCCATTGATCCTAGCCAAGATCTTACGATCTGAATACTGGCGTTTGCAATGGTTTCCACCTCTAGTAACTCTTTCCCTTCACACACTAACGCTAAGTCGTCTGCGAATCCAACTATCTTCACCTTTTCCGGTAGATCCAATCTTAATACTCCGTCGTACATGACGTTCCACAATAGTGGGCCAAGAACTGAACCTTGAGGCACCCCACCAATGATCTTGCGCCTCTTAGTCCCTTTATCGGTATCATAAACTAGCTCTCTATCCCGGAAATAGTCCCGTACAATTGCTAGTAGATACCCTGGGATGTCTATACGGACCAAAGCATTAACTATATGAAGGCGTTTTTACATCTAGGGTTATAACCACACAATACCCTTTTGTTCCATTCCTCCACCTCTTCCCTTGGATAGCTTGAGCAGCGGTTTCTACTACAACTTTGATAGCGTCCACCGCTGACTTTGCTTTCCTGAAGCCAAATTGGTTATCTGATAAACCTAGGTTAGCTTGTACGCAATCTTCCAATCTTCTGCAGATTATACTCTCCAGAAGTTTTCCACTTGTATCTATCATACAGAGCGGACGATAGGAGGAAGGGTCGTCTAGCGGCTTGTTATCCTTAGGTAACAACACCAATTTCTGCCTCTTCCAGATTGTTGGAAAAGTTCCCTGAATCAAGCATGCGCTTATTACTTTCAGGAAATAATCAGGATGGAGCTTAACAGCCTCCTTCAGTACCATATTTGGGATGCAATCTAAGCCTGGTGCCTTCTTGTCTTTGAATTTTGAGACAGCACCTTCTATCTCGACGACCGTAACCGGAGGAATGTCGAATAATTCAGCTGGATAGCTGTGTTGCCATGTCGGAGCTTCCTGTTGAGGAAAAAGATGGTCTACAATTCCGTTGAGGATATTCTCTTCTCTTGGCGGTGATGGGCCAAGACATTTAAGTTTCCTGGTTACTAGCTTATATGCTAAGCCCCAAGGATTACTATCTATTTCATCACAAGCATCCAGGAAACACCTACGCTTGCTCCTACGAATTGCAATCTTCAATGCCTTTCTTTTATCCCTATACAACTGGTGCTGCACGTTATTCTCTAACCGACCCCTCGTTCGTGTATACCGCCTTCGGGCGCTAATACACTCTGAACGCAAGCTAGCAATTTCATCATTCCACCAATACACTGGAGGCTTATTTGGCGATCTTTTTCGCCTTATCATAGCTACATTGCAGGCACTAGTGATATTGCGCACTAATTGCACTGCCATGTCTTCTGCTGAACCAGCCATTTCCATGTTCTCCATGCAGGCTGCGAAGCTATCCTTATCAAAGGTATTTACCTTCCATCCTGTCAAGACACGTGCTTGTACAATAGCACGGGGCTGTGCGTCTTGCACATCTATTATTATAGCGCTATGATCGCTATGTGTATAGATGTCAGATATTCTCCAGTTCACTTGGGTTGCGATACTGGCACTGACGAATGTAATGTCAATTACTGAGCCAGCATCACCCCTTCTGAAGGTGTGTTCAACTCCATTATTGATGAGTACAACACCCAGTACAGAAAAGGCTTCCAAGAGTATTCTTCCTCTTGCGTTTGCTGAGGGACAGCCCCATTCAACAGCCCACGCATTGAAATCACCTGCTATTATTACGGGGGTTCTTCCAACTGCATCCGTTACAATACTGTCAACTATTACCCGAAAGTCTTCTATAGAATACCTAGGGGGTATATAACAGCTGTAAATAGTGATGCCAGATATAACCGCTCGAGCATATCCGCATTGCGTTGTTATTCTATCGCGTATGGTTAGCGTGCTGGTGTTCCATATTGCCGATGTACCCGTGTTATCGGAAACCCAGTTTACAGATGCCATGGTCCGATATGGCTCACTTAGAATAGCGACATCTACACTTATATCTCGAACGCTTTGCTTAAGAAGCTCCTGGGCTGCCTGGCAATGGTTGAGATTTAACTGTAATATACGCATTTTGGTGACTTAGGTTCTACTCTACTCCCTAAGTTTCTGTAGAGCTCTTTTATAAAACGGGCAAACTGCACCTCCGGTGACATGGTCACTAACGGTGTCTGCTCCCTTCTTGCAGAGCAAGCAGGATGGTTTATTGGAACAGGTTCCAATTTTGTGGCCCGTTTTGCCACACCGTAGGCAATTCCCTGAAAGGTCTTGCCCCTTACAGTTCCCTGCTACGTGTCCATAATCCAGACATTTAAAGCATCTTTTTGGTGCTACCTTTTCGCGTATTCGGCAAACCACCCAGCCAATACGTATCTTTGCCATCTCTATAAGGCGGCGAGCTATCAGTGCACTCACGCCAATTGTGGCGGTCTGTGTCCCACCGTATGCTCTCCTTAGCGACTTAACTGCCGTAGGGTGCAAAGCTTTAAATTCGTCAGATATTTTGACGAGAGCTTCATAAATATCCTCCTTAGAGGTTACTTCGTCTATATCCCTAATCTCAAGCCTGACCTCATGAGAAAGTGATCTAACCTTAGCAGCATCACCTAGCACCTCTTCTATAGCCGACCTAAATTCGCCCGTATTCTGGTGCGCGGGTCTATTCAGCTCAAACAACAGTTCACCCTTCCCTGTCTTCCTAATGCTCTTCACATTTTGACCCAGGTTGTTTAGCTTAGGGTCCCTCTTCACCTGTCTGAGAATATCCGCATAGGAAGTATCTCCACAGGTTTTAATCACTATAGCATCTGGTTTAACGGACGCTTTCTTTGTTTTAGCCCTTGGGCCAACCTTAACCCAACCAGGATCTTTAGCACTTAGATCCGGTTTGCCAGCCAAGTTTAAGTTTATAGCCTTGGGTATAGTGTGTCCACCTACCCTGACTACTTTATTAGGGGTTGTTCCCCTATTCTTTTTAGCTCTGTTACCTTTTGGGCTTAAGTCCTCCCTTCTACGCTTTGGAGTTCCGCCCATCACAGGATTGAGCCTTGGTGGTTCGTCTGTTTGAGTATGCGTACTAGTATGTGCTTTCTTTGTACATGTATGTATGTATGTATGTATGTATGTATGTATGTATGTATGTATGTATGTATGTATGTATGTATGTATGTATGTATGTATGTATGTATGTATGTATGTATGTATGTATGTATGTATGTATGTATGTATGTATGTATGTATGTATGTATGTATGTATGTATGTATGTATGTATGTATGTATGTATGTATGTATGTATGTATGTATGTATGTATGTATGTATGTATGTATGTATGTATGTATGTATGTATGTATGTATGTACATATGTGCTCATTTTTGCCCATCCATACTCATGTATGTATACACAGTATGTACACGCACAATGTACATGTACATACATTGTGCATGTTAACTCATTCATGTTTGCGTTTGTTTAAAATATTTTTCAGAATTTCCACATAATCCGCCACTTATAATTGGTATACGACCACGTTATCGTGTCGGCGATATATTACGCGGCAATTGTACGTCACGACACTCAAAACCAGCAGCAAATCTCACATGGACAGTGAATAATGAGGAGGTGAGTAAAAATAATCAAACTTTGTGCACACAGAGTTTATCTTACGGAGTTCTGTTAACTGACCTAAAAATAATTATCTGCATAAAATGATAGGGCGCTTTGTAAGAACACATATGTTTATGTGTCCAGTTTTTGCTTAATTTTGTGCAAGCGCAAACATGGACATTCAAACAAAATTTATTTTGGTATACTCGCATACAGAGGTGCGTGATGGGTACTAACTCATAACTAGGAGACGGATTTTTCGTATTTAATGTTGGATTAACGAAGAAAAAATTAAATTATTTCACAGCTTTATATAATACATAACATAAAAACATATAAAGTGTATCAAAGCAGCCTGAAGCGTGATTTTTAATTACGTAAAATAATTAGTTAACCTAAAATTATACCTAT
This sequence comes from Thecocarcelia acutangulata, assembly GCA_914767995.1. Classification (NCBI taxonomy): domain Eukaryota; kingdom Metazoa; phylum Arthropoda; class Insecta; order Diptera; family Tachinidae; genus Thecocarcelia; species Thecocarcelia acutangulata. Next base: position 1,022,775 of record OU612097.1, read on the forward strand.
AATTTTATACTTTTTCAATACATGTTTACGAGGTGTTATAAAAAATTGCACAAAAATCACTCAGAAAATAATTACATATCTAGATTATGTTTAAATGATGATGATAGAGAGTATGTTTTAAATACTGAATTATTGTTTCAATGAGAAGATAAATTCAACGGCTTCAGATTTATTTTGTGGCCAAATTTAAATTTAATTGAATAATATGTATCATATCAAAAAATATTACTGTCCGCTAGTTTTACTCCAAGTGTTGAAATTATATCTTTCATACCTGAAATTTTTAAACTGATTGTCATAGCTAGCGTTTTTTTTTTAGCACAATAGTCATTGGTATTGCAACAAAATACTGTCAAGGCACAAATAAATTTGCTGTAGCTCCGCAAACAATCCAATAAAGAATAATAACAATGATGGCTTCTATGCAACAAATATCAGAGAAGCTTTGTTGGTAAAGTTTTCCTACATAATTTTAATTCGGATGCCAGGGCATTTCCTAAAAGAAGGGAATAATTCTACAGCAAAATTTTAGTTGCGTGCTTCTGTGGCACATCGGGGTTTATATTAATATTAAAGGCACACTTATGCATCTTTAGTACAAAAACAAAAAGAAAAAAGTTAAAAACTACAAATGGCACACAGACGTTCGCACATATATTTTATAAAACTTTTAACACTTTTTATCGTTTCATTTCAGGTTCAGCCATCACATGTTCGTCACTACAAAGTTCACAAAGATTCCCGCAATGAAATGCAAACTTCCGTCATAGGCTTGCACTTTGTCATCAATGATTATCATTTTGAAAACGGAAAATTAAAGGTGATAATCTTTAAATAAATGTTAATTGCAAATATCCTTTAACTCATTGAGTTTGTTGTGTATAATTTAAAAAGATTCGTTGTATAGCCCAAATTGGTAACATTTACTACAAATCTTCGGAGAAAACAGTTCTGGATATCGAGCACCACCACAAATATTTGAGTACAAATACAATTAATATGATACCATCAGATCGGGACTATGATCAATATGCGTTGCAAGACGGCGAAATGCTGAGAAAGAAGAACAATTATTTGACGCAAATTCAAGGTAATGCAATTCATGGGCCAAATGTACATTAGTGTACCTTTATTTAATAAAATATTCTCGAAAAGCTTAAAACCTCTCTTGTGACTGAAGAGCCCCAGAATAATTTAACATAATGTTAGATTTACAAAGCTGAAAACTTTATCAACCATAAGCTGTTTTTCCTAATAGTTTTTCGCAAATAGTTTATAATTCTGAACTGAATTTAAATTGAAAAATCTTTAAAGGATAAACTGATCATATAAAAAAACCCTAAAAATTTTTATTTTCTTATTAATAATTCCCATTAATTTTTCGGGGCTTAACTGGAAATATTAGAGGTTTTACAGATTTTCACTTAAGTATTAATGCAAATTTTAAAGTCCTCTGACGAGTTTGGATGAACACATCTAGATGTACTTGACATAAAGCCAACAATTCATAATTAATTTTTCGACAAAAAATATTATCAAAAATTTAAATAACTTTAGAGTTGATTTTATATTTTATTAGATTTCTTCTACAACTTCATACCATCAAATGAAGCTGAAATTTCAGCATGGTATTCAGCCTCAAACTCGACGTCACCGCTCAAATGGATCCGCTGCTCTTTTCTTAATTTGTTCACAACAATGTTCGTTTTTGCGTGCGTGCATCTAAGAAGTCCTTGTCTTAACTTATCATGAAATCTCTTATTGAATTCGCATCGAAACATGTTTGTTAAAAGTTTAAGTTTTCAAAAGAAACCTCAAAGTGATGTCTTGCATACTTAATTGGACGAAAATTAAATAGATTTTGTGAAAAAAGAAAACACTTCGGCTGCCACTGCACAAGAAACCAAAACACAACAACCTGATTTATTTATAAAATTTTCAGTTGAACATAGAACCATTTTCAAAACAAGAAATCTATATTTTTCTGCAATATTCTTTAAGATAATCTATTGTAAAAAATAAATACGAGCATGTAAAGTAAATGTGTTAAAATGATTAGGGGAGTCACCAAGTGAAAAAATTATATAATAGTATAATATTAGGGAAGTTGATGGTTTACTATTAAACACAAATTACAAAAGAATAATTATTCCAACTAAAGCTCAAAATAACATAAAAACAGTTGTATTTAAAGAAATATTTATGCATTTGGATATACATACATTCGTATTCATATAAATTATGAGCAATCTATTGCAATGCGAAGAAACTTCGTTTTAAAGTATTTCAATTATGTATATTTATAAATAAAAATCAAATGAAAAAACCTACACTAACATATAATTTTTTAACCAGCAGAAAGACATGATGCGTTGGTTTTACTCAAAAATGATTTCTTTTGTGGTAAGTATAACACACATACGTATGTATGTGTATATGTATGTGCGCTTAGACAAATGTACTCGTATATCCCTTCACTCGCTTAGCCAGCTACCTTTCTTTAGTACGATTTCAGTAAAACCAAAAGCATTGAATTATAGTTTTGCCTTAGAATAAATGATTAAGACACCTCTCGCACAAAATTGAAATCTTCGGTGCATGTTGGTCAAATGACGTCACGACACAGTGCAAACACAGCCCTAGACGATTTGGAAATACATACTCTTGCATGGGTGAAACTACGTCACCTAACGTGAAATCATGCGCATGGCGTAATCTCTAATTCCATCATTCTTGAGCGCAGAAGAAGGGCACATAATCTTGAAGAGAATCAAAATCAAACTTTTTTTCTCCTTTTACTACTTATTATTAAATTATATTAGGTGTGTTTCTTTACACTACTTTGGGATCCCGCGGGATCGCTTACCGCTTATACGGTAAGCGTTCCCGTACTTTAAGATTAGGCAAATGAGAGCACTTTTAAGAGAATAGTATGCTTCCTCTTCTTGCTCGAAACAGCTCGTACTTTTTCTTCGGGCTAGTTTGGGCAAGTTGTTAAGCAATCAGCTGGTCGAATAATAAACAATAACGAAGCAACAAAGTGCATCGACAAAGTGAATCGACTCGTATACAAATCATTTCAGCATTTTTATATAAATATTAAATAAAAAAAAAAAAATTTTTTGTGAAACTAAATGCCAATTTTTGTTGCCACATCAAAACACAGCATATGTTTCTTTTTGGGCTAGAAATTTGGCTTTTTGCGTTCCCGTACTTTAGTTAAATTTTTTTCTGTATTTGATAGAAACTCTTTTGCATGAAACTTGCCCGGAAAGTAAAGAAACACACCTATTATCGCTTACATTGCACTTACATAAATTGTAACGCTAGTACTGCGAACAGGTTGCTTGCCACAGAGTATATTAATAGTTTGAAATAAAAACAACGATAGGAAGGAAATTATTGGCAGGAGCAAGAAACAAAACAAAAATGAGAGATTTAGCTCCTGAGAGACTTTTTCCTGTTACCAAAGCTAACGCGTATTTTAAGGGGTTTCCAAAATCGTATTATTCAGATATAAAGGAGACACGTTGAGAAATAAATGGTTTAAAAGCAAAAACATGTTTTTTTTCCTACTTATGTAGCTTCAATATAAATCCGCCCTCGTACGCCTACTGTACTGGCATTTGCATGTGTATTTGCATGTACTCTGCAATCAACGCCCCCCACATACATACAATCACATTTGTATAGAGTACCTTCACATGTTCGAAAAAGCGGTTAGAGATATGTATTTGGAAATGTACTCGTATTTATTCAAAGCGACGTGAACAAATATGTTAAGTTATTCGTGGAAAATGTATAAAAATGTCACAAGCCATTTTTATATTGTCGAAAATATTTCAAATAAATGTCGGTTGCAAAATCCTTAAAGTGTATAAAGGATGCCAAGTACAAAAACGAAAAAAATACTCGTACAATAGTGGGGAAATTTTTTGAATTGCTTAAATTGTTTAGCACAAAACAGAACAAAAAAAAATAGCACGTAACTTCTCACACTTAGGTTATTTACAATAATGTCATTGTTAAGATTGAAAGGGATTTTATAAAAATAAATAAATTTACAAGAAAACGAGGAAATCATTTCAAGTTACATCAAGCTTTTGTATAAGCATAAAATACTTAGAGATTGTTTGATGATGAACTACAGCTGTCAAAAGAAAGAGCTAATGTAAAAGTAAGATGTCATCAATTTTTTAGGTATTGCAGACAAATCCTTTTACGTCCTTTTACATTTTCATGTTTTGTATTTAATAGGATATATGTATATAGGACAAGCAGGTTTTCAATTATGTACTTGAGCTTATGTTGAGTAGAGCTTGCTACACAACACGTGTAAATGCTGTATTTCGAGGTATTGAGGTGGCGATGGCATTAATAAAGAAATAATTTACTTGAGAATACTTGAAACGCATACGAAAGCATAATCTATAGGATTTCATTCCTGTAGGAAATTGTGAATGCACTTAACCCTTGCAAACGTTAAGATCAGGAACCATCCTAGATGAAATCTTAAATCAAACAACATTGGTTTCACATAGATAGGGAAGTAACATCAGTTAATCTACTCGTAGCTAAACAATTTCTCGTAGATGTGCCAGCTACTGGAAGTGCTCTTACAAAAGAATTGAAATATTTTTTCTCCCTTGGTGCAATTTCTGAAAACGTGTTTGCATCTTTTATGCATTTAACCAGTTTTCTTGCGTTTCCTAAGACTTTTTGACACAAAAGTATTAAAACGTGACGAATACGTAGTTTGAATATTTCCTGCTCTTTTCAATTTTGCAATATATTATATTGGGATCATAGAAGCTACTCTCAGTGTAATCTATGTACATTTATATAATACTAGCGGGAATCACCGGTCGATGCAATCGACAGCATTATGTTTTGTGCCGCTCTTAAATAATGCACAGAAAATCCAATGTTGGAACCAATAAAAATGACAGATGTATGTATATACAAAGGAATATATTCTTTACTCATATTTGGTAACACTGTTTTTGTTTTACTTGTATTTTGTATTTTGGTTGTTAGTGTTGGTAACAAATTAATAGCCGCATTACTCCTAAAATACTGAACCAATCAAAATGAAATTAAGGTCGTTCACTTCTGCGCAGAAAGAACTTTGAAACGATATATAATCTAACTTCCAAATCGGTGCAGTAGTACGGCTACGAAAACGATGTTTGCCTGTTAATTATATGATATCAAAAGTGTTTTGTATCTCACCAAGTGTACACGTCTTTTGCTACTGCTGTCCGTGTTTCCTATAGGTGTATGTTCATTAATTAAATTCGTATGAAACCAAATTGCACCGTAACAGGTGGCAAGTTGTGTACACGTGTTTATTTTTTTTCTCTCTCTCTCTTTTTTACCGTTGTCCATATCTTCTATATATAGATATGTTCATTACATACACTTGTTTCGTACACGTGTTTCTTTTTTGTCTTTTTGCACCGTTGTCCGTGTTTTCTTTATATGTTCAATATTGATATTATTTTCAATGCATTGCATTACCTTGTAGTGTGGAAGGTGTTGGACTAAATTTTGCTAATCTGAGCAGTGTCGAAGGTATATACACTGGGCACTGATTTTAACCAATTTAACTCCAACATTTTAAATGCTGTAATAGAGTTTTTTTTAGTCTTTCGTGTTGTTATTGTTAAAGTTAAACCTGCATGAACACTACTCCCTTTTTCCTCCTCATCATAGCCTATTTTCCTAGTTTCAGTACAATGCGCTGCATATGTAGGGGGCATCCCCTGAGTACCGGTCCCAGATAAAAAAAAAATTAAAAAAAAAATTATATGATATGATGAATCTAATAAGAGGTGAGTGGGCAGTTTATTACAACTTTTGATAATATTAATTTCAAATGTGCTCGTAGATAAATCATCTAAAAGGTTTATATAGAGCAAAAATCAATATATTGAATAAAACTCCTTCAAATCCATTTACTCCACAAAACTGGACTCAGCTTTATCCGGAATGTTGTGTATCAAATAAATTGAATATTTTTTTATTTGGCGTAGGTTGGTGACTCTGATCTTCTTAGGATCATAAACTGGCAATATGCCCACTAATCTGTCATATTTATGCTATAGAGTTCAATTTATTTAATCTGCTATTGCACCGAGCTGTTTAAGAGATTTTTTCCTGTTCTGGACTTTGCCTGGTTTTATGTGGGGCAGTACACATGCGAGTATACGAGTACACTAATTGACGATTTTCTGATGAACTAATTCGCGCAAACGGCGCATAACTTAGTATTCAACAAGGTAGTATTCCTTATTGAGTGTAGGACCTTCACGATGCACCACGCCACTGCAGTCGAAGAAAACTTTCTCATTTAACCGAACTTGACGTGCTTTTTTCAGTCTTGGCTCTTCTGGACGCTTCCATTGGGATGATTGGATTTTGGTTTCAATGCCATAGCCATACACCCATGATGCGTTACCAAATATGACATTTTTAAAGAAATCTGGATCGTCGTTTACGATGTTCAATAGATCCTGAGCGATGTCCATGCGACATTGATCTTGTTCAAAATTTAGTAAAAAATCGAAGAGCACACCAATACAGGACTAACCTTTTCATCTGTCAAAAACAAACTGAGAATCCGAAATGGCTGATATTGCCAACATACATATATAACAGCCATGTGTACCGGCATAACAGAAGAAAAAACGCGAATATCGAACATACGTAACTCACGTAGTTTGAAAATAACAGTCATGTGTGCACACGACTATATCTGTATGTATTCGTGTTTGAACAAAATTCGAAAACTCAAACTTATTGAATTCGTAGATGTACCATATTTTTTCCAGCATCATTCATATGTACACGTACATACATACATACGCGTACGTATGTATAAAATGTATTTTGAAAAAAAAAGAAAAAAATTCTAGGTTTGACATTTTGTTAAAAGTTACACAATTCAATTGAAAGTCATTTCACAAAATTATTGTCAAGCCAAATACGAGTATAAAGAAAATTACTCTCAAGCACCAACTATTTGAAGCAGAAATAAGCAGCAAATATGCATTCGACAAAAACCAACATGAAATTTCATCATCAACTTGTACAAGTGTTTCTTGAGAATGGTTTTTGACATATTTTAATTGCTAACATTAGCAATATTTGCTGCCAACTTTATTCATTACTTTATGTAGAAAGTATAAACTTTTGTTATAATGAACATACACAAATACAAACAAATGCATGCACACACACAAACAGATACATTTACACACACGTACACATACTATATATCGTGCAAACATTTCTGTTCTTGCAACAAAACGTGTAGATGTATTTGCTTATATGTATGTACATAAATTTGTATTTATGTGTGTGTGTGTGTGTGTGTGTGTGTATGTACATACATATGTAGTAAGTACGTACTTGTGTAATGAATTGGTAGTGAGTTTCATTTCAGATCAGTGGGAGAGGTTGAAATAGAAATTTGAATTCGAATTCTCAACAGGCTGTCATTTCCGCTTTGTTGTTTCATAAAAATATTTTATTTTCAGTTTGCCAGCACTCGTATGTATTTGAATGTGTTTGTGTGTGAATGTGCTTTTACGTGCGTACGTACACATTTGTTTTTGTTGAAAAACAAACTATTTGTTAGAAAACAAAGTACACCAAACTAAGTAAACGAGACTTTTTGATGTAAACAATTAAAAAACAATCACTTGAGTAGATTTTGAAAAGAATGAGCGAACCTGTGAGCACACGGATACGCAAATTAGTAAATTTTCTTATTAGGTGTGCGCATTGAGTATTTTGGGTTGAAATATCTGAAAATTTGTCGGGTAGAATATATATTTCTCTTTTTTTCATTCAATTATCTTATTTATTTAATCTTCAATAAGTATTCAAATCTTAATACTATGTATAAAAGTTATTTAAGTCCAGCCAATGCTAGATAAAAAAAAAAGTTTTATATTACGCGACTAATATCGCTGGAATCACATATTTAATGTTCTGATGGGGGCGAAGGTATCCCTTCCTCTCAACCGAGAGTGGCCGCCAAAATTAAGTATGCTGCGTGCAAGAGGATTTGTGTGAAGTTCCAGTTTACCGATATACCTTGTCGCATACTTGCAACTTTTTATACAACAACAATTTCCCTTTTCTTCTTTCTTTTGCTGGCAAAAAGAAAACCGTAATTTGGGGCCAAAGTGTCTTTAATTTAAACACAAAAAGTTAGAAAGTGCGGCTAAAACCGGGGAACCACTGAATAACTGAAATTTCAGAGACTCCTACTCTGCAGCACGACTTCTAAGAATATCAAGTAGAACACGCGAGTGCTATAGAGTGAACGCACAGTATAATGAAGAAGTGAATAGTAATATTTGACAGCCATTTGGACTTGAATTTTTAGACATTTGATAAAACGATTAACTTTGTTCATTTGATCTGGATTGCATTTTCACAAAAGCAAATATTAATAATATTAAGCTGTTGGTTTTATCTAAAGTGTGATGGAGAGACAATGAAATGTTATGGGTACTTTAGAACTCATTAGATTTTATACTCTCAAAATTTTCGGAATTTCGGCGACGCAAATTTCCAGTTTCCGAAAATAGGGGAAAAATTGCACACAAATAATTTTTTTTCTTTTGAAGAAATCATTTCGTTTTCATTAATAAACTTGCTTTTAAAAACTATACCAGCCGCAAAAGTAAATAATCACAAGAGTCATTAAAAACTGAAGCGTATTCGATGCCGGTTCAAAGACGTACTCGTACATATATATGTACATATGTGCACATGCATGTTACGTCTTACGTACATACATACATATATACAATTGTATGTTTAAACTTTAAAGTGCTCTGCTCACTCAATCGGTTAGGTTTAGTTAGTTACTCATGATTCCAAGGAGAATTTATTTTCTGTTATTTGATATCAAAATTTGAAAAACTTTGTTGGTAAGCAAATTGTTTCTGAAGGACTTTTAGAATCAGTGAGCGTAAGCTTAAAAGAATTTTTACAGTTAACGTTTAAATAAATATAATAGAAGCACGAAAAAATGGATATAATATTTGTGTAGAAGAAAATTTCTCAAGGAATCTGAATACTGACTAACTTTCTTCTAATGTTATTACGCAAAATATCGTACAACTGAACAAAACTGAACTTTGCAATGTTATACATGAAGATGTACTGCTGTAACGTCATTTGACGCAAGTTTATTTTATTGCTTGAAATTGTTTTTCAATCACAGTGAAAGTTGTCTTAATACGAGTACATGTGTACATAACAAATTATTCACGCCTGGGATGGATTGTCGTGACAAACAGCAGCTGCTTGTTTTTTTTTTTGTTGAAAAACTACGCAATGTATTTCTTGGCTTCGTAGCTGGTGGCTTGGCTTGGCTGGCTTGGATGCTGCAACATGTTGACACAAATTTAAGACAACAAACAAACAAATCTCAAACACATTAAAGTCTACAATGTTGCTCTTGTCGTTGTTGTTGTTGTTGTCGTTATTGACACAAACAAATACAAATATATAAGTGTGTGTGTATGTGTGTAAGTATGCATCTATTTAAACGATGTAATACTTTGTCGTTGTTGTTTTCCAAGTATTATCGTTGCTGCTGGTCCACAGCTAAAGATAAAAAAAAAACATAAAAGTTTTAAGGACTAAAACTTAAGAAGTTTTCGCTGCGAAATAGCAAACGGAACAGAAAACAAGACGTTGTTAAGTAAGAAATGCTTCATTCATTGTGTTTTAGCAACAATTTTCCAAACAATATTGAATCAAAATGGCTGGGGAATTTAACAACCAGATAGAGAGCCTGTAGAGAGATATAAAAAAACAACGAGCTGCAATAAAGCAATTCAAGCAGCAAGAGATGCAAAGACAAACGGCGAAAGAAAACGTACAAAACAATACTACGAGTATGTTGGTTGGTATTTATTGGCCAAATGGAAAAAAGAAAAAAAAACTACTCTGACAAACTTAACACTTAACGCCAGCGAGGAAAATAATTTCTATAAAAAAAAAAGTCACTCCTCTAAACTATTGGCTTTCAAGTGTGAATGTATGTGTGCGTGTGTGTGTGTGTGTGTGTGCGTGTGTGTGTTTGCTATATTTAAATTTTAAATGTGTTAGTCAAACGTTTGTTTAGTATGCTGTAAACCTACTAATTTATATTCAAATTTGTGTAGTCGTGCGCTCACAAGTCTCAGTCAGAGTGAAGAGGAAGAAAGAAGGAAAAGAGAAGTCGAAGAAGAAGAAAAAAAGAATCAAGTAAGAGCAAAAACAAAACTATTAAAAATGCCTGTTGTTTACTTTGCCTTAGAATTTTAACTTGTCTCGTACAATTGAGACATCATGTTTGCCTTAAATGACATGTTTGCAACCAGAAAAAAGATACTTCCCAAGTTATTTCTCTGGCAAAATTTCTTAAATGTTTTACTTGGTGCAAAGATTTGTTCAAACTCAATTATGGTGCAGCAAATAAAATAGATTGTGCGTCCGACTTTAGTGTCTCTTGGGATGCCGTTCAATGCATTCATTTCATCCAGCTTTTTTTTTTCAAATCCAGCTTAAATGATTAAAATGTTGTGAAATGATCTATATGCGGAACCTGTGCCTGCTGCAAAAGTATATTAATTCTGTAATCTATTTAATGTTACGACTTAATTAGTTATTCTATTATGCCGTCAATAAAAATAATAATGAGAACGTGTCTGCGAAGCAAAAACAAACTTTTCCTCTCGATATTTTCCAGCCTTTCTTCTTACTTTATTTGGTTCTTCAGAACGAACGGCAGGAACGAAACTGCAGCGCAACAATAATTAAACTTTTGCACAGAAAGCAGTGTAAATTTACATGATATGTTCACATAATTAACCTTTCTTCTTCATTTCATTTTTTTTTCTAACTCGTTATTTTGAGACTCTGCTGTTTTGTTGGAAAATTTAAGCAAAAAAAAAAAAAAAATACTTTGTTTCAAATACTTTCGCTAAACTCTAATCTGACATTCGCTGTTACACTTCTTTTCGTCTTCCACTTTTTGCTTTGTTTGCTATTGCTTTAATACCCATTTTTTATTTGTTTAATTACAATAACAAAAACCATGTCAGTAGTTTGTTGTATTATTAGCCATTAAAAGTATACGACTCAATTATATTAAAGGTGGAAAATCCAGTTTATACGTTTAGTTTAACAGTTAAATATTTTCCTTTTGTTGCTGTTGTTTTTGTCGGTCCTGCACAATTTTGCTCCTCGTACATTCATGCTTTTCTGTTTTTACGTTAATGCGGATTTTCTTGTTTTGCTTGAAAGGAGGAAAACACTTAAACGTTAAATATCATGTTTAGCGTTATACTTCTTCAGTTTTTTTTCTTTTTCAACTTTCTCCCTCAAACAAGATGTTTAATTCGACCAAAAAAGTTGAAAAAAGTTTTCGTTTTCGTTTTCGTTTTTTTTTTTTTGTTTGTGTGTTTTGAAAAGGAGGAGTAGTCGACATAACTCTATTGTCTTAATTACTAACATTAGAAGTTAATTTGTGTATTTTTGTTAGGGGCTAAAGAAATTTATGTAGAAAAAATCACTTGATTTTCTTCTCTTGGCTTAACTTGAAATTGTTTTAGAAATTTTGAAACAGAGTGATAATTTAGTTTTCGTTACGTTTTCGCATGACTGTTTGCTACTAACAAAAATCATTTTGTTGCCCGGATTCGATTTTTAAAAATACTTCTGCTCTAACACTTATTCATCTACTCATTAAACTCCAATTTTTCATCAAACTTTTATAATAAAATTTTTGTAGAGACTTTTTTTTTAAATCTTTGTTGAACCCACAAAAAATTGCTTGTATACCTGTTACAAATTTTAAAATATTTTAAATATTTCATAAAGTTATTAAACATTTCTCAGCAATTGTTGTTTATTTAAAAAAATTTTTTATCATTTTATCTTTTTGTCAACATTTTGTTATTAAACAATAATATACTCGTACAAGGGCAAAGTGCACGATGCACAGTAGAGTGGTTCGCCTTCCACATAAAAAAATTGTGCAACTCACCCCGTAAGATTAAAGACAATGTAAAAACAATTCGAAAATGAGTTTTTTTTTTTTTGCCACGCCTAAAAATACCTCCCTCTTATTATTTTGTTCACTGCGTCTATAGTTTTAGTCTGATCGTAATAAAATGCACCGGTGTTCATGACTCATTTCGACCTTTAACAAATTTCCCCTACTACGGCAAACTCTAGTCATGACTTTTAAAAATTCGGTTCAAAAACATGTTGCATTGTGGTTGGTATGAAACAAGTTTTTAAAAATCTTGGATAGAAATTGACGTGATAGTAAAAAACTATTAAAGGCAAAAATGTAGCACTTACAGAGCGGCGAACACCGCTATATAAAATGTTATGATCGGACTAAAAATGGCAACACAGTAAACAAAAATTAAAAGAGCGGTATTTGTAGGCGTGGCAAAAACTAGTTTTTCCGCAAATTAATACGTATATATACCAGCAAAAGGTCGTGGATCAATTCTTTTTTTCTCTCTTTAGTCCTATGTTCATCCATACATGGTGTAGAAATTAAATCCGATATCATATTAGAGTTGCCACAAAGTTGCATTTATATGTATATTCCAGATCACCGTGTAAATGCATCTAATTTGCAAAAATCTAAATTATTTACATACAAATATGAAGTACTTGGCAAAAGAAAAAATTTAATACCCAAATTTCCCTATTTAAAACGTAGGGTTACCACCCCATTTCATTTTTGGCAAAACGCGAACTAGCACGGTTTTCAAAAAAAGCTGACAACCGTATTTAACTAAATTTTTATTACAAACAATCCCAAACAAAAAAAAAACAAAACAAAAAGAAAACAGATTCTTTAATTAACAAAACGTGCAAAAATATACCCTTTTTCAAAATGATCTAGCTCACGAGAGGTCAAAGCTAGAGCCGAAATATTTTAGATGTCATCATAAAAAAACAAATGTTCATTTTGACGTAACTTGAGGCGCTCTAATGAACATCGGCTTATTTCCATACTTGGGCTTGATTGTGGTCTAAAGACAAAACCACGAGTGCTGACTCGTCCATTTTTCAGTTTTAATAAGTAGAATGAATGCGAAGTAAATACACAAACACATATAGTTATTTATGCACATTTGTTGTTGTGCAGCACATGGCTCGTGCCTTATTAAGAAGAATATTGCATGATATAAACCTCATTTGTGTTTCGATCTTGTGTTTTGTATTGATACAACCAACGACGACAAACATTCCAGGTAATTATAATTACAGATGTGTTAAAACTGGGTGTTTGATACAAACGCTTACGAGAACAAGCCTGACTGGTTTTAAGCAAAACGATTCAATTAAAAAAGAAATGATGGAACATACCTGCAAATTCGACACGTGTTGCCGATCTCGGGTCAGGATGCGTTGATTATACGCTGTAGTACGTGTAAGTAACTTAAATAAGAGCGTTTGCGTGTGCCATGAACAGCAATGCTCACTAACATTTGCCCTATTCACAATCTTGTGCAAATGGCCTTGCATCATTGCATTTGCAAAATAATGGGGTATATTCTTGCTTTACACTAACAAAATGCACCCAAAAATGTCACTTTTGCAATTGCAGAAATACGCAAACTCAAATGCACAAGATTGTGAATCGGGCTATTGTTTTATAAAAACTACTAAGCACATAGAAATAATGTAAAGAACAGCAAGAAGAATATCAGATTTTTCCCAAGTTGGATGTTTAAAAAGCGGTCTCATCTGCAGCAAGATCAGCTTCTTCGTTGCCAGGTATACCAGCCTCTGATGAAACCCACATTATTTTTATTTGTTCGCCATACTGAACACAAAGATTTGGTTTATAAGGTAAGAACGTATTTTCAACTGGTTGCACCGTTGATAAGCCGTCGGTACAAATTGTTGTTTTGCAATTTTCTCTTGAGGTGCCTTTAAGGGCGACAAAAAGTGTCAGAGCGGCAGCAGTAAAATTGTAGCAGTAATAGTGTAAATGACCAATACTGACAATAACAGCAAAAAAAGTAAAATTTTTGGACTTGGAACCATCGGTAAATAAGATGATAAAACATCTGTTTACAAACTATAGGAGATGTAGATGATTTAGGTAATTGAGTTAGATCTACCAACCACCAATAAGGATTTCTTTAATTGCCAAGGCAGTTGTTGTCGGTGTAGAAATAATTTTGGTCCAATAGTAAAGCCAAGACTTTATGCCGAAATGATGCATTTAAGAACTGTGGATGAACAGTCTGGAGTTCTAACACGATTAACGATGTTATTGCTGTGTATTAAATAAATAAATTTCTTGGCATTGAAAAGTAACACAGAAGAAATACTTGAATTTCTTCCTCCTGCTGGCATACATATCTTACGGCTTAAGGTGTTCTAATCGTCAGGGGACTCACACGCAGTGACTATTGAAATGACTCTTAGTGTAGTAGTTAGGGCTACTTTTAAATCATAACAGCTCCTTTCGCTTGTATACATACATATATACGCATATACATGTTTGTATATTTGTTCGTAGTAGTTCTCTTTTTTGTTCTATTGCTTTGTGAATTCTAATGCAGATTGCATGGCAAAGTTGATATTCATGATTGTTTGCTTTTCAAATGCATGTTGTACGTGAGCAAAATAAATGATAAGTAGGTGTTATTTCTCTTGTTTTTTTCACTTCTCCTATAATTTCAAGTCAATGCGAAAAATAAAAAAATAAAACGTTGTGCAACAAACTAAAAGGATAACTACGCTACGATTTTGTTATGCAAAACTTGCAAGCAGAAACTTGCAGGTGAAATGGAATTTTATGTAGATTCGCTCACACTCAAACAAACACTCAGATACGTGTGTCTTAAAATGTGCACAAATTATTCATATTTCATTTTTTTGTTGTTTTTTTTTTTCAAGTTTAAATAAAACCTGCACATGCACACATTGCTATTTGATATATTCAACAGTTTTCTTTTTTTTTTTCTTTCTTTTTTTTCGCTTTTTATTGAAAAACCTAGAATGTCTGTCTAATCACACGCCAACAACCAAAACTTGTGGGCACGTATCACTCGTTCTTGGCTTTAAGATCCATTTAAAATTATAACTACCACATGAAAAGTGTGAGAAATATGTGACTTTTGAATTTTAGACACAAACTTTTGACTGCCGCAAAGCAAAGTGCGAAGAGTGCGCCAACTCTTTTTTGCTCGGTTTGTTTTGTTGTTTTCTGTGTAAAAATCAGAGCGGAATTTTTCAAGTTTGAATTTCGCAAAACAAGAGTCATGTTAAAAAGATGAAAATCTAATCAATTCTACCATTAATATACATATATATACTAATACTTTTTTCTATCGATGAATAGACATAGTCGTAAGCAAGTATGTTACAAAACTAGCAAAGCTGTTTTAATTGTTACCACTCCTGCACGTAGAAAAAAATATATGGTTGAAACGACAATATTCTAAGGATTGTTGTTGGATTGTATGGTTGCACTAGATAATACTATATTGTTATATTTAAAACGTCAATGATATAACACACTATAGTATTGTAAAAATTTTTTATATGTAACCATGCTATATTATGGTTTAGTATTGTTATACCGTAATAATAAGTAACTATAGTATTATTTAAAGTTATCAAATAAATGTCATAATCAACCATATTATTTACTAACTATTCATACTTTTCCCATATATAACCATAATACTTTCATTTAGTAACCATACTAATACCATATATAGCTTTATTATAATAGAAAAATATTTTTGTTATAATTGGCACATATACATGCGTATTTCAATTAGTTACAACAAAGAGACATCACATAATATATGTATATTGATAATACATATAAAATATATACAAATAATTAGAAAACAATAATAGTAGAGCATCTGTAAGGAATTAATGCACAAATTTCGTCTTTGGTTTTCAAATGTATATTAGCTGTAATAAAAGAAAAATATTTTTCAGATAATGTTAAATGACATATAACCATAATAATATGGGTGCATGTATTGTTGGCTACACCAATCATATATATATTTACATCTTAATATTAGACATAGGTACTTTACTTGCCTTTTTATTTTCACGAATACTCAATATGATATTTTTCGACAGTTTCATGTTTTTTTCTTTTTTTTTTAATCTGAACAAATATTTTTTTTTTATAAAACACACACAAAACATATTTTTGTTTCCAAAGAAAAAACTAAATTGAGTGAAAATTATAGGTCAGTGACTGGAATGAAAATATCGTTAATGACAACAATAGTAAATATATTCTCTAAACTTAGTTCTGTTACAAATGAATTAGCTTTTTATACATATGATAAACATAAATATTTTGACATTGGGTTTGATAAAATTTATTATTGCTTAAGACAAATTTTCACAATTGTTATTATTGTATGTAACCATATTTTATAGATGTTAAAAATAGAATTGCAGAAATGCAAACAGTGACATATTTATAGAAGACCAAACTATAATTAACTTGGTAATACACAGTTTTTAATAACAATAACAATTCACAATGTTATACAACATATACTAATGTTGTTGTAACCATATTTCAAACTGCCTTTTCTTTTCGTGTGATTATTTGCCGATTTTCACTATATTTGTATTGCATTGGGTATACGAGTAATCGTACAAATTATGGCGATTATGGCATAACCATCACACGTGATTTGTGTGATTAAACAAAAAAAAATTTTTTTTTTTTGGAGGCTAAACATTCGTTATTATAGTTCAGTATCTTTCTCAATCGCTATAATAATGTCGATTTTTGTGCCTAAAAAAGATTTTGTACGATGAACTCTGTTATTTGAAAGTGACTGCTAATAGCGATTGATTGCACCAACTCAAAAAACTAGTGCACGATGGTGATTTCGTCACAGAAGACTGACAGACCTGCCACCAAATAGAGATTTTTTAGTCCCTGCACTATTTATATATGAAGTAATTTTGTTTATGGACAAATATATAAAAAAAACAATATCCTAACTTTAGCATTCACTTACCATTATCAAATTTTTCATAAGAATCACGTTCCTCCTCGTTCACCTCGTTGATGCTCTCATTTTCCAAATCGAAATTTCTCTCATCTGAATCGAGTATATATTCGGTTTCTTCTTCATTCGATGTTTGCGATGATACAATTTGATACGAGGGCGGTGTCAAGACGCTACCCTCTTTATCAATATGGACATTATCCGCACCGGCAGCATAAGCAATTAGTGGTTTGTCCTGCTGATGTTGATGCTGCAGGTGATTATTATTATTATTGGTATTGTGATGTTGTTGTTGCTGTGTTGCTGATTTGGGCTTGGCAGCCTCAGCCAAAGCATTTGGATGATGACATGGAAGTATTAGGAGTGTTGTTATGATGAGCAAGGCATAAAGGAGGAATGTGGTTGATGGTGAAGGTGTTGCTGTTGTTGTTGTTGTTGTTAAGGTTGGAGTTGGGGTTGCGTTTGGGTTGTAGATTTTTGGGGATATTTTACGTTTGCCGGTACTAATATTTTTATTATAAATAATTTCTTTATGAATTTTGTTTATTAAAGATAATACTAAATTGTTGGTTTGTTGTGGTTTTTGTTGTTGGGGTTTATTTACAAAACTGTTTATTTGTTTAATAAACGATAACACTTGTGTTAACAATAACGTTGTTATTACATTAGCAACATTGTTTAGATACTTTGCTGCTGGCACATTATAAAAAGCCTTATACTTCTCGTTTAATGACTGCTGACTCGGCATCTGTTGCGTTTGCCGATTGACATTTGTTTGTAGTGGCTGCTGTTGTTGCAGTTGTTGTAGCCTTAGTCTTCCTCTTCTACGTCTGCTATTAAAATCTAATGTTTCATTTTTGTTCGTGATTTTATGATAAAACTTTTCCAAATGTTGCTGTGGCTTTTGAAATTGCTGCAACATGTTGCTTAAGTTTTTCGTAGATGTATCAGTTAGAAGAGAATTTTGCTTGGATTCAGATTGGTGACCTGGTCAGCCGAAACAGTTTGCGGCTGAAGAAACGGAACCATTACTCGACGAAGATTGTTATGTGATAATAGACTATTAATTTAAAGCATACGTATGTATGGTTAAAGCATTTATCCGCAGCACAAGTTTGTTTACAGAAAAAACTTACTATTGTTGGTTTTAGGCAAGCCGTGCACAAATATAGTTTGTGTACATAGTTTTCCTTTAAGTTCTTTCTGTATGTGGTTTTCAAATTGAATAATATTAAAAATTTTAGGCATTTATTGTTTACCGAAAATAGCAACATCATAAAAATAAATAGATATTTAAAGACAAAAAGGTTTGTATAAGTATATAAGTATATGTATGTATGTGTTTAAATATATTGGATTTAAATGTATATGTTTTTTACAGCTATATACTCCTACATATCGCTCTTTTATTGCAACATAGTCATAATTCAAAAAAGCTCATTTCGAGAAGAACACATTTCAAATTTTTAGCTTCCATACAGGTCCTAGAAAATGTCTACTAAAGGAAATAGTTTAAAAGTAATTTGCATAAATTTTTGGCACAATATAAAAGGTAGTACTGTTAACAGTTCTGCATTATTAACTCGACAAGCTCTTTTTTTGAGATATGACTATGTTGCAATAAAGAAGCGATATGTGGGCCAAACCAAAGGTGCAGCAGTTTCGAGACTTTACTTTGATCAAATATATGTTTAAAGTATACTCCTTAAACATTTTCGTTCTTGGGTGTACTTAGTATTGCAAACATATTACAGTTTGAAACCATATTATGTGTTTGTGTTCAACCATATAATTCAAAAATAGTATTTTGCCCTTATATTATTGTCATATCAACCATATTTTTCTTCTGTGTGCACGTACATCATCTCGAGCTCATACATTTGTGATCGATTGCCTAGTGAATTGCACAACGCATTACAGAGAGAATTCGTTTTTCAGTCTGCGGAACAAGTTGTCTGTGGATGTGTTACCTGTTATATATAACGTCACAAACACTACTCCCTCTTTTCTTCTCCCCATAACCTATTTTCCTAGTTCCGCTACACTGCACTGCATATGTACTGGACCAAGTAAAAAAATGAATTAGTTTTGGAAAAAATAGTTGAAAGCTGAATTGCAGTGTTGTTGTTTTAATTTAAAAAGTTGTTTTTAGCGATTTTAGCTTTTGCCGAAACTTAACTTATTTCAATTTATTATAATAAATAAATGTGTTTTGTAAAAAGGTATTTTTGAGCCACATATACAAAAAATACAAATCACTATTAAGTTATGTCTCATATTTCATGGAATGGTCAGTTGTACAAAACTAAAAAAGAATACAGAACTCAGTTTAACGAAGGCAGTTATTGAGCTAAAAAGGCGGATTAGAGAGTTATTTTTAGCACTAAAGAATAGAGTTAATAGTTTGAAAATTTTTCTTAAAAAGCTTGTCATAACTTGGTCACAATTTTCATTAAAAGTTAAGTACAGAAAAACTAGAGTATCTACTTTAACTTCCCTAAATTTGCTGCCCAGCCCTGCTTGTAGTTAACTGCACTTCCCGATCGTTGTTTTATTTTCAAGCTTTCCAACGCACCAAATTAAAAATGCGTTCTACTTTGTATAAATGAAGATAAGGAAAGGATCTTGAAAGCCCGGTTTGATTTGAAACCAAAAAAAAAAAAAGAAGAGCAGCTGTTAATTGAAGAACACGCAACTAAAACTAAAGTGAATGCAAAGTTTTTTCTACCTAAATATTTTTTATTCGCTTTTACTGATGAGCACTTCCATCATAAAATCAGCAATAAATAATACAAAGCACCACGCAAAAATAAATTTTGCTTTATAAAGTGAAAACTGATGAAAGCAGGAAAAGAAAAAACCAACGACACACGAAAACGAACAAACAATATTATAAATGAGTGGCGCGATATAATTTTTGGTTTGAACTGCAAGATGCATTAGTAAAGCTAAACCTTAACTTGCGAACTAACTTATTTAAAATAAACACCAGTTTTTACTACTTACTACATATTTCAGCAAAAGGTTGAAGCCAGCGTGATGTGTATTTATACAATATTACGGTCATCACTTTTTGAAAACCGTTTTGTATTAGAATAAAAAATATCCTTCGAGCATTGGCGAACAATAAAAGTTAAATTGCGAAAATATCTTAAGACATTTTTATTATCTTTCGCAGTGGCTGTAAAATTAAACATTCTAATTAAATATAAATTAGAAAAGGAAGCAAAATATAATTAGCTACAATTTTTCAGGATGTGTAAAGCAAAATGCCATTAGCTAAAAAGCATAAAATTAAAGGTAAGGACTAACAAAATATTTTTCCGCGAAAGGAAAACTGGTTTTTAGTGTAAAGTGGCATCGAGCATCCCAAAAGCTAAAAGTCAAGATAGAGAACACAATATGATTAAAGTTTTGTTTTCATTTTTAAAGTCTGATATCCTGCTTCCTTTTCAATCACATTAGTTTTGAGAAAGGAAAATATTGTTTAAATTCTAACAAGTTACCATCTTTATGGTGAAAAACCTTGCTGTTTGCTTAATGGTAAGAAAAATTCGAAAAAAAACTTTCTTGCCACATATCATTCGAATGAAAATCAATTTAAAAACGAGTTAATTGTGTCTTAGAATAGAAACACATAAAGAAAATAAAAACAAGTGATAAATGAAAATATCTTACCTGCTGCTGAGCCATTACTGCCCTGATAAATGCCATTATTTGATTGAGATGCTTTCGTTTATTTCTTCGTCACAAAAAAGTTAATGTCTTACAAAGAATTTCAATTACTTTTGAAGATAAAATATTATTTTCTATTTTAACAAAGGACAACATTTTACTTTAATAAACACATGCAGAAAAGGAGCAGGTAAAAAAATTTATGATTCATATTTCATTGCAAAATGAGGAAAAGGCACATAAAAATTGCAAGTTCTTTATTATTTGAAGTTGCTCTTTTGTTTGTTCCCAAAAAAAAAAAAAAATAAAAAGAAAACAAACTTCTATAGTTCATTTCGAAAGTTGTGACAAAACAGCAGGTGTCTACCTAGAGAACACTCAAATTCACCGCAGCACAGCGCAGCGCAGCGCAGCGCAGCGCAGCACAGCGCTCGAATCCAAACATTCATACACTGAAGTGTCAGTTATAATGATGCAGCACACATACACACGGTTGCTTGCTTGCTTGCTTGCTGACTCCTACAACTACGAGTAGCATTAATGTAACAGCTACTGCTGAGTTTGACTTTAATTCTTAAAAATGTAATACACTCATCCTCGTACACATGGACGAGTACGAGTATGTGTGCTTGTAATTTCAAATGAAAAAATTTCTATACAATATGTTTGACAAAAGTTTTTGTCATTTATGAACTAAAATACATACATACATACATATATGCATAAGTGTGTGTATTTGCGCATACAGTACACTTGTAAAGTTTCATACGAAAATATCCTTCATTATTATAAAAAGAAATAATGAATTAGTTGGCAAAAGGAGTGGAAGAAAATCCGTTTTGCGCGATCCTTAGCAAACAGCTCTGTTTGACAACTTCCACGTAGATAATTCTTCTCCGCATAAAACTTTAATCACATTATTAAATTTTTAAAATTCAAAACAGAGCTGGCAGCTGAAAATGTTGGAGTACTCTGCCATATCAAAATTGTTGGTTGCTCACGAATTGATGATATAGAAATCGGTGGGTCTTTTAATTTCCCAATATGATGGTCAACTATATAACCCAATTTTTAAGCTCACTGGAATAACCCGGATTGCCACCTCACAATCTGCAACTTAAAAACGGATCGGTAATCTTAATGTTATGTACTACAGACCAACCAATCAAAGTTCAACGGGGAACACGTGTTGAGACCTTGAGCCTTAATGGTTCCCATTCTATTTTACGCATTTGCGATTATCAGTACGACATGCATTCGTATTGACATGTTGCAAATCTTAAGGTCATTCATTACAGTTTTGTGGCGTTCCTGCACATTTAAACTATATCAATGTAAATAAAGTTTGAAGGCAAAACCACGTTTGCTGGTCCTGATAGTTTATATATCTGTTGTGTTTTATCATAGCAACTTGAGTAAAATTTTCGAAATTTTAGAAATCGTATCTAATTTAATTAATTTATTATATATATATATATATATATATATATATATATATATATATATATATATATATATATATATATATATATATATATATATATATATATATATATATATATATATATATATATATATATATATATATATATATATATATATATATATATATATATATATATATATATATATATATATATATATATATATATATATATATATATATATATATATATATATATATATATATATATATATATATATATATATATATATATATATATATATTGTATTATTGATGAAATTTTGTTATAATTTTGGTTTATTTTTATCTGATCTTGTTGTTGACTGAAATTTCGCCTAAAAACTTTTTTTATGTTGATGTTGATGTTATGATATAATGCCACAGATATAATTTTTCAGCTCGCCATTAAGAGTGTTCTTTAATACTTCGTTTTCGGAGCGTGCATGAGCGTTTTAAGGTCAAGAAAACAGAATCGTCTAAACATATTAAATTATTCAACGGGTTCGCGCTAACAATAATTTAAATAGAACCTAAAGTAAATATAATTTTAAAATAATTTATAATTTCGATCGTTCAGAGGTTCTTACTTCGCATAACTATTTGTGAAAGAAACATGTTCCACATAAGAACTTTGCAACAACTTTCCACAGGATAACGCATGAAACAAAAAGAAAAAACCAAAAAATAATTTTCAAATCTTTTCTATTCTTGATAAGTCTTAAGAAGCTCTTGCAAATTTTATCCGATGATTTATTGAATTTTTGATGAACTTTTATAATTTATTAAATTAAATTTTTGGTTTGTACATTTGTACAACGGGTTATAGTTCAGGTTTTTTCTTTCTTAAGTTTTTTTCTTTAGAAAGATTTTTTACAATACAAATCTGCTGTGATCAATAATTTTGATTGAAGAAGACAAGAAAAATAATCATCAAATCTTTAGCGGCGGGACAACGAGCTGTTTCGTAGTCG
This sequence comes from Thecocarcelia acutangulata, assembly GCA_914767995.1. Classification (NCBI taxonomy): domain Eukaryota; kingdom Metazoa; phylum Arthropoda; class Insecta; order Diptera; family Tachinidae; genus Thecocarcelia; species Thecocarcelia acutangulata. Next base: position 1,045,940 of record OU612097.1, read on the forward strand.
CTACACTACTCATCAGCACCCACTGGAATTCGAACTCGGGACATGACGTATCATGATCTACTGCTTTAACCACTAAGCCACCGAGCATTTAATTATTTTCTATCTATATTCATCTCATATTGAATCACATATGCATTTTGTTAATTGCCCACATTGTTTGTACAGCGTTTGCTGTCTCTAAACTAGCGGTATTTATTTTTATTTATTAACATACATATTTTTTGTATAGGGTGTTTTTTTAAGCCTGATAGAACTTGAAATTGTAAAAAATAACACAAAAAATTAAATTGTAATCAAAATTTTTTTTTATTCGAAAGATCAATACGTGACATTAACATTTGAAAATGATTTCGGGCATATGGGCACCGCGGCTGTTCTTGACGAAGCGCATTCTGGACGTCCAATTTTGGGCCACTTTTTCGAGCACTGCTGGCCGTATGTCACGAACAACACGAACAATGCTGGCCTCCAAGGCGTCAATTGTTGCTGGTTTATCAGCATAAACTTCACGTAGCCCCACAGGAAATAATCGAGAGGTGTCAAATCGCACGACCTTGGAGGCCAATTGACAGGTCCATTTCTCGAAATCAACTTATCGCCAAATTTTGATTTCAGTAAGTCGATGGTTGCGTTCGCCGTATGGCACGTAGCGCCATCCTGTTGAAACCACATCTCCTCCGGATCAATGTCATCCATATTTTCAAACAAAAAATCATTGATCATGGTGCGGTAACGATCTCCATTGACCGTAACGCGAGCTCCGGCCTCATTTTTGAAGAAATAAGGTCCGATGATGCCACCAGCATGAAAACCGCACCAAACAGTGCATTTTTCTGGATGTAATGGAGTCTGTAGGGTCTCTTGTGGATTGGTCTCACTCCATATGCGGCAATTTTGCTTATTAACAAACCCGTTAAGCCAAAAATGCGCCTCATCGCTGAACACAATTTTGCGATAAAACAACGGGTCAGTTGCCAACTGCTTTTTCAAAGTAAATTTGGATAATTTCGTAGCGTTGTTCAAGCGTGAGTCTATTCAAGATGATTTGTCAGAGTATACTGAAACAAATAAAAAAAATGTTTCATCAAAATTTAATTTTTTGTGTTACTTTTTACAATTTAAAGTTCTATCTAGCTTAAAAAAACACCCTTTATTTTAATATTCTCCGTACCCAGATATTCTCCGATGATTGTTAATACATTTAACAGCTGCCATAAGTTCCGATTGCCGCTTGTAAAACTAACAACCTATTTCCATTAACATTTTGTATAGTAAATTTTAGATTATGAAAGAAAAAATATATTTATGTGCAAATCTGCACTCCTTTTGGCCTTGAATCCGTTTCTCTATGCGCAAAAAGACAGAACATATTTTATATTCATGTAGATATGTATGTACTTATTTATGTAAGTATATCTTCCTGGTTATTCATGCATAATTTTTGCCTTTTAGTTTCTTCACTTCATTTCCAATGTGATGCATTTCTGCAAAAAAAAAAATTAATGAAATTTTATGCTGCTTTTTGTTTCACTTTTATAATCTGTGTCAAATTAATTAAATAATTTGAAATGATGTGATATTAAACAATGACATATAATGACTTGAAAGTTTTGTGTCTTACATATTAATAGGGAACTCGTACAGCCATACTGGTATTAATGTTTCCACTTTTGCAATCGTACGAATGTACATTAGACCGACTCATTGAAAAATATCTTCTACATTTTGAAATGGCCGGTCGCTTTGAGATTTAGGATGAGAGGACAGAGCTAGATAACAAAATTCTTTACTACCGTATATTTGTTTTCTTTTTTGTTTGAATTTTTTTTTTATTAGAAAAGCATTCATTTGCCGAAAGACTGTAAATAATATTTAATGAGGACTCATATATCGCTCCTTTATTGCAACATAGTCATATGTCAAAAAATGAGCTTTTCGAGTTAACAATGCAGAATTGTTGACAGCATTACCATTTATGTTGTGCCAAAAATTTATATAAATTACTTTTGAACTGTTTCTTTTAGGAGATATTAGGAGACTTGGAAACTTAAAATTTGAAATGTGTTTATCTCGAAACAAGCTTTTTCTAATTATGACTAAGTTGCAATAAAGGAGCGATATGTATTTGTTTTTAAGAATCACATTGTTGATGATAAAACGGTCAAGTTTGTGGCATCTGAAGAAAAGCTTTAGTATTCAGTTATGAAAAAACTAGAAACCCATAAGCAAACCAGCTTATAGTAACTACAACAGATGAGGCAATCAACATTTTATTAGCATCCCTCCAGATGTGTTCAGAAGTTTCTAATATTTGTTGCATTGCTATTAGCTTGTTGATACTGTGGAAGAGCATTCGAGAGACGAATTGCAGAGCATAATGAACAGTCACTCAGTAACAATTCGCTGATATTTGAAAATAATTATTTTTTTGCCACTCGGGCAAATCTAATTTTCCCAAATAAATATTTCATCTTCCGAATGTAGATTATTTTGTGGAGAAAGATTAATGTTTTTGTCAAATTTTAAAACATATACAGTTTAGTCATATAACGCGACACCATCGCGTCTCTTGATATGTAAACGGTGGAAACCTCAATTACCTTAGAGTTCATTTAAAAACTATAGCTATGAATTAAAACTTAAGTAATTGCCAAATATACTGAAACCGGTTGATGAAAAACCTCAAAGTTTGAATTGTCATTGCTTTTTGCCAACAGTCATGTTTCATAACTTGTTTTCCAGATTTACTCGTAAGCAAGCCTGATACCAAAGTGACAACTTTAGAGTCTTCTCATTATTATATATGCAAATACCTCCGACATTCGTCATTAATCTTTTATTCGAATTATACTTTCGAGTAATAGCCCAAAAATAATTTAATAAATATTTTGAAATTTTAAATGTCTGCAATAAACTTTTTTACACATTTTGGCTTCTTGTAAATTTTACCTTTTCAAACTCTTCGGCAATACTCTACTAGTTTAACTTTAAAAAACGATTAAGATAAAGAAATAAGGAATGATCAGAAAACAATTAAAAACTTTTGTCATATTATTCTCAACTAACTTATTTCTTATGAAATAATTACAACATAACAAACAACTTCAGGCAAAATAAATAAAAATAATAAAAAAAAAACACCAACTTGTGGTAGAAAGGAAAATTTTTCCAAGCACAGAGTTTACTATCAATAACTTACGAGAACTGAAGTATTTTGCTAATAATTTCTTAGTGATGATGTAACCCAACCTCCGCTTAACTTAAATGTCGCAAACTTCAATTACTACACCACATGTTTGCATTTGTGTGATCAAGTGTTTGCACAGATATTCCTTTATATAATATAGGAGGGAGTACATACATATGTATGTACACACACATACATATACTATTATATATAAAAGTTACTCGTTTAAAAGATATACAAATAACTATTTGTTTTTTAAAAAGTATAAAATAAATGAAAAAACAAACGCTGGAGAAGAATTTTAGAAAAATTCTATAGCAACTAGAGAGGAACAAGTTTTTAATTAAAATTTTACGCACGTTTTAACAACAAGTAAATTCTTGAAACACAAACACATACATATGTATGTATGTATGTATGTACATAACTAACTTGTGTTTACCCCGCAAACAATTCTGTTGTTTCAATCAGTGACGATTGAATTGTATAATATTTGATTGTGGATATTAAAGATAAAAAGAGGCTTTTTGTGCAGATAGCATGAATGTCGCATTCGTGTTATAAAGGGGGTGATCAATAGGAGGTACTTGACAACTTTTAATTTTATTTGTTGACGAACTATTTCACTGATCATCTAACTGTTCCTTTTTAATAAGATACTCAACATTTTCATCATGGTCATCAGGTGTAAGTAAGAACAGACAAGGTATGCAAATTATAAGAATGTATTACAGAAATTCGAAGTCGGTGGCCGCAACTTTAAGAGCGTTAACTCGAACTTTCGATCGTTACTCTCGCTATAGTAGACAAGCAATAAAACAGTTCACATATTCATTATGTGATGATGCCGTGCCAGTGACACAACGAGTTGGTTGGTTGTCGTGACGAAAATATCGCAGCCGTTCAAGCGCCCGATGCAAATCAATCGAATCCACGGCGTTCTCAAGAAGTGGGCATTGCCAAGACCACTTTAAAGAGAATTTTGCATAAAGATCTTGGTTTACATATACACAAGATCAATTAAGAGTTGCAGCCTATGCACCATTTCACGTGACATACGTTCTCCAATTGAGCTCTGGAGAAGATACGCCAAGAATATGAGTTTCATTGCAAAATCATCTTCAGTGACGAAACTCATTTTTGTCTCAATGGCGTTATCATTGAACCCTATTTTTTTTATCGACAGTAACGATCGCCACCTTCCTGTGAATGGCGATCATTATCGCGTCATTATTATCGTTTATTTTTGGGCCGAGTTGAAAAACATGTATTTGGCCGACTTGTGGTTTCGACAAGATGATTCCACAAGCCACATAGCAGCCGTTACATGTGATTTTTTGAAGAGCGAGTTTGGTAAGCGTGTTATCTCAAGAAATGGACCGGTAATTGGCCACCTTGTTTGTGCGACTTAATGCCGCTGGACTTTTTTCTTTGGGACTACATAAAATCATTGGTCAACGGAAGAACTCAGGGCGAACATTAAACGAGAAATAGCAGTCGTTGCAACCGAAATGTATGACCGAGCTATCGAAAATTTGGTTCAACGAATCGACCGCTGCGGACATGACCGCAGTGGCCATATGCACAAAGTCGAGTTCCATTTATTAATGTTTTGATTGTATTTCAAGTCGATCATAAAGTTTTATTTACAAAAAAAAAAAAAAAAAATTGTCAACTCCTTACTGGTACCCAATTTTAAGTCCCACAATGGCCGAAGTTTTATTTCGTTTTTAATGTAGTAAGTAAAAGGTACAAAAACTCAAATCAGAAAGTTTTATAATACATTAATATTTGAAGATATATGTCTCAGCCTAAAATATGTAACATACATTCACGGGCAAACGGAATGCGTTAAGTGAAGTTTTCTCTTTACGTTCGCATTAGAACATTGTTGTCCGATCTCTATTCATTTTAATTTGTTATTTTAACAGCTGATTTCTAACCATCACCAAATTTCAGCCCTTTTTCTAGATTTTTCATTCTTTATGATTTCCATTCTAGTGTTTTTTTTCTAAAACCGGTTGTTTTTAAGTGTTTTTCTTTTAAATTTTGAATCGAAACCTTTGTGCCTTTTCACTTGCAAACCTCTTATGAATTTAGTTATTTATTTATATTTTATGATATAAATAATAAAATTTTCTAAAGCTAAACAAATTACAGCAATAAAGAGCGCAGCAGCAATAAAACTTTTTATTTTTATTAGAACAGTGCAACCATGTTCAGATTTACTACAACAACAAAAGTATGTACATAGTCTGAATGTCCACTGCAAAGGAGTGACAATATAGTTGAAGAAAAAGCAACTCTTTGAAACGCTTTACCGAGTTTTTTCTTTATATTTTTCTCATTTTTGCTGCAGGGCGATACTATTTGTTTAAAGTAAGCTTTAGTTATATAGTATTGCAAAATGAAAAGGAATTTAATCGATTTGTTCAGCTTTAATTATTTAGCAATATATTATTTCATAGCACTGATCATTTGATGGCACTGAAACATTTGTGTCACTAAACACACTTCAAAATGTGTCACAGGTGTATTGTGGGCCTTTTGATTTTATGAAATACTTACGTGCTTATGTGTGTACATAATCGCACATACATGTACACGTATCTGTGTATGTACTTTTAATGTAAGTATAAAAAATCTTTCGGGAATAGAATAAGATGTAGTACACTTTTCTATCACTAATTCCTGATATTATTGTTGCGCTACAAATACAGAGAAGCATTATTTGTTTCTTATTTCATCTGTAAATTTCAAATGCTACTAAAAACATTCTACTGAATTTGGCAAACTTCGTAAAAAATTCAGTCACCACGTTCAAACTGTTTTGAAATATTTCCATTTGCAATTAATCATTCTACTGTTTCCTTGAATGCGTCATGAAAAGGTAAAAACTGTAAACATATTCTGCCTTGTATTCACTTCTTCAATTCCGTTTAGTTTTTTAGTCATTCATGTAAAGCTTAACTTAAATGAGAAAAAATAAAAAATAAAATAAGATAAAAATAAAAAAATTCCTTCATTTTAAACAATTGATGATGAACATTTTGCAAAATTACTCGTAGATATGATGTAAAAATGTTTGTACTCGTATCACCCACTAATGTGTGTCGTTGACGTTCGAGTGAATGTGTGTTGTTCATCATTCAGTTATTTGTCTGTTCATTTTATTTATTTTCTTTTAAGATCAAAATCAAATCCCCATGCATGACAAAGCATCATCAATGGCATTTGTGTTGGGATATTGGAACTTTAGTTTTGTATCTGCTGAATGCATGAATCGAAAGGAGCAAACCCCAGAACCAAAAATATGAAAGCACGAGTACATATTTATGAACACGAGTATATATGGGAATACGTATGTATACCCAGCCAACATTTTAATTATGGAAATTGCTTGAAAAGCATTTCTGATCGTCGACGAGCACATTTTTTAATTGTAGAGGATCCTTTTCACACGAGCTGATTCTTTTATGAGACTCTTACACAATACAATGAATACATCAAGGTAATCGTTTGAGACTAGCAAAGAGATTATTCTAGAACTCGTGAAAAATTTAGCCGGCCTTCACACAGAAGACCGTAAAAAGCTCATTCAATACGGCTTTACAAACTCATATCATGCAGCATAGGCACTTCATACCACTTAAAATTTGTGATGAGTGTCACCACCAAAATCACCACCTGCAGGTTTTATATTCAAAACTTAAATGGTTGTTAAACAAGGAAGAATAAATTTTGGAACGCTGTTTGTTTCTATTTATTTATAATTTATTAAATATTAAAACCAATGAAATATTTAATAATCTTCCAACAAACATTCTAAGATTGAAAGACGAGCTTGGCAGAAAATGTGTAAAAAAGAAATAAGAAAAAGGTTATACATTATTATTGTTACATTACATTACATGTACATAGCATCATGAACAGATTAGCACAACAGCCCTACAAATATCGTATGCTAACTAGGGGTGAATTTTTGGACTTGGATTCGTTAGAACCTCTTATTTTGTGGAGTTTGGTAAAAAACAGCATGGGCCAAAAAATAATTACGGTAGTTAAGCTTTCGCATCGGTGTCAAAGGTAAAGTAAAACGCTACAAAATCTACAAAAAGCTTCATAACTGCCTCTCAATCGCTCTTAGCGATTACATAATGTGCATGTAAGACCGATTCCCACTAATATTTCTCCCTCTAGATTTCTGGCAAATATTTGTACCATCTAAATGCCCTCCTTAAGGTGCCCCTAAAGGCGCCAAATGTATGACCGACTTCTAATATTTTTGTAAACTCATCATTTTGGTATAACGTACCTAACTTCTATCTTCAATCATTAGGGTGGTCCCCATATAAAAATTAAGTTCCAAAAAAAAAAATTAATTGAATAGTATTAAACCAGCAAGTTTTACCAGGTTATGTCAGAATTAAATACAACACCCAAAGAACAAATGAAGACGAAATTACGAATTGTTGTGAAAACTGAAAAACCAACAAGTCGATGTGTTTTTAAAAAATTATTTAGCTTATAAACAAAATTTTCATAAATTTGCGGAACGAAAACAAAAGCCGACTTGGTAAAGCTATCTTGGTACTAATGATTATATAATTGAATTAATACGTTTTTATTTTCATACGATTTCTATTTTCAAAGACAACTTTAATCAAAAACATATCTTTTCCTACGTTTTCCTATTTCAGTAGCTTCATTAACGATGTGTAATTTATGCAATACGCCTATCGTCAAATTTTTCCCAGATTTACTGGTCGGCAATCAGAGTGACCAGTGTTAGTTCAAAATGCGGAGAGGTTTTTTTTGTTTGGAGTGTTACATACTGGTTCATTATTTGGCAGTTCCTTCTCGGTTGTCTAAGTACTGCACTCATTTTCCACGACTTCATGCAAGCGAATTTTTTCAACATATTTGTTCAACCTATATATTATTCATCTTTAAGGTTTCATTCCATCTTTCAAGTGTGCAGATAAAGGTCAATTTAATTCATGACTACTTTTCAATGAGCAACAACAGAAGTCACCCAACCGAGTAACCTTAAGCTTTTGGGTTTAAAAAGCACAAGTCGTAGCCACAACAGATGAAGAGAGTTTGTCACTTGACCACAAAACAAAAAACTTACATATAAAATAAAATCAGTTTTCCAAACTTCTCAAAGCCAACTTGTAGTAAAATATTTAACATTTTAAGCTGCTTGAGCTACAACATTTCTTTATTGACATGGTTGATATTTCTTCAGAAATATCGTAAATTATGTATTTCATTTGAATATTGATTCAATCAAGTTAGTAATTAAAAAAGAAAATTAGCATCTCTTTTTCGCAAAACGCTGCCCACAAAAGGATCAAAAACAGCAAATGTAAATATTTACATATAAACAATCAGCATCAACCTCAACTTATATTGTCGGAAAAGAAAATCTTACAATCTTGTTGAAGTGCTTAACTAAAGGAGAAGAAAAACTGTGCAACACATTATACACTCACTCGCCAGAGGTGCGACCACACAAGGTATTTAAAACAAGTACAACGCCAATGTGCTTGTCTTAATAATGTAACACAATACTGGCAATTCCACATACATACACATACATATTCATTCCTTCAGATAAGCAAAGAAGTATTACGCCATCAATACGCGCATGAATAAAAATCAATTTTGCTTTGTATTTTTGCAAAATATACATATGTATGTAGAAAAAAAACTTATTCGACTAACCACCCTTGTTTAAGGAGGGATGCAGTAAAGAGGGAACGCAGCAAACCAGAAGAAATAAGAAACGAAAGCAGATAAATATCTTGTCAAACTTGTAGAAAGTCAACAGTCAGTTTTCTTAAGGATGATTGATTTCGAAATGGGGTTTAAGTATTCATGGCTACAAAGCAAATAAGAAGGCAGTTTGAAAAAGGGCAATTGTTTGTGTACTTAACGTGAAATTATAATTAATATGTACGAGTATGATAATACAAGGTGGGCCACAACTCACTATAACAACTATTGAACCAGAGACAGGATCTTCAACCTGAGCTTTTGATAACCACAAATGAGTTCAAAATATGAGTATCTTTACTAAAAAAAAACTATTATTAAAGAATAATATAAAATTTCTAAATTAAAACTAAAATTGTTAATTAATAAAAATTTATAGAATTAACTCCATTATATAAATAAAAAATACCTCCACATATTAATTTTTTTGTTTTAACCTGAATGAATTGAATATGAATTTCCGCATTAATAGTCGAAGATTGCCTGTTTATATTACTCGTTTATTTGCTTCTTGTTTCGAGAAATAATAAAATTCTATAATATTGTTCTCATTCTTTGTGTAGTTATTTATACAGGGTGGCACAGAACTAACTTTGTGGTTTTGAAACTTTTGAGGGAAATATTTTTGGCTTAAGTATGAAAAATTATACCCCACAAGTAGTGGCCATTTTCGGCCATTTCCCACATTCGTGCGCTTTCCAATCAGCCCCAGTTGGGGCAATCGTCTTCTTGTTGATATTTGTAGACTAGCCTCTACAAATCTGCAACACGTTTGATATTTTCTTCTGTGTGGACCTGCGTGACCTTCCGGTACATGAAAGTTATCTTATTGTACAATATTGACGAAAGTGGCCGAAGGTCCAGTACTCACATTAAGAAAACGACAATAAGCACATTGTGTCAAAACAATTGAGCTATGATTTTTAAAATAAAACTCAACAATTTTTGATCGCTGTTCTGTTGTGCAGTATTCCATGTTTAATTCCCTTTAGTCTTCTTCACAACGTTCTGAAATAAAAATAACGAACATAGATAAACTAAACAAGTTGTTGAACATTCAAACCATGAAGATGACTTTGCGCCACCCTGCATGGTCTGAAAAAGTTTATAAAAGTCTGTTCTTTCAAAAAAAAAAAAAGTACTTTAATAAACAAAACAAATTTACGTTTCGTTCTTTAGTATTGATTTGTTGTGTTTTAAGAAATTGAACTAAAGTAATTTTGTCAAAAGAATGCTTAAATTATAGCCGACAATCTCCAACTAAAACCTATCTGTGAACAGCGCAATGAATAAATGATCCGTGCAGTTTCAAATATTTTTACAGTATTGCTTAAAGTGTTGACATATATAAAAAAAGACTGGACTGATATAGGACTTCCAACCTTTAGAATATGATCACAATTTTAGTTGCTCTTTAAAAACAAATAAACTAAGTAAATTAAGCTTTCAAGTTGCTAAGAAAAAGTCTGTAGGGCCGTAAAGACGAGTAATCATACTTGGCAGAGAACAAAAATCAAACTCGACAAAAAAAAAAAACAACGTATTTGTAATAAATTTGAAAATATTTTAAGCATTTCATTTTTTTTTAATTTATAGGAAAATTCGTTTGTTTGTTTATTAATTAAAAATTCATTGAGTTTGTTTTCGTAACACTACGATGTAGCAAATAAAGCATTTGTCACACGGATATTTTCCCTTAATGGAAATCCAACTTCTTGTGAAACCATTTGATGTGCCTTAAGCTTTAATTCCAAAGTGCTTGCAGGTAAAAAAAAAACTTCCACGTATAGAAGAAAGGTTACTTAACGATTTCCGTACCACCATTTTGAACAGCATGAGAAATGCATGCTTCTAATATGACTTCGAATTCAAAAGTGTAATAATTTTAAAAATAACAATAAATTGTTTTTAACTTCCTGTCTTTTGAAAGTAAAAGCGTTGTTATTGCTTCCTTTTCTCAAAAAATAACAATAATAAAATGTATTTATAAAATAATTGTCATCTTCTTAAGTCACGACACCACAGGTGGCTGCTCTTTATAGCGAATGTTTCACTTCGCGTTTTTATTAGCAGCAGTAATATTTGCAAATTCAACATAAATTTTCCGTTTAAGAAATTGGTTCATAAGAATGCGTTAATATATTTTGACATTACAATATTAATATTAAAAATGTGTTTTTATTTTCTTTAATTTTTTATCTCTAGATATAAAATATCCATTCGTTTTGCATAATCCATATCTACCTTAAAAAGGAAAAATTAAAATTAAATCTTCTAGAAAATATGAATTGAACTCTGCACAGGGTGCTGCAGAAAATACTTTATATAAAGGGTGCTTTTTTAAGCCCGATAGAACTTGAAATTGTAAAAAATAACACAAAAAATTAAATTGTAATCAAAATTTTTTTTTATTCGAAAGATCAATACGTGACATTAACATTTGAAAATGATTTCGGGCATATGGGCACCGCGGCTGTTCTTGACGAAGCGCATTCTGGACGTCCAATTTTGGGCCACTTTTTCGAGCACTGCTGGCCGTATGTCACGAACAACACGAACAATGCTGGCCTCCAAGGCGTCAATTGTTGCTGGTTTATCAGCATAAACCAGTGACTTCACGTAGCCCCACAGGAAATAATCGAGAGGTGTCAAATCGCACGACCTTGGAGGCCAATTGACAGGTCCATTTCTCGAAATCAACTTATCGCCAAATTTTGATTTCAGTCGATGATTCAAGTCGATGGTTGCGTTCGCCGTATGGCACGTAGCGCCATCCTGTTAAAACCACATCTCCTCCGGATCAATGTCATCCATATTTTCAAACAAAAATTCATTGATCATGGTGCGGTAACGATCTCCATTGACCGTAACGCGAGCTCCGGCCTCATTTTTGAAGAAATAAGGTCCGATGATGCCACCAGCATGAAAACCGCACCAAACAGTGCATTTTTCTGGATGTAATGGAGTCTGTAGGGTCTCTTGTGGATTGGTCTCACTCCATATGCGGCAATTTTGCTTATTAACAAACCCGTTAAGCCAAAAATGCGCCTCATCGCTGAACACAATTTTGCGATAAAACAACGGGTCAGTTGCCAACTGCTCTAGAGCCCAATCGGCGAAAGAACGACGCATACAATGGTCTCGTGGCTTCAATTCCTGCACCAGCTGGATCTTATACGGGTGTAGGCCGGGATCTTTGCGCAAAATTTTCCACGTAGTGGACGGACAGAGCCCCAATTCATGCGACCGACGACGAATCGATAAATTTGGATCTTCTTCCACACTTTCGTTTACAGCGGCGATATTCTCTTCAGTACGCACATTCCTTCGACGTGCTGGTGTTATTGCATCCTCTAGAGAGTATGTGGTACGAAATCTATCCACAGTTCGACGAATGGCTTGTTCAGATGGACGATTATGTACGCCATACAAATGACGAAGTCGTCTATAAGTTGCGCGAATCGACGACTGATTTTCAAAGTAAATTTGGATAATTTCGTAGCGTTGTTCAAGCGTGAGTCTATTCATGATGATTTGTCAGAGTATACTGAAACAAATAAAAAAAATGTTTCATCAAAATTTAATTTTTTGTGTTACTTTTTACAATTTAAAGTTCTATCTAGCTTAAAAAAACACCCTTTATTTTTTTTTATACCGGGCTAGTAATCAGGGGATGACACTAACATATGCAGTGCTTTGTACTGGAAGTGGGAAAATAGAATTGGGAAGAGGGGGAAATAGAGAGTACGAGTAGTGTTTGTGGACGTTTGACTACCAATAACAACATGTAAAGACTAAAGTAAGAGTGATCACAGCATTTAAAGTGTTGGAATTAAATTAGTTAAACCTTATCAGTGCTCTGAGTCTTACACTGCTAACTAATGAATTGAAAAAAGAATATATAAATGTGAAAAAAGAAAGACCACGTCCTAATAGTTTAACATTTTAAGGATTTTTCCGTCTTGAAAACTGAAGGAACAGTTTAATTTGCAAATGGAAATTTTCTCTTTTTCCCAAAAATGCATCCTCAAAGCTTAATCACACAATTCAAATTATTTACACGGACCGAAGCTACACTTAAAAATATAAACTTTTTTTTTATTTGTTCTTTAATAGGATAACGCAATTTATTGGTGTTTGTTAAAATATTTTGCTTAAATTTAGCCGAATCTGTACTCGTAGGCAGTTATTGAAAATTGGACTATTTAGAAGAAGCCGCTGCGGACATTTGCACGATGTTCTATGAAAATAAAAAGAGAATTTCGTTAATACTTCAAACACAGATTGATTTACTCCATCTCAATATCTACCCGCAAAATGTTAGTAATGTTGCTTCATGAACTCACCTTCATACATACATATGTATGTATGTAACTATGCAGATGAAAAAAAAAAACATTAACAACGTTTATTTTCATTTCTACATATATACTTGTACATATATTTTTGGCAACAGACGCCAAAAAGTGACGCCAGTTGTCTTATATTTTTCAATTCAGACACAAACAACAACACATTCATGTAGAACAGCGATATAGTAAAGGCAATGACACTAGCATCATGGCGCCAATAACAACCAACAAAAACAGTGTGTTTATACCACATACATACACACATACATACATACATACATACATACATACATACATACATACACACATACACACATACATACACATACCTATGTAATATATCTTTTGTGTAAACCTTTTTGAGAATATGAATAGGAATTTATGATCCATCTCAGTCACCATCATCTAAACTTTGGATTCTAAAGCAAAAAGTGTTAACAGGTAAATTTGGCAACAGATTAAATACTTAAAAACAATACATATCTAGACACAAACACACGTACATATTTTATAATTCTTTTTCTTTAAACCAAATTAACCTATTTTACTAATTAATTTCGTAAAATGCCCACGGAAGAAGAAACTTCTGTTTTTTAATTTTCTCCATAAAATGTTTCCTCACATCTTCATGGTGCAGAAATTGTCTTTGGGCTTCTGGGACTTTTTTCTTATTTTGTTTTTTTGTTTTTTTGTTTTCTTCTTGTTTATCTGCTATTGCTGTTCTTAGACAAAGTTGATTTTGTTTTGCAGCAAAACTTTATGAAATGTTTGTTGTAATTTGTTTTCTCCTTGTTTTATATCACAACATTACACAGAATAAAGAGAATTTTCTCAAAGAAGTATAAAGGAATGTTTTCAGATACGCGCCCAACACTTTTTCTCATTTACCTGATTTTGGGTTTCGGTTGTTGCGCTGGGTAACGAAATTCAGATAATAAATAAAATTTTAATGGATGAAATTTTTCCCCCCGGATTATTCTTTCGTTCTTTGAATTTGCTGTCACCAGTATCTCTTAAGCTTAATAACGCTTGTGTTGAATGCCACAAGATTTTCGTCAAGTTTAGAAGTAGCAAATGTTCCCTTTAGACAAAACAGTTTAGTCAGATTTTTAAATTTATGACAAAAGAACATAATTTTTAAAACCAACAAGGGATAAAAACATTTCTGTGTTAAATTGAAAACAGAAAAGATTTAAAACATTTTTTTGATTTGATCGTTCTATTTACAGCACAACAATCGAGGTGGAACTCCTCTTACATTTATACGTTTTTCAAAATTAATCAAGATTTTCAACTTTTGCCATTAAAACACTCGTAAGATAGAAAATTACTTTTTTCGTGGCAATGACCACATTAAATGTTACTTTGTTAAGGGTGTAAAAGGATTCTGAGCAAACACAAAAAAAATATTTAACAATTTTTTCACTAATTCATGTTATAAAACAATTAATATTTATTTCGTACGTGTTCAAATAATTACATGTTTAGTGGACGTTACAGAATTCAACACGCGATTTCACTTTTGTTAGTTAAACATTTGTACAGACATGTAGAATTTTGCAACATCAAACATTAAAAAAAAACGTTTGCAGAGGAATTATGGAATTAAAAATATTTAGAAAATCCTAGAAGCAAAAAATATTGGCATTAATTAAAAATTTTTACTTTCAATTCAAAATAATAATTATGACAACCAAATAATCTGTATTGCGATAAAGTAAGTGTGCATTTCAGATCTCTCTAAAACGACATGTTCTTTTACACATTTTCAGACGTAATGTAATATTAAACACTACTCCCCCTTCCTCCTCATCATAACCTATTTTCCCAGTTCCAGTACAATGCGCTGCATATGTAAGAGTTATCCCCTGAGTACTGGTCCAAGATAAAAAAGTAATGACTCAGACGTTCAATTTTCAATCACTTTTTCACAAGCCCATAAGACCCACCAAACAATCTGTTTATATGGATATAGCGGTGTCACAACATACCTACACTTGATCATCACGCCAAATATGGTTGTTTTCTTTATTGCGTGTCCATTCAAACAAATGTGAACTTCATCTCTAAACGAAATTCGCTTACGAAAAGCGAGATAAACGGCAGTTTAGTTTTGGGTTCGAATTTGCACAATTTGGAAGCGTTATTCAGCCGCCGGTCTATTCGTGTTAAAAGGCGAAACAAAGTTAAACATAACTCGCTTAACAGTTGACAAAATTACCATCACAAAGTAAGTGTGCAAGTGTCGCCAACTTAAAATGTTGTAAAAAAAAACACCATTTATCTTAAACTGAATTCCACACATTAATGTCTAAATTATTTAATACTTTAATTGGCTGATTTTCTTGCAAAGAAAAAACTGTTGCTGCTTTTATGAAAAAAAAACACTGCATTAAACTTTTTGACCATTTTTAAAATATATCCTGAAAATATTTTGAAAACGGCAGATTGTTCATGTTCACTTATTTGTCTCTTCACCTGCTAATAAGTCTGAGTGCATAACATGCACACTTAAGGGCATTTGACAAACTCTATGTTTTGTCCGATTACAGTGCGACGATACAAACAGAAACAGCAATCAATACTTACACCTCAAAATGGAAACAAAAGCTTTTTAAGACACCTACAGCCAGCCACTCGTACAAAAGAAAAAAGGTTTGCCAGGGCGTACAATACGTCTCCATTTACATAGTAGCATGGCCGTACGAGTATTTCCAAACAAAACATGTAGGCACCGTTGGCCTTATGTGGAAAGGCCCTAACTAACAACATTCAAACTCTACAGCAGAAGTAAAAAACATGGTCTGTACTATGAGCTCGCAATTTACGAAATTTTTCCACAGAATATTTGTGACGAGGTGTATTTGAAATATACTGAAATCACCGAAAAAAAATTTAATTCTGGAAAAATGTGAGTTAGGGCCTTTCTATATCACACGAACGGTATGTACGTTGAAGTTTCTCTCAAAATAGAATAGCAAAATGAGGCCTTTAAAAATAATCGTATGCAATTGGGGGTCATGTGTAGGTGTAAAAACAAACGTACACAAAACTCTTTTGAAAGAAAAATTAAAGGATACACAAATGAACAAATGCCTGTGAAACCAAACATGTACAAAAATAATTGAAAGAACACAAATTTCAAAAACAGTGATAACTTCAGCATGTTACCGTAGAAAACTTAAATTAATACCGCAAAGTTCTAACAAGAGTATGACAAAACACAATGTGTGTACGCCTAAGAACTGATTTAGGAAAGCAGCCACACCAGAACATGTATGGAAGATGTGCTTCACTTAAAGCCTCACTATCGCTTACTTTCATATAGAAAGAAAAGAAAAAAACTTGAAGCTGATGCAGCTGCCCGGCTGTAAGATGCTCGCTAGAATTAATTTGGCCAACATTTAGATCAGCAGGTGCTAAAGACAACACATGTAAGTATGTTACATGCTGCAATCTAAGTACCAAAACACATAAAATAGAATACTTAAAAATCTTCAAAAGTAAGGTTTTCTTAAACTCTGAACGATTTTTGCTCTGTCTGCTTGCCGTGCTACTTATTTTCAATCCATAAATCTTTGCATTATTTATTTGATTTTTTTCTTATGGCTACATTGCTGCCGTTGCCATCATTCTCCATACGTTTTTTATTATTTTATCATTTTATGGCTGCAGTTTGAGTCGTCCATTTAAGCTTAACCGTAAATGGCTTCTTGTTGTTTCATTTTTTAGCTTTCTTAAGCTATTCTCCATCTGTTTCCTGCCTAACATGTGAACATATCAATTGCACACAAATATGTGGTCTTTGTTGTTATTGTTTGTGAAGCTGCACTTGTTGTTTATTTACTATGTATTTTGCTTTGCAATTTATGGCCAAAACAGCAAAAGTGTTAAGAATTTACGGCAAATGCAACAATTTCTACACAGAGAACCAAAAACAAGAATTATTTTGCCTGTCTACATAAGAAAGAGACAGCCAATATCTACAACAGTCCTTGTAAATCTCAAAACCCATTCCGATTCAAAAAAACCAGATAAATAAATATATAGGGTGTTTTTTTAAGCCCGATAGAACTTGAAATTGTAAAAAATAACATAAAAAATTAAATTGTAATCAACATTTTTTTTATTCGAAAGATCAATACGTGACATTAACATTTGAAAATGATTTCGGGCATATGGGCACCGCGGCTGTTCTTGACGAAGCGCATTCTGTACGTCCAATTTTGGGCCACTTTTTCGAGCACTGCTGGCCGTATGTCACGAACAACACGAACAATGCTGGCCTCCAAGGCGTCAATTGTTGCTGGTTTATCAGCATAAACCAGTGACTTCACGTAGCCCCACAGGAAATAATCGAGAGGTGTCAAATCGCACGACCTTGGAGGCCAATTGACAGGTCCATTTCTCGAAATCAACTTATCGCCAAATTTTGATTTCAGTAAGTCGATGGTTGCGTTCGCCGTATGGCACGTAGCGCCATCCTGTTGAAACCACATCTCCTCCGGATCAATGTCATCCATATTTTCAAACAAAAAATCATTGATCATGGTGCGGTAACGATCTCCATTGACCGTAACGCGAGCTCCGGCCTCATTTTTGAAGAAATAAAATCCGATGATGCCACCAGCATGAAAACCGCACCAAACAGTGCATTTTTCTGGATGTAATGGAGTCTGTAGGGTCTCTTGTGGATTGGTCTCACTTTTGCTTATTAACAAACCCGTTAAGCCAAAAATGCGCCTCATCGCTGAACACAATTTTGCGTCTATAAGTTGCGCGAATCGACGACTGATTTTCAAAGTAAATTTGGATAATTTCGTAGCGTTGTTCAAGCGTGAGTCTATTCATGATGATTTGTCAGAGTATACTGAAACAAATAAAAAAAATGTTTCATCAAAATTTAATTTTTTGTGTTACTTTTTACAATTTAAAGTTCTATCTAGCTTAAAAAAACACCCTATAGAAGCATACACACACAAAAGCAGCAAACATTCCGGTTACGTCAAGCTTACAGAAGTGTGAACTACCAGTATTTATTTATACTAAAAATGAGTTATGGAAAACTTGAGTTTTACCAAACGTATGCTTTAGCTTTTTGCAAAATATTGTTTATTTTATTGTGTACAAGTTTTTTCATGAATATACATATTTGTAAGTTTTCGTTGTAGAAACCTATCAAAATAAGGTTTTAATATGCAGAGCAAAAATTTTACAAAAGCAAACTTTAGTTTTATTTATCCGAAACAAAATTCACTGAACCGTTATGTAATCCATACAAATTATCTGTATTCACCAAATACAGATGCACGTGCTCATTGATTTATTACAAACTTCAATATAACAAAGCGTTCGAAATAGAAGTCAAAGAGCCTTAATAGTGGCCTCAGTAGCTGACTATTATGCGTTAGATAATGCAGTCTAGTGAAAACTTTCCAAATTAAAAAAATATTTACACATACGTAAAGCATATAATAAGCTGCTTTTAATTGAACTAGCTTTTTTATTCGCCTAAAGCCTAGTATTGAGATTGAATGTACGAAAATTTTTCAGCAACATTACTTATTTCGTACGAAAAAATTGAGATGTACTCAATGTTATCAATTTTTTCTCTTATTCCTGTTTCATTTTTAATTTTAAGTATACATGTATGTATTTCGTGCGAAAAAAAAACTTTGCTTATGTTATTTCGCAGCTGAAAAAACAAATAGTCCCAGAAACAATTTTAAATCAAAACATGTTGCAGATACATTTTGTGTGTTTTCCGCTTTAAAAACTCAGTACTACATTTCTAAACTTATTTCGCAAATATTTCATACGAAATACTTTTGTAATAATGAACTCAATATTAGCCTTAAGTCGGGATTGCCGTTAACAACTATATAAATGAGCCTGCACCTTTTAACAGGAATAATTTATATTTTATTAATTTTATTTATTTATTTTTATATGTATATATATATATATATATATATATATATATATATATATATATATATATATATATATATATATATATATATATATATATATATATATATATATATATATATATATATATATATATATATATATATATATATATATATATATATATATATATATATATATATATATATATATATATATATATATATATCTAAAAATACATATGTGCCCCACATCCAAACATCAGCAGTGTTATGATTTTTGCCTTTTCTGTTGCTGTTTTATTTCGTATTGAAATTTATAATCTTTTTCTTTCAAGTCCGATGAATGGGCTACACAAAATGTTTTGTTTGTTTTCTCTTCACTGCTATTAAATGGGCTGCTTTGAATCTCTAATTGTCTGTCTGGCTGATGGTTTGACGTTGTTGTTTTATAAAATATTGTGCAGTACGAACTTTTGCATGTAATTGACTTTTCTTGTGTGATTAAATTAAGTTAAATACAAAAGCAAAACCACAAAAACTATAGTAAAAGTTAAATTTCTTGACTCTGTTATACAAGCACACTTTAACAGCTGTAAGCACAGTTACAAAGACAACAATAAACATAACAAGAAGGGTGGGATAATGGCATGTAAGAGGTATTATTATTTGAAAACCCTCAAACGTTTGAACGGGTATTATCAATATTTAAATTAGTTGAAAAAATAACTTCAGAGGTAAATATGATCATTTGCGCGATTGATTTGGTGGTTTTAAAATCTTGGTTTAAAACACATTAGTAAAAAAAGTAGCTCAAATTAATTTTATTGCATTGAATTCTTAGTAAATAAAAAAATATATATCAGATATTTCCCATCTAAAAATATGATATGTTCAGCAAATCAATAGATTTTACTTCAGAAGAACCCAAAAAAATATTGGCAAACCAATTTGAAGTTGTGTTCTTATATTGTTAGTTTTCTTTCTTTTTGCAGCATGAATAGGTTTAGGTGTGAGATTAGAAAAGGCTGGCCCCTGCAGGAATTCAATATATATAACCAACAAAGCGAAATTTAAGCAAACATCTGTAAATCTGCCTGTACCAGTAACATTTCTCAAGAGCTATGAAAAATCGAAATTTCTAACAAATGCTAAATGCATTTCACATTATATTTCAAAGGTGTAGAAGTTTTTCACGAAAAAATCCCAATAACTACGAAATTGTTTTTATCCTCTACTTTGGAGTTAATGCGTATACTTAATATAATTGATATACAAATGCTCGTACTTTATTAACTATACGGTCGGCTGTCGAAATTGTAATTCAAACGTTTTTATCTCCAAATCATTTTGAAACAGAAGAAAAGTTTTTTTTTTGTTTGCTTTGCTTTCCTTCCAAATTCTTTTAATGGTTTGTGGTTTAAGCATTGTCTGCATTTATATGAACAAAATCCATGGTTCATGCGGTGGCGGTTTGTTTTCTGTCAATGCTTGCATTTGATGACAAAAAATAGTGATAATAAAGCAAAGCATTATAAAAATATAAGCAATTATATGAACTAAATATATATATATATATATATATATATATATATATATATATATATATATATATATATATATATATATATATATATATATATATATATATATATATATATATATATATATATATATATATATATATATATATATATATATATATGTATATATATATATATATATATATATATATATATATATATATATATATATATATATATATATATATA
Source organism: Thecocarcelia acutangulata (assembly GCA_914767995.1). NCBI lineage: Eukaryota > Metazoa > Arthropoda > Insecta > Diptera > Tachinidae > Thecocarcelia > Thecocarcelia acutangulata. The sequence continues at coordinate 1,066,941 of OU612097.1, forward strand.
TATATATATACATATATAATATTGACAAAACTTGATTAACCTGTCTTAACCAATATAATACAAAAAGTTACGTATTTTGATTTCCTGTTCCTTTTGAAAAGCGACTGCGGCCTTCAATAAAATTAATGCGAGTTCGCATATTTGCCATAAGATGACAAAAAAACAAACTTTACAAAAAGACAAACAATCATTTTACAAATGCTCTAGTTTGAGATAGCGAAATCGAAACTAAATAGTTTTCAATAACGTTTATGGACAAAACATACTGCCAGTTCGTACAGAAACTTGTAAATATATGTAGCCATAATGGCAAGAATTACTAATAATGAAAACCACAAATGACTTTCAAATCCAATTTGTTTGCTAAACTATATAGTGCTTCACCCGCTCTCACTTCCGACGATGCAATCATTTCAGCAAGTGATTTTTTATTGCAAGAACTAACTTTTGTATTTATTTAGACCGCTTCAAGAAGAAAAAATTAGATTATCTATGCTAAAATTTTAAGAACAAAATATAATATCGAAAAAAATTACATCATATGCCAAAAAGATGTTTATAATACGTTGTAGATGCACTATTTGTGCTCTATTTGTTTTGCTATTTTTTAAATGATACAACATTCATTTCGAATAATAAAACATTAATTTTTAATTTTTAATTCGTATTGGTGTTGTCTTTAACGCTTCAAAACTTGTTATCGTTCTATTTGAACACAAAAGACTTATGACTTAGCTGTCTATGATTACTGACACATGTGCGTATATTTCACTATCTTAAAAAAGTGTTTAACTTATGCTCTAAACACGACACTGTGGTATAAATGAAATTCATTTCGGTGACACTATTACTAGATTCTTGTGTATTTATTTTAACTATTGTCCTTTAATCAAATCTTGCATCATATGGAATTTATAATAATACAGACAGAAAAAAAAGAAAACAACCACAATTGAAAACTCTAGATTCTCGCATACATACATACATATGTGTATACTGGCTCATATAAAATAAAATTTTTTTTTTAATTTGTCAGACATTGTGACTTCACACCAAATACCTACGTACATATATAATACTTTTTTTTTTTCTTTTTTGTTGTTTTTTTCTAAAACCTAACAAATTTATGAAACGTTGAGAATAATAAAGAGGAGCACAATTATAATAACGGTAAATGTAAAAGAGCATATTCATATGTACAACATGAAATACTAATCTGATGATTCCATATCACATGCAAGCGACTTGTTAAGAAATTTTATATTGAAAACACCAAATTTTTTGGGTGTTTTCTATACATATATTTCAGACAAGTCGCTTGCTTGAGTTGTGTGCAGTTAATTCAAATCACAAAAGAAACAAAAAAAATCACTGAAAATCGTCTTTTGGTTACATCTTAGTTTTTATTAAACCAAAAAAAGTTTTCATGGACGACGAAGCAGTTCGTTCGTTTGCACAATTACATTTAAAACGAAAATCACATTCAAAATTCTATTTTTGTTTTGAACGTAATTGTGCGAGCGACCGAACGGCGAACATTGAAATAAATAAACTTTTATTATTTTTGGCGATTTTTTAAAGCCAATAGAGAAGTGTTTTCCTAAGCTTGTTATTTTATCATAATTCGGAAATAATTATCTGTGTGCCTTAGCGTAGAAAAGGCTCTTGTCTATGGAATGCTGGTAAATAATGAAACATCACGAAAAAAAAATTTCCACATAACATACGAGTAAGCAAAGACTTGACTGTCCTTGGCTAAAGATGTTCATGTACACATTGCTTTTACGAACGCGTTCACACACAAACACCAGCAACTGTTTTTATAATTTTTTTATTCAACTGAAATGTGTGAAATGAGTATTTAACGAGTGAAGTGTTTGTTTTTAAGCTTTTACAAATAAAATAACACATTCACACTTTCAGTACACACACGCACACACACATACACCTATTTCTTAAAACACGCTCGTTTAAATATTTAATATATATGTAAAGCGGATATACAATGATGGGTCTTGGAGCTTCAGAATGTGAACCTGTCTAACTACCTTCATTTATTTGCGTTTTTATGTATGTGCACGTATGTGTGTAGGCGCTAGCAAGTCGTTTAAAATTTTACTTTCAGCAAACACTTCATAAAATACTTTAAACACTTTTATGATTTCTTTTATTTTGAGATAAACAGACACACCGACAGAAACAAAAATGGAATATTGAAAAACCGGTGGCGTGGGAAGAATTTGTACGAACAACTTTACTCTTGAGGTGCTCATGTAAATCCTATTTTATAGGCCCGAAAATTGTTATTGTGCGTATGAATGCTGGTTTGTGGTTTTTATAAAAGTGTTATATGATGGACAGAATTTAATGTTTGTTCGTCACGGTGCGCAAGTTGAAGCTTTCAGAAAGTAAGTAAATTATTTGGCAGACTCACAACAAGTGTTAACAAGTTAACAAGCATACCTCTGCTTAGCACGTGGTTTGGTTTACAGTTCAGCATAATTAAATAAATTAACTCAAATTTTCAGTAACAAGTACAAAATATTTGAAAGGAATGTGATGAAATTAACTTGATAGTAAATACGTCTGCAAATTCAGATTTCACAGATTTCACACATTTTTGGAATTTTTAAGTTTGCATCAAGAAAAAGAGATTGTTTGGTGTAATTTGTGGGCTGATGGAAAAATTAATAGAATATTTATATGATTTTCAGTTTATAATTCATTAAAGCCAGCCGTGGCGGTCATATGCCAGACATCATATTTAAATACATAATAGGGCAAAAAGATCACCGTCTTTGCTTTATTTCATTTCAAAGCTTTAAACCTCTATAGCGCAACCCCTATATATGTGCACATTTCGTATTTATGCTATCCAACTACATAACTTCTATATTTTAGAAAAGAAACTAGTAATAATTGTTTTCCCTTTTATCGAAAGAGTTATTTAACAACTTCAGTTTCAGTAAAAATCACAAACAATCAAATATACAAACAGCTTGATTTTTGTATATTTCCTTTGCTATCTATACGAGTTTCCCTAATCATCAGTAGACTTGGAATCGTTTAAAAATTATTTTCAAACATTTAAGCGCATATCCATTAATGCATACTTTAAATAAAATATTGAGAATTAAAAAAAATTTTTCAAAACTGTTAAGAAAAGAACCCGTGCAAATAAAATTGCAAAGTATAGGATACACAGCATGGGCGGAGTAACGAAGACCTGATGCCCACGATGCTATTAACAGTAATTTGTAGCGGCGCTGTGACTAACTATGACGACTTATGCCTTGACATAAGAAGTTGCCGCGTGGTTAACAAAGAAATACCACAGAAAAACTGTACACTAATACAGTTAGTTGAGGCAAACCGTTAACCAGTGAGAGCGAGAAGAAAAACTCTCGAAAAATAAACAACAACAACAAGCCTCACCGCTCTTAAGAAATAATTTGGATGACGCGAGAGCTGTTCTTCAGCTCAAAGCTGATTTGCGACCGAGTTATTAGAACTTTTCTCTTTCCAAATTCTCAATGTTTTATTTAAAATATTGAGGTATGTAGTTAAATGTTTGAAAACATTTTTCTAAGATTTCCAAATCTACTGATTATTAGGGCCGCTGACATCGAAATCTTCACCGCTCTTAAGAAATAATTTGGATGACGCGAGAGCTGTTCTTCAGCTCAAAGCTGCTTTAGGACTGATTTGAAAGAAGTTATTAGAACTTTTCTTTTTCCAAATTCTCAATGTTTTATTTAAAATATTGAGATATATAGTTAAATGTTTGAAAACATTTTTCTAAGATTGCCAAGTCTACTGATTATTAGGGCAGCTGACATCGACATCTAAGAAACATAAGAAACAAGCTCTGTGTATTTTTGACTAGTACCAGTATTAGTAGCTAATGAAGTAAATAAACTCAGGCGCTCAACGCCTTTAGAATTAAAGAAACAATTCAATTATTTAACAATAGACACCTAATGTGATAATATACCAATTAATATCTATGGAAAAGTCATAATTAAATAAACAATTAGTTTAAAGTTTAGTAAACAGTGTCGAGTAAAATTTTATTGTTAAAAACTTGAAGGAAATGTGATTTAAATAACACGTTTTCCAAATGTTTCATGCCCCTACCGATTATTATTACGCTTCAAAACATTTAATTAAGAAAGAAACTATAGTTGGCAGAGATAAAGGTATTTATTTTGATTCAAGTACACCAATTAATAACAAAGCAGATTGCGTTCTTTTCCTCAAATTATAATTCCTATATGAACGAACATTCAATCTTATTGTTTTTATTGTTGTAATTCATACAACATAAAGACAAATGAAATGCAAAAATAATATTGCAAATGAATTCAATAAAAGTAACTAGCTGTCTTCGAACAATAGCAATTATTGAATGAAGCTGGCACACAACAATGACTTTTATAATTGCAGGTGACAACCGTGCTCGTTACAGTTATTAGTGCATGTTATAATGTGGAAACAAAAGGAGACTGGTTTGTGTAAGAATTTGAACACATATTTATACAATAATTTGTAATAGGTATTAACATTGGCTCTACCATTATATGAGGTTTAAATTTTTTGTTTTTAAGTGGTGTGATTTAAAAATGTTTTATACTTTTTAAAAGAGATATTTAATATTGACTTTTAAAGAGCATTTTATTTCTCCTCTTTCTTCTATTCATCAAACAACTAGATTTGCCAATACAAGCCTGAAAACAACGACCCCAAGATCTTTTAAATGGATTAGAGCAAGCTTGCGTTCTTTCGCTCTGGAATTTGTTACACCAATTTGAATAGATTGGATTACAAGGGAGCAAACTCGTAAAATATCAAATTTATTAACAGCAAAAACTTCTCTTGCAGGCATAATCAGACATTGCCGGAACCTATATATACTGAGTATATCCTTAAAACATCTAAACTTTTCAAACAAAGGCAAAAGTAAAGCTATAATCTATTTAAGTAACAAAGACGATTAACTAAATAAAACGAGCTGCTTTCTTAAATTTAACAACGACTTGTTATTCAACATTTCGCAATGAACTATCTGCTGTTACATATGTTTGTATGTATGTGTGTATGGTATAATCTTTCCTTGCCATGGCAGAATTGCACAAGTCTAGTTAATCATGTTATTAATATCATGTACTGTAACACTTTCCATGGCTAATTGATTCGTTTGTCCGAATGTTAGATTATTTGTAATTACATTGAAATATTTACAAATCTTGGATTTGCAAATTGTTACTCAAAATCCATTTACGTCACTCAATCAGTCAGTCATAAATAATATACCAGAATGTTTGTCTTGACGACCATCTAAATGTCAAAATCAGTCTTGCAGTGCAAGCACCAGGTATGACAAAACCAGTGCACTTTTCAAATGCACAAATCAAATGTCCGCTCCAAAAATCATTTCACTTTTTATATACTGATTTATTTAGAAAAGACAAATTTTAAGTGTTTGCTTCACAGAAAGAAAAAAAATCTGGAACTGAGTTCGAATCCTAGTAGTGGGTGCTAATGAGCAGTGTAGCGACTGCTATTTGTCCCCCTCCTTTAGTGTATTCAATTATATTTTCCTGTCTTCTTTGATCAAGAGTTATTGATCGCGGCAATTATTGTAGCAAATAAAAATAAAAATATTTCTTGGCTTTAGCCAGGATTGAATTGGAGCTAGACGAATGATGCCATCATATAATATTAGAAATAAAAAAATCTGCTTTTAATTGCCGATTTAGTTAATAAATTGTTTGAATTCGGGCCTGTAAAGGAACTTGCGGATTCATACAAAAACTTTGCAAAATTGTTGAACGAAAGCAGCTATTTATTGCAACAATGAACGAATATGATGTCCAGATTTATTTGTTTACTTACATTTTCCTTTTGAGATAAAAATTGTTTGAAGATTTCATTTTTCACGGATCTTTCAGATTTTGGTTTGAGAATTTCTCATAATTGTTAACTAACTACACAAGATCAATAACGTCTGCAAACTATTTTATATTTTATAACTACGATTTTCTTTCTTACCAGTATCGAATTTTTCAACCAAGTTTGATGTCACTTTTACGCTCCTAAGAATTACATAAACCAGAGGCTGTGTTCTGTAACTTTGGCAAGAAATTCTCGTGTCGAAAACTTGCGAAAAAAAATTATTCCATCTGTGTCTGCAACTTGTATCGAAAACTATCCAGAGCGATTACGTCGTTACGTTAGAAATTTCATTTACAGCTTTTTGTTTCAACTTATGAGAATTGTGTTTCATTTCACATGTTTCAGTTTCTCGTGGTGAGAGTTGTGTTCTGTAATTCTCGCCACAGGTACTTTATTGACTAAAACTCGACTCGAAGCAGCTCTATGTGCAATTGATTTCAGTAAAATTTATTGATTGCAATTTTTCATCCCTGACATTGACGGTTTTATCGTCGTGCAACAAAACTTAAACCTTAGATGGCAGAATTCTATTCCAGCTTCTATTGGGTAATGTGTATGCATGCACGTGTGTCAATGATTGAAATATTCACAAACAAGCTGAGTTGTTAAAAAAGAACACAAACAGAATAAAAAATATTTTTGCATCAATAAAAGTATAAAAAACTTGTGTTGTAATAATTTTAGTTCCTAGCACAAAGAATAACTCAGGTAAACTATATCAGCATAGAAATATGTTCTGGGGAGAATGCAACATGTTAGTTTTTAAAATTCTTTGTTTTGTTTAGTTTAATTAAAATTCTTGCATACTTCAGAGAATTTCCCAATCAGCTTGCAACTTACTCGTAACTAACGTAAATAAACTATAACAAAACTCAATCTAAAGCATGTTTCTAAACATTTCGGTTTAATATGATCAATTTATTTTAACACATACTTGCATATTTTTCCGCCAACACACACACACACACACACACACATACATACACAACCCCCCAGTCATACTTACTTACATGACTTGTATAAATTCTTGTACTTCTTGTCACTATTTGACGATGTTCGTTTGAAATTATGTTCTTAATTACATATTTAGTGCTCCCCACCTCTAACATGACCATAGAAATAATTGTTGCGTAACTAAATAAAAGCAATAAAATTTGCTTTAGTTTATTAGCGCTGATGTTCTTCATTTTACATTCGGCCCCAAACACACAAACAAGCGTGTACGCATATACTTATACGCATATACATACATGTACAATACATATATACGCAGCTCCATATACGCAGTGTGTTGATATGAGTACATGAAGTTTTATACATACATATTTATTTGCGTCAGTACGCCCATACATACAGCCATACTTTATTGACAAGGTTTGGAAATTTGGTGGGAGCTGTAACAGCTGTTGTCAGAATAATGGCAGCAATTCTGAGCATCAAATCTCTAAGCTAGCAATTTTATGAACGTATTTAAGACAATGTTTGAAATTACTTCCTTTTTAAAAAAAAAAAAGCTGGTAACGATACTAACCTACTTGTTTACCTGGAATCAGTACTCAGGGGATTGCACCTACATATGAAGTGCATTGTACTGGAATTGGAAAAACTAGGTTATGAAGAGAGGGAAAGAGTGAGGTGTGTTTGTGAACGTTTGACTTGATCCCATCAACAACAATACGGAAAGAGCAAAATGTATATACCAGATGCCACCAAGCTCCATGCGCTTGGTCCTTAAATGGATTGGTATTTGCTCTTCCATATAGAACTTTTGGGCACCATTTTTCCAATATTTTTAAAAAGTATTTATTTATTCATCAATAACTATCTTGTCCCCGTTAAAGTATTATCCCACAGTTATAATACACTTATGCCAGCGTTTTTTCCAATCCTCGAAACTCCTCTGAAACGTGCTTTTTGGTATCGCCAATAGCTCCTCTTTCGAGTGTTCTTTTATCTCCTCAAAACGCTTTTCTTTCTTCGGTGTCTTCAGTTGTGGGAAGAGGAAAAGTCAGTGGGGGCCAAGTCCGGTGAATACTCACGCACAAGCATCAATGTGTAAGCTGGTGCGTAATCATGGTGCAAAATCCATGATTATTTTTTCCACAATTCTACCGTTCGTGCAAACGGCGCATAACTTCAAGGTAGTATTCCTTATAGACCGTACGATCTTGTGGCAAGAATTCATGATGCACCACGCCATTGCTGTTGAAGAAAATAGTGAGCGAAACCTTCACATTTGACCGAACTTTTTTGGTCTTTGGAATAATTGCTCTTTGGTTTCAATGTCATGAAATGTCATGATTCGTCACCCAGTATGACTTTTTTACAGAAATCTGGATCGTCGTTGACGATGTCCAATAGCTCCTGAGCGACGTCGTTTTTGCTCAAATATATAAATAAAAAATACTAAAATTATATATTCTTGCTTTTAAAAAATTTTTTTTTTTTTGTTTTTTCCTGATGAAAAATTATTACATCCTCACAATGTTATTCGCGGCAGTGGCTTAATTCTTCTTCTCGATATTTTTTAAGTTTTGTTTGTTTATTAATCAACGTTGATTGTTATTTTATATGATATTACTCGTATGTACATATGTATGCACTTGCTTGTGGTTTGTTATCATTACTTGTAGGTGTGTATGTATTTGTGTTTATATGTTTATGCTCGCTAGATGCTTGTTATGTATCAAAAAACATTTTTAATTTTAATTATTTTTATCGTTTTTCAATTTCAATTGTGTGTAGCCCTGAAGATACTTGCGAAATATCGCATAAATAAATTAATTAATACAAACAAACACATCTACTCGTAACTAACCTTGAGCTCAACTAGTTTCATTATATCCTAATTGAGAACACATCAAAAACTAAACAATTTTTCATTATCATTTATCATTTTGTGCAAAAAAACTTTTTTAAGAAACCAAACCAAAGTGATTCAGTATTTTAGTACAAACTTGGAAATTTTGCCTCCCAGATTTTGGGAGGCTGTACGTATGTATGTATTTGAAACTGAGGTAAACTTGATGTTGAGAAGATTTTTGCTTATTTTAAGAAGTAGTTCATTATAGTAGATAGCAAAGGGCTGGCAACGAGTATTTGCCTATAACTTAACTTTAAAAATTGTTCAGGTATTACGTTACTCCGAGGCAAAGTTGCATTTACAAATTATTCAATTACAAATATTTTGGCAGAATTACAGTAAATACCACACCAAAAAACATCACATGTATGTTTTTGGTAAAATTTACGAAAATTTTTCAAAATTTTGTTTGAAAAAGCAAGGAAGTCTATGTGGCTAATTTGACAAATTTACGCCAAGGAAACGAAAGTTTCCTCTCCTATCAGGGTAAAGCTGCCTTGCATTTTGCTCATTGTTGGTGCCACATGTAAAGATAATTTTTATTTAAAACAATACAATTTATAATAATGCAGTTCACAACAATAGTATTTGTTTAAACATCTCTGCTAAAAACTGTATGCTGGCATGAATATTCGTTAGTTTGCGCTTGCTTATGTCTATTAAATTTACTGCACACAAGCTGATATACAAAATAAGTGTGTGTGTGTGTGTGTGTGTGTGTGTGTGTGTGTGTGTTGCAAGAATAAATATTTCAGTCATGCATTTTCACGATTATATTGAACTTCAGTTATTGCTGTTGTTTGTCTATCAAATTAAGTTTGCGGACTTTCGTATTAATTTTTGCACGTGAGAGCTGTGCAATTCTAAAAGCTGTGTCAACTACTGGAAAGTAAAACTGCTCATGTTTATTAGAAATTAAACAAATGAGAATTGCGAGGAATGCAAAATATCACAATATTAAAATTAAAGATTTTATATTAAATATTATATTTTAATGAAATCGTTATGGAAATATCAAAATCTAACCTGTGTGATCAGTGATCACATCGAAAAATTTTTTCGTTTGTTTACATCCAACTATTTTACTTGCAACGCTTTCTGATATCTACGTTTCTTAATAACGGTTTTTTGTTCTTATTCCACTTTTTCAGACTTCTGGGCATCGTGTCTATCCTCTTTAATCTTGTGTCATTCATGAATGAATTAATTCAAGTGAATGATTCTCTCAAGTGAAAGAATCTGCATTCTTTCTCAATTTCTTTCATCATGCTGTAACCATTCCAAACAAATTAATTATTAATTGTATTTTTTACTTGTAAATTTACATCAATTTTTAAAATGCTGCCTGGCTCACGATGTCGTTTCGTAAATGATCGTTATAATTTTTAAGATCAAACAACTTATTCCGATGCCCTTTATAACTTTTGTTTTTATCTGATCTTGTATCGATTGCTTTGTCTATCTCCGATATATCTGTTAGTTGACTATAAGCCACTTATTTTTTATGTAAAACATTAGCGAACGTTAACGAAACGACATCACGAGTTACGTAGTAAGTAGTTTTTTTATATAATGCGTTTAAATAAATTGTGAAGCAAACAAATAATGCCGTAGTCGCTTTATAGTGATTCGATATGCTGCCACCTGACATACATAATTGAAAGATTTTCATACACACTGAAATGTTTGGCAAACAGAAAGATGAAAGAAAATAATGAATTAATTCACTTAATTTTTATGAAAGAGAATGACAGATTCACACAAATGAAAGATTTTGCCCAACACTAGGTATTACTGTTGTGTCTAAAGTTCAGGCAACAACTTTATTTATGCAGAAACTTTTTTCACATTCAATAACGGAATTTGCCGAATCAGTTAGTAAACGGTTTGAATACGAAGCTGTAAAGGAGTTCACAGATAAATATGAAAATTTACTAAAATCAGTTGTGGACAGAAAGCAGCTGTTGGAAACATTATGAAGTCAAAAAAAAAAAAAAAACAAGATTATATTGACAGGAAACTTTTGTTGAATCAGCGAAAGGTAAATAGTAACACGAAAATAGATTTTTGTGCTTAGTTCTAATCGCCATATTTTTTTCATTTTTAATAAAACGAAGCAAAAAAGGCCAGTTAGAACTTTTTTTTAAATTCGTAACAAGGTTAAGCCATTGAAAGGCCAGCCACCTTGGGACCGAATTGATTCCGTTGTACTGCCTGGGTTTGATACGTGTCTCTGCAGATTTACATATAACAGGTTCAGAACCAATTCGAGGACCGGATAAAAGATTCCAATCCATTTACATCACGTTCCGATACTTCTGCCAAATAAAGCTGCATCGGTCTGTCTAGATACAGAGCCCTCAACACTCGCTACTCCTCCTCGCCTCTACAACTTCAGAAATCATTCAATAGAAGATTTAACCTTCTCGCATGCGTTCCTATGTGGTAACGGCCCGTTAGGACATTGTCCGGTCTGGGCAGAACCCTAAGGATAATGTCCTCCTATTATCATATCTGGGCCACGCCATCCTTGATAATTGACTTCACTGGACCATCTGTCTTGGGCGGTCCCTAAAGGTTGACGCTTTACTTGTTTCTTACAGCTCCTAAGCGGGATTCCAACAATCTGGATTCGCAACAAAGTTAAATTTGAAATTATCACACCCACAAATTGTTTGGATTTTTATCTTCATTCCATTCATTTTAGTTCAAGATTAAAGCTCCTTTAAATATATATGCCAACGACCAATTAAATTTTTTTTATTCTTTTCACTAATTTTAGCTTAATTAATAAAACAAAAAGGAAGAAGGAACAAAAAAAACAATTTTTGAATACATTGCGACACAGGAACCATAATTCTTTAAGATATTTCATAAGTTTATTTATATTTGTAGGCCTTAAAAATAAGAGAAAGTGAGTGTCGTGCGTTGTGCAGATTTTTTCCATTTTCTTTTTAATCGTATTCCATTCCTAAAAAAAGCTTTTAATTTTGAGCCTATTGTCTTGGTGTTGCTTCTTGTTTTATACTTTTGGTTTTAGTTTTTGAATATTTTTATTATTTAATCTAGTTTTCTTGCCTGAATTATTTTACCAGGAATAAAGGAGTTTTTGCAAGTTTAAGTTTATTTTTAGCACTCCAGCTTCATTTGTAATGAAAATACATTTTTCTGGCAATTTTTTCTTAATGGTGCGAGTAAATAAGAATAAACCTATGTTTACTTTTAATTAATTTTCTCTAACAAATCTACTGTCATGACAAAGATACAAAAGGAACTAAAATATGTGATACGAGCTCTAATAGACATTTACGAAAAAATAAAATAAAAAGTTAAATTGAAAATAAAAGAAAATTATTTTTACTAATTATAGAAGAAATGCGAAACAAAAGAATACAATGACAGGATTAAACTTGAATAGTGGTGAGTTACATAAAAAAATGACAGTACAACAGAATTGCAGCAGTTGCTCTGCGATCAAAATGTTCCGAACAATATAAAATTGTACATCTGGAATAAATTATCTTTCCTCAAAATCGCATTTTCTTTCACACAAGTTCCTTATAAAACTTCCAGTGTCGTATTTGTTAAATTAAATAGAAATTGCGTATTAAAGAGCTTCTCAAAAATTGGCTTTTCCTCCGATACAGAAGGAAATTAAACGCTCCCTGGTATTTAATAAACTTGAGATACGTAAAGAAAATATAAAATTCTACAATAGTGATTTGTGACAATCACTTCCAAAACATATCCCTTCGAACACAATTAATATAAAAAAAAAATCAGCTACCAAATCTTATTTTATGACTGCAGCGGATGGCTAGTACGTCAGCATGTAACACCACACTAAAAAAGGCAAAGGAAAGATGGGAAACCCCCTCCTCACCTCCCCAATAATTTCTATTTTCACCTATTCCTACACTTTTCAGTGAATCACAAAGGAAACGATTTCAGGACCCAAGTGATCTGAAGAATCTAAGCTACTTTTTGGAGATTCTAGCGGCTTGCCTACCTAACCTAACCTAACCTAACCTAACCTAACCTAACCTAACCTAACCTAACCTAACCTAACCTAACCTAACCTAACCTAACCTAACCTAACCTAACCTAACCTAACCTAACCTAACCTAACCTAACCTAACCTAACCTAACCTAACCTAACCTAACCTAACCTAACCTAACCTAACCTAACCTAACCTAACCTAACCTAACCTAACCTAACCTAACCTAACCTAACCTAACCTAACCTAACCTAACCTAACCTAACCTAACCTAACCTAACCTAACCTAACCTAACCTAACCTAACCTAACCTAACCTAACCTAACCTAACCTAACCTAACCTAACCTAACCTAACCTAACCTAACCTAACCTAACCTAACCTAACCTAACCTAACCTAACCTAACCTAACCTAACCTAACCTAACCTAACCTAACCTAACCTAACCTAACCTAACCTAACCTAACCTAACCTAACCTAACCTAACCTAACCTAACCTAACCTAACCTAACCTAACCTAACCTAACCTAACCTAACCTAACCTAACCTAACCTAACCTAACCTAACCTAACCTAACCTAACCTAACCTAACCTAACCTAACCTAACCTAACCTAACCTAACCTAACCTAACCTAACCTAACCTAACCTAACCTAACCTAACCTAACCTAACCTAACCTAACCTAACCTAACCTAACCTAACCTAACCTAACCTAACCTAACCTAACCTAACCTAACCTAACCTAACCTAACCTAACCTAACCTAACCTAACCTAACCTAACCTAACCTAACCTAACCTAACCTAACCTAACCTAACCTAACCTAACCTAACCTAACCTAACCTAACCTAACCTAACCTAACCTAACCTAACCTAACCTAACCTAACCTAACCTAACCTAACCTAACCTAACCTAACCTAACCTAACCTAACCTAACCTAACCTAACCTAACCTAACCTAACCTAACCTAACCTAACCTAACCTAACCTAACCTAACCTAACCTAACCTAACCTAACCTAACCTAACCTAACCTAACCTAACCTAACCTAACCTAACCTAACCTAACCTAACCTAACCTAACCTAACCTAACCTAACCTAACCTAACCTAACCTAACCTAACCTAACCTAACCTAACCTAACCTAACCTAACCTAACCTAACCTAACCTAACCTAACCTAACCTAACCTAACCTAACCTAACCTAACCTAACCTTACCTATGAATGTAATGAGCTTCACTATCTTGCTTACTTTGTATGCGTTCAGTCTACAAATGCGGCAATGTGTATGGAAACGTATACTTGGTTCGTATATGATATGGTGTGCACTACTGATCTACAAGTGTGCATTAGATCGTCGATTCTCTAATCTAAACCTTGGCCGTTGGAGAATACACACATAAAGGCAAGCGCGCTATCCGTCTTTTACATGTAAAGTTTGCTGCAGACATAAACTTAAGCAAATAAATATGTACCCGTATACATCAAAAAAATATTGACTCGTTTAAAATTGTACAATGTAAACTGGGACATAGAGCCACTTTTAACGGGAATATTTTATTCAGTGACCGTGTAATTGTTTCTGTGACGAATGTGTGTCAACGCAAAAAAAAAACAAAGAAAACATAAAACCATACTTAATTTCTTTTTTAAGCTTTAAACAACACTTGAAACATACAACTATAAATTATACAAGGGCAATTAAGATTTATTCATTTATAATTAACAATAATTCATTTATTTGTAAAAAACAGTTTTACAAGGTTTTGGCACTTGTAAATTTTTTACGATTCGCCTCACTTAACAGCAATTTGTTTAAATAAATATTTTCGCATGTATGCGAGTGTGTATGTGTGTGTGTGTGTTTTTTTTTTTTTTTTTTTTTGTTAACAATTAAGTTTTGAATTTTTAAACGTATAATTTTCCAGGCAGAAAAACAAAACAAATGTTTAAATTCAATTATGTCGGTTCATTAAACAACTTTAAATATTTCAGTTAAATAATTAATGAAAACTGTTATATCTGTAACAGAAAAAATACTATTCATCAATTAATTTTATTTTGTTCGGTACAATACGCCCTTTTTTTTATTATTTTACTAAATATGTTCATACATACGAATGCTACACACAAGTAAGTTCAACTTTTTCGGTGAGGGGTAGAAATAACTTAACAGGCCAACCGATCAGGCAACACTCTACCGTCATGTTTTTAGTGTATTCTGCGCCTGAATCAGTGATATTGAAAATATGCCTGTAAATTGTTTTAAATAATTAGTCTATGGGATGAGCATCAGCGTTGCCAACTCGGTGCATTTTGTACGACAAATTCTTTAGTCGGTACGCGACAAGCTTTAAGTATTGGGTGCGTTTTTAAAATTCCATATTCAACACAACCTTTTGTTTGAATACTAATTTATTCAAGTGTGCAAACTTTTTACATTTAATTTTGCAAAGCGCAATAAGAACACGGAGTAATAATGTAGGAAATGTAACAAATCATATGCACAAAGTAAGGCATACTTGCTCTAAATATTTCTCTAAAGAAAAAGAATAATATTATTTTTATTTTAATTTTTTATTGGACCAGTACTCAAGGGATAACCCCTATATATGCAGTGCATTGTACCAGAACTAGGAAAATAGGTTGTGAGGAGGGGGAAAGAGGGAAGAGCGCAGGTTTTTCAAATATCGCACTAAAGGCAGACATTGAATAGTGAAATTTGTGTTTATGATGACGCGTGAATTAGTTTTGCTTTGATCCCGAATTTTAGTTATGGTAATCTTTACCTTTTATTAGCCACAAATCTGACAAATTTTCTTAAAAAGTAGTTTGTAACCAATATATTTTCACAATTCGCTTACGACAACAGAATTGATATTTACAATGTATTTGAGGGAACTGCTTTTAAAGAAGTTTGATTATTGACAACACTTTTATTCTAGGCATTGCAATGAGTGCCAATGCCTTGATAGGAATAAATATTGCTCTTACTTTTAGGTTTCTTTCCAATTATTTTGGATACATTTCTGCAAAATAATATAAAACATAAAAAGCCAGTTTTTTTGCTTTGAAAGGTGTTATTAAAGCATTTTTCTCTTTAAATTCTCAATAATTTATTTAGATTGTTGGGATATAAAGTTGAATGTTTGAGAAATCTTTCAAAAATGTCCAAAGTCTACTGATGATTACGGTAGCTCCTATGAGATGTCGACATATAGACAGCTGGAAAACAAAGAAAACAAGCCGTTTATAATTTTTTTTTTATTGGATGAGTCGATGGCTGATTTGGTAGAGTACTCGACCAACAGTCTCCGCAGACCCTGGGCGTTACTGCAGACAAGATAAAAAGCTTCGCAGTTTTTGCGTTTGTTAAAAAAAAAAAAACAATCTAAATATAAAATATAAATAATAAAATGAAAATAATTATACAAATCGATATTTGCTGGAAATGATACTGATAATAAATACACCAAGAGAATTTTAACACATAACTATTGGCATTAAGTTAATAAAAATAAATTAGGAAATTAAAATTTAAATCGAATCCTAGTGAGTGCTGATGAACAGTGTGGCGACTGTGAAACAGCTAGTTGTCCCCCAGCTTTAGTGTATTCAATTATTTTTTCCTGTCTTCTTTGATCAAGACTTACTGATCGCGGCAATTATTGTTATAATTATAAATAAAAATATTTCTTGGCTTTAGCCAGGATTGAACTCGAGCTAGACAATTGATACCAACCCATCATCACATAATATTAGAAATATTAAAAATAAAGTTCGACTATTTAGCATTAATACATAAAATTTAAATAGTTTCTTTTATGTACTTACTTATGCTGAAATATTTTCAAAAGCTTTAATGTTTTCCGTTGTTAAATATTTTTAATGTTATTTTCATTTCCTGACATAAATTTTTTAAGTTTCATAATTTGTAAATAATTTTTGAAAACAATTTTTGCCTGACGAAGTTTTTCAAAGTATTGAAAAATCAACCAAAAAATTAAAAAAAAAACATAAGACCTTATGCTGAACTAGCATTAAAATTATTTTAGCAAACTTGTGATAGTTGAAAAAATGTCAATTAAACAAACTACTTAACTTAAATTTAAATTTTTGCAAAACTTCATTCATAATGAGGAAAAAAAACTTTATTATTTTATACATGCAACTGGAACACTATACAAAAACAACACATAATTTGTTTGTGTAGATGAATTTATTTATGTTATTTTAATTTTGATTTGTATGTAGTTTGTAAAAAATATTGGACATGAGTAATTTGTTAACACTGGGAGACACTTGGGCTCGTGCATGAGTTTAATATAGATATAAAAAATGAAAAAAAAAATCGCATCAATTTTATTTTCACACGAACATGAAGTTCATATTTCTAACACACAATTTATAATTGTGTATGTGTGTGTGTGTGTGTGTGTTTGTGTTTTATTCTATTTTATAACATTGAGCAATTATTTTATACAAATTCATTTGATTCTGACAATATAAATTTCAATTTAATATCTTTAAAATAAAAAAGCATGCATTCTATATTGGTTAGAGCGTGTTTTATTTGAAATGGCCAACAAATAAATAGAAAAGATATGCAAAAACGTGCGAGCGCATAGATGTATATGTATGTAATCGTATGTGTGCTTGCCTGAACAAGTGGTATGTGCTCCTCTACTTCCACGCTGTGAACAAATATACAATTCTGATACTAAATTGTGTTGAAATTATTTCATAAAATTCAACCAATTCATATGTATTTATTTAGTAGTTAAATTTTCAAAGAAAACATGTGATTTTAAGTTCGGAATATTAAGCCCATCACAAGTTTTCTATCCCAAAAAGCTCATTGGATTTATCAATTTTAATAGTGTGGCACAGGAAAACGCAGTTTATAATTGTTCTTTGTGCCTTAAGAACTACCTCAACACTATTAAAAGCCCAATATGCGGAAACAGCCAGTTGACTCTTCTCGACAGTGAACTTGCGTACGCAATCTACGCGAAAGAAAATTTGGGTTTGTCTAACTTTGTCCTATGTGAGCTTAATTAAAATATTTTACTTTAGTAAAAGCCAAGTAAACCCAATTTGGTTGCTCTCTTTCACACGCATTTTCTTCTGAGATTGGTAAACTGGCGTGACTATGCGTTTATTTGCTATTCAAGCAATTGAGTTTATACTTATTTGCCTTATTAGCAGCAATATGTTGAGAAAAGTTAAAAAGCATGAAAAGGAAAATGCTTGTTTTTCATTTTTGAGAAGTATTGTAATAACATTTTTGTTTCTAAATTCTCATTGTTTTATTTAAAATATATACAACATGCATATAGTTAAAGGTTGAAATTATTTTCCAACTCCACTGTTTATTAAGGTAGCTTCTATGAAATATCGACAGGATAGTCAGCTAGGGGCAATAAGCTGAAGCTGTATATATTGCTACCAGTGTTATCAAAAATGTCAACTAACAGCAAAATTTATTTGTTTAGTGATTTGAAGATGGCAAAAAAAAAAACTCAACAAGATGCAACCCTCCAAATACAGGGATGAATGTCCGGAGGATGTTAAATCACGTGCGTCAAATTGAGGGTGGATTTTTCTAATATTTTAATTAATTATAAACATAAAGAAGTTTTTGGGCATCAATATTCAAGTTTAAAGCAAATAATCTGGAAATCTGTAAATGTTCCTAACATTTACAAAGTAATAAATTCCAGTTACATTTCACTTCCCCCTCTAATCTTAGCAGCATCCGGCAATTTAATGCATTGTAAAGTAAGAAATAGCACCAGAATATTATACTTTTTCGCGTGAATACAAAGTGCACCCACTTGTAGTAACAAAGCCGTTTTTATAGTTTTTATTAGATACTTGTGGCGCGCATTTCCATTGAAACAATAAAATCAATATAGATCCATACATATATGTCTATATGTAAGTAAATTACAACAAGTAAAATACAAATTTTCACTATCTTTGAGGCAATCACGTGTACTAAATGCGACAAAGTAATTGAATAGGGCTTGGAGTAACTGCGAAAGTGTGCTCAATATTTTAGTTGCAGTAAATGGCAAACAATTCTTTAATTAGAAAGCACACACATGCAGGGTTTTCAAAAACAACCTCAAGTTGGAATGCTTAAGGTCACGAATTCAATTTTTAATAAGCAATTAACCGCCGTTTGTTGTGGGTTGAGCGTGTCTAAATGCACAGTAGATGTTTAACAGCAATTGCTTGATACATACATATGCTTAAAATTATTAATTAATTATTTAAAAGCAAACAAATAATCCGCCCACCCAAACACGTGTGTAAGTTGTTTATGTGTATTGGACTTAATTAGTAAATAAATAAAATAAATCTGTGTACCTTACGAGTAGTCAAAGTACTTCACACATATTCACTTGCACAAATGCACTTGGGAGAGAACGAGCATTTAAGTTTTAATTTGACATAAACCCCCCTTCCCCCCGCCCCCAACAGACGGAGTCATGCTGTTTGCAGTTTATAGGAGTAGGTCCTCTGAATTCTAATTTGAATATCGCATTTTATCTTTAGATTATTTTCTTCGCTTTATTGCTATCGCTTTTTGTTTTTTTTTTTTTTTTTTGTTATCCTTATAAACTTAAAGATTTTTTTTTATATACGCTACACAAAGCAAAATTAGCACAAAGTTCCAATCTCAAATCGATAAGATTGTGAATCTGGCTTAGGTATATTTCAAAATCAGCTATACTGATGTATTATTGTACGAGTATTATAGTCTAGTCTCAACCATTTACATGTCCACACACGAGTATTGTTGTTAGAACATTATTTTGGTTTCGCCTGCGTGTTTCAAACTTAAATGAAATGAATGGTTTAAATTTTTTAATTAACATAATAGAGCATAATATTGGAGGAGATCCGCGATACTAAACGGTTTTTCCGTTTTGGCTGGAAACATACGCAGATAAATTTGACTGATTTGTTTCATTATATACTTTCAGATGAAGCGAAATATAAAATTATAGAATCGGTTAAAGGAAAAACAAAAACAACTCAAAAAGGAAATTTGCACTTCATTCGAGCAAAAGTTTTACAGAAATTCCGCCTCTGAGCTTTCAGAACATTTGCTTTTCCAAAACGTTGCACGAGAAAAGAAAACAATTTCCAACATATTAAAAAAGGCGTTACAGATTCTTTTGTTAAGAAGCTCAAAAACTTTTTACAACTAAAAGTGTGTGCAATGTAAAGCACAGAAGAAAAAACCAAAAACCAACAAATTTTCTTCTTTCCCACTTTTTAAGTTTAAAACTAAAGCCAGAAGTGATTTTATGGCATGTTTTTGAAACTAAGTATGGCCAAAAAAGTTAAGAAAAATAACGTCAAAAAGGAAACCGCAACTCACGTAATTTAAAAGTTATAAAAACAAACTAATACACCTTAACCGAGAAAAGTAAACACGAGCAAGAAGTTGCAACAAATAAACAAAGAAAAAAGATCTCAAATATTGTTGTTTGAAAAATAATTTAAATACTATACACTAACTGCCTACGACCTTAGACTTAACTTGTTCTACATAATACATAAATTCGTACTTTCTTGATTTTTACAGTCGGTCATTGAAGCTGCAAGCAGCATGTTTTCCCCCATTAAGTTTAGAGTATAGTTTGCTTCCGGTACAGTTATTTGGCAAGGATAAAAATAAATAATACGAGTAATATCTTGTCGCTGCAGCAAGTAACTAATGCTGTTAACTGCTTTGTTTCTTTTTAACCACTACTTGGTTTATCGAATTTAAACTAAAATGTGTTTTAGCTGCAAAATGCATTCAGTCATACTCATTTATTTGAATTTAAAAATATACGAGTACATCCATGTGTGCTAAAATATGAATTGAACGCATTGCGAATTCATGTCATTGGCATCTGATAATAGACAAGTCCATTGCAAATAAGCCCAGATGGTGCTTTGTTGATTTCCGGTTTCCGGCAGTTAAATGGAGAGCAATACTGATACATACACTAGTTTGTGTATTTTTCATAAACATTCAGTTTATTTATCACGGTAAAAACTACTTGTGCATTAATTCTACTATTAAAATTTCAAACGAAATGCGCTTGTTTTAAAGTTTAGCACAAAAATCCGTTTTTAAATAATTAGAGCTCCACACATTCTTTGCAAGTGATGTGGTGTCACTTGAGCTGTCAGTTATATTGTAACTTAGTTTCCAGACGGGCCACAAACTCAAATATAAATAATAATTAATTTTGTTATTTTAGTGAAATTTCTCTAAAACATTTCAACGGCTAAATGGAGGTCATTTGTTCTTTTAGACATGCAGACGTATGCCGGTTGGACATAAGCCCCAAATCGCTCAAAAAATCACAGCCAACAGAAAAAAATATGCATGTTTTGAGTACCGATTTAAGCAACTGTTTAAAGTCGAAAACTAAAATTTTGCACACAGTTGCATACGAATAATAGTGCGAGACGAACTGCAAGTAAAAGCAAATCTGTACTCGGTTAATCGTTCGCTTTACCTGGTGGTCTCACGAGTAGATTTAATCAGCTCCCCTTAAGCAGTAATGACACTCAACTTTAGTTGAGGGCAATTCTTCACTTTATAAAAGCTTTCGGTGAGGAGAATAAAGGCCTCATTAGTTTTTACTTTCTGTTGCCGTTCTGTGACTTTCATTTCCGTAGCAAATATTTTACAATTACTTTTTTCGTGAAAATATTCAGCTGTTTTTACAGTAGAGCATAAATAAAAGAAAAATATTGAAATGAAGAATAAAACATGTACATAAATATTATCTTGTGTGAAAAAACAAAAAAGGAAACAAATCAATAATTTAGAAATGGTGATCAAACAGTCCACTTCTTTCGCACAATCTACAGAGTTTATGACACTTCTTATACAAAATATAATTTTTCTTTGCTAAAATAATATTCTTTTGATCATCCATAATTAATTAATTATTAAAAATGTATTAACTTTTAAAAATCTTTAGTTGAAACAAATTTTTTTAGCTTTCGACAAAAAAAAATTATATATATTTGAATAAAAAATTAATGTTTCCATACCTGAAAAAAGTAACACATACACATATCTGGCCGTCACTTAACGTTGATTTCTATTTTCAACAGATTAGTCCGTAACAGAACAGAACGTAAAAGTAAAAACAAACCAAGTACATATAGTGTACATTGAACAGAAACAAAACAGCTGATTCAGAACGGAAAAGAACGTACAAACTAATTATGCCTTAAGAAGAGAAACAGAATTGCCGGTACTCGGCAATTCTCAGCAATTCCTTACTTTTCTCTCGTGTGTGTATGAGTATGTGCATATAAATTAAACAAAATTACATTTTATTTTGTTTTTAAAAAATATTCAAGACTTTCGTCTTTATTATTTGAATTCAACTTAAGAACTGAACTTTCTTATTTCTAAAATTATTATTAAGCTTTTGCACAAACAAGTGTTATATTGCAATTCAACTAAAACCAAAAATTAACAGGAAATGCAGCAAACTGTCAGGACGCCAGGTAAGCATATTTTGCTGCGACCCAAAAATTAACTGTTGCGCGTGTTAACAAAAATCTCGTTAACTTATACAATTTAAAATAAGAGGTAGAGATAGCTCAAGAACTGCCGAAAAAGTTTATGTGTGTTGACACGAAAGCAATTTCAAAAGAAAATTGCTAAAAAGTTCGGCAATTAAAAGCGCGCTGTCTGATCTTACTCTAACTTTTGTCAACTTTTCTTAAACTAAGATTGAAAAAGTGAAATGCTCAATAATAGAAAGAGACGATTATATAAGTTACAACAAAATAACTTATGTACACATAAATACGACATTTGTAAACAAAGCGATAATAACATGCAATTTTGTTTGTTCAACGCTTTCGTGTATATTTTGAATTAAATTCGCGAAAATTTGTTGTAAAAAATCCTAGAGTATTGAATTTTTATTGAACTTTATAATTTTTGAATCAGATTTTTGATTTGTACATCGAGTTCTTATTCAAGTTTTTTCCTTTCTTAAGTTGTTTCTTAAGAAGGATCTTTTACAATACAAATTTGCTGTCATCAATAATTTTTGATTGAAGAAGACAAGAAAAATAATAATCAAATCTTTAGCTGGGGGACAAATAGCTGTTTCGTAGTCGCTACACTACTCATCAGCACCACTCTTCTTAATTATTGAAGTGAAACAAGGGTATCGTCTATAATTTTTAATTTGGCAAACACATTTAACTTGTAAAATATCTTTTGTTGCTTCGTTTTTGAGTTTATTTTGCTTATTTTTTTAACATTCAGTGATGCGTCATTATTATTTGAATGAAAAAATCGTTTAGTGGAGAAAAAAAAACTCTACATTCAGGCATTAAACTGAAAAGATAACAGCGCAGTAGCATTTTAAGCTGCAAACGTCACTTTTAAGCAAACATTTTTTGGATTTTTTCCATTTTTTACCGATAACATGTTGAAATATATGGACGTTTTAAATTTTTTTTCAATATAGCCGAACTGTTTACTCTTAATAATAATTTAAAAAGTTGAAAAAAAAAAATAAGTGACATTACGGCTTTAAAAACCTTTAGTGTGTGAATTGTCAATTAGTTGAAATGAAATTTCAGTACTCGTAATATAGCAGATCAAGTTTCACAAAACAACGTTTAACACTCTTAACTCTTTTGCGAGTATGGTTATTTATGTCAATAAGCAATAAGCATCTTACAAACGGATTACCGGAGCCTTTTTCGCGATTTCATTTTTTTTTCAGTCTGTCACTGAAATGTTTACTTTGTTCAAATAGTTTTTTTTTTATCGTATTACCTTTAAACAACAATTTGTTAAACAAATATTTGGAAAGATGTGCAAACAAGTACACATATACATACACACATACTCGTATGTTTGCCTACAATCACCTTGTCACAGTCGTTTAAAGGAAAGTACTACTAATAGTACATTTTGACGTGTTAATAAACACTTTCAAAGAAACGCTTTATATTTGTGTTTATGTAATTCAGGTATAGCAGAACATATTTTTCCCAATAGTATTAATCATTCCTTTTTTTTTCTCTTTCATCTTCTTCTAGGAGTAACATTTTTAAGGCAAAAATGAAAAACAAAACAAAAAATGTTTCTAAAAATCTGAAAACTTTATTTGCTTAAAAATCATTGTTGCTAAATGGAATTGAAGTGTCGTAGTAAAGGAAGCCAATTGTCCTGCCCGTTTGTACGGTTGAAATCAACATTGACAAATATTTTTGCGGAAATTACCAAACGTGTTTTCTTCCTCATCTTTCTTGTATCCATTTAATTTTCATCACTTAATTTAATAAACTAATTGCTTTTAAATTGATATCGTTCTTACAGAGCTATTCACACTCGTACTTTTCCCTGAAATATTTAAGCCCTATTAATTTAACTCTACGTTAAAGTATTGCATAACGACAGAGAAATCAAATCGGAAGAGGAAGAACAAGAACAAGACTGTTGTAATATTTGTTGCTCTACTACAGAGTTCGTTTTATTTTACAACAATGTAAGTAATAAATTCACTTTATTACCTTGTCAATTATATGTTTAAGACCCTTTAAGCAATTATGGTCGATTAAAGTGCTTAGTAGCAAATTATTTAGGTAAATAGTATTTGCAAAGAATGAAAAAGTGTTGATACGGATTAAATTGGAATTAATATCAAGCGACTGAAAAGAAAAAAACTAGAGATGTTGCTCATCCTGATGGCTTGTACGAGTATTATACGAGCGACTACAAAGTCTTGAATACTCGTAAGTGGTATGGCCGAGGTTGAGGCTGAGGCTGAAATTCTTAAAGAGTCATAGACTTATTATTAAATTCTGCAATCAATATTTTCAAATACTGACAATGTGGTTTCGTCGTAGTGTAGGTGTAAGAATGTAATTTAATAAATTTTCTTCAGGCATTTTGCATAGTACATCAGAAAAAAGATGAAGAAGAATCATTTATTGTCAGCATACAAGACCAAAGCACGGAAATATATGTACGAATCAGGGCCGTTTCTATTATTTTGTTGGACACCTTGCCGTTGAGCCAAACAATAACAAATCAAAAAAATAATGCGAGCAGTTAGGACATTTTAATTTGTATTGTTTTGAACATAAGCATACAACTTTACCATAGAAACCATCATATTATAGAAATTTTCACAAAATTTTTCAAATCGCACGATTAGCCAAAAATCTGTCACACAGTTGTAAATTTAGAACTCTTTCAGCGCACATTGTATTTAGTAGACCGCAAGAATGTATGGGATGGTGAATCAGGGCCTCAAGCACCTTTTTGGAGAGACTGTATTAAAAATTGTGATTGAAATCCAAAAAGAGTCTATCAGGTTTTTATTGATGCTTGTTAAAGATTGATTATTGATGATTGATTGAAACACAAAGACATCAAAGAAAAAGTAATCGTTTTTACATGTACGATATTAACTAATTAGTTGTGAGTTCGAGTCCAACTTCAGTCAAGAAGAAGGATTATTTTTTAATTATAACAATAATTGCTGTGAAACAATAAGGCCAAAGAATAACAGATAAAATAATTGAATACCATTAGCTGGGGGACAACTAGCTGTTTCGTAGTCGCTACACTACTCATCAACACTACTAACTTATGTCAGTAAGTGTGAGCAATGTCGAATTCCAACATTTTAAATGCTGCGAGTCCGTCCTTTTTTTTATTTTGTTTTGTCTTTTCGTGTTGTTATTGAGAGATTAAAGTCAAACGTCCATAAACACTACTCTCTCCCTATAAATTAGTTTCCTAGTATGCTTCCTATCTGTGGCAGCCAGCGGTGCCAGAAATTTTTGTTGATAAATCTTCATTTGCCATATATAAAAATTTAATTTTAGTAAACGCAAAAATAATATTTGTTAATTATTACAAAACTGTGACTGTTGTAACACAAGATAAAAGCAAGAATTTAAAGCAAAATTTTAGTACAATGAAATTTCCTCCGTTAAATTTGGTAACATACGTAAAGGGCTAATTAAACTACATAAACTGCTTGGAAAATGTGCCAAAATTTTACGTTTGTACAAACAGTTTGTATAACTTATGGAAGTGTTTGCCTGTTTGCACAAATATTTAAAGCAAGTTTAAACGAAAATCAGAAATGTTTGATTATCGTCTTAATGTTTGGAAAAGAGAGTCACTGAGTCAACTGATTCTCAAGAAAATGAAGCTATAATATTTTCGGCGAGTAGATAAAAGAGAAATATTTCGAGGCCAACAAAGAAATGACAATGAAAAAATTTATACTTTGCAGACTTCAGATGGAGAGCAAAATTGCCACAATACAATCGCCGTATGCTATCGGTGAAAACAAAAACAGATTAATTTGTGTTTGTATGAATTACGTTTATGTAGTTTCTTTGGCATATGTATGTATGAAGTGTACATAAAATTTGTAACCAAGAGGTAAATAATTATTTCAAGTGTCATTATATTAAAGAAGTCAAATTTCGTTGAATAATTATTAGAATACTAAGTCTCAAAAATTTTAATTTTGAGAAAAAATCTTTAAATCTTTTTTTATTAAAAAAAATTTAAATCAGGGTAAAATCTTCAGACTGGCAACGCTGGTTGCAGCCAAGGTTTTAATAATGTTCTGTTAACAGAACACGGACAAGCGACTAGTTTCGAAATTATGTATGGGGAGACCTCAAAAAATTAAGCTTACAATTGTTGTCTTCTGCAGTCTGTAAACAAGAGAATGAAGTAAATGTTATTTTCAAAATGTTCCGGAGTAAACTTCTTTTTAATTACAAATATTTCTTTCTATTTTCGGATGTGTTTTCAGCAAAAGGAATTTGAAAAATCTGTGAAAATTGAGTTTTTCCCAAAAAATACTTACAAAATGTATTGCTTGTCAAATATATTTTAATACTTTAACAACTTCCATTTAAACTTTGCAAAAAAAAAAAAACTAAATATTAAATCAGTGGCCCCCACAAAGAGACCACTCAGTATACTTTTACAAGCGAGATTATCCTTAAGGATATTGCAAGGCGATCAATTGTTTAAATATACTCGTATAGTGCTTGTTTATATGTATATCTCTAGTTTAATATAAAAAAGAGGTATCTTGATTTAATCGATCGCTTACAATATTTTAAGAGATGTGTAGTCTATTGAAT
Organism: Thecocarcelia acutangulata; assembly: GCA_914767995.1. NCBI lineage: Eukaryota > Metazoa > Arthropoda > Insecta > Diptera > Tachinidae > Thecocarcelia > Thecocarcelia acutangulata. The sequence goes on from OU612097.1 coordinate 1,093,939, forward strand.
TGTTTTTTATTTTTATGTTTTTAACTACTTGAAAAAATCGTGTGGATTTATTTTCAAAAAATATATAACAATTGAAATTAATTTAACGAAATAAAAATAAATAAATACAACATTGAGATAAGTTATTTCCACGTTAAGCTATAATACATACATCTGGATGTAAAAAAATGTAAACGCTACTTGGGCGTAACTAATTTATGTACATACATATGTGTGTACGTGTGTGCGTATATATGTATTTAAGTTGTGTGCTTGGTCGTGCATTGTCATGTTTTTCATGTTCACAAATTTGTTTGTACAATTATGTGAAAATTTATAAACTGTTCTTTCTGCAGACTGAAAATGAGAAATAAATATTTTTGAATCAACCGGCAAATTGAAAGTTTTTTTTTTTAAATATAATCGTACATGTATAGAAACATATGAATCCTTTTTGGCTTGTAGTGAAGAATAATAATACCTTGTACTTTATTACGTAAAAAGCTTCAAATTAAGACTGGCTCCCGTATGATTTTAAGTTGGACTAACGTACTGTGAAAAAATTCTACAGTTCTTTCTTGATTTGGAAATATATGTAAGTTAAAAACTATGTATGCATGTGTTTTTTTTTTTTAAGTTGCAATTAACTTTAATAATAAAAATGAATGAAATAGCGATTAGAATGTAACGCACTTGTAAATAGTATAATGTGGCAAACCTGCTTTAACAGCTGGTTTTATAATTACTCGCTTTTATTCGTAAACATTAAATAAAACTCATTTTCCTTCATTGAAAAAGTCCTTTGGATGTAAGTAAAAACAAAATATAATAATTTCGCTTGGCACTTAGGACAGCAAATTTTGCTTCAATATAAACTAAAAATTATTTTATAGAACTTACGTGTTATTTTTGCGGGCTTTCCACTAAACTACTTGTACACAATATAAAACCTAGAAGTCTCTGTAACACAAATTCTTTGCCCCTAGATATTAGATTTCGACCAAAGTCACTTTTAGCATCTCCGTGCATTCTTTAATTTGATTATGAATAGACTTGCACCAAAGAAAGCAAATGAAATATTTTACCAAAATAATGGTTCTGTTCCAACAGGACCAAATAGGATCCAAGTGGGCTCGCTTTTCAATGGCTGGCAGCTGTTTAACCTAATGCTTGTGTTCACCGAATGTTACAGAGAAAAATAATTTTTCCTGTTCAATAAAATATTTGAATATCTGTATGAATTCGTGGATTCCAACAGAAAATTAGTAAAAGAATTTATTGTACAAAACCAACCACTTTATTCGACAACTGCAAAATGTGATATCTAAGCTTATTTCGTATTCATATTAATTAACTTTTCAGACAAAAAGTTCATTGATTTTATTTTTACTATAATTTCTCCTTTTAACACTGGATTTCCATTCAATATTTACTTCTTTAATAAATATGAGTATCATAGAATCATCCTTCAATTTCATCATTTTCATCCTGATATCTTAATAGCAATTACGCTGTTTCGTATTCGACATTTGTTTCTCACTAAACAAAAGCTTTTTAACTATTTCATTCCAGAATTGCTGATTATGCTGTAAGTCAGAGATTGATTGCTAGTGGGACTTTCAAAGTCTGAGCTAAAAAGGCTAACTACAATAATTCATTATTAGAGCAAGATTTTCTAATCCCGTACAAAAATTACGTTTGTTTTATTAACTTTTTACTTTATACAAACACCCGAGAGTTATCTTACGATCCACTCAGTGAATTGCATCTAATCGAAAATTTAAATTAGTTTTCATTAAAAGCAATTGGGTTCACGCGCAGAAATAGCGACCACAATTGAATTTGCATTAAATTAAGTCCGAAGTAATTACAGATTTGAACAAAGGTCAAACAATTTTCATTAATGCACTTTACTCAAAATAATCGTATATAATCAGTTGTCTTTTATTTCCTATTTTGCTTTATTATGTTTAAGTTCAACGGAAGAATATTGAAAAGCTAGCCCAGATACAAAATTTTGAAAATAAATTAACCCTTTTACCACTGAGATAATTTCAAATTTAAAAAATTCAGCATCTAAGCGAATCTTTAGTCGCACAAGCGTTTACTCACTCATTCACCACACGAGTGTTTTCAGTGCAAAACTGTTATACAAGCCACAAATACTTGTTGAATGAAAGTTTTTGTTTACGTCATATCACCACAAGGGTAGTTTCAAGTTCCTTGTTGTCTACTAACTGATTCTCAGTATTTTAAAGCAATATTTTCTCTCAGCCAGTAACCTAAATACAATTTTCACCACTTTACTCAAGAGAAGAGAGCGTGTGTTTTGAGAGATAAGAACACAGAAACAATTTTTACGATGTAAAAAAAAAATCACGACGATATATTATTCATCTAAAGGATTCACAACTGTATGCTTCGCTGAAACTTACCACAATTTCGTGTGGAAAATAAAGAAAAACTAACAATTTTCATCCATAGACAACTTTCCCATGAAGAAAAAATTCAGTTTATCATTTGCTCCAAAAGCAAACGAACGTGTTGAACGAAGGAAGAAAAAAAATGGCATTCTGTTTAAAAAACATAAAACATGAAATTAATTTCTAAAAATTCTAAAACAGTAACGTTCGTGAAATAACATTTAGTGTAATGTACGAGTACATTCTGTATAAATAATTACTTAAACCTAAATAGATTATAATTTTAAAAATAACATTTATAGGTTTGAAATCTAAAATCTATAGTACTTGAAAAAATATTTCTGGTCTGATAAGAGCCAGCAAAACAAACAGTGCAACAACCTGATTGCGCAGGAAATAGTTTTGAAAAAAAAAACAACGGATAAAACTTGTTAAAAATTATTTCAGAATGTCATGCAATTTGTGAACTTTATGAGTAAAATGAATCCTTTTGTTTTGCCTCAATTGCATTCAAGAATAAACTTTGCATGCCTTTCTGAGAGCAGCAGCCTTTTAAATTCAATTGTGCGTTTGTCATAAAACACGACTTGAGTGTCAACTTATCACAACTTAATCACTAAATATTTCATATAAAACAAAATTTTAATGCAAATAAATGCAAATGTATGTACAATACATAAGTATGAATATATTGAAAATGAATATAATAAAAAAAAATTAAATGATTTCGAAATTTTAGAACAAAAAAAGTGAAAAAAATGAAGATTACATTCAGCTTTGTCAAAAGATGCGGAGTTTACGTTGCTTCGGTTTGGTAAGATTTTCAATGATTCACACAACTTGCACGCAGATCTCGAGTTGAAAAGATCTTTTATTTTCTTTAATTAAGGCATCCTTTTTTGAGTAATAATAGAGTTTTGCATAAACCTAAATACATCCAACATTTGAAAATAATTCACTTGAAGGGGATTTCAATTTGTTTCAACTGCATACGAAAATTTTTGATTGCTGCAAATTACAAAAATTGAAAGTTCCTAAAAAAAAAAATACTATTTTGCTTTAAAGAATTCTAATGATTTCAAAAAGCATAAAGAAATACAATACATATCATCCAAAGGATCTTAAAATACGAGTATGCACATACATTTCATTAGCTCTCAGCATTACGAGCAACCTTTTGAAGGTGTTTTTATTCGATTTTAATTTGCGTCAAAGCTCTATATTGAGTTCATTATTTTTAAATTTCTATCGGATGTAGTTTTACAAGCAAGAGGCGACCTAAACATGTTTGTGCGGCTCCTTGCGTAAAAGATTTAGTTGAATTTAACAAAAAATTTGAAGTTCAGAAATAAAAAACTGAAGAACGTAGTTCTCTCAAAAAACAATCCTCGTTTGTAACTCTTTTTTTTTGTGGGTGGTTCATAGTAACTGAATAATATTAGATTACTACTAATTATTATTATTAGATATTACTAAAAATTTAGAACTACGAATTTAAAAAGCAAAAATCGGGCTGCGTGTAAATATTGAGAACTCAGTATAAAAAATGTATTAAAGTAATTTGACTTTCCAGTTGGTAGCTGGTAGCATATTCATTAAGCAGATAATACACGATATGTTTTTAACAATGTATATGTCATTTTTCACCATGTAAAACTCCTGCAAGTCATTTGTTACCTCAAAGACATTACCTCTGTAAAAATCATGAGCAAAGTCATTTGACAAAATTTCAAATAGAGTGTGCTCTATTAAATTTTTGGTTTGTACATATGTACGTCGGGGTTTAGTTCAGGTTTTTCCTTTCTTAAGTTTATTCTTATAGCCTATTTACACCAAAGCGAAATCTGCTCATTCGAGATTTCAAGCCAAATCTAGTAGATTTTGAGAATATTCTCCATACAAAATGAAATCTACTTTATGAGTAGATTTCGACGAAATCTCCTGAAATCTACTCAGTACTAAGCGATACAACTGTGATTTCTTGCAAAAAGTACTTAAAAATACTACTCTGCAACAAAAATTGCACTATAATGTGGTGTATGCAGTCTCTGGGTACAAAAAATATACACTTTAATGCTGGTGTATTCAGTCTCTGATATTATTGTATTGTCAAACCCACATGCATAAATTATTTTTGAGCACATGAAATCTTGCTAGATGTCAAAAAACGGTGGTGTAAACGATATAGATTTCGTTGTAGATTTCAATTCAAATCTACTAGATTTTGAGTTGGTGTAAATGCGCTATTAACGCTACACAAACAATGTGGGCAATTAACAAAATGCATATGTGATTCAATATGAGATGAATATAGGTAGAGAATAATTAAATGGCTCGGTGGCTGAGCAGCAGATCATGATACGTCATGACCCGAGTTCAAATCCCAGTGGGTGCTGATGAGTAGTGTAGCGACTACGAAACAGCTCGTTGTCCCGCCGCTAAAGATTTGATTATTATTTTTCTTGTCTTCTTCAATCAAAAATTATTGATCACAGCAAATTTGTATTGTAAAATATCCTTCTTAAGAAACAACTTAAGAAAAGAAAAATTTGATGCAAGAAAGTTATTTGAAATTTTATTTGATATTTAATTATTTGATCTTGTTTATGTAAATATTTCTTATTTTTGCTTTTTTATTTTAAATAAAAATTCAACAGTATTTATTTTCAATTTTTCGATAACAATTTGTTATCATCGTCAGGAAAATTAATATGTTATTAAAAAATGTTTCAATTTGAAAAATTATTGTCAAAAAATTCCTATACACAAAAATCTATACACCAAGAAAAATTATTAATTCATACACTAAGAAAAAATTCTTAACAATATTATGAAATTGAAAAATTTTAAATTGAAAACTTAAAAAATATCTATTTAATATACTGACAGAAACATTTTTGGGTTATTAAAAAGTTCAAAAAAAAAAAAAAAAATAAACATAATATTAATAACAATAATGACAAACATAAAAAATAACATAAAAACCAAAATAACCTAATTCTGCAACCAACACATGTTTTGCAACATGTTGTTTCTCAACTAGCAAAGCAAATGTTGTTTACAGAATAACATGGAAATATTATTAACATAATTTAAAAAATGTTATCCTAACATTCATTCTCAAACAATTCAATATAGAATTTCTTATTAACTAAATAAATATAATTCTGTGCTAATTTTTCTGTGTCTACCTTGAAGTTAATTCTCTGTGTTGTTGGTGTGTTTATAATCTCTAACATTTCTAACATGTAACGCTTCTAATAATTATTTTCTGTTCTTAAAATTGAAACATTTTCAAAGTTTGGAGAGTGATTAAATTTTGAACAATGAGAAGATAAAGCTGTTTTTTGTCAATTAATATCCCTATATCTTTGATCTGACTTATGTCCTGCAATTCTAGTGTTTAATTTGTTTTTGGTAGTTCCGACGTAAGCTTTACTACAATTTTCTTGGTCATTCATTACCCTGACAAGGAGTTCTATAAACCGAATTTGAAATGTCCCATTTATTAAGTCTATCTTCAGTCTTACTAAATAATTTACCTAACGTATTATAGCCATTCTATATCCTTCTTTATTATATATATTAGACCTTGCTAATCTTTCTGATAAACCTGGTATATATGTTAAAGATTTATACATTTTGGGTTCTGATGAGTTAACTAAATCCTGTACATTTCTATTTTTAAACTGACTTACAAATCTAGAAGCAAATTCATCTGGAAACCTGTTATCTTCTAACATGTTTTCAATCTTTATAATGATTTTTCTATGGAACTCCTCATCACTTATTGTAAGAACCCTTTCCACAAAATTTTTAGCTGTGTTTATTATTATATTTCTGCTATGCTTTGAAAAATAGTTAATTAATCTCCCTGATGCAGGTACCAATCAATTACAAGTTTGTTATCTCTCCTAATTACCGAAGTATCGAAATATGGTAATCTTGAACTAGATTCCTTTTCAATAGTAAACTTGATGCTTGAGTTAAAGCTATTCAAAGTTGAAAACATATTATCAATTGCTAAGTCCGGAATAATACAAAATAAATCATCTACATATTTTGTCATTAGTCTTGGTTTTATATCTAATCTCTCTATTGTACTATCCAATAGTCTCAATTTTAAAATGCGTAAAAATAGACTTTTCTCTATTCTTGTATGTTGGGTTATTACATCCCACTTATCCTCTATTGTGTTCATTGCTAAATCAACTGGTATACTAGGAAACAAAGAAACTACATCATCGAAAGTAGTTAGTTACGATTGAACACCCCAAACAAAAGCCCAATATAAGAAAATTATATACGAGTATCAGTTCATTTATTTCAAGTGTTACTGTGACTTACTATTTTTTCGCTGATCGTCCTTATCAAGATCAAAGCTTGAATTTGGACATAATATTTACACATCTCTGACCATTGTCCTGTAGGTGTGTTAGGCTGCTGCTCCATTCTGTAACTGCTATTAGATTACGGAGTTTTGAGTTGCCGCATTTGAAAAGGATTTGGCATTTGGCACCACATTTGGACATTGTAGGTTTAATTTTTTCATGGAAGCTATCGGTTTATTAATGGAAGTTCGAATTTAACTCTCAAATCGTATTGTATTCTATAAAGTATTGTTTTTCTCAATTTGATATTTGTTAAAGTCTTTTGTTTAATATTCACCAGCTGCCAGCACCCCGCCAGGTCGTAGCTTTGATATGAATACTCTTCAACATTTATTGCAATATTTTTCTCTATTATTCTTTAATCTATAAAAGTTCTTAAGTACATTTTGAATTATCAATAACAACTGCATGTCAAAAATATTTGTACTCGTGATAAAAACGCGGCTTACAAAACTTACATTTTTGTAAGAATTTTTATAATAATTGACAACGAAAAATACTCGTAATTTGAATAAAAGTTGAAATGAGAATCGGCCATAAGGAAAGCTTAATCAATAAATAAATATGTGAAATAAATTTTAACAGGCAATAATGTATTTCAATGCAAATTTGGGATCTTTTGCTTTTATGCGAACACTATAATACTTTGATTCCATTCATCTGTTATTAAGCAGACTTATAAGGCAGGCAATTGTGTTTCTCTTTCAGCGTTTGTGTGCGAATTTGGTTTGAAGATGCATATATTTTGAATTCATTCAATAGAAAAATAGTGTTCGAAACAAACTAGTAATCGATTATTCCTGCCTTTCCATAAGACCATAAACGTAACCATTACCACATCAACCAATTGATTCTTCCCACATAATCATAAATAGATGATTAGTGAACTGTGAGATTTGTTATTGCACTTTGAAAATTTACAAGCAAAGGCAGCTGTTTACGGCTTTGGCACCTTTAATCGATGGCAGTAAATATTGTTATGACCATGGTCACGGTTATGGTTATGGTGCATTTTATAGGACGGCAAAGAACACTGTTTAACAACAACAACAAAAAATTATGTGTAGCACTTTCGGCACAGACATCTCTTTTAAAATACTTAAATTAATGCAATTTTGTTCTGCCAGCTGATTAGCTTCAAGCGTGAATTCAATTTGTATATAGGGATGAGTGTATCTCTATGCTTGTATGTATGTACCTCTGTAGCTTTGAAGATCGAAATTATTTTCTAGTTACATGGAACTTTACAGAAACTGACATTTAATTTGTTTAAATAATTTATAAAAGCACATTTTCTTCCTATAATATACCTACATAATATTTATTTATTTTTTTTATTTTTTTGTTTATAGCAAAAAAGAAAGTAGAAAGCCTTAAGTGCTTTATATCATGTTGTTAAAAAATCAGTTTTAATCATTTAAATAACTTCAGTGCAGTGAATAAATTAATCTACACAGTTGCATTTGCATATATCTTTTCATTTGTATCGACAAAGTACTTGAACAACTTTGTTGTTGGATTTATTTTTGCAACTGAATAGAAAACTTTATAGAAATTTGTTTCCAGTGTTGCCTTTTATTATTGTTGTTATTGTAGTAGCACTTTTTAGCACACCGATTGCTATTTTTGCACTCCTACTTCTTGCATCTCATTTTTAACTTTATAATATTTTCAATAGTGCTCTTAAGCAGCCAGCCAACCAGTAGAATGGTTGTTCGTTCGTTCGCTCGTTCGTTTGTTGGGTCGCTCAGAAGCAGCAAGTAACAGAAATAGTCGAAAGAAAGAGAAATAATAAACTTTGTATCGAGGCTTAAAAATTTTAATCCTACAAATAATATTATCTTTTACCTGGGAAAGTAGAACTACGAGAGAATTGAACAAGAACTAAATTTAAGTACATTTCGTTCTTCTTTTTTTCTTTTTTTTTTCTCAAAGTACTGAAAATGTGAGTGCGCGTGTGTATGTGTGTGTGTGTAGACGTAATTTTTAACGTTTAGCATCCGATTGGTACTTTTGAGCAGAATCGTACAAGTGTTGCATTTGAACAAACTGTTTTTTCACCGCTCTAACAAATTTACTTTCTCTACAATTTTATTTTTTAAGTATTTAGTTTTACTATTTTTCTTAAGTGTTGTTCTTTTATATACGAGTACTATCGGGTGGCACAAAAGTAGTGTTCTGATTTAATACGCGCACAATTTTTTTGCTTATACGAGTATTTTTTTTTTTCTTTTTGTTTTAGAGAATTAATTTTGAAAAACTGGAAAGTCAGAAGTGGAATATAAAAGCACAAATGAGATTTCTCTCATGTTCGAATAGCGCTTCAGCTCACCATTTTCGGCAGCAAGCGCTATCTTCGCAGATACAGTATGTAGAGGATGGTGTCGAATAAATCATTGCATCATTTTTTTCGAGAACGGCGAAAAATATCTTAGGTTTGAGAAGAAGAACCATCCAAAATTATGTTGCCGTCAAGATGAAGTGGAGCACTAATTTTTCTCGTTTTGCTTTTTACAATTGTACACTGCGTTCGTCTCACTTGACAACTCCCGATTTTTTCTCTCAAGGTTACCTAAAGGGTAAGGTCTAATTCCATAAATCATAACGGTACTTATGCACCACCTTATACAGGAGTATGATATATATCTAGTTTTGCTTTTTTTTTTTTTTTAACTTAGTTCTTAGGTAAATTTTCTAATTACTTTTAGCTCCCAGATTGAGAAAAGTTGAAATAAGAAATGAAACAAACAAAAAACAACATAGATTCTTATCTTCTTTTAAACATCGAAGTGGATGCTGTTGAAATATAATTTATCACTACACACAAACAAAAAAGTGAATCACTTTAATGCAAAGCAAAATGTTAGGATATGACAAATGTTAGATAAAAGTAAATTAAAGCTTAAATGCAAAAAAAAATTTATTTTAAATACATTTATCCGAAAGTTAGATTAATATCGCATGGTGCGGGTGGGGTCGATAATAACAAGTTTTAGACTTAATGTACACAAACGTCTAAATTGTAACACAGACAAATTCAAAAATTTAGTGGAGCGATTATATGCATTCACACCTTTTCATTCATGAACAAGTTCGCAATCACTTAAAATTAAGATTAATAAGATTGTTCATATATATATACACATATATATATAAATATATATCTATATATATATATATATATATATATATATATGTATATATATATATATATATATATATATATATATATATATATATATATATATATATATATATATATATATATATATATATATATATATATATATATATATATATATATATATATATATATATATATATATATATATATATATATATATATATATATATATATATATATATATATATATATATATATATATATATATATATATATATATATATATATATATATATATATATATATATATATATATATATATATATATATATATATATATATATATATATATATACATATATATATATATATATATATATATATATATATATATATATATATATATATATATATAGTATTTTATTTTTTTTTTCAGCTGTCAAATGCTAATTGAGTACGCTAAAATAATACGGTTTAATAAATCGAATATTGTCTGTGAACTCGCTTTTATGGTTTTCAATCATCTCTTCGCAGTGTTTGCTCAACAACAACAGCATTCAGTTGCCAGACAAAAATATAGCAATAAAATAAAAATAAAAAAATTAATATTTAAAAGTACACCCACTCAAATTGTAAGCACACAAACATATTTTGCATGCAAATACATAAAGTTGCTAATAAACAAAGAGACAAAACACATCTTAACATTTGACTGTACTCTATATCGCTTCTTTATTGCAACATAGTCATATCTCAAAAACGAGCTTTTCGAGTTAACAATGCGGAATTATTAACAGTACTACCGTTTATATTGTGCAAAAAATTTGTTCAAATTGCTTTTAAACCGTTTTCTTTAGGATATATTTTCTAAAGAATTTTGCTAAGACTTGTATGGAAACTAAAAATTTTAAATGCGTTTTTCTCGAAACTAGCTTTTTTGAGATATGACTATGTTACAAAACAGGGGCGATATAAGAAAAAGAGAACACCACACAAACACAGAGCAGATAAAACCAAAACGAAAGATACGTGCGAGCTGGTAATACAGCGTTGCCTAGTAAGACCCTACCAAAGTCATTTGAAATAAATGAGCAAATGCTTTATTAAACAATACACACACAAACAGCTTAATAATTCATTAAATATTTTCAGATAAAAGCAAAGTGATGCAAAACACAGACATGTTAGAGATACTTTACGAGTAAAATAAACATTTCAAATAATTAACAATAATTTTTGTGTTTATGCAACGAACATTTTAAAAATCTCCTGTTTAAATAATATTTATTTTTCCTCTTTTTGCAGGTTTCTTATGATGTTGTGGAGGCTGTACTCGCATATGTAAACACACAAGTGATTAAATAAAAACAACATTTTTAAAAACCTTATAAAAACAATAGAAAATGCATTTATTAAATAATTTCTATTGCACAATTTATGCGCTCTTCGTCACACTTCATTTGAGTAAGTAAAATGTAAATTTACTTCGGTATTGTATCGTTAATTATAATAGTTTACACTTTGAATTTTGGTGCAATTAATTATTAAATAGAAATATCTAAATTACAAAAGTTTTTATTAAATTAAAGAAATAATGTAAACTGAAGAAATTTTAATTTGTAGTACTCATAATCACTGAAATGAGAACATTGATTTCAATTCATTAAATTTATGATAAATTGAACAACTAAAAGATTGAAATTGAAAACTTTCAAAACGAAACTAAGAAATTCAATTTTAAATTGGAAAACCACCAACGAAATAAGAAGTGTCATTATAAAAATGAAAGAAACGAGAATATTGATGAACTTGAAAATTTGTTTGGGTCTTTCCGTTTTTTTATTGTTTGGTTCAAGTCAAAACTACTCCCACTTTCGTCCTCTCCATAATCTATATTCCTAGTTCCAATGCACAATGCACTGCACATGTAGGGTCCATTTGCTGACATAAAATAAAAAACAAATTGATTTCAAATCGAAAAAATCAAAATTGAGAAAATTCATTTTAATTTCAATTTTAAACTTAAAAAAAATACATCAAATTGGGATATTTTAAAATAACTTTCAATTGAGTAAAATTAATTACACGATTTTATGTGATTAAACGGAGAGAAAATATGCATACAAATCGGATATACGAGTAGTATTGATCAACAGGCATAACTTCTAGATGCAAAGCAGATTGCCAAAACGTTATTGTATGCATGTAAAGGCAGGTTAAATTATAAGGATCGATGATGATTTTGAATAAAACGCGAAATGTTTAAGAATTATTTTCATTTCTTATTAGGTAGCCAATGTGCCGAATTATCTAATACTTTAGCTTTTGAATTGTTGCTTGCTTATTGACGTACACCTTTTCTTTCAATTAAACCCCAAGAAAGAATTCCAACGGTGTCAAATCACATGGTCTTGGCTGCGAATTGACATCGCTACCACGGCCGTTGAATTTGTCGCACAGAAGGGCCATTGTTTCGTAAGCTGTGTCAGGCACAAACCACACATCGTCCATATCTATATCTTCCAATTTAGGTCATAAAAAGTTCGTTATCATTTCACGATAGCGAACACCATTCACAGTAACTGCCTTCAATTTGGAAAAAATACGGCCCGATGATGCCGCCAGCCCATAAAACGCATCAGTCACTTTTTGTCGGTGCATTGGCTTTTCGACAATCGCTCTTGGATTATCATTCGCACAAATGCGGCAATTGTGATTATTGACAAATTCACTGATATGAAAATGTGCCTCATCACCGAAGACAATTTTCCTCGAAAATTGATCATCTTCTGTTGCCATGTCTTGGCACCATTCTGACCATTAATAACGCTTGGAATGATCAAGAGACTTCAGTTGTCTGAGCTGGACGGCTCTTCATCCATACTATGGCGAACAGCAGCAATATTGTCTGCAGAACGAGCTATACTAGCATGCACTAACCTTTTTTATCTCCGCTCCGGTCTGCTCAAATTTTTGCACGATTTATCCGATTGTACGTACATTTGGTTGGAATAAATTGAACGAAAAATCACGATATGCATTTTGATTTGAACTACCATTTTCATAATAGACTTGAATAGCTTTATCGCTTTAATCGACTGTATATCTTTCCATTGTTTAGATTGATTTAGTGTGAAAATAGGAAATGTCATATGTTAACCAACCGATACGAATGCAATTTCCTGCTTGTCTTCAAACATGAATTACCTTTCCTAAATAGACATGCTTCTAAAGTCCTACATTGGGGCGAGTTACGTTCGGTACATTCATCTTTGCTTTCACCTTCCTATCTTTTTCCATTCGGAATTTGAATTTGGTTAAGCATCGGCGAAAAGGGTGTAGTCGTAACACTGTGGCTGGAATGTTGTCGAAAATACCGGCACATATTAACTTCGTGTCGATCGTTCAACTGAAAAACTAATTTTAAATTCCTTGCTGCCTTTCCATGATATATTTGGAAAACATATTTATCACAATTTTTTCTTTGTTTTTTTTTTTTTTTTGTGACATATTTCCGGCGTTCATTTTAATGGAAAGAAATATTAAAAAAGTTACATGGTGTTTACATATGTATATATTTTTTATTTATTTCTAAGCAGTTTCTAAGCTTTCATTCTTTTATTTTAAATTTTTCCAAAACAAAGTTTAAATTTTGGATAGAATTTTTCTCGATTTTAATTTGAAATTTCCAATTTAAATTTAACTTTGCCAGTTTAATTTCGATACTTCAAATACACTTTGCATTTGCTTAATTATATATATTTATTGTTATTATTTTTACTTTAAAAAAAATTTATACATTATATTAAATACAATAATAATACGAACGATTAACAGTGTTTATGCTGTTTTATGTCAAGTGTGGGAGTTGGATTAATCAACTTATCACAGATTCGTTATACGAGTATAGAAGTCAAAAGTATATATTTTTTTTTTTTTGTTATTACATATATTATGACAAAAACAAAAACTTTCACCTGTTATCACACTTCTTTCCAATGAAGCTGCTCAGTGGCTGAATGGTTTACGCTGATCTACATATGAGAGCATGCTTACCATGATTCCGGGCTTAACGACGACTTGATATTGATGAGTAATGTGGCGATTGCGACACAACTATTTGAGCCCCAGCTAAAGCCTAAAGGTTCATCTCTGGTGGTTTCATATTTAATTATTAATCTGTATTTAAAAAAAGTAAAAAAAGTCGAACTTGAATATACTCGTATTTAAGATCGCTACTTTTCGTAAGTTAGCATAAGACGATCTGATTAATTTCTATAGCCTTTAAATACATAAGTATATGTATCTCTTCTAACTTGTGGCGAACTTGTAGTTAAAAATTACATATATCACATCATCATTACTTTCTTTTCATTTTGCTAATGTGATGTTTGACATTGAAATATTTTTTTCCGAACTCATTTAAATAAATTTTATTTTGTTTAATGTATTTACACTTTCAACAGAAATAGTTTAAATGCCATTTAATTAAATTCTTTCAGTACATGAATAAAACATAAATTAAACGTATTAAAATGTAAAAGCATTTATAAAAACATAAATTTAAAATATATTTTAACTGTCTGCAGGAATATGCATAAATAAATATGTATGTACTCGTATGTACATACACGCACACACAATAAAATATTCACTTAATATTTATTTGTCAAATTAAAAAACGCCTTTGTGAAAAATTAAGAGCTCTTAATTCAAAAGCAAAGTCCGACCTGACATTTTTTATTTCCGCCTACAAAATTAAGTAATTATGAGAAAAGGTTTTTCCTTTTTTCGACATTCATACAAATTTGACATCGGTGTACGGGTATACTCTTTCCTGTCTAACATTCAGAAATGAAAAACATAAAAATTTTTATATTCATTCAGTTGGATGGCATTTGGTTGAAAAGCTGATGAAAATTTAGTCTTTGTCCACAGTGCCAAACTTTTGCTACAAAACTTTTGGTGATGTAAAATGAAAGGGGACTAAGAGAGTGTTCTTAGGTATAAGCAATGACGTCTTCATTCTACATAAAAATGTCAAATTAATCAGAGGAGAAATGGAGAAATGCACACAATGATATCGTTAGCCGAATTTCGCTAAACGTGACGAATATTTCCATTCAAACCGTATTTCCTACTAATTTGCAAGTCTTGGTAAATAAATTTATTCTATGCTTTAATAATTTTTTAACTCTTATTTCGTAGCACCGAAAATAAATACACAAAATAATCATTAGTTTTTGTTGTTTTTTAAAGAGTATGCGCAAAAATAACCTACTTAAGTTTTATCAGATACTTTAGTTGCTAAACAAGTGAACACTGTCATACTGTTAAGAATTTTTGTCACATCTAACCCAGTGTTACTAGCTATTGAGCTGCTTATTATAAATGCGCAACACATTCACACAAGCAAGATAAAACTAAAAACATAATACACAAACGAACAAACAAACAAACATATATGATTTAAAGTACGTAAAATTCCAGTTTTTACTTCTTTCGAAGTAAATTCAGCACTTATTATCTGCTACACATATGGATGTATGTTGTATTTGAGGCATGAATAAATTGAGAATAACAAAGAAAACAAGCATTCAAATTGCAACATAGAAAATTAATTAAAATTATATGCCAGTTAAAAAAAGATAAAGATTTAATAAACAAAAATCAGCACATTTATTTCGTATTTTATTTTTGAACTTAATGACCAACCAAAATACAAAAAAGCAACTTCAAATAATGTAATTATTAAATTGAAAAAAAATATCTGTATATATCTATACATAAATAAAAGGACTTTTAAAAGAGAAGATAAAAAACCTTAAAACAAACAAAACGAATTTATTTATTTATGTGGTTGACATGCAATTTTAGTTTTAAAATTGTTTCCAATCCAAATTTTATGCACACAACAAATTGGTGTTTACTTTCATTATTTGCAGTGGAAAAGGAGCAGAAAAAAATACATATAAAAATTTGTACACTAAGCAAATCATACTAACGCACACACATACACATTTGCACATACGAGTACATTAAGTTAAACACATACATATGTATAGAAAATCACAGAACTAAAATGTTTGCAATGCCAACCTTTTCCACAAATCTACAATAAAATAGTTCCGAAAACAAGTAACTGTTTAATTAGAAATCCAAAAGTTTTGAATATGTTGAGGTCTTTTTATACGAATATGACAAATATATAAAAGTTAATTTTTATGCATAAAGTCCACCGACGGATTGATTCTTTCAACTTTGCAACAAAAATGAACAAACAAAAAACAAATCAATACATTGTAATGAAAAATTTTAAAGTTTTGCACGCGATTGAACATCCACTTTCGTTTATTACGATTTTAATTGTGCTTTCTTATTTGTTTATAATTTTTACATTAATCTTTTTATGCATAAGTATAATTATTATAAATTCATTAGAGTTTCGCTTAAATAAAACCACAAAATGTTTATATAATTATAGCGAAATAAACAAATTCAAAATTGATGAAAAAAATTCTCTATTTATTTAATTAATTTCTATCGCTTCATTCGAAATAAGATAAAAAATTAATTCGCTCGTCACAGATATCTGCCGGCGTCAATTGTGTAATTAATTCAAAGTGCAAATATGTAAAAGGGAAAATTACTTTGGCAATTTATTTTTTAAACTAGAAATGATTGTTAATAAAAAAAACAGCTAAAAAAAACACAAACAATTGTTTTACATAAACTATTCACCCATTTTAATCCCTTAAAAAATTTATGAGTTAAAATCTATTTTTAATGACTTTTGTTTAATGCACTAAAATAAATGTGGAAAGAAGTTGTTCCCCTTTAAGCAAATAGGGTTACTAGAGTATTTTTACCTCTTAGTAAAATTAAAATGAATTTTTTATTAATAATATAATATTATATTAATATATGCAATGCAAGCACCAGGTATGATAAAACCAGTGCACTTTTCAAAGGCAAAAATCAAATGTCCGCTCAGAAAATCATTTCACTTTTTATTTAGAAAAGAAAAATTTTAAGTGAAAAAAAATCTGGTACTGAGTTCGAATCCTAGTGGCGGGTGCTGATGAGCAGTGTAGCGACTGCGAAACAGCTATTTGTCCCCCACCTTTAGTGTATTCAATTATATTTTCCTGTCTTCTTTGATCAAGAGTTATTGATCGCGGCAATTATTGTTACAAATAAAAGTAAAAATATTTCTTGGCTAAAGCCAGGTTTGAACTCGAGCCAGACAAATGATACCATCATATAATATTAGTGAAATTAATTGGCTTCGAAGTGTTTAAAATCAAAAGGAAGGAACTGTTTCTTTCCTATGAAAACACCATGTTATTTATATTATTAAATATTAAATAGAGGAAACCTGCAAGGAATATGTTTTGCATAAATGTTAATGGCGTCTGGATTAAATATCTACAATAGTGTAACAGAAAATATTGCGAAAACAGTTTAAGCATGACGGAACTTGTTACTTTTTGCACAAATAAGAATATTATATTATATGGTGATATTTTGCTTTACTCTGACTAATACACTAAGCTTGTTAATATTTGCAGTACAAATTATCTCACGTTTTATGGGATGCAAGCATAAACACCTGCATACACACGCACAGGTAGTTTTTCAACTACCTGTGCATTTTTTATTTTTTTTTTTTATTATTTAAGTCGTAACTAGTAGAATTGTCTAGTGTTTCTTCTAGTAAGAGCTATAAAAAACATGTTAGTCTTCTTTTCGCTTTCATTCATTGTATGAAAACAAGTAGCAATATCAATACGAGTGGAAATCAACGTTGTCCTTTTGATAGTAAATTGTCAATTTTACCCTTTTTTGACTTTTTATGACATTTTTCTTAAAATACCCTCTTCTTAATAATGGAACTTTTTGTTTAGAACAATAGAACAGCTCTTGTATGTATAAATAAATACCGATTTCTCATTCATATTTAGGTAAGGTTGTTCTTATATAAATAATTTATATCAATATTACAAATATAAATGTGATTTATTTCATTTATAAGTGTAAAGAAGTACAATTGTGTTTACACGTGCAAGTAACTTCCATTTTTTCAGTATGCATATGCAGTATGCAATTTACTCTCATGTTTACACAGCCAAGTGCACGTTCTTTTTCAAAATGTCATCACAGCATAAAAATCTATTAAAAATTGCCTTATGTTTATAGTATATAAAATATAGTTAAATATGAGAATACAAAAACGAAGGCGAAAATTATTTAATAGTTTCTTCTTTATATAATTTTTTTCTCTATAAAAATGCCAGGACTTTTTTTCGAGCTTGAAGTACAATTTTTAGTTTATAGATAAAAATACTCGCAGCTAAGTTAACAAGATTCCTATTTTGTGCTTGTAAAGTTCTTTAGGGGAAAATATAATATCTAGTGGTGTAGCGAAATATAGAAAATTTTAAAATAAAAATTGGACCTCAAGCTCAAAAAATGTTCATTTTACAATTATAAAGGTCGAAAAATCTATTATTAATTTAATTTTTTCTCTATTTGATCAAAAATATTTGATTTGAAATATTCGAAGAAAAATAATAAAGATCAAGTGTTGCCATTTTGTCATTATCGAAAAACTTCAGAAGAACATATTTGTGTGAAAGAATTTTTTCCAAGAAACTTATGTTTATAATTGACATTTGTTTGTATTTTTCTTAATTTTCACTTTTATGTAAATACTCGTATATTAAAAATCAGCTATTAACATTATTTTTATTTATACGTCAGTTATTTAAATGTCATTTAGCTTTAAGTTTCATTTAAATACGAAAATAAAATTTTACCATATGGTTATGTGTTTTTTTGCTTTTTTATTAGTGCGTAAAAGGTAAACAAACCACACATATGAGCTATTGAATGTAAAGGTTGTGTCAGATAACACTTTGTCGCTTTGCGTGACGTTTAAGACTTTAACAGAAAAGCGCAAAGCAAAAAGTGTATGTCACAATAAAAACGTTGGCAGCGCTCACGACTTGTTGATTTATCTAAAAACATGCTTGTTAATTTTTATATTTAATTATTTCTTATGATAATAGAAGTTAGCAATATTATTGGACGAACTACTGAAATTATTTCTAAGTGTTTTCTTAGTGCATAAACCTTTGGAGCTATTAGAAAAAACTTCAACGCGTAAAAAGATGAGAGTTGCCGAACTTTTCGCTTCACGTTGCATTTATGTGATATGTTTCATATAAGTATGTATATTTTATCTCAGCTGTCAAAGCAAATTTGCAACGCAGAGCGAAGCAAAAGTTTTATATGGCACGGCCTTAAAAGATAATTTAAAATTAGTTGCTAATTTAGCGCTATATAATAGCACAATATGATATTTAATTAAATACAATTATTAAGTTTTTCTTGGTACTGTTGATATATTTATGGGGTATTTATGGGACATGAATAAGTGACACGGCTATAAAGTTTGAACGAAATACGAGAATACAATTTTTTTAAACACCACTTTAATATTTTTTTTTAAGAACTTTCTAATCTTCAAAAAAAAAAAAAAAAACAGCTGTTCTATGGAACACTTACCATTTTCTTTGGAATTCAAATGATGCTACCATTAATTATTTAATTAACGCATTTAAATAAAAGCAATTACTTAAGGTCGAAAAACTGGGTTTGCTTTTAAAAACAAATTAAATGACAGAGACAAAAAAATTGGTTTAAGTAAAATTAATATTGTTTAAACTAATGTTATTATTGAATCATTTTTCTAATTGTAATCATAATATTATATTTTCATTCAAATAAATTTACTTTTGAAGATTTTTTTTTTATCTTGGACCAGTACTCAGGGGCTGTCCTCTACATATGCAGTGCATTGTACTGGAACTGGGAAACTGGGAAAATAGGTTATGATGAGGAGGAAAGAGGGAGTAGTGTTTGTCGAGGTTTAACTTGAACAATAACAACACGAAAGACAAAAAGAAACTCTATTACAGCATTTAAAACTCTATTACAGCATTTAGAATTTCCTACACTCTAGTTAAATTAATAAAGCTAAATTAGTTAAAAGTGATCAGTGCCCAGTGTATATACCTTCTACACTGCTCAGATTATCAAAATTTAGTCCAACAACTTCCACACTGCAAGGTAATGAAATGGATTGAAAATAAATTTATAATGAAAACACGGACAACGGTGAAAAAAGAGAAGAAAAACACATGTCCATATCTTGCTACCTATTCCGGTGCATTCTGGATTCATACGAAGTTAATAATGGACATATATATGCAGACAATATGGACAACGGTGAAAAAAAGAGCAAACAAAAACACGTGTACACAACTTGCTACCTATTCCGGTGCAATTTGGTTTCATAGGAATTTAAATAATGAACATACATATATAGAAAATGCGGATAGCAGTAACAAAATACGTGTGTACAGGATGAGAGATAGAACACTACTGTTTGGTTTTTATTGAAAATTATTCTTATATTTTCTTATGTAAATACTCTTTTGAGTATTTTCATGAAAATTTAAATGAATTTGAAATGTGTTTTAAATCAAAAATTCCATACAGACTTTTACTAAAATTCATTTCAAATACTATTTAGTTTTTTATGAATATGCACATATATGTTGAAGTAATAAAAAATTCCTTGCTTTTTTATCACAATTAAAATATTTATATTTGTTAAATTATTAAAATTTTTGCAGCTTAAGATCTTTTGTTGTTTTTTTATAAAAAAGTAACGTATTTTTTATTTGTTTCGATATTTCGCTAACAGTTTGTTAGCATCGTCAGGAAAATTAAAATGTTAATCTTCTGTAATCTAGCTGTAGGATCCTTATTTATTAACTGATATTTAGAACCATCTTCAACAATATTATTTATTCTCAAATCATACTCATGTTTATATATAGCTACCGTAGTATTGCCTTTATCTGCTTTTAAAATAAGAATATTTTTATTTCTTCTTAAAAAACTTTCTGTTTCCCTAACTCTATCTAACATGAACCTATCCCTGCTAGTTAATGTCATTTTGTTCAAATGATTGTCAATAATAGTTGTAAACCTATCTCTAGCTATTTCCTGTTCTTCTTTATTCTCAATTGTCTGTACAAAATCCTCACCCTCAGAAATTATTTTCATGATCGGAAAATCCTGCTTTTTAACTGGTAAAGCATATTTTTGTCCAAGCGAAAGAACCCATTTTATATCCTTAGGGAAATCTTGGTTTGTCTTATTAACAAACCATTTGTCATTAAATCTAATTCCTAGTTTTTCAAATTTATTTCTATGTTTTATCTTTACCTTCTCATTATGTATTTTTGATAAATGTTCCTCAAAAAATAAAAATTCAGTTATTTCCTCTAAAGTCAAAAAACTCTCTAAATTTCTCAAATATATTACCCTCTCTCTTTGAAAATGTTTCAGCAAATCATGTTTCTCCTTAATAGCTAATCTTAAAATCTTGCTGTGTAGATTATGTTCGTATTCCGATACAGTGTCTTGAAACCCCCGCAATATGTCCTAACATTTTAATTTTCCTGACGATGCTAACAAACTGTTAGCGAAATATCGAAACAAATAAAAAAATACGTTACTTTTTTATAAAAAAACAACAAAAGATCTTAAGCTGCAAAAATTTTAATAATTTAACATAAAGGAAGATCAAATAATATTAGGATAAAATTTATATATATTTGTGTTTATTTTCTTTGAAATACCCTTTTGTTCGAGTAATATAACAAAGTGTTTCCAAACAACAGCTGCTCATGCATTTCGTAGTTAAAATTATATTTTACTGAATTGACATTTTGCGTCTGCTAAATACTCAAGACTCACCTTTTAAAATATGTTTAAATTGCAATGACGCCATACTCGAATTAGTGTTTCTAAACTTTATAGTCTTATATATTCCACAAGTTTTTGTCTTCTACCAAAGAGTGGCTTTGACAGTGAATATCTGGATTTCGTATTGACATCTTACAACCTGAATTAAGTTTGTTTAAAAACACCAGTATTTATTCAGCCACATTGTCTCTTCAGGTTTAAGCTCATGGACAATCTTCCATAACTTCTCCAAAGTACTTGTACGTATACTGCACAGCATACAATTTAAATGACCGTTTCAGACACATCAAACTGAAGCTAAATATGTATTTTACATCTCAATAACTCTGGAATGTCAAGTAAGCAATATTTTGAAATAGTATTTCTAAGAAAGCAATCATATGTTTTTGCTTCGTAATAGCATAAATCTGCAAACGGTGCTCGTTCATTTTGCAAGGAGCGAACCAAAACCATTCATACTCGTACCTCCATATAAAAATGATGAAATAAATTTATGAAATGAGAATCATCATTATCGTTATCGAACACAAAAGTGCAGGCATTTGTTAACAATCCATGCGTATTAAAATGACTCTTATACATATTCCACACTTCCGTTACTCACATTACGGCCCTGTTTGAGCAAACGCATGCCACCTGTAAGTGTGGTTGGTTACCTGGTGTCTATACCCATCAAGCAAAAGGAAGGAACAGTTCAACACACACACACAATCCTGTTTATAAAGTAAACTAAAATACGATGGATAAATAAAGAACAAAAAAAAATCTATTCTATACCCGGAGCTCATTTTATGTAAATGTACATTGTGAAATTTCCGAGTATCTGCCAGAGAATGGCAAGCAGTAAAACTGAGTGTGTGTTAGTGTAGGTGTATATATATATATTTTTTTTTTTTTTTTGTAAAATGTTACCCACCTTTTGCTGATTTTGCCAGAAATTAGTTGTATGCAATTAAAAATGCCTTTTCAGAAGCATTTCGTGTATTTTTTTTAACTCAATTTTCCCGTTTAGTCCACATTTTTTTTTTTAGATTTGGAAAAAAAAATCATTTTTACAAAATTTAAAAAAAAATCATTCAAAAGTTGAAACAAGATGTGTGGCGATTTATGAAAAGTACGGGTGGTGCCTTTTGAGACAATTACTTGTTGAAGCCGTTGCCAGTTGTGGTTCTCTGGTAACAACCAGTAGTAAATTCATTCAAACAGAATGCCATTCCACTGTTTATATCGCCCCTTTATTGCAACATAGTCATATCTCAAAAAATGAGCTTTTCGAGTTAACACTGCAGAATTGTTAGGTAGTACACCTTTTATATTGTGCCAAATATTTATTCAAATTACTTTTAAACTGTTTCCTTTAGGAGATATTTTCTCAAAAAAATTTCTAACACTTGTATGGAAACTAAAAATTTGAAATGCGTTTTTCTCGAAATGAGCTTTTTTTAGTTATGACTATGTTGCACTAAAGGAGCGATATGTATATTTCTGCATATGTATGCATGCATGTGCATATACATATATGTATGTATGTGTGCTCTTTAAATTAAGTCTGGCACTAAAGTTTAATGTTTTTATTTGTGCGGTAGGTTTTCAGAAACTGCTCACTTTTCAGATGTTGGTGTTGTTGCAGTTGTTGCAACAGACCTTCAGAATTTCTTCCATCTTTTTGACTCTTGAAGAAATTCTATTTCAATACTTATAAACTTTACCATTTGTTTAGATTTCTGTGCAGTTTTCTTTTGTACAAGTCTAGTATGTT
Source organism: Thecocarcelia acutangulata (assembly GCA_914767995.1). Lineage (NCBI taxonomy): Eukaryota > Metazoa > Arthropoda > Insecta > Diptera > Tachinidae > Thecocarcelia > Thecocarcelia acutangulata. Next base: position 1,117,459 of record OU612097.1, read on the forward strand.
CAACTATTATATGACGTGTGTACATGTGACGCAGCTGCAGTTGACACGTTTTGTTACTAAAAGTTGATTACACTGCTACTCTAGTAGTTGTACATTTGCACACAAATACATACACATCAACACACACACGCACACACACACACACACACACACACACTCGTAAAAGCACAAATTTTAACTCTTTAGTGCAACTTGTTGTTGTCTAGTTCCACAGATGCTGCTGGTGAATTCACACTATTTCTGCTGGTATCATCTGCTGGCTGTAGTTGTTCCATATCATATAAAATCATTATTTCGGTTTTGGCCATTATTCTGAGCACAAAAAACCATTCATCGCTGGAAAATGATTAAATAAGTGTGCTTGTGTGAGTGAATGCTTCTGGGTCTCTGATGCTGTTTGCAACAACATAATAAAATGACAATCATGAAGATAATAACAACATTACTTGCAAGTCAATGACAATTGAGTTTTTCGAGGTTAACTGAAGAAAATTAAGTCACAAGATACACATACATACGAGGAGTTGGCGCATACATATGTTCGACTTTTATTTCTGTTGTTAGCGGTTTTATATATTTTTAATAGGAAATAATTTGTTGAAAAACAATTTTACGTGCAGCAATCAAATTTTAACAGAAGAACAAAATATCGATTATCTTGTTTCAGTTTTTTTTTTCTTCTACATTTTTAGCAACCTAACTTCTAATGGAGTTATATTTAGATTCTATCGTTTACCAGAATTGACAGAATACTGATTAAAAAGAGGATAAAGTCGCATAAAAACTAAGCCGCACCATTACAAGAGTAAGACAAGCCGGGTATGTTTTTGATTCGTTTAATAGCATCTTGCCTTTGGGTTCATTGTAGCTAACATATCTATGCGGAAGAAATTTTGGGTATTATTTTATTTTAATTAACTTTACTAAATTTTTATTTATTTATTTGTTTAGTATTAAGTCTATGGACGATTTCCTTGCAGACTACTTAAAGTGCTTCAATAATAAATCTATTTAGTTACAGTTAGCATTACTGATTTAAAAATAATATAATATTGCGTTTGATGGTTTAAATACTCAGAGAAAAATCAATAAAGTTATACATATCATTGTAGGTTAGGTTAGGTTGCACAGGCCGCCAGTTTCATGAAACCAGCCCACTTGGGTCCTTTTGGTCCCGTTGTGTTGCCTGAGGGAGAAGGGCAGCCCACGAGACTTACACTTCCCCCGATGGGTCAGATTCAAACCAACCCGAAAGCCGGATAAAGGAATCAAGTCCATTCACTCAGCATTCCGATATGTCTGCCAACCCGTGCAGCATCGGTCCGCCTAGATACAGCGTTCTCATAGAACAGAGAGCCGGGCATCGACAGAGGAAATGCTCAACACTTTCCTCCTCGTCTTCATCCCCGCAACTTCAGCAGAAATCATTAAATGGAAGAGACAATGTCCTGTCAAAACTGCCACCTCTTTAGGACCGCAGTTCTTCTACGATCATACGCAGGCCATGTCAGCCTTGCTACTCGACAGGTGACCTCACCAGACCATCTGTCCTGTGCAGTCCCTACAAGTTGACGCTGCACTTGGTTTTTACAGCTGTTAAGCGGGACTCCTACCATCATATCAATGTCCCCTCTCTGTAGACGAACTCCGGTTTTCGCCTGCTCATCCGCCACAATATTTCCGGGCACTCCACTGTGCCCCGGTACCCAGAAAAGCTCCAGGCTTGAATGTCTCGCTATCTCATTAAGAGATATCCGGCATTCCTGAACCAACCTGGACGTCGTATAGACACCCACAAGCGTATTTAACGCAGCCTTACTATCAGTACAGATTCGGATATTCACCCCGTATACCCTATAGTACCTCAGCCAGTTAGCTGCTCTCAAAATAGCTGTAATTTCAGCCTGCATTACGCTACACTCATCATATAGCTTAAAACTGATCCTCCTCTGATACTGGGGCATAAAAATGCCACACATATCATTGTAACAGCAGCATAATTTCCTTAGAGGATCTGACATAGCAAAGTTAGTACGGCATGTCCTCACGCATAGAGGGTTAAACGAATGAAGTAAGCGATGAGGAGTATTGAAGGTTACATTGGTTAAAACAAAATTCTGAATGGATGTTTCCGTTTACAAGCCTGACCATGAAGAATACGTTAAGCTTAGTTCTCCGGCTTTTTAATATTGGTAAATTGATTTCAGATAGTCTTATTGGGTACGATGGTAGAACCAAGCAAACTCTATAAACACGTCTTAAGCAGAAAATAACAAATTGTTTTTGAACAGATTCAATACGATCGTTGTGAATTTTGTAGATTGGGTGCCAAAGGATACTGCCATATTCCAAAATGGGTCTAACCAGTGAAGTGTAAAGGTTTTTTGTGATAAAGGGGTCATTAAACTCTTTAGCCCGTCTTTTAATAAAAGCAAGAACGCAGCGGGATTTATTTACACTCATCGTTATGTGTTGAACAAAGTTGAGTTTAGCATCCAACAGTATTCCCAAATCCATTATTGTGTCAACCGATTGTAGCTTGCAATCAGCAACAGCATAAGAGTAGGTGAAATTGTTTACTCTTGAAAACTGCATATGTTTGCATTTATTTAAATTCAGTTCCATCAAATTTAATTCACACCATTTGAAAAAATTATCCAAATCGTGTTGCAAATTAAGTTGATCTAAAGGGTGCTTGACACTCACGAATAACTTTACATCATCAGCAATTCACAAAACTTTTTACAGCTTCGCGTTCAAACAATTTTTTTTAACTGATTCAGTGCATTACATTATTGGAAATGAAATAGGTATTTGCCGTAGATTAAAAAAGCAAAGAAACCCGATAATAAACTCAACGAAACAATTTGTATCCAACTACTTTACGAATGTGTCGAATTAGAGACAAAAATAATGCTTTTCACATTCGAAAATGAATTCCATAAAAATGGGTGAAAATTATTCGGCCACATTATTAAATATTTATACATTTTCATCTCGTTCGCACATATTCTTAGTAGCTGTCAAAATTAGTTTAATTTAATTTAATTTCTTTTTTGGTGCAAAATTCATTAACTGGTATCATATGCGATCGACTCGATAACAGATATCGACTTGAGTCAATTGTTTTACATTTCCCGATAGATTTTACATTTCTTTATATCTCAATACCACTGATGTTCAAAATTTCACATGTATGCACTTATTATGTAATTATTCAAAACTCTTGTTATCGTTCGTTTTTATACAAATTTGAATGAATACTGACTGCTAAGCAACAATAAAGGCTTTTTAATCATTTTGAGTTTTAGCTGCTGTTACTTTAAAATATTAACAAATATTTTAAAGTAACAGCAGATAATTTCAGAATCTGTGCAAATATTCCGCTTTCTGATTTCCATTTTGAAGAGGAGCAATTTTAAGCTCTTGTTAAGTTTGTAAAAATAAAAAAAGAAAGAAAAAAGAAATAAGAAAAGGAAAAACTTCATTGATAAATAATGAAATTTTATACCATTTTAACGATGCAATACAAAACAAATAAAGAAAACAGCACAATATATATGCTCGTGTATATGTACATGTGAACATACATACATATGTACATAATAACATATCCTCAATATTCTGCAATTTGCGACTACAATGAATGTTGCGAAGGATTGCATGCAGCACGCTTTTAAAACTATTAACATTCATACACACACACACACATACACACAGGCTCTGAAAGTGTGTATGTACTTATGTGTGAATGTTGGAGGTAGAGTCTTGCACATTGTTGTTTTGTTTTGTGTTTTTAAAGAAATGAAGAATGCGGCTTATCAACAAAAACCAAAAAAAAACATTTTTTAAGCGACTTTTTTTTTGTTGTATTTTTATACAATAAATGTTTGGCCGAGCAATACGATCAGACTGGCAGGCTGGCAAATTCAGTTAGCGAATAAACAAGTAATTCGAAGTAACAGCAACAACAAACAGTTCTTTTGGAAAGGTTTGCCAACGCACACACATACACACACATCAATATATATACATTGTATGTATATTGAAGAATTCTCACAAACACAATCACAGACCGCAATCTTTAATTTCAACAACTCTTTACACAAACAAACGTCAAACGTGGGGGGGAAGTAGCACAAAAACAACACAATTCACGACTTACCTTAAAAAGAAATACAATTTTGTTATAAGCGAAAGTAGGTTGTTTGGCTGGCTGTTGCTTTTATTGTAAAAATTCTTTACATACTTTCGGTGTTGTGTTTCTTTATTCTGAAATGGGAGCGTATTTTCTGTGAGACTTACAAACTCAATATTGAAAAACATACACACATATGCATTTAATATTTTACAAATTGAATGTTGAAATAAATTTAACTACTTAAAACAACAACAAAGTGATATAAATAATAGAATAAATAGAACGTTAATATCTTATTTCACTTCCAAAGATGTTGTTTTTCTGCAGCAAGTGCGTAAGAACATTACTCATTATAAAGTTATTCATCTTGCGGAAAAGCTTTGGTTCAAAACTGATGAGCCTCCTGCTGCTAAATCGTACATCGTTTTCCTTTGGAAAACTTCATCAGTATTTTTTAAAAAACACAAAAAATCAAACAACAAACAAGAGCTAAATGTATATGTACTCGTATGTATTTGTAATGAAAAGTGAACAAATATTTCGTTCATATGCAGATATGTGTAAATTTAAATTGTTATATAACTTTAGTAATAATGAAGTTATATAGGCGTAAACATTGAAGTCTTCACTACTTTAAAGCACTGAGTTAAATTGTTCTTATCTTCGCAGGGAGATATTATTTGGTTTGTTTCGATGGGGGATAAAAATATATGAAGTATTGGCAGTACAGACAATTGGTTTTTTAATGAAGTCAGCCTCTAGATTTGCTGGCTGGAAGCTGTGTGGGAAGAAGCAAAAATTTTAATGAAAGTGCCAGGTTTAAAGCTCATATGTATAAGCGTGCAGGACCTAGGAACTTCTACGGCTTCTGATCACCTTTTCAATGTTGTTACTCAAATTGATTAGATCTGAGGTGCGTTGGAAGCAACACTCCTCTTTATGTTTTGGTCTCAATTGGATGTCAACATTTCCAGAGTAAAATTTATATATTTGATAGGCGTTTAAAAAAACAACATATATACTGTTAAGAATTTTTATCACATCTCACCCAGTGGACAGCTGTTGATCTGCTTGTTAAAACTGTACAACACATTCACACAAACAAGATAAAACTGAAAACATAATACGCAAACAACAACATACAAATTCTTAACACTACTTTTGGACTTGGACTTCGCAAAATGCAAATTAGTGTTTTGTATATGTATACATTTTAAAACATGTTAGCCTAAAGAATCACGTTTCAATAAAGAATAAAACATGGCTGAACGAGTTGTCTCCTTTCGATGTTGCACTATTTGGTGAACAAACGCAGAAGCAAATCGTTAATCGTGTAGGGATAACCCCTACACATGCAGTGCATTGTACCAGAACTAGGAAAATAGGCTGTGAGGAGGGGGAAAGAGGGAGTAGTGTTTATGAACATTTGACTAGAACTTTCCAACGATATAACAGACAGGAAACACGTCTGTAGGCGAAGCGTGTGGCCGAAAAACGAATTCTCTCTGTAATGCGTTGTACGATACCCCGGGCAATCGACCACAAATGGATGGGCCTTGGACGATAACCGCGTGTTATGTAAAAATGTGTGAGTTTCGGGAACAAGTAACTGAGAATCCTGAGTAGCCAAACTGCTTTGTACGCAATAATTGCTTGTCAAAAAAAGTTTGTATGAAAAGCACTAAAAAATTTTTAATGTTTTCCATACAAATTTTCTAGACGAGTAGTTCGCTCGTGTTCTGCAAACAACACAAATTTTTTTTCGAAATTTTTTGAAAACTTAAACATTATCCTCAAACAGAACGCTACATAAGTATTTCTTCTTATAACTACGGAATATTTCAAGAAGAGCTGCGTAAATAAGTATTATTGTGGTCAGCAGAAATTTGAAAGCTTGAACTGCGCTTTTAAAATACATTTTTTCAAAATGGCAAACTGCTACACAGATCTCCTTCAAAAATTCTTAGAGCTTCATTGTTGTTATTGGACGTTGTGGTTGAACTAACGAGTCTTTGCTGCAAAGAAAAAAAATATATATTTGAATGCACACGTGTACTCACGTGTACATTTATTTGAAACCCAAACAGCAAACAACTAGAGAGTCAGAGATTTCGTTCAACTTCTAAAAAGACGAATGTAAAATGAATGCTCTTAATTAACGAGATTTGTTCTGAAAAGTAAAATTAAATATTACTTACATAATTTTTCAGCTGAAGTTTTAAAATAAATGAGATTTTTATATTTCCACCGGAAAAGGAAAATAAAACACAAAATTTAATTTCCTGTTGAAATCAAGCAATGTTTACTGCATAGAGGCGGTTGTAGCTTGTTGGAATTGTTAGTTTTTCCTTTCATGTTTTGGAATAGAAAGAAATCTTATTTGCACAAACATTGACATTATTTATTAATTGAAAAGAAAAAATTACCTTAAGAGCTACAGATGAGTAATTAGTTTTTGAAAAAGGAGAAAAACACTTTCTTCATTCAGTTGGTCCTTTGTTTCGAAAAATACATCATTACTAATGAAAATATACTTAAATTTCATGTGTGAGTGTGTATGTGCTGGTCGTCAGTCAGAAGAAGTAATTACTGTTTCAACAAAATCAGTAAATGCTGCATTCTCTGCTACGTCAATTGTGTTTAAGTCCCCATAAACATTTATATATTGAATTACTTTAAACTAGTTGCAGAGGAAATTTTTAGTATTTACGTTACGTAACTGTTTGCGGTTTCTGATGTGGCTTTAGATCTTTAATTTTTCGGCCCCCATCATGTCACCTCAACTAGGTCGGGACAAGAACTGGGAGGTTGTGTGATTCAAGGGACTATATAAAGACAGCTAGTTTAATATTATGCTGCGTGCAAGAACGAGCCGTGGGTGTTGATAAATAGTGTAGCTGCCACGAAACGTGGTCACTTTTCATCAATAAGATATTTAAAGAAAGGAAACATTAAATATATTGTTTTACATTTGAGGTATAACAAAATGCATTTAAGTATGTGCAAAAATTATACAAAATAAAACTTAAAACGGACCAATAAGAAATACAACTGTCACATGTTTGGTTTATTTGCAATAAACAGAAGCAATGAAGTAAGTCCCTGTGAAAAGGAACCATGACGGAACTAACCGGGCAGCATTGGTGTTTTTGATGCCAGTATCTTTCTTTTTTCTCTTTACGACAAACTCTAACAGCATTGGTTTCTTAGCAAGTGCACTAAAAAGAGAATTCAATCCAGCCGTACTTAGATCAACCCAAGCGGTGTCAAAAGTACGGTAAGTACGGAGTTTTTTAAATCAAGTACGAATTACTTGGTTCAAGTAAAGATTATTCAAGTACTTTTAGGCATATTAAAACCGAATCCGTACATGAAATAAGCCAAAAATGGGAGCTTAGGAAAACCTGAAATCGAATATCCTAAAATGAAATTGATTCAAAAATTTTGGAGTTGATTCAATTTGATTTGAGTAGTGTTTTGTTTCTCATCAGATGCACACGTCTTTTGTTACTGCTGTCCGTATTTCCAATGTGTATGTTCATTAATTAAATTCGTATGAAACCAAATTGCACCGTAATAGGTAGCAAGTTGTGTACACGTGTTTATTTTTGTTTTTTTTTTTTCTCTTTTTTTTACCGTTCTCCGTATTTTCTATATATGTATGATCATTATGAATTTCGTATAAAATCAAAGTGCATCGGAATAGGTAGCAATATGTGTACACGTGTTTTCTTTATATGTTCAATATTAATTTCTTTTTAATGCATTTCATTACCTCGTAGTGTGGAAGGTGTTGGACTAAATTTTGCTAATCTGAGCAGTGTCGAAGGTATACACACTGGGCACTGATCAGTTTTAACTAATTTAATTCCAACATTTTATATCCTGCAATTGAGTTTGTTTCAGTCTCTCGTGTTGTTATCATTAACATTTCGCGAACACTACTCCCTCTTTCCTCCTCATCATACCCTATTTTCCTAGCTCCAGTAAAATGCGCTGCATATGTAGGGATCATCCCCTGAGTACTGGTCCCAGATACAAAAAAAAAATCCCGAATCACTACTTGATATAAGAACATATGAGTTTATTATTATATACTCTAATTGCTACTAATATTTACACTAATCAAAAAATATATACAGCTTGTGTTTGTGTTTCCTAACTGTATGTATGTCGACATTTCATAGAAGTTTTTCGAATCACCAATCATATCTCTGATTTGTGTTTTTGTTTCGGTTCAAAAATTTTTGAGTACGATTCGTGCATGATGAAGTAAAAAATGCTTAAAATTTAGTACGAGGTTTTTCTTTCTGGTACGAATTTACATTTCGAATAGTTCTACCTAAATTAACACGTGAAGCGCAACGTAATTTAGCGTTTTGATTTTAAATAAAAGTGTTAAAGTTGTGCCAAGAACAGTATTGTTCACTAATAAATAAATGATAAAGTCGCTAAATTAGTCTAAAAGCACCTAAAATGTGATTACTAATGGCCACAAAAATTTGAATAACATTTGTTTTGAAGCGAACTTTACTGAGAGACAGTAAAACTTTCTCTCTTACGCTCTGACATGATTGGATTGCAAAGCGTTGACGCCGCTCTATTTGCGTTGGTCTCATACATTTTGTATGTAGATGACGATTTTTGGCGGATAAATTACGCTTGACGCGCTAATTTAGGTTGCACAGAAAGATATTAATAAAAACTTTATTTTGTAATATCCCGGTACTCACATTCTTGATATCAAATTTGTTAAATACTTATATGCATACATATACAAATGCATGTGTAATCGTATGTATCAAAGTTGTGAGTGAAAGTTAATTAAATCGGTATTAGATATCCATGTACATCTATATATATCATTTATATCGTGCAATGCCTGATTCCATTGCATTAATAGCGCCACTAATGGACATTGTGCGACAATCTGATTTACGTAAAGAAAGCGTGTCATTACTCATAAATCAAGCATCAACAAATACCCACTTAATTTATTTTATTTTCTCTTCTCAAAACAGTAATAAATATTCCATTAAACTTTCATAATACTATTACCTACCAAAAGTAACAGCGCAAACCCGCAAGCAACACCAACAACGATTGCTGCAATACACAAAACGATCAAAAAAAAAAAAGCACTCTGTATGAAAAGTGTTTTGGCAAACATTGAAATTTATTGTCGTGTGACTGAGTTTTCATAAAAAGCTCAAAATCAAACACTCCCATGCCCGAACGCAGAGTAAGATGGTGCATCAACAAATGACATGACAACAAAAAGTCCAACGATACACCAAAATGCATACAAATGCTAATACAACAACAAGTCAACTGTAAAAAATCAGTTTAGTTAAAAATAACAAACGATTTATATTGCAATAACAACGACAACATAAAAAAGTTTTTCTCATGTCGAACAATGGCAAGCAAGCAAGTTTTTTTTTTTTTGTTTTGTTTTCCTTTCTTTTTTCAACAAATACACATTTAGATTAAAAAATCACAAAAACAAAATTTATCAAAACGAAGAAAAAACTGGATAAACTATATAAAATAGCCAGTACTCTGTTATAACACAACGTGAACAAAAGTTAGTGACACGGCCAACGCAATTTAACAAACAAACAAACAAACAAAAAAGCATATCAGCACACATTACCATGCATGCGTGTGCATGTCCACGTTCACACATATGTACGTGTATACACACACACACACACACACACACGCTGAATATAAACGGATACTGGAAAAAGAAAAAAAAATAATAATTAAATGAAATTGTGCCCTGATGGAATTAAGACATTAATGACAGTCCATGGAGCCCAAACAAACAAACAAACAAACGAACGAACAAACATCAATGCACAAAAACTCTCGTGTAGCAAAGCATTTTAATTGAGTTTGCCTACGTACTTAAAAAATGAAAAAAGCCAAAAAAAAAAAAAACTACCATAGTTTTTAATGCCGGCAGTTTCCGGAAATAATGCATTTTTAACAGATATTGATTTTTTAATGAAATTTTCACCGTATAAATTCATTGTTTAAATAAATTTGATTTATTTGTTATATAAAATGAGTGAATATTCAAGAATGTTGCGAAATTGCTCCGTCTAAATACGCAGGTACGTTTGACTATGTATAACGTATACATTCTCCAAGTGCCATAAAAGGTCAGTCGAATTAATTAAAGGACAAAACTACCATAATGCATTTTTAACAGATCTGTAGTTTCTCTTAACTAAATATTGTAATAAGACAACGAATCAGAGTATATCTTAACTAATTTAATGGAAAACCTAGTTATAATTCGTTGTGAAGCGTGCTATTTAAATATCTTGTTGTAACAGACGAAGACCATTATTAGACTGTCCATATGCATAAATCACTGATGTTGAACGTGACATTCGTATGTATTGAAAGCCAAAAAGCGAAAAAACTGAAAGTAGTTTCAGGTTCGACTTAATCTTAAATTGTAGTTAATAGCGAACACTGCAATTTATATTAAAGTTAATAGTAAATGGAATCTCGAATAGAACAAAAAATTTAAAAATAAGTAGTGGGTCGAACGCGACAAAAGTGGGAGCAGTTTTCGCGTCCACACTGAGAAAGGAGTACTCAAGCGAAACCTTGCGCAATTTCATTTCAGAGTTTTACCTAACAATAATGTTACTTTAAAATGTTATGATTTGTCGAACAAGGCTCGTGTTTGTATACTTAGCTTACCTATATTTTCGGTCGATACGTGACATGTCGTACGTGACATTTTTTCCACAATAATTCCAACACTTAAATATTATTATATTTTCACCAAATTTATTCTTAAAAAATAGATATTCAGACTAATTCCGTTCGGAAACGGAATTGAATTCTTTTTTTACTTCTTCAAAATACGAAATACTAAAAAACTATCGGAATGAAATCATTTCTGCTTGCAAGAATGAAACTAGTGTTATCTTATAGAATTGATTTCATTTCGAAAAAGTTTTAAATTTTTGTTTTTTTTTTTTTAACAATAAAAGAATCTCTAATCAATTCCATTTCCGAAAGGAAGTGAATTCTGTGACATGGCCGATTATTCATATACTTAAAGTATAATATTTTCTTTTTGCTCATTCTCGTTGCTTTTATTTTATCCCCATCATGTGCAGCTTCAGGATACCCTGAATTTTTATAATAAAAAAAACTTGCAAAAAATTATTGCATTTGTGCAGCACGGCCGTCTGTTTATTCATCTCATTTGAAAAAATTATGGTTAAATTGATTTAATTAATAAAATTTCAGTATTTTTCTATTTCTATTTTATAACTTTTAGTTATTTGGCCCGGTTGGACCTGCTTCTGGATTTGCCCATATGCAAGAGATGTGAAATGACTCAATACATCGGATAGACATCCATTTAATATAATACATATTTGTAACACTACAAGAAAGCACTTTCGAAAAACAAATTGAGTCAGATATAGGTTCTCCCGACCAGTCCGACTTCCAAAAGATTTTTAAGAGTTAGCTACAGTAAAACTTCTGTAGCTAAGAACATGGAAAAAATTAATTCACAGGAGGCTGTGAGTATATTGACATAAGCCTGCGTCATGGAATGCTCCAATAAAAAAATATAATGTGTTAAATTCTGATTACTGAAACGAGAGTGTACTCGACCTGGAAATATATCATACAGTAATTGATTTTTCTTTATCTTCTACCAGTACTCAGAGAAACTAAGAAAATAGGTTATGAGGAAGAGGAAGAAAACATTGTCACAGCAGTTAAAGCGTTGTAACTAAATAAGTTAAAACTGTTCAGCGCGTGGGTGTATACCTGCGACATTGCTCAGACTAACAAAAATTAGTCCAACGCCTCCCATAGTGCTAGGTGAAGATTGGATTTTTTGAATTTTATTAATTTTTTTGGGAGAATGTATGGCTTTGGCCATATTAATATCATCCAGTTTTTGTAGAAAGAACTGCGCTATCATGTCACGATATAAAGCAGTGTGCACTGTTTAGTGAGCTTCACACATTATAGATGCATTTGTTTTCCAAAATCCAAAAAGTATTAATTTTGGCGATGACCAAAGCCCGCATCCATTTTTGTATGTTCGCTGAGCCATTCAACAAACTTTCTTCTATCGTTGTAAATACGTGAGTGAACGTCATTCTTGTCCGGATATTCTTCCTGTTGTAACCAACGATAGTCTTACTACAGACAGACACCTTAAACATAGTCGTACATCAGTAAATTTTAAAGTAGCACTTTATGTATGTATAATATACATTTATGTATTTATTTATGTATGTATAATATATGTATGTATAATATACATTTATAAAGTGATACTGCATTGTATATATTTATATACAAAATACAAACTTACACATATATTTTTACATACGTATATACATACATATAATTAAAAGGTGTTTTTATAGAAGTATATAATTTACTCAGTTCACATTAAATTTACTTTATTCGAACGATAACCTTCTGGCATTATAATTTAAATATGACTTCTGGTAAACGACTTTCGATGACTTTTCCCAACATTTGTAGTGGTATATCGGCAACAACACAGCGACTGTTGTCCTCCATTCGAGCCCGAAATGAGAAACTTTGCGGTTACAAAACATATTCTTCAATAAATCAATTGTGACACGAACTGTACGATTATGACTTGTTGAAGTCACAGTCCCGCCACATCACAGTTGTTCAATTGATGAACGAAAAGGTCTCTAATGGTCACTTTGACTGTAAAATTCTGACCAACATCGCTTTTAAAGAAGTGCGGCACAATAATTCCACCAGTCCTTAAAGCACACTAAACAGTCAGTTTTTCAATGTACGGCAATCTTGTTAAAAATAAATTTGCACAGTTAGGAAACGTTGTTCAGGCGTCAATCTATTCACGTTCAAATATCAAACCAAACTAAACATAAATCATATAACAGCTGGCGAATGGGCGAAAGTTAAAAAAGTGCTGCCAACTTAAAATGTTATACCTTTATAAAAAGAACCCTTTTTAACTAGAAACTCCTGTAAAACTTAAATATTTTTGAAAGCAATAACATTACAATTGCTTGAGCATATACTTCCGCAAACGAATACGCTTTCAATATATTTATTCAAATATATGTATGTATTTCTACATCAATGCGAATTATTCATAGATTTGTGCGACTATAATAAAAATGAAAAACAATCGTTATTACATAAAGAACATAAAAAAAATAAACGTAAAAATAAAAAAGCTATTTATATGAAATGAAAACGAAACGAAGCGAAGCGATACATTAAATTTCTGCTTCAAAAAATATACATATCCACATTTATCTCAACATAAGAGAAGTTTTAAAAGCACTTTCTAGTGTTGTTGTTGTTGTTTTTTTTTACTCCTCTATATGCTTACAAAAATGCTTCCACATATGTATATTTTTTTTTTTTTACTTTTTTGTTTCATTGGAAATATATTACATATAATATCCTGTCATATATCTTTTTTTTCTTTATTGATTCTTACGACAACGAGTAGTTGTATTTCGTTACGATTTATGTATTGGCGCACAAAAAAGAATACAGTATCCTGCAGCTTAATTTTAAACGTGTTCTTTGCATCAATATGATCAGCAAGAGATTAACTGTTTCAACCTTCTTGTTCAATTGAACATAGTCAGTCACTTGTAATTGGGAAGTTTCATTTTAGGTTAGACATCAATTTTCAAATGATAACGTTGTTTACGCCGTATTGCTCACTAAAATAGTTTGTTTTTTTTTTTTCTTTTTATTTACGGCAACAAAAAATATAAAATTTAAAATAAGTTATTGCTTCAATTCTTGCTTTCTAATTACTTTTACTGGAAATACTCACCACTTTAAGAAAACAACCCATCATAACTGTCATATTTGACGATAAAGCGTCATTTTTCATCCCCAAATTTAGCAAAATGATGATTTGATGATGTTTGCTATACGAAAAGCATGCCAACATTAAATTTTTTATAGATGAGACACAAAGTATATCTAAAGGACCTGATTCAATATCCTACAAGATCGTACGTTTCATTCACAGGAAAATGTTCTAGAAGTCTGGTAGACTTCTAGCAAATCGCCTCACAACGGAGTTGTAGTGCCACACTTTTATACAAGAATGATTGTAATAATTAATATACAAAGTAAAATATTTAAAAACTATTATTACCATAATAACTTTATATAATTTCAAATTATTTCTCGGGGCGCCAACAATATTCCCATATTTTAATTTTTATAAAATTTCTCAAATCGCACGATTTGTCAAAAAAAAACCTGTCACACAGTTGTATTGTATTATTTTATTTGCACACTGTCACACAGTTGTATTTTTAGTACTTTTCCAGCAGACATGTATATTATATTCCATAGATAACACAATTGTGTAGGATAGGGCATCACGGTCTTAAGAATCAAACTTATACAGCTTTTTTGCAAATAAAAAAAAATATATTAAATTTATGGGAATTCTTCAGTTCAGATATTTATTCCTAAAATTTTCAGAAATTTCAATGTATCAAAGCGTATTTGTTTTTTAATATCATAGTATAAGTAAGTGTAAACGTAATTAGTTAAAAACTGAATTCTTCAATAAATAAATAAATAAATACATATGTATATATATATATATATATATATATATATATATATATATATATATATATATATATATATATATATATATATATATATATATATATATATATATATATATATATATATATATATATATATATATATATATATATATATATATATATATATATATATATATATATATATATATATATATATATATATTGCCCATGTATAAATTTGAGGCCATAAGGCTGCACTAAAAATTTGGCAGCTTTCTAAGTCAGATTTTTTTGATGATATTTTAAAACTAAAATGGCGAGATTTTCAAAAATTATCGGGAAATTGACGATATTTTTTTCTGGCAGCCCTGCAACCCACTTCTATTATTTTTTTAGAGTCGCTTGTTTAGCTTTCACCATCTCGGTAATTCTCACCTGTTTTGCCAACGAGAGCAAAATCTTTATAACTCAGAGTTGTATTTATGTCGTTGTTACTTCTGTTATATTCAGCAGTACAATTTAGCCGCAGTATCCCATCGGTTTGCTCGCATCATTGACATGAAAAAAGCCTATTCTTTTTTCAAAAAATTTTTTCTAAAACTATTGTTTTCTAAGTAGCATTGTAACAAAAAGAAAATTTATGAAAACTGCACACGCACTTTTTTCAACACGGACACAGTAGTTAAAAAATTAATGTTTAATAAATTCAAGCACATCAGTCGCAAAGTAGCTCGGGCTGAAGAACAGCTCTCGCGTCATCGTAATTATTTCTTAAGTGCGGTCAGGCTTGTTGTTTTGTTGTTCGGTCTGCGAGAGTTTTTCGTCTCACTGGCACTGGTTAATGGTTTGCCTCAACTAGCTGTGTTGTATTACAGTTTTTTTAGAGGTATTTCGTTGTTAAACACGCTACAACTTCCTATGTGAAGGCATAGGTCGTTAAATGTAGTTAGTCACAGCGACGCTGCAAACGTACTGTTAACACAATCTTCGGCATATGGTCTCCGTCACCGCGTCCGAGCTGTGCATCCTATGCTTTGCAAATTTACCTTGCAACTGTATAGTTATATAGAAATAGAAATATTCAATCACATTTATTGTATATTGTAAATACTTCAAGATTATTTAAGGATTATAGAAAAATCGTTCTTTCATGTAGAACATAACACTACGCAATACCCAAAAAATTACTTACTACTTATTACGCTTTTAAAAGCAATACTTTCTGAAATATTTCAAAATTCTCTCGAAAATTTTTGACACACAAACAAACAAATATACAGAGAGACTATTATTTTAAAATCATCACTATTAATTTAAAAATCATCACTGAGATGATTTAAAGAAGCTGTACAATCTAATTTCCTCTCCTGAGTAACATGTCTGCATTCTGAAACTGGGATTGTAGGGTACGTTCCCACAAACATCTACTAAAAGTACATATTAAATAAATATTAATTCCGTCTCAATTATCGCTTAAAAATTTCATTAAGTTGCAATAATTCATTAAAATTTGTATGTATTTATGTTTTTGGTAAATTAATTTTTTGTACGTTTTTTAATATATTTCGAATTTTTCCATTCGCAATTGAATGCATATAAACATCACTTCTCCACTCGTAGCCACACATTAAATTATGTTAATCGCAAAGGAGATATAATTGAATTTGTAAATTGTCACATTCAATAAAATCTTGTAGGCAACCAAAGATGATACAAAAAAACCGGAAATTAATTCTTGTGGTTTACAGGGTTGACCAGAAACAAATATTGGTTATTTTGTTTTAAATATGCTATTGATATTGATAAAATTCTACTTCAGAACTATTTAAAATAAACACAATGACTTTCTGGTAATTAAATATTAATATTTAAGTTGTAAATTATTGTTTATTGACGTTTTCTCACGTCAATTACATTTGACTTATTGATAAAGCGTCATGATGTGGCCACTAATAA
Organism: Thecocarcelia acutangulata; assembly: GCA_914767995.1. Taxonomy (NCBI): domain Eukaryota; kingdom Metazoa; phylum Arthropoda; class Insecta; order Diptera; family Tachinidae; genus Thecocarcelia; species Thecocarcelia acutangulata. The sequence continues at coordinate 1,134,154 of OU612097.1, forward strand.
AAGTTTACTAATGAACAAATTGCAAAATATATGATTAAAATAAAGCTTTGGAATATAAGTTGTTCAAAATAAAACTGTTTAAATTTTCCCTCAACTCTTTACAACATATAGTATACGACGCACAACATACTGGTCATCTCACATAACAGATAAAAGTAATAGATAAAAGGAAGTAATGTACACTGTTGAGTGGTTCTCCTTGTTTTATATTATTATCTTATTGTTACGAATTTGATTCTCTTCCAACCCACTGTGCGAGGGGCTATGCTTGCTATAAATGTGCACGCACATTATAAGAACGTTTCCTGTTGGAGTAGCTTCGTCAGGCCAAGGTTACCCAATCGCCTTTTTTTTTTTGAAGAAAAGAAAGCTCAGGCCTCCTTGAATTTTTTTTAACAATTTTTTCTTTATTTAAATAGTAAAACAAATTGTACTTGCCAAACCAGAATATACTTTTATCACGCCCTGCAATTGTCACCAGACTAGAAAAAACTAAATTCTGGTGAAAACCACGAAGGCTCTGGTTTTTTCCTTTAGAGAGAGTGTTAGTGTGGTTTAGTACCGCTATGCCTGGGAATAATGGCTGTTAATACCAGTTAATCCCTCTGTACTACTACTAAGACGCCTGGGAATAATGGCCGTTAATACCAGTTAATCCCTCTGCACTACTACTAAGATGCCTGGGCACTATGGCTATTAAGACCAGTAGTGACCCTATGCACTACAACACGAGCAAGGCCTGTCTGTATGCGCACACGGCTGATAGCGATGCTATTACATACATGCACTAGCTGTCCGATTACGCCGACAGACTAAATGATGAAACAGAACTAGGGCATGACGTTTTTCTCCATACAATATGGCATAAAATAACGCCAGAGAATGCGGTCGTAAAATAGAATCTATTTTATTTTGGCAGCGATTTTTCTTATGCTCTCACTTTGAAGCAGAAAAGCTTTCAACAATATTACCACACTTTTAGTAAATTTCATACATTTTGTAAACAAAACCAAAGCTTCAAAAGCTTTACTGTGAGGAAAAATTAAAATAAAAGAAAAAGCTTTTTTTACCTAACAAAAAAGAAGATTAAATGACAGTTTGTGAAGTTACAGCCGTCGTTTCAATTATGTGCCTGTTTTCTCTGAGAGTCGATTTTGCTTGAAGTTGCGGACGTATTCTGTTTCATCATTAAGCCCAACTGAGATTGTAGTGTCTTGTGCAGAGGTATTAAACCTGCGAATGTTGAAACTAATACACTAACACCGCTCTCACCAATACTAGGTTATTTATTTACTGTATAAGGCTCTCTTTCAGTTCTCTTACTATGCTAGTTTCTTTTTTCTCTTATTATGTTAAAACAATGTGTATACTGTATGAACATATAGTGTATGAAAAATCAAAGTTACTTCAGGGAAATAATTAAAGTTAAATAACAATAATAATAATAATTAATAATCATAATCCAATGGCAATATACAATATAATTTGAAATTCACGTAATTACATATAATATAATTCAGGTAATTAAAATAATGTAACGATCAATTCGTTACAACATACAACATAAAGCTAAAAGCAATATACAAACAAAACACGTATATGACGAGCCCAAAATTGCAAATAAATAAAAAATTTATGATTTTATTGGTGTTCTTGTTGCGTGTTTATTGTTTCGCAAGCATGTACGTGTGTGTAAACGTGCGTAGCAACTGCATTTGCACATTTCAAACTGGAATGATCATTAGCACGATTCGCTTGATATTTCAACAAAGAAGTATAAATAAATGAAATGAAAGACAGTCATAAGCCAGAAAAGAAAGCAAGTCCAGTGTGTTAATACACAAAATAATGCAAGTAGAAATAAAGTTGTGAATTATTCCAGTAATGTGCAACAAACAAGTGTCTTCATGGCAAAGTGTTTTTAAGGGTAAAAACGTAATATTATTATTAGCTATTTAGTAAATTGAAAAATGTCATAAAGTGCAAGCACAAATTTTTTTCATGCAATTATTTATTGAATTTTCAAAATATGAACTAACAATAAGTAGTCATTTTTGAGGCAAGTTGGCAAAAAAACCAAATGTACGAATAAAATATACATATTATAAAAAATTTTATTATAAAAACGGTATTCAAAGGGTTGTCATAAAGTCATAAGTTTTAAAATACTAGTATGAAAAAATATGAATACTGTGAGCACTCTGACATAAATTATTTTAAATTTGAGTCAGTTGAGATGTTTACGGTTTAGTTACGGCAAACTCCGTTTAAAAAGTCTTATTAAGAGTACTTTCTGACTTTTTTGTTCGAAGCATGATATAAAATATTATGACATTATGCGTGATATGACACCGTTTGAATTCCCCAAATATATTTTACAAGAGTATTTCTTTTTTATAAATTCACATTAATCGCGTTTTAATTGTATTAAATAAGTATTCCTTGCAACTGGATTTAAAAATGGAAATTCGATCAATATGTTTTAAAATAAATAAATTATTAAATGTAATGCCGCTAATATAATCAATTCGTTGTCTGGTTATCTCTAATCTGCATCTGGGAATTCTAAAATTTGTTCTATTTCGAGTATTGAAATTTACTTGATTTTGCGTAAACGATATAGTGTCGTGAGCAATTTATTAACACATTTAAAAACAAACATCAGAAATTGGTATTCATGCAACCCACACTGAATAAGAATAAAAGACATTTTATGTTGATTCCTCAAAGCATCTGCATATCATTGAAATCGATTCGGCGGTTTAGGCGTGGAAACTTCCCGTTTTTACATAGATTGTAGTAGGGGCAGAATATTAAACCTAAATGATAACTGGTTTTATTTTTAAATGAACTGCAGTCACCGCTCTGAGCCGTAAATCATCATTACTTCAATGAATATCTAAACACTTTTTGCAATTAGGCCGTACAACCGGATCTACTCGTAAGATGAAAACAAAATTGATACCTTGTTAATCAAGATACTGCAAAACAAAACATAATAAATTACGAGTTTTCTGGACAACTTTACTTTTTTTGAAACGTCACAATAATCAGTACAATTTGTACAAATTAAAATTTCACACTCTGAAATTCGAAACTGACTGAGGACTGAGTGTTTTATTGTAGTTTTCTAAGTGCCAGCATAATCTTTATTGCCATCATCATATGGTTGAGATTCTTTTTCGTTTGCTTTTTCCTTTCTCCATTTAGTTATTTCTTTTTTCTGCCTTCACCTATTATAGCCCATAATTTATCACACTCAATTTCTAAAAGGTTACCATTAATAAGGAAGGTGTGCGTGCAGCCAACCATAAACTATTAAATGTCATACATACTCGTACATACATTCTTCACTCCCTCAGCTAAACGTGGGCTGTACAGTGAGTGCGACACTACAACTAATAGAAAACGTTTAATTTCAATTAATAACAACTGCTGAAGGGAAGCCGAAAGCTTCACACTTTTACAAAATGTTGAGAAGTCCAGCAATGACTAAATTAAGCACAAGAATATAAATTGAAAAAGAAAGACAATCCGAGTATAAGTGAAACATTGACTGACACGGTTTGCTAATCGTGTCATGTTATACTCGTAACAAATATTCCCTGTTCAACCGCAACAATTTCGTTTGCCAAGGACTGACTACATTTAGGATAAAACAAACACAAACATACAGATATATTTTTTTCAGAGGCTCAAAACTTTCTCGGTAAACAACAACTATTGAGCACGAAAGATAGACAACGAATATGAAAAGCAGAAAGCATATAGATTTGCATGGGTGAGTTTTAATTTTAGCTGCATTTAAAATGGAAAATGCAAATCCTGAAATCCTGTAGAATTGTCAGCCAACAAACAATAAGTGCATAAATGACGCAATAAATTTACTCCTGACTGTTAATTCTTGTTTTTATTTTTTTGCCTCCTAAGAGGAAAATAAAAAATAATTGAATTTATTTTTGTACAAACTACCTGTTTCTTTAAATAAGTGTCTTCCCGCTCACGCTGAACTCTATTATGTACATATGTAAGTACTTCTTTCCTTTTGATTTTTTTTTTTTTTCTTAAAATTTTCGAAACTGTCAGTTGTCATTTAAATGAGAAAAAAAAACGATATAAATTGATTTATTTACTTAATGCTACCATACCAGTTGATGTTTTAACATGTTTGCATTCACATCTACTGCGCTGCACACATTCAAACGAACAAACGTGTCGCAGCACGTTTTCGAAAAGCTCTGGCAATACGTTGTTGTCCTTGTTTATTTTCTGGGATGTTTTCGGTGACTTGTAGGGGGTAAATACCGCAAAATAAACTAAAATCAACAGTAATAACAACAACGATGGTACCGAAATGAAATTAAAGTTTTATTTTTATTCAAAGTGATTGATTACTAGTGTTAAAACTTACACATAAAATGTAAATTTTATTTCACATTTTTTAACAACCATGTTGAAATTAATGTTTGTTTGACGACTGCTTTTCTTTCTTTTTCTTCACTTTGATTTCATTGTAGGTTTGATTATGTTTTATATTTATACTCGTATGGGTACTAAACCCAGTCGGAACTACAAACTTAGCGGTGACATATAAATTATATATAAATTTTTCACTGAAGGGTTAAATGTTAAGTGATCATCCGTACCGAAAACTACAGATGAGCTTAAGAAGACTGGGACATTTATTCAAATACGTCAAGTCAGTTTGGTCAAGAATGGCCTTGTAAGGACATTCTAGTTTTGTTGTGATCTTTGAAAGTAGTGTCACTTAAATTTTCATAAAATAGTCTCTGGCTAGTGAATAACAATTATGTCAGGATTCTCAAAAGTATTCTTTTTTTTTTTTTCTTATTTATGTCTCCCCGGGGAATAGGTTTTACCTCAGCATATTCCAAACCAGGGCATTCAGTTTTCGGGTAAAGAGGGGAAGGAGTCCCTCATTTGTTGTAGCAAAGAAAACTCTAGGAAGCCGCTTGACTATTGTTGTATTGGCTTCCGAAATAAATAAATTGGCAGAACGGGGATCAGCATTGCTCCCGGGTAGTTCTGCTTGCAGTTTAACCTGGGCTGATATGGTTGACTGGAACGTTCTGGCTGTGGTTTAAATTTAAAACGCAGGAAGGAGGGAGTTAGTATCCCTGATAATTGTTTGGTGTGTGGCTTTTTTTGGGGACAACAACCTGTACTGTAAGGAACCAGTAGTGAAGGTTGACGTTTGAGTTGGTTTAAGGGCTGGTGCTCTTAGTGGACTTCGGCCTACCAGCTCATTAAGCCTTGTCTTCTATTGATTGCTGGGAAATTGCATACAGGAAGGATTAGAAGTCCCGAACTCCTCAACAAGAAGTTGCTCATATGGCTACAAACATATGGCAAAAATTGCTACCTGTGCGAGCCTAGTTATCCACACGAGGACGCTGATGAATCGTGAATAATTCACTCCATGGAATTAGTCCATCATCAGATAAGGCCGTAAAGGGATGTGCTGATGTAAATCTTTTTCACTACTGTCTTATTTATGTATTTACTTTTAACCAATCAGGATGAGCTAGTTATTTAGTACGCCGCAATAAAAGCTTTTTGATTGTTGAACCTTTCTCTGGTATTAAATAAAATATTTCTTTTAGTATGTATTGAAAAACATAACTTTGAACGAAAATAATTTTTAACGACAATAATTATTAAATATAAATTTATTAATTTTTAAAGAACTTTATAATTTTTTAATTAGATCTTAGGGTTTTCCATATTTGTACATCGGGTTTTAATTTAAAAATTATAAAGTTCGACCATAAATTGAAAAATTAATAAATATTTCTTATTTTTCAGCTAAAGATCGGGTTTTAATTTAAAAATTATGAAGTTCGACAATAAATTAAAAAATTAATAAATATTTCTTATTTTTCAGCTAAAGATCGTTTTTTATTTTTTTTTTTTTATAAAAATTCAACAGTATTTATTTTAAATATTTCATAACAATTTGTTATCATTGTCAGGAAAATTAATATGTTATTAAAAAAAATTAATACTGTTGAATGTTTTATAAAAAAAATAAAAAATAAAAACGATCTTTAGCTGCAAAAATAAGAAATATTAACATAAAGAATTAAATAATTAAATATCAAATAAAAAATTAATATTTATAAATGCCTCTCTAGGTACGGAGAATTATTAAAATACGTATGTAGGTATGTATGTTAATAACTAAAAAATAAATACCGGTTGTTCAGAGATGGTAAACGCAGTGCAAATAACAATGCGGGCAGTCAATAAAATGCATACGTGATTCAATATGCGATGAATATAGACAAAGAATAATTCAATAGCTTGGTGGCTGAGTGGTTAAGGTGGCCGTTCGTACCCAAATTCAAATCCGAAAACGGGTGCTTATGAGTAGTATAGCGACCACCCAACATCTAGTTGTCACACATAAAAATAGGGAAAAACTTGAATTAAACTTCGGTTTACAAACGTACAAAAACCAAAAATCTAATTTGAATATAATTCTTTTCAAGTGTTTTCTTACTATTTTCAATAGAATTCTTTTAATTATTTCAATTAAAATTGTTCAAACATATCAAATGGTTTTCATGTTACGATGATATATGAATATCGCACTATCTATCCATAGAAGCAAAAACTTTATATACTCGTACCTCAAGTACGTATACTACATATGGATGTATATGCACATGTATGTATGTGTACGGAAACATGTTAAAATTGATTTCGTTTGGAATGATATAAGGTTTATCATATACACCAAGTGTCTCATATTTACTCTTGTAATCACTTACCATGAAATCACTTTTTTAAAAGGTTGACAGCGACAAAATCACTCAAAGAAATAATGAGAGTACAAATACAACATCACAGAAAACGATTTTTAAAAAAATTTAACACTTCACAGAAGTCAAGTTGAAATCTGTAAAATAATACATCATTTAATACCCATTGAAAATGCCATTTAAAGCTAAGTAGCAAATCATTTATTTTACTTAGATACAGCAGCAGCAATATCAAGCGTTTATCCTTCATCTCCATTTTTCAAATCGTTTTCCTTTTCTTTTTGTAAACAAAAGCACATGTACGTATGTATGTATGTATGTATATAATGTGTATAAGAAGCCACTAAAGAGGAATTTAGAATATAAAACAAATACTACAAATTTGTAATGTAAATGTTAACAGAATAGACCAACATCTTTAAATAAAAAGTATCTAGGAATCATTGAATCATCTGTTTTACAAATATTATTTTTGTTTTTTGTTTTCGATAGAACAGAAAAATTGATATGAAATTTCCCAATCCAATAGAATGAATGAAAAAACAGTTTTGTACCAAAACAAAACTCCGTTTTTTGTAGCACTTGATACACACTTAATAAACTCATTTATTTTAAAGTGAACATACCAGATAAACTCAATCGAAGGAAAAAGCGGACATCTACTTCACAAGATTGATGACATAAATGATTGCTCTTGTTGTTGCTGTTTTTTTTTTCGCTTTTTTTTTTTTTGTGAACACAGACACAGACAAATATCTGCCGAAATACATTATCAAAAATTCTGAATGGCAAAAATGAAACCCTTGAAAAAACAAATGCTTAAAATATATAAATAAGAGAGGAAAAAAACGTCAAAATATAAACAACTCACTTTTTTATGCTTTTGACAAACAAGTGATTTGAAACACAGCTGCATATTCAATAAGAATACAAAAAATAAAAGGTAGAATAGTTTGAGTACCTTCTTTAACATCAATTTTTACTCATATCACATCGATTACTCTGATGTTTCAAAGTAACATATGCAGAGCGCAATACTTTCACACACTCGCTGAACTGCGCGAGCACTGCATACTCAACGAATACCCATATTATCATCAGCAAGACTTATTGCCTTCAGAGATTCAGAGATATTTATAATATCATAAAATTTTTTAAATATTTGACATATGTCACGAACGGGATCAATGTTAGCATAGATGGTCCTGTGATAATCTAGTTTTATTAGTTGATAGTTACGGGTTGCTCTTGTTGGTACGAGTACACAGAAATTTATTTTGCTCAGCAAAAATTTCTAATCAACTTCACCGTGAATCAATCCAAGGAGGAAAGAGATACTAAGCATAGTTCGACACCTTTTCAAAGTTGGTAATTTAATGAGTCCAAGTCTACTTTCGTATAACGGCAGCACATACGAGTTCCATCCATGACCACGTAGACAGAAAATAAGAAATTCTTTTTGGATAGATTCAATACTATTTATGTGAATGGTGAAGTAAAGATCCCATATAATTCATCCATGTTCAAGAATGGGGCGAACCAAGGAAATATAAAGTTGCTTTGTAACATAAGGGTCTGAATATTCTTTAGACTATCATTTCATAGATTCAAGAACTGGATAAGTCTTATTAACAGTTAGCGCAATATGATCCCGAAAAGCAAGCTTATGATCAAGGATGCATCTCAAATAGGTAATAATGTTGACTTTTTCAAGCCTTACTCGATTAATGTGGTAACAAGAATTTGAATAGTTGTTCCAATAAAATGACATTTGTTTATGTTAAGGTATATAAAATTAAGTTTGCACAATTCCTCTTCCATTTATTATTGATATCGGCCTGAAGTAGAAGTTGATCATTTAAATATTTTAACATCATCAGCATCATTAAAATTCTTGAGTACATGACAGCAGTGGGCAGATAGATCATCAACAAAAGGGGGTGAATAGCAACAGGCCATCATGGCTTCCTTAGGGAACATCAGAAGGAACATCCAAATTTATCGACAAAACATTTCTAAACTTGACTTGTTGGGTTCTGTCAGATAGACATAAGCGAATTCATTTAAGGGTTGTAATGCTAAATCTCGTTAACGATAGCTTGTGTGACAAAAGGTCGTGGTTTACTTTCTCAAATGCTTTGTAAAATCCATGTAGATTCCATCCGTTTAAAAATAATCATTTACCATAGCAGTAGATTCCAGGCTGATATGTTGGTAATAGTCAAGATATTTGGTGAGATAGACAACCAGTCAAATTTTTTCCAGAAGTTTTGGAATAGCATTTAGCTTAGCAATTTCTCTGTAGTTCGATATGTCTAACTTGGTGCCACATTTAAACAAAAGTATAATGTACGAGGAAGGTAGCATAGATTAACAGACTTGTTATAGTTAGATGATCATTTTGTAAGTTCTAATGTTCTTTGGCATCAATCGGCAGCTTACTCAAGATAAGTCTGCTATAATACCGAGCGGTTCCGGCCAGATTATTAAAAATCGTTTCTGAACTAGTTCAAAACTGTATATAATGTAGATTTACACTCAAGAATAGGTTGAAGAAGTGATAATATGTGACTCCAGAAATTCTGTAGACCAGCACTTCATGAATGCTTTTTATCAGGATTGAACTGTTTTTACAAAAGTTAAGCTTTCCAGCTATATCCACGATCAAATATGATTGGAATTACATTCACTATAGCAATATCTCTAAACTTTATGATATCTGTTCTGCAGTCGTTTTTAAATAAACAAATTCCGCGTGACAAATAAGTTGATGCAGCACAATTTCCAAGAATATAGTTTGTTTTACCATCAGAACCAGAACTAAACGAAATTTTTCAGTGACAGTAGAAAAGAACAAAAAAAAAAGGAAAAGCCAAACAGATAAAACTGAGTTTATGAACAACTTTCGCAGCCGTATGTTTTAAACACCATTTATATGATATTATGATATTAATATCAGAAGTATTTTTTATTTTCATAAAATCAATATCCTTTTAAAGTCAAAACTCGCTAATAATTTCCAATTCTTCTCTGATTGCATGAGCACAAAAAAAAATTCTGAAGCCACCGAAAACGGAGCTTAAAAGATTTTAATGATATTTTTGTAGCGGCAGCAGTAGTTATTTCGAACCATTATTTTGTGCAAAATCCCATCTCGCACCGTCACCATAAAATCGAAACACTAACGTAGTTTAGATTTTCTTAAAAAGTGCCTTATTTCAATGCATTGCTGATCTTTCGTATAGAAATGTACATATATATTAAGGTTTAAGGTCGAATTTCATTAATTGAAAGCTATTTGACTTGATTAAAGTATAAAAATACATGTTTAGCATGTGAAGTATTTACCAAATCAGCCAGATAAAGTTAAATATATTATTTAGAAAAACACACACCTTCCTAAATTTATCTTAAAAGAGAGTAAATTATACGATTACTTAACAACGTTTCCAATGGAATACTTTGTAGAAGTTACTAACGCGTTAGTTTTAAATTCAACAGAAATGCATGCTTAGTAATTTAATATAATTTTGTATCTTTTTTCATAAATTTTTATTGTTAAGAGCATTTCAGCAGTTGCGACTTGCTGCCCGACTACCTCTTCAAACAGATACACGAATGAAACATAATCGTTCACTACTCAGTCATTCACTCATGACGAAAGTTGTTAAGCTGCTCTTAAAGGAGGATAAAAATAACATGATGAAGTTGAAATGGCGACTATTGGATACTCGAAACGTTCGAGCACACTTCACAAGCAATGAGATGATTTCGTTCCCTTGCTTTTCATTTTTTCCTATTTTTTTTTCTTTTTTTTTTTTTTTTTTTTTTTTTTTGTCTGTAACAACGTTTTTGTAAAAGAGAAAACTAAAATTAAGAACTAAATGATTTTTAAGCTGCAAAAAACACTCAAAATGTTTTTATATTTTTCCAGATTATATAGTGCTGGAAAAATATCAAATTTATTTTAAAGCAAAAAAATACAAGAAAAAATGAAAAAATATAAGTTTGTTGAATTTATAAGTTTCATGTTAAACTTTATCTTCTCTATTAAAACATGCTACATTTCAGAAAATTTTCATTTTTTCACATACACATACACATACATACATTAAGATTTACGTATGTACACTCTAATACACACATACTAATGCGAAGTAAATTTAGCAGGGAAAAAAAGCTGAATTAAGTTTATTCGGAGCATAACGGCAAACATATATTTTTTAATTTTAACTTAATTTACCGTATTTTGTGCATTGCTTTTTTAAATGCATATAACAACACAGTACACCAGTGGGAAAGATTTATATTTGTGTTATTTATTATTATTTTATCAAAAAATGTATTAATAGCTTGTTTTTTGTTTCCTAGCTGTGTATATGTCGCCATTTCATAGGAGCTGCCCTAATCATTAGTAGACTTGGAAACTTTGGAAAGAAATTGTCAAACATTCAACTCTATATACCTATACTCTTCACCTTTTTCCCCTCTCTACTTTTCTCTACACCTTTCGAACAAATGAACAACCATTGTTTGCTTTTTTTTGCAAGTATCAAAAAGCAGAGAACAAAAATTCAAACAACCGAGTTCACTATATTAGCATCTAAAATCGATACAAATAAAACAAAAAATAAAAAATCATAAATAGCTTGCTCTTTGTTTCCTAGCTGTCTATGTATTTTGACGGGTGTGGTAAAGCATTTTTCTTAATAAATTCCCAATAGTTTATTTAGATTATTGGGATATAAAGTTGAATGTTTGAAAATATCTTTCAAAAGATTCCAAGACATAACATATAGACAACTAGAAAACATAGAATACGAGCTGTTTATAATTTTTTATTTTTTTTATATGCATACATATGTCCAAGGCGAATTCATTACTAGGTGAACTTAACAGCACAGATGATTATTTTTTGCTTCTCGCGAATTTTCCAATGAGGCTGTCAAATTTTGTTTTCTTTTGTTTACAAATTTTTTCGCGCCATTTTAATCTGAAGATTTTTTCGTATGATTTAGTGCAATTTCAAGAAATTTGTGTCAATTTAAAAGTGAAAAAAAAAACTAATATAATCTGTGATTTTAATTACAAACAATTATAAAAGTTTATATTTAACGTTTATATAAAATTTTTTCCCAGCTGATCAATCTTAGGCGACTTTAGATTTTGACATTCACGATATGTTTTACAATAACAAAATTCATAGTACTGAATTCGCCTTTCCGCTTGCATTCACCTGTATAAATTCGCCTTGCGTATGTCATTTCGAATACGAAAGCGAATATTCGTATTATTTTTAGTCTATGGATATTGTGTTTGTTCGATTGTTCTTTGTTTTTTATAAGATCGAAAAGAACAAATTGAAATTGATTTTTTCTCTCAACATTCTCTCTTTGATATATTGTATTTTGAAACCACTATTAAGGCAAAGTTTGATGCAACCATATACGCTTACAAATAAAGTTAATGTGTATATGTATATATATTTTTTTTTATTTCCCAGCTTTTCACGACAACTGCGGCTGTGTGTGTGTGTGTGTATGTGCGTGTGTGTTCATATCATGAATTGAAACGTACAAATTAGATGAGTTTGTTTTATTTTTCTTTTTGGTTTCCAGTTTATTTATTGCTTGACATTTGTGCGCTCAATTGATTTTCTATCAATAGAAATTCCCTTCCTTTTGGAATCTAATCTATTCATGTACTGAAGTTGTATTTTATTTTTGTGTGTATATTCTTGCATTTTTTTTTTCTTTCTGTTTTGTAAAATTCAGTACAAGTGTACGATATCTCGTTTAGAGTAAATGATGGGAAAAAAGTAAAAGTATCGGCTTTTTTCGATACACAATAGATAATCTAAATAAAACATTAAAACATAATGTTTATGCTAATTGTGGTATGACATGCAATCAACACGATGGTTGTCACTGTCATCACGATGAGCTGACTAGTTGAGTGTGTGTGCGTGTATGCTGTGTATGTATGTAGTGTACTGTTTCCCCCTCTATTAATACTTTTTAATTAATGTCAATGTTATTGTTAATGTTTCCACTTTTGTTTTTCAATGTGGTTAGTTTTATATGTATACGAGACATATACATATGTATATATGCCATATGTGTGTAGATATGTTGGTACGAGTACAAGCTTCATAAAATGAAAAAGAGTTAAATGTTAACTCGAAAATAATGAAGATAAGCAAATAAAAACAAAATTAATTAATAATTAGTAATTTGAGTAACTTACAACATGCGGCATGTAATTTTTATTTAATGTGATAAGAAGTTTTGTAACCCCCCCACTGAAATAGCAACTCATATTATGGATCCATAACTAGAAAAAAACTTTAGCAAGAAACTGATCAAAATGTTGAGAAAGGTAGATACAGGCGACTTAAAAATATAACTCAGAGAACACATGAAAACAAACATATATTTTTTAAAGAAACATTGCTTCCAAGGCAGCTTTAAGCAGGTAGTGGCAGAATTACAATAAATACAACACCAAAAATATCACATGTATTTTGTTGGTAAAAATTGTGAACATTTTGTTGTTCTTTTCTTTGAAAAAGCAAGGAGGGGTATGTGTTTTTTCAGAGTTATGTATATTGTAAACAAAATTTTGACAAATTTACGCAAAGGAAACGAAAGACAGCTGTGCTTATACCACTACCTTATTAAAGCTGCCTTGATTGCTTCAAACAATAATGAGCCTACTTCATAAAACAATAATTTGTATTTGATATCGGCATTTAAAAAAAAAAATTATATAAATAAATAAAATTTGCTCAAATTTTTTATTTATTGATGTGAATTAAATGAGATTCGATTGCGAAACGGCTTGACCATCTTCTTGTGAAAATGGAACGGAAACAAAAACCAAAGTAAAACCAGTTACATACAAACTTTTCATAAGCTGAAGGTCCATACCATGCGTTATATCCATTGCCGTTCCGTACGCGTTTCTAACTTTCTACGCATTCTACACTTTTCCACACGCAAGTTACATGCAACGCTTTTTGTGGTATTTGAAGTATTTTTTAACTACAACTTTTTTTCACAAAAATATAAAATAACAAATATTCTTGGCGATAACATCAAAAAGAACTGAAAGTAAACCTACTTTTTGCGTCGTACGCATCTATGCTTCCTATGCGTTGTGATGTGTAACTTGTCTCATAAAATTGTACTGATTCTACTTTTTTGACAGACGCTTAGAACGTGTTAACGCATATAACGCGTGTTGTGGAACTTCCGTTTTAAAGTTTAAAATTTTCAGCATTTTTAAATGACGCAGATAAATAATATCCCGGTATAGTAATGTAGCACATAAATATGTCAACTAAAAGTATTAATACATTTGATGCAACTGATAACGCGAAAAATAAATTGGGATTTAAAAGAAAACACATCGCTAAATGTTATCGTAATAACCGTGTTAACAAAATTCCCATACATATGTATATTTTTTAATCGCAGTAACTGCCAAAAGCGTTTATTATCGAACACTTCACTTCAGAACAAAATATGAAAAGAAGACCAGTAAATGAACTCAAGTTTCAACAAATCGCCAGGCATAACACTGAAGGTATTAATTGAATACTTCACTTATATTTCTATTAGCTTTTCAAAACAATAACAAATTTTGCTTTCTCTGGGCTGCCACTTCTATTTGAAACTTACTCGCAATATAAGAAAATTATTTAACAGAAAATCAAATCTAGGCGTAAACATACAAGTTTTACTCTTGAGACACTTTTATTGTAAACGTTACGGCATAAACTCATGTCACAATCAATCCCAGCGCTGTTGTGGGTTTTCATGAGAAATGAAACAAAGGAAAACTTTGCTTTACTTTTCAACAATTAACTTAAGTAAACTTCAACTTTGTTTTTGTTATGCAATTAAATTATTAAGCAAGTAAGAATGCTGTAAATAAAATAAGTGGAAAGCTTGCAGGAGGGCGCGGGCATGACCATACTGATTTAAAAAGGTTTTGTAGCTCAATAAACTCATAAGGTTTCAATTATAAATTACTTAATATGATGCCGTTGGGAGAAAAAAAAGCCTCGAAAATAATAAACATTCTAAGCTCTTTACTCCGGGCATGAGCTTTGCCTTCAAGTCTTCCGCTTGTCGACGAAGAATGAAGTTCTAAAAACAGGCAGTATCACAATTGCATTGGAAAATAATATCCATTCAAGGAAGAATTAAAAATTTTGCAGAAGACTTAAAATCTGCGAATCCTTTTGCAACTACCTGTCCTTACTTTTCTTCACAGAGGTGTAGAGAAGAGGCATGTGCAAAGGAAAATGCTTGTTTTTTATGTTTTGACAGGTATTATTAAAACATTTTTCTTTTTAAACTCTCAATAATTTATGTTGGGATATAAAGTTGAATGTTTGAGGATATCTTTCAAAAATTTTCAAATTCTACTGATGATTAGTGTAGCTCCTATGAAATGTCAACATATATATATACTCATAGCTGGGAAACTTAAAAAACAAGCTGTTTATAATTTTTTGATTCATATCTGTAATAAAAGCTAATTGATATCGTCGCTTGTAGTAAGGATTGTGTGATTCTGTAACTTATCAACAACCACATTGATAGACATTTTAATCAAGTAGCATCACATTAAAAAAATATGTCAAAACTGCAAAAAGAACAAAGAAAACTACAAAAAAATATTACCGTTAAGTTGTAAGCAGGTAGAATTTTTATATGTATATATATAAAATAAAATAATATATAAATAAAATAAAATAAAATTATCTCCATTAAGATATGGAAAACTGGCTTCACTGTTTTATTCTTTGATTTAATAAAATTTTATAAATATTTTCATCTATCTTCCAGACTTTTCTTTGGCTCTACGAGATGTACGCGTGCAAATACCACATGCTGTCAGAAAGGGAGAAAAAGCGATACTCAAGTGTTTGTATGACTTGGAAGGTGACAGTTTATATTCAGTCAAGTGGTACAAAGGACGAAGAGAATTTTATAGTTTCACACCCAAAGAGAACCCTGCAATGAAAGTTTTCCAATTTGCTGGTGTTAAAGTCGATGTAAGTATATTCAAACGGACAAGAAAGTTCCTTTGAAATGTTTTTTAATGTTATGAGCAAAAAACTTTTATTAATAATAGTAAAACATTAAAACATATTAAAGGCAATGAACAAATACTCAGAATGTTAAACATATTTTTGAGCAAATAATGAGGAGGGGCGTTGCTGCTAAAATTCCTTTCCTCCTGTTGCTCCATTGTAACTGCCTGTTGTGAAGCAAAACACAGACAATTCTTAGCAGTCATTTGTACATTTAATGACCGAAAGTATTTGAACTATTTCTTTGTTTTATTTTTACTTGGAACTAATGCTTCTGAAGACATCTAATTGCAAGCATTGTTTTTATAAAAAAAAAAGTTAAAAACAGCTTCATGAATCAAACTACACAGTCTGCGTACACGTCCTTTAAATCCACCACATCATAAAGCAATTCAATGGAAGTCTAAGTATATACAAATGTACGAGTACACGAAAAATAGCACGAAAAATTTTAGTTCGTTTACATAAACTTTAAAAACGTATTTTACAATAGCATTTTCTCTTCGACCACATTTCATGAGACTGATTTTCATACGCTTTACAAAAATGTTAATGGTATATATGAGTTTGTGATTCCGTTTGTAGTTTCTAAAATTTTCATTTTCGACCATATTTATAAAGTATATACAAATTCTGAATCTGTATTGATAGAAAAGTCGATTAAGCGATATCCGCCGTTGAAATATCGTTTCTTAAAAAACCATGAGACTTGGAAACTTTTTTCTTTCTTCATACTATTACTTAATCGATTCAAGCGTTTGCTATTGAAATTCAGTAAAATCGGTTCACATATATAGCTGAGATATATCCTAAATTCCTAAAAACAAACAATTTTATGCAATTTTAAATGAAAATTAAAAAAAAAATTGTTTCTTTTGGTACAAAATGTAAAAAAAAAATCTTTACCAATATCGGTCCATTTATATATCCGAGATATAGCATAAATTTAAAATGAAAATAAAATTACTTGCTTTGCTTAACAGAAGTTCTGGTAATAAAAGGAGGTTTAGTAACAGAAAATGGAAATTTCCGATATCGATCCATATATATCCGAGATGTAGCCTAAACCGATTTTTCCAGGAAAATGTTCCGTAAGAGAACTTAAATATTTACGGCCGTATGCAAAAAAACTTAACAAAGCTTGATAAGCAATTGTTAAGAAAAATTTCCTAACGTTGTATCCAAAAACAATTATTAGCTTACCATACGTTTAAAGTTTAAATGGGCCACTTTAACTGTACGTTAAAATGACATTTGGTTTCTTGATATTGATTTGTCTTGAAATTCACAATTTTATGAAAAATATTAAGAACAACAATATATTATAATTGTTAGAAAAATAAATTAACGCTTTACATTTTATATGAGTTGAAAATATTCATTTTGAAAGGGAAACATAAATAAAAAATATGTTAGTGATGCACTTTCAATCAAACGAATACAATAAAAAACGTTATTCGAATAATAAAAATTTTTCTAGTATAAAATCCTATTAATTTTTCTCAATTTCATTAATACACTACATATTATATATTCATTATTTATTAAAAAGATAAATCCAGAAAATGGTTGTCAAAAAAGTGTTATTTTATGTAATAATAAAAATTTTTTATTTTTTAAATTTATTTTTCGATTTTCGAATATTAGTTTTCATACATCACTATTGAAAAAATTACAACTGAACATAACGGCGTTGCCATAACAAAAAAAAGTAAATTCCTTACTACATGTAAAAGTTAACGTACTGTTTTTGCATAAAAATTTTTAACAAATGTATGGTAGTGTTAATGTGTTTGGTAACTAACGTATGCGTTAAAACTCAAGTAAGAATTTTTTTTGGATACGGCCCTTAGTTTTTATTTTTTATTTTAATTTTTTTTATTTTATTTTATTTTATTTTATTTTATTTTATTCATTTTTTTTTTTTTTTTTTTTTACTTAAAAGCTGTTCTGGTAATAAAAGGAGGATACTTATATACAAGTATATAATATAAAAAATAAAAATTTTTATATCGGTCCCCCGAGGTATAGAATCGGGTGTATATGCAGTTCTGGCAATAAAAGGAGGTTATAGAAAATGAAAATTTCCAATATCGATATGGAACGACATTGGAAATTTTCATTTTCTGTATCCTCCTATATCCGAGATATAATCTAAGCCGATTTTCCCTGAAAATTTCCATGAAAGATAACCCATTTGGCCAGGCGATTGCAAGGCAAAAAAATTTTTTCGCCGATAACGGTCCATATATAGGGTGTTTTTTTAAGCCCGATAGAACTTGAAATTGTAAAAAATAACACAAAAAATTAAATTGTAATCAAAATTTTTTTTTATTCGAAAGATCAATACGTGACATTAACATTTGAAAATGATTTCGGGCATATGGGCACCGCGGCTGTTCTTGACGAAGCGCATTCTGGACGTCCAATTTTGGGCCACTTTTTCGAGCACTGCTGGCCGTATGTCACGAACAACACGAACAATGCTGGCCTCCAAGGCGTCAATTGTTGCTGGTTTATCAGCATAAACCAGTGACTTCACGTAGCCCCACAGGAAATAATCAAGAGGTGTCAAATCGCACGACCTTGGAGGCCAATTGACAGGTCCATTTCTCGAAATCAACTTATCGCCAAATTTTGATTTCAGTAAGTCGATGGTTGCGTTCGCCGTATGGCACGTAGCGCCATCCTGTTGAAACCACATCTCCTCCGGATCAATGTCATCCATATTTTCAAACAAAAAATCATTGATCATGGTGCGGTAACGATCTCCATTGACCGTAACGCGAGCTCCGGCCTCATTTTTGAAGAAATAAGGTCCGATGATGCCACCAGCATGAAAACCGCACCTAACAGTGCATTTTTCTGGATGTAATGGAGTCTGTAGGGTCTCTTGTGGATTGGTCTTACTCCATATGCGGCAATTTTGCTTATTAACAAACCCGTTAAGCCAAAAATGCGCCTCATCGCTGAACACAATTTTGCGATAAAACAACGCGCGAATCGACGACTTATTTTCAAAGTAAATTTGGATAATTTCGTAGCGTTGTTCAAGCGTGAGTCTATTCATGATGATTTGTCAGAGTATATTGAAACAAATAAAAAAAATGTTTCATCAAAATTTAATTTTTTGTGTTACTTTTTACAATTTAAAGTTCTATCTAGCTTAAAAAAACACCCTATATGTATATCCGAGCACAAATTTGTAATGTAAACTATATATTTACGTGATTATTGTGAAGGGCATTTTAGATTCGGCCCAGCCGAATATACTACACTCTTACTTGTTTGTTTTTAATTCAATGAATTGAAGAGGTACTATTTACATTTCATTGCAAAAGTAATTCGTTTTGAAATGTTCTATATACATACAAAGTTGAATGAGTTATATAAAGCGAATACTGGAAATTCGAATGTTGTTTGCTTAAACAATTTTTAAAATATGTTCTTAGAAATGTTTACAGCTGTTGGAGGATAATTAAACTTTTAATTAAAAGTCCGAAGAGTTAATTAATAAAATATATTTTCTAATCATATCGGATACAATGAATAGCGCGTACGTGCTCAAGAAATTTCCATCTATTTATGGTTCGCTCGAGCATTTCAAATAAACAACAAATACTTTTAATGAATAAAATTCCTCAAATTTAAGGCGATAGCGTCTGTTGCTAGTGCTTTATTGTTAAAGATTTATTATAATTTAAATTGTAATAATATCTAAGGAACTAAATAAATAAACAATCCCGCAAAACAATAAAAAGTATTCTAATTCCTAGAGAAACTCTCTATATGGCCTTTATTTTTTAAAACGTGAAAATTGTGCCGAATATCAAATTATTTCATTAAATTAATTAAAATATTAAATTTTTTTATTTTTTTTAGTACAAGTAGAGACAAAAAAATATGTTTACTATTGTAGGGGTACTATTACTCAACCATAGTATTGTTAGTTTGAGTTATGTTTAAGTAGAGTTAAGCCATGTTTAGAAAAGTTGTCATGAATTATAAATTAAAAATAATTTTGTGAAAATAGAAATAATTTATAATTGTGAAAAAGTATTTTCATAGTTTATAGTTGTGAAAAAAGTATAAATATTTTTGACAACCACAGCTTACTGCATGCCTGTTTTTGTTGTAATGTTGTAGCTTTATCCTAGCGCTACCACCTTGTAGATGTTAATACATCTGGCATTATACTTTAAACACAACAACAACAACAACCAACATATTATAGCAACCAAGGCGAATTAATTATTAGGTGGATGCATCGGCGAATTCAGGCGAATTCGGTTAATATGGCGGCACTCTCTGCGTCAAGTTTTGTTTACCTTTTTCGGCGCCATTTAAATTTTTGTACATGTTCTTTATCAACTACTTTTGACAGCTTAAGTGTGAATTTGCCATTTTACACAAACAAAACACCTGTTGTTTTTTTTATTGTTGTATTGTTGTAGCGAAGCGGCTACCTTGTTTTTTGTATCATGATAGCAACCAGGCAATATGCAAACAGAAAGAAAGAATAAAGTCAGTCTCTTCTTAACATTTAAACGGACTGAACTATTAATATCCGCTTTCGACATCGACTAGTTTGCTGGGATTGCTCATTTTTGCCGGGCAGCTCTATTGTAATATGAAAAGTAAGAAGAAAATCTTTGTAAAATAAAATTCCGTTTGCGCAAATAAGCCAAGTATATACGAGTATAGCAATGCGGCCTATATAAATACGTGTATGTGTACAAATTCAACGACACGTTTCCAGTTGCAGACCAGTTCAAACGCAATAAAGTTTTATTTAAAAGAAAAAAAAAAAGAAAAAAAACTTTTATTCTCAACTGTGTTTTAAATACAAAGTATTTCTAAACAAATGATATTAAATTAAGAACTTATCGCAAAAATAATGTGTTTGATATCCCTTAAGTATTTCCTTTCCTTTACGTTTCGTAATGAAAGCTCAAAGTTCTGAAATCTTGATTCATTTACTGTTTTATACATATTTTCTATTTATTTAAATATTATGAAAACACACAAAGTACTCGCACTGTTTATGTATGTAGAAAAGTTTTTGTCTGTTTTATAGTTTTTCTTCCTTTTTTCGGTTTATGAAAGTTCATTCCAACAGATTTGCACTTCCGACTCTAAAATGATGTTTGCTGTGTGTTCTTTTTGCCACTACTTTGTTTTGCTCTTTATGGTTCCTGTACAATTTTTGTTTAATTTTGTGCTGTTCTGTGCCCGAGTTGTTTTTAAAAAGTTTTGTTGTTTTGCAAAATTTTATAACAACTGAAAAACAAACTTTGTGTTCAAAAGATTTTTCTTAATAGTTTAAATGTCCAGAAAATTAGCAAATTTGAATATCTGCACTGCAAAATGAATAGTCAAATAACCCAGCAAAAAAAAAAAAGTTCAAGTTTTCGCAGGCACTAAAAACATATTTGTGCGCTCTATAGAGGTGTTGCTTTTACGGACTTCCGAATGTAAACAAGTTGAAGGTAGTGATCGTGTAATTGACATGTTTGCATGAAGTTTTTTATTTACCAGACTTGTTAAATAATGTTATTGTAAAAAGCTGGTTATAAATTTATGATTCAAATTATTGTCCGTTGCTGACCACTGCTGACCACCCATAGTCCGGACAGCGTACGAATCCCGCGTTGAAAAAACTGGTGATTTTTTGTAACGATTCACGAATCGATCCAATTTTTTACTTCGTCATAAGACCGGAATTGCTGGTCAGCCTGGTCGTGTGCCATTGACCGAAACAAGTGATAGTCCGAGGGTGCAACATTTGGAGAATACGGCGGCTGGAATAGGACTTCCCATATTTCAACGTTTCCAAGTATGTCGCCACCACTTTCGCAACATGGGGTCGAGCATTATCATGCTATAAAATCACTTTATCATGTTTCTCGTATCTTCTCTGTATTGCGGCCGTATGTTTTTCAATGCTCGGCTCAAATGCATTAACTGCGTTTGATAGCGGGCGCCTATGATTGTTTCAGTCGATTTTAACAACTCAGATTATACTACGCCAAGCTGATCCCACCAATACTGAGCGTGAGCTCGGAACCGTGAATATTCAGTTTGGGCGTCGACGTGGATGCATGGAAAGCATATCCCCATGATTCCTGCGTTTGGGATTATTGCAATGAACTCTTTTTTGGTCCCCAATCACAATGCGATGCAGAAATTCCTTCCGTCTTTGCCTTGGAAGCAGTTGCTCACAAGCAAACAAACGCCATTCAACATCTCTCGGCTTCAACTCAACTAGTTGGGTACGTCACCCAATATCCTTGTTTCTGTATCATTCCCATGACTTTCAGGTGTTTTGAAATGGTTTGTGGCTTCACTTCCAATGATCCTGCAAATTCTTGTTCCGTGTATTCGCTATAGACATATATTGCAAAACGGCGGAAGCAAAGCTGTACACCTAATATTAATGTATGTGTTGTGCAAAAGATTTGGAACCAAGAACAAGTCACACTTCGTTGTATATTTGAATATTTATTAGAATAGTGGCAACGTTACAACGCGAGGAAAACATAAAATTTTATTCGGTAATTTATTCAAATTAGTACAGAGATGAAATGCGACGAAAAAGATAACTAATAAGCATAAAAAACATTGCCTCCCTCCGCGATTTGTGTTTTAATTCGTAAACAATAAATAAAACATTTTTCTTAATTAAAAAAATCCATTCGATATCATTAAAAACAAATACACAATTTCGCTTGGCAATCGAAATAGGAAATTTGGATTTAGTTTTGTGCAAATTCCACTTAAGACGTATTCTTTTTCAAACATTAAAATAAAGATTGAGTTGAAATCAAACTGTTCTATGTTATGTTTTTTTTTATTAAATTGTTTTTAATTGGACTAAGTGTTGCAAATTAATTATTCTTTTTTATCTAAAGAACTCCCTGCTGATTTCTGTATTAATCGAATGATGCCGAAATTGGGACAATAAGTTTATTTGCGTAATTTCGATCATACAGACGGAAATCTCAAAAACAAAAAGCGTTTTTTATTTATTTACTTCAGAGAAGAAAAAAATGAATCGTCCATATACGAATAGTTTACAAATGGATATGTTTTTATATTAACCGGTCATATGATTATGAGGTTTAGATTAAATAATTTGGTTTTGTGAAAGTACGAGTATATACTCGAATAATGAATTTGCGAAATGTCCAGCAAAAACATATCTTGTTCAAATTTTTGGAACTTAAGAATTTAAAATTTATGTTTCAAAACACTTCCAATTGTATAAATTCTTTAATATTTTTATACCATTTTTCCAAATTGCCAAACTGTTACTCACTCTTTATGTTGCATGAAACATATCATTGTCAGATTCGTCTAATGGATTCACAAGTAAAATAAAAATAGTGGAGTAATACGACAAAAACTATAAGTTTTGGGAGCACTTTAAAAGTGGGTATCACTCAAACTATCTATTTTCCTTACAAACAGCTTTGAGTCGAAAAACATTTTATTTTCACTAGGACATTGACATATCGTGTACCCAATATATTCCTGAAACAATCAAAAAAACAAAAAGTGGAATTTTTGTGGAATGGTGCTTTAAAAACATTTCTCTGCAGTAGGGCGCATCTAACTACTAACTAAAATGAGTTGAACTCTTTGAAATGCACTCCAGACAAAATCATAAGCTTAATCGAAAAAATATGTTGTGGTTTGTTATAATTACTGTTTTAGAACGTAAATTGAATAGCGGTAATTTTTACAATCGAAAAGGATTTTGAAATTTGTCAGTACAACATAAAATCTAGGTTAAGTTAGGTTAGGTTGCCGCCAGTTTCATGAAACCAGGCCACTTGGGTCCTTTCTTGGGACCGTTGTGTTGCCTAAGGGCGGTATGCAGTCTATGAGACTTACACATTCCCCGACGGTTCAGATCCAAACCAACCCGAAAGCCGGATCAAAAAAATGTTGGTGAGAGCTAACAAGCTCGATTGGGTAACGCTATAAGTAAAACAAGAATACAATGCAATAAGAATTTGTGGTATATAAATGTTTTCTTTTACCATTAAGCCTCGCTTTCACTTTTATGTCCTGTGAGCAAAACAATAAGAAAGTTATAAGTAGTGTACTACCATCTTATCTGATATTGTATATGAAAGCTATAACATGATTATAGCTTTTAGCATCCCCTCTGACATCAGCCTAAAAATGAACAAATCCAGGAATCGAATTACCATAAATCAGTGTCCAATATAAGAACTGTCTATTGGCCTAGCAAATCTCATGAATAACTTATTGCAACAAAAATTAAAATATGTATTTTGCATTCTTAATAAAACTTTTTTTAATAAACACAAAAACTGCGAAGCCTTTTTGTTTGACTGCAGTAACAAACACCCATCAACGCCCACAGACAGTAATCGAACCTGCTACCTCAAGACTTTTAGTCGAGTACTCTACCAAATCAGCCATCGAGGCACCCATGTAAGTCTGTATTACTGACTTAATATTAATTTCAAAGCAATGATGAAATTCATTACTTATTTTAACAATATAGAAACTTAGTTTTAAATAATTAGAGTCAATTACAATATACTCGTAAAAGATTCATTCAAACCCGATAACAACAATTATATAAGTTTTGTTTGACTGTTTGCCACCAATTTCTTAAATCCAAAAACACAACAATGAGGTGTTGCCAGCATAGAATTATTTATCACGCGTGGTATAAACAGGCAGCAGACAAAATCCTTGTGAAAAAACTCTAAACAATTTTTGTGACATGTTTTTCACTGGCTGCTATGTGACCCATACTTTACGGCTTTTAAATCTTTACAAAACATTCAAAATATTCTAACAACACTTACGACAAAAAACAAATTTCATCTGAGTTGAAAACAACACCAACAACAGCAATCCGAAATAACAATGGCCAACAGTAGATGCAACTAAAATGAAATGAAATAAAAATCAGTTGAATAAATTTGTGTTCAACCCAGCGAACAATGATAAATTTTTACCTTAAAAATAACAAAGAATTTAATAGTTTTATTTATTCAACAAAACTATGTGAACACATTTCACACTTCAACATATGAGAGCACTTGCAACAATAGCCGCAACAATGAAGCACTGTTGCACATAGACCGGTTTGTTTCTGCAACACAACTGTCGTTGAAGGACACGAGATGAAAAAAAAACACTGACCATGGAAAAAAATTTAAATGCTGCAAAATATCCAGCATGATTTGCAAAAACTCAAATCGCAAATAAAATAAAGTTTTAGTGGAAACAAATCAAAAAACTAAAAAATTTAGGGAGAAAAGTTTCACAAAAATGTATAAATATAAATATTAAAATATTGAAGTCTGCATTTTTGTAAATATCGAGTTGCAGTAGTTTGTTTTCCCATTTATATACACACATACATATGTATGTTAAAGTATACATCATATAAATTTATTAACCTGTACTATATACACATTAGGCTGTCCCAAAAAAAAAAAAAAAAAAAAAAAAAATAGTTTCCAATAAGAATGATGTATTTTTGAAACTTTTGGAGAAGGATTAAAGGTCGGGTTTGCCGGCCATCTTTTTGGTTTTCCTCATAACTTTTAGATAAATGCATACTCGTATAGGTGATTTCTTCAAAGCTTGATCAAAACGTATTATTTTACAAGGGACTCAAAAATTTCAACGAATGCCACAAGATTGAATCCAACATTTATTTCTAACGTAAATTTATTGCATACTCGTATATAAAGCAAATATGTAGTTTTCTATTCAACTTAATTTTTAAAAAAAGTTGTTTCAGTATTTCTACCACACATGTATTGTTTTCATCAAACGCTTATCTATTTTTAATTAAAATTACACATTAGTTTTTACGACTCCATAATAAGACTTGCTGGTGGAATTAAATCACGGTTTCTCGAGTTCTTTGCAAACACATATATTCATTCTCTGGTTGTTGTTACTAAATTACTTTGTTTTTTTTAATTTTTTTTTTTTTTGCTTATCTGCAGTATCACCCACGGTCTGTGGCAGGAATCGAACCTGCAACCTCGAGACTGTTGGTCGAGTACTCTACCAAACCAGCCATCGAGGTACCCCAAAGTTTTAGTTCTCACTATTAAAAGCTAACGTAAACTTTTCTGCATATGTATCCACAAAACAATTTTTTAATTCTATTTATTGGTCAGCTGATTACAAAGTAAACAATTTTAAGATTTTATGTCAACCTTAAAGATACTTTGGCTCTGGAACGGTAAAACCAATTTCCATTAGATGTTTTTCTGTTTAAAAACTTTCCGCCTTTAAAACTGCAGCGCTAACTGTGGTCTGTAGTGGTCTTTATAGAAGTTTTAAAGCTACGAGGGCTGATCAAAAAATAACCGTTATTTTAAATTTTTTCAAAAAGTATTTATTTATTCATCAATCTTGTCCCCGTCAAAGTAATCCCCCTTAGATATAATACACTTATGCCAGCGTTTTTCTAATCCTTGAAACACTTCTGAAATGCGCTTTTTGCTATCGTCAACAGCTTCTGTTTCGTTTTTTCTTTTATCTCCTCAATCGTAGCAAAACGCTACGTTATCTTCAGTTTCGGGAAGAAGAAAAAGTCAGCGGGGGCCGAGTCCGTTGAAAACGGTGGTTGAAGCATGATAACGGTTGTGTTTTTGGCCAAAAATTCACGCACAAGCATCGTTGTGTGAGCTGATGTGTTATCATGGTGCAAAATCCATGATGGTTTTTCCACAATTCTGTACGTTTCTGACGAATTGCTTCGGGCAAAGGGCGCATAACTTCAAGATAGTATTCCTTGATGTATGATGCACCACACCATTGCAGTCGAAGAAAACAGTGAGCAAAACCTTTACATTTTACCGAACTTGACGTGCTTTTCTGGGCTCTTCTGGGCGCTTCCATTGGCATGATTGGCCGTTGGTTTCAATGTCCTAGCCATACAACCATGATTCGCCACCAATTATGAGCTTTTTGAAGAAATCTGAATCATCACTGACGATGTCGACGCGAGGTTGCTTTTGCTCAAGATATAGTAAAAAATCGAATAGCACACCAAAACAAAAACAAACTGACAATCCGAAATGGCTGATATTGGCAACGTATATAACAGAGACATCTGTACCAACATAACAGGAAAACCAAATTCGCAAATCGAACATACGTAACTCACGAAATTTTAAAATAACGGTTATTTTTTGATCAGACCATGTAGAATAATTTTTTAAAAGTCTATTCTTCTGTAGAAGAACCACCGACGTTATGTGATTTTATCTGTCAGTGCTTAAGCGTTAATATTGTACATTTTGCCATCATGAATAACTCGTAACACTAAAATACATAATGATGAACTATACTCTCTTTACATAGGGCGTGGCATAACAAGTAATTAAATTGCTACCGATGGTTTTGGTGCAAGATCATAAATTTGGTAGCCGTATTTATGGAGCATAAATTGTCCCAATTTTCGTTGATGGTTATTTTTAAAAATCAATTGAAAATACATTCACACACTCACTCATCGCATCAGGGTACAAAACGAGTGAGTTTTTTTCTTTAAGTATGATGCAAATTTTTTCATGCAGCAATTTTGCAATTCAGTTAAAGCTCGCACTCGTATGTATTGCTTTTGCTGTTTTTCTTTCCTTCTAAGTTAAATACTTGCTAAATATTCACACCTAAAAGAGCTCAACTTGTAGTAATACTTGCGGCAGCAGGTTCGAAATAATACTCTAAAATCAAAATAAAAGTGCCATAATTCAAATAAAACACATACGTGTTAGTTTTTCGGGTTTTCCTTATTTCATACTCAGTGCAAAAACTAGTCATTTAAAATTTGCTTACAAATTCAGGTACAAGTCGTTTCCTCTACAATAAGAAAAAGTTTCAAACACAAAACTGCATTGTCAGCAAGCAAATTGTTGCTTAAGCGTGGAAGCGGAAACGAAGTACACACACACACACGCAACTTATGTGAACACTTTTAAACAGGAACTGCAAACAACTTTAGCTGATAGTATTTGCTGCAAGTGATGATAGTTTAAGGCAAACCCGTATTAAAGCTGGCATTAAATTTTCCTGTGGTAAATTCACGTTTTTAACATGTGCAAACATGTGCACACATATACACTCACATATAGTAGCTGCCAGAAAAAATAATAAAATCTCAAGAAACTATAAACTTTCGTTTATGAGATTATGTGGAGTTTTTTTCCTTTGGCTTCTTTCCCATTTTAATATTTTAAATAGTTTTTAGCAAATTTTGCAGTTTTTCTTTTTTCAACAAACGATCAGGCAGTTGCTGTGTGTGTACAATCGCATGCAATTGTGTGATAAACGATAAAATTTGTGTGGTTTATTTGTGTAGTAATCTACACTTTACATCATCATTTCTCTGCACTTTTAGTGTTCTTCTAAAAAAAAATTTTACTAAGCAAAATTTTTCCAATTTGTTAGAAACAAATTACTAACGATTGATGTTGTTTAACAATTGCAAATGGGAAAACCACTCACAGTAAATTTTTTAAGCAAGGCTACAAAGAAGCTATTCCAGTCAGTACAAATGTATATTCATGTTGAGTTAACATTAAACGCTTATGAATGTAAGTCTTTTAATATTATGGTAGCGATTTTGTTTCAGACAGAATAAAAGTGCAATTGGTCGTGACATTATCTGCTTGAATTCGGTGATTGATGATTATTTATTAGTATTAGTGTGGAATACACAGAAGAATGAGATACTACTCATTCTGCATCACATGTCACATTCACAAATTAATAATAGAATAAAGTTAATTTTACAATTAATTCTTAAAAGAAATTCGAAAATTTATTAAACATAATAAATTTAAAGTCACACCCACCTAAGCAAGTTAGTTATTATGTAACATTGAAATTTATTATATAAAATATTTGTGTGCAAAAACAATCAGAAATATTTAAAAAAAAAAACTCACTTAGCGCCCTTTGAATTTTCGTGCGTTGCTTGGGATGTTGTGACATCTTGCTTTTAAATCTTTATGATCTAAGCCGTTTGCGTCTAGAGTGTTAAGTGGGTGGTCCGATTTTTGTATGTATATTATTCTACGCATTCAAACTGAGGACTTTGAATTCAGCACACTTTCAATGGATACGTCGTATAACCTTGCGGAGAGGTCTGAAGTTCTGCAACGTCCGCTAAAGTCATAAACATTTCGTTTTAGTCATACTGTCACAGGAAGAAAAAAGCTGATATCCATATAATAAGATGGAGATCAAGAAAAGTTTTAGCCAGCAGTCTTCTAACCCTAATCGAAACATAGTATTGGGGTGATTATATTGCTCTGAGCAGGGAGAACATGCGTTAATAGCATTATTAATGTGGCCAAAGCAAGTTAAAGTGTTGTTAAAAATAATGTTCAAGGGTGTGCAGATAATTTATTAAATTAGGTTTTACAATAGATTGTAAGAGTCGTTTTTGGATGACAATACACATTGACTTTATCGCATTTATATCCAACCCATTTGCACATTCGAGAATTCTTGAAAATTACTGATTTAAGGAAACCATATGTCACGTGATGTCAGTCTGTAATTATGCTAGCCAGATCATTAGAATACATGGAAAGTAATAGAGGGTCAATTATTGAACTTTGCGAAACACCTCTCATTATGGAAAGTGTCCTTGATCGTCCTACAGGAGTCTCAACGAATTGACATCTGCTGAAAATTATGATAACTGATAATTAGTGCATAATAATAAAAGACAAGCACCTCAAACAATTAATTAAGCGTTGTTACCACTCTTCCTTCACACCTAACCTTATTTCTTAAATTTATTTTAAATAATTTTCTATGGATATATACCTCAAGCAGAGTTAATGAAATATTGCGTACAATCGGAAATGCATCGCTGCTAGTGCAAATCAGCTGATGGCGATGAGCAGATAATCCTTAATATGAGAACATATAGAATGGACAAGTTTTCTGAAGACACTTTTATATCGTTTTGCGAGAATTTGACTTGAATTTCTACTCAAATATCCATAAATAAACCGGTTGACTCATCAATTGTAGCAGCCATTTTTGTGGTGGACGTATGATATTGTTACTGTTGTACTCACGTCATTTGCAGTGTTGCCAAGTTGTGTTTTCTAGATCATATCCTACATGGCGCAATTATTTCCAAAGTTTTTCCTTCTTTTGTGAAATTCAATTTCTTACTAACTGTATTGCAGTCTGTTTGCTTAATTGCCAGTAATATTTTAACTTATGCAATCAAGACAATAATTCTGAGTCATTCTTTATGACATTTAAACTTAAAAAATTAATTTGGTTTATTTTAGAGATCATCATCTAATGAAAGTCAACTGGTTTTAGAAACTGTAATCGCGGCCACCTCCGGAAAATACAGCTGCGAAGTTTCCGCAGATGCACCTTCATTTCATACACTAATTGGGGCTGGTGAACTAGAAGTTGTGGGTAAGTAACGCTGTTATAACAAATGCCTTTTTCCAAATACACGAACTGCCACTTGTATAACGAATCACATTTTTTTTTTAAACTTTAATTGAAATTAAATAAATATTATTTGGCCTGAAGAAGCTATCCAAAGGAAAGCGAAATATTGCCAGATAATTAAAACCAAAAAAACTGAAGATTCCAGAAAAGACCTTAAGCTCGAACAATTACACATATTAAGAAAGAAAAAAACGGTCGAAATAAAAAATAATAAGCATATAACAAAAGCAAGAGCGAATTACAAATAAATTTAAAATAATTTTGAAATTTGTTCGTGCAAAAAATAATTTATTTATTTTTTTTTTTTTTTTTTTTTTTTTTTTTTGAACTTCTGTTTATGAGATGTACTTAATTAATGTAAAAAAAATGTGATTCCTTATTCAAGTGGCAGGCAGTATAATTATAATTGTATGCATGATATAAAAAATACAAGGTAGTTCTATTCTCTCAATTTTCCCTAACAATCACCATCTGACAAGTATAAGGATTGTGACATTTTCCATAAAATTGTGCTACCGTATTAGTTTATACATCCCTTGTTTTCAGTTTTGTTTGAAAATAATAATAAATTGTGACTTCTAACAAAAATAAATAAAAAATTTCAAAATAAAATACATATGTATATAAATCTAAAATATATAAAAATGCCCTGAAAAACATTCCCAAACCAAAATGCTACCGACACCATGTGCCTTTAGTATTACGTGTATTGAGACGTTAGCTTTTCGGTCATCTAATCAATCTTAATCTATCGGAACCTTTTAAATTAAATTTGGACTCATCGGAGAATAGTATGGAATTCCTTTGTGTGGTGGTCAAATTAATGTGTTCCGTTGCAAATTCCAACCTGGCCAGTCTATTTTTTCGTGATATAAAGATGTTTTTTACACTTTTATATGGTATGCTTTTAGTCCGCCTTCTGCAGTCTGCCTTTGAATCCTTCTGGGGGTAACATTTAATAGCAATGGTGTGGTGATGGTTCTTGACGACAAGAATTGGTATTTGTTTTATCAAACGTATTATTGCCTGGCCATCTCGTTTACTGGTTTTTCGAGAACGTCCACCTTTATGCTCTGTAACCAAAGTACCCGAACAACGAAAACGGCTTATAATTCTTGGTGAATGTAATTTTTTTTTTTTTTTGCAATTGTGGTCACTGATTGGCCGTTATTAAAATCAGCTATTATTTATTCTTTTAAATGCATTGAATAATTATATCGCGCCATTTGTTAGAGAAGTTACAAGTCACGTCCAGGACAAGTTTGAAGGCACGGAAACGACGAAAGTAGGTTTTTCTTATTGTAAGTAATGAAGAATATTCGAGGTTACGTGCATTAGTTTTGTCGCTGTTTCCTGGGTCATTCTAGGAGAAATAATTATCTATATATTTTTAAACCACTAGCATAATTTTCCTTTTGTTTTTAATATCTAAAGAATATTTTCTTTTAAATGTAATACTATTTTCTTTAAAAAAGGCATTCGTTTGAATGCTATCTTAATGTTTACTGATAAGCAGAAGTCCGTGCCATCAGTTTTAAGGACCAAATTGGACCCAAATGGGCTGGCTTTACAATAGCTGGCAGCCTGTTAAACCTAACCTAACATGGGTTTCAGAACGACCACAGATACCTACTTACATAAGCTTATTATTTCTAGCTTTTTCTAATATGAACAATGCACTACACATTTCAGAAAAAATCCATTCTAGGAGTAAATTCCCTTATTTAACTGTGTGGCAACGCCTTTTTATATTTCTCTCTAAAAGTAAACTTCAAAAATCCTTATTACAAATAATAAAAGGAGAATGAAACTACCTTGTATTTTTTATATCATGATTGTATGTAGTATGTATACTTAACAAATTAAATAAATTTATGTTCGATTAAAAAAGAAAATATTGTTTTAAAAGAAGATTTTGTTTTTCCTTGTATGATAAACAATTCCGATTTTCGTTTTCATGATCGTGTTACCTTCTCTTCCAAAACTTTAAACCGACATGTTGTTAAAATAAAATTTAAGCAAACAACAAAAAGCCATTAAAATCAGCTGCCATACATGTCAGGGCATAGAGAATAAATTCTATCGAATAAAAAAACAAAAAGTAAACACTAAGTACACGTGTACAAACATGCATATGTATGTACGAGTATATTGCAAAAAAAAAAAAAAAATCCTAAAATCTTTTCCAACGTTCAATTTGTTTAAGCAAACATGTCAGTGTGAGTGTTTTTTTTTTTCTATTTTCTCTCATCTGTCTAATACTTTACTCTCGTGCATTTTTTTCCTATGAGCCATTTCGAACGCCGAAAAGTGAAAAAGGAAAAATCCTCCTTAACTCTCTTTTTCGTTTTGGCTAAAAATGTTTACTATGCTAAACTGGGTTAATGTCATGTTATTGACAATCATTGTAACGACAGACACAATTTAAATTCGGTGATGAAAGGAAATGCAGAGTGAAAGATTTTTGTTTTTTTTTTTTCAAAAACAATAAACTTTTTAGTACGACTTTTTAAAACAACACATCCATATGAACGTAAGTGCCATAGTGCACATATGAGGCACTTCTGGAAAGTGGAAAGGAAACTTAAACAATCGAAATCGACCAATCGAAAAACTAAAAATTTAGAAGAATAATGTTTATTCGTGTTTTATTTAAATATTTACCTTTTCTTTTTCGATGTGCTAAAATTCTTAAGTTAAGCACTTTTAAGTTTTATAACAGATAAGAAAAAAGTTGAAAAGATTTATCTTTTTTTCTTATTTTAGAACATCGTTTATCCGTAATACATAGTCTCGTAACTTTAACGGCTGAATAGCACTCACATTAGGTTAGAACGACTACAGGACCCAAGTGAGCTGGACAACTTAGACTATTACGGGGTACCTGAGAGACCGCTGGACTCTCAGGTATATCCTAAGTTGTCCATTTCACTTGGGTCCTTATCAGTTGCCATTGTGATTTCCTGAAAATAGAGGAAGATAGTTTGGTGAAATGGAAAATGGGGAATATAGTAAACAGTTTTTTACTGAATTTTCATACATACATATGCATTTCTAAGATTACTTTCCAACATAAACTAAGGTTTGATTTAAATTGAGAGTGATTTAAAATCAAGCATTTTCTCAAACGACATACGTTTGTTGCTGATTTGAATTCGAATTGAAAAACATAGTATTCTCAACAAAAAAGGAAAATTATTTTCAATTTTGAGAAATTCATTTATTCTCAACTCGCTTTCAAATGTAATTCTCAAATGTTTTTCCAATTGTGAAAATAATTAAACCAATTTTTCCTTTATAAAATCATATTTCTTTTGATTTATTTCTGATTTTTAATCAGAGTTTTCTATTATTCAGGCATGTTCTGAGAAGTGCATATCGCTTAAATTTAGCGTTTTCAATTTGAAAGCGCCAAATAGTAATTCTGACAAACTTATAATGCAACAAGTATGATTTTGCGATTTGAAATCGCCAAATAGGTGTACTGGAAATTGTATACCAATTAAAATTGGCGACTTCAACTCGCATGTGTATATTGAAGTGAAATGATTGAATTTGGAACAATTCAATAACTTGCAAAAGGAAATAAAATTATTCACAATTAAAATTTAATATGTTTTCTATTTATTTCAATAAAAAGTTTATAAATTTTAAATTAAATGTGTCTATTTGTTAAATAGATCATGATACGTCATGACCCGAGTTCAAATCCCAGTGGGTGCTGATGAGTAGTGTAGCGACTACGAAACAGCTAGTTGTCCCGCCGCTAAAGATTTGATTATTATTTTTCTTGTCTTCTTCAATCAATAATTATTGATCACAGCAAATTTGTATTGTAAAAAATCATTCTTAAGAAAAAACTTAAGAAAGTAAAAACTTGAACTAAAACCTGATGTACATATTTACTTTAACTTAAAATATTAGCTGAGTTTAATGATAACAACAGGTATGACGTTTTGTCAAAGCAAAATTATTTTTATCACAAAGACAATTCGGCTTTTAATTTAAAAAAAAAATGTTGACATATTGCAATTGGAACTATATTTTTATACTAATTTGAAAAGGAGTTTTTTGCGTTTCAAAAACACACTTTTGTTTTCGATGCACTTAAAACGAAATGCAATTTGAACTAAAAATTATTACAAATATCAATCAAATAACAGTACGAGTATTTGATTAGAATTGGTTTTGCGAATTGTGAAAAAAAATACCTAAAGGCATAAAGAAATATTTGGCTTTCATTAAATTAAAGAAAATATTGATTAAATCAAATGTAACTCTTTCGAAAGAAACTTTTTCGCCAGTTGAAAAAAATGAGTTTGCAGACAACAAAACAAAAAGTTAATGAAATTTATCTCTGCGCATAATTTCAGCAATTTAAAATAATATTTTCAATAAACGAAAAGCATTTAACACTCTTTAAAAATAAAATTCTTCAACATAAATAAAATTATAGTTTGATGTTAAATAAAACAATAAAATAAAAAAGGCCAAAAGCAATTCATGTCAAAGCCCAGTAGGAAATCGATGAAAGGTGTCATAAGTACTTGAAAACAAAACACTTTATTTTTATTTTTAAGTGATTTATCGGACTCTGGATTGGCAGAGTTTGATAACAAGTTAATTTAAATCATTATCGTTTTTAGCTGAGGGCAAAGTTGAGCACACACCGTAAACTTCTATTTTAAATTATACAAAAATGGGTATTTGTTCGACTCATAACTTCTATTTTTTTTAGAATATCTTCGCGTTCAGTAGAAAAAACATGAAAAAAGAAGTGAACAAATTTCATTATCATTGTGATGTTCTACTAAAATATTTTATTTCTTTTTTTTTTTTTAATTCAACAATTAATATGCAAAAGTTTTTGCTGCTCTCTTTTATTTTTGATTCATTTAAAATGCTTTTTTATTATTTGCAATTTATTTAACTGTGAATTCTGTTTTTATGTGAACTTTATTTAATGATTCTTTAGAAAAAAAAGGTGCTAAATTGTCAAAAGTTGTCATTATAAAAAGGAAGTCGGAAAAAAGTATTGAAAAATGATTAAAATTCCAAAAGGGTTTTTTTAACAATTAAGGGCGCTATTGAATGGAAGTAATACGCACACATACGCATACTTATACATGTATGTGTGTAAGTATGTACGAGTAGATAGTTGTGAAGAACGAAAATAAGAAGGAGAAGAAACTAAAGTGGGTTTCAATTGAAAAAGTGTTTTCACAGGTTTCGCACCTGCAACAACATTGAATAATTGTTTTAAATAAAAGATGATATTTTTCTGAAGTTACGCGGGCATATAGAAATGAAAAAAAAACTTCTTTTACTCATGTAAATGCAGTTAAAAATTTTGTAATTTAACTATTATGTCTGGGGGAGAAATAAGGACTTGTTATTTCCATCTATCTACTCGCATGTTATAAAAGTCGCACTGCAATGCGTGTTAAGTTTTGCTAAAAACATAAAAAATTAATTAAGATTAACGCAAATTATTATTTTCAGAAATAAAATTGTGTTAGAAATTTATATAAGCAGAGTGTATTCATGGAGGCTTAAAAAAATAGTGCAAGAAATCTCCATAATCTTTGAAAATATCATCACTAAAAAGCCTTCTCTTACAATTACCAGGGGCGAAATCACCAACCACATTCGATATCGAGCAAGCCACAAGCAATTTTTTTTTTTTTGCATTCGCACTGTTAGAAAAAATATATCGCTCCTTTATTGCAACATAGTCATATCTCAAAAAATTAGCTTATCGAGTTAACAATGCAGAATTATTAACAGTACTATCATTTATATTGCGCCAAAAATTTATTCAAATTGCTTTTAAACTGTTTCCTTTAGGAGATATTTTCTCAAAAAATTTGTTAAGACTTGTATGGAAACTAAAAATTTAAAATGCGTTTTTCTCGAAACGGGCTTTTTTACGATATGACTATGTTGCAATAAAGGAGCGATATGGTCTTAATCTATTACATTTAGTTTAAATTACGATCTGATATGTAATGTTTATCATAATCTACACGTATTGTAATGTTGTTAGATACGATAGTTAGTTCTAAAAGACGGTAAAAATGTAAGGGCCGACGTTGATTTTGAATAAAGCTCAAATTTTTTAGGAATTATTGTCATTTATTTTAATTTAATTTTTTTTATCTTGCACCAGATACTCAAGGGATGACCTCTACATATGCATTGCATTGTACCAGAGCTCGAAAAATAGGTTGTGAGCAGGAGGAAAGAGGGAGTAGTATTTGTGAACATTTGGCTTTAACCTTTCAATGTTATAACAGATAGGAAACACATCTGCTGGCAACTTATTCCACAGGCGAAACGTGCGGCTGAATAGCCCCAATATAGACTTTGGGGTACTGGCCCAAACATGAAAGTTGTATTCAATTTTCATTCGGATATAGCTGGTATAAATAGTAAGAAGATCGGATGCAGTGAAGTACATCTTACACCGTTTCTAAAACGCTGGGCACTTGAATGCTTCTTTAGGCACATGAAAAACGTATTAAGTCCAAACACCATACTGTATCTTCATGCCACCACTTTACTTTCACTGAAATGATGGAATGAGTTGCACCATTTCGAGCGATCCTTACGAAATCCATATTGGCGATCACAAAGTAATTTAT
Organism: Thecocarcelia acutangulata; assembly: GCA_914767995.1. Taxonomy (NCBI): domain Eukaryota; kingdom Metazoa; phylum Arthropoda; class Insecta; order Diptera; family Tachinidae; genus Thecocarcelia; species Thecocarcelia acutangulata. Next base: position 1,171,194 of record OU612097.1, read on the forward strand.
GCGACTCTAGATACCTCACAAGGTAGTAGTTAAATTGATTTCAAAATCAAGTCACTTCCTTATATAATTACACTATTCAATGTAAAAATTTACGCAAAAAATGTGTGTGTTCTTCATAGTCAACCGAAACCTTAGTAATTGCTTAAGTCCCACATTTCATGTAGAAAGAATCGTAATTTTCAGATCAACGCTATAAGTTGGTAGTGGCCGGATCGAATAGAATCTCGCTTACTTTGCAAGCAGGCCGATTGCTTGATTTGTAACCAAAAATAACGGGACAAGATAAAAATTTACATTAAAATTACTATGTCAGCAAAGTATATACAACCACACACACACACACACACACACACACACACACACATACATACGAGTATATGTGAGACATTCATTCATTTTTGTGAATTCCGTATATGGCGTTACGAACTTATACTTTGTAATTTAACTTTCGGTGAACAGAGAGTGTTCCACTCATCAGTGAACAGGTGTAATGTGGTAAGCAGCATACGCCGCTGCAAACTAAAAGGACAAGATTGGAATAAATTGCCCAAATTACGAATAAACAAATGGTGCAAAGATTTTGAACGATTCGGCTGGCTTTAAAAAAACACAAAACTGATTTAGTAGAAGAAAAAAATTGATCAAAAAGTTTTCTAAAAACTACTGCAATTTACAATGAAATAAGCCGACAGCCAATAGTAGCTAGTGCTTTTTAGTTGTAATAAATCCCAAATAATAATAATAAAACAATGAAAAAAAAACTAAATGTAAATAAATATATTATTGCATAAACTAAAAATTATTTATTGTTAAAAGAAATTATTAAAGTAAGTCTTTAGCAATTTCTGATAATGCAGAGGAGTTTGTCGTTCAATATATTCCCACACTAAACCTGATAAGCAGTTAAAAATATTTGAGCCAATCATGTAATTTTGTTTGTTTCTGTTTTTAGCAGTCCCTGGCAAAGATCCTCTCATAACTGGGATCAGATCGCGCTATAAAGTTGGTGACATTGTGAGAGGAAATTGTACATCTTCACATTCCAGACCTGCAGCCAATATAACATGGACTGTAAATGGTTACGAGGTAAGCAAAACGTATTTAAGTTGGTAAAACCATTTCATAATGGAATCCTCCTTTTACTGATGCCTGGTTTTGTTTTACGACTCCATATAATTATTTCTCCCAGAAATCGAAAGTATTGATTTAAACAATTAAATTTTTTTTTTTTTGTACATATTTATAAAAATTATACTATTTGTCGTTATAATATCCAAACCGCCAGTTCTGCGGATAAGCAAGACTAATTGTTTTTTTTTTTTTTACTACGAGCTGATCAATTTTGCTACATTAAGGAACTCAAATAACTTTTTGTAAAGTTTATTGGCCTTATTCATAAAAACTATTGTATATTTACTAAACTGTTATTTGACAAATATCTATAGGAAATTTGTCAAATAAGTGTTTAATAAACATACAATATTTTTTATGAATACGGCTGTATGTAATTTATTTTTTAGTAATTCATTTGAAAAGTTATACATTTTTGTTAAAGTATTTCATGAAGCTTTGAAAATAATTGAATTCAAATGGCATCCACCCCAAGTAAAGCATGTGTGAAATCTTATCAAAAAGTTATTTATTACTGCCTGGAGTTATTCAATACAGCCTGAATTGTCTCAATTACCGTGCGAATGGTTTGCTTTAAATCATCCAAATTTATTTATTGTTTCATTTGTAAATTTCTTGTTTGCAATAACCCCTCAAAAAAAAATCGGGTGCAGTGAGGTCAGGAGACCTGGGAGAGTACCGGAATGTGGAGTTTCTTGAAATCATTTTTTTTTTGTTTTTTTTTTTTTTTTGGAAAATATTTGCTTCAATTCTGTAGAAACAGGCGTGGCTATGTAACAGGTTGCCCCATCTTGTTAAAAACCAACAGAGTTGAAAGGGATTCTCTTTCGGCGTGATTCTGGAAAAAAACTCTTTCAATATCTCTAAAACGGTCTCCATTGACCGTTTTTTTGAAAAAATAAGGACCGACAATGCCCCTTGAAGTTAGAATTACTCCATATTCGACAATTTTGTTTATTAACATTGTCATTTAAATCAAAATGTGCCTTGTCAGACGTAAAAATACAGCACTCGGGAAGTCTCAAGGGTTAAGTTTGTTTGCGCTAATTGAATCTTATATAGAAATAAGTTCAAATCTTGGTGCAAAATTATCTGCAGCGACTGTTTGCTGGCACCCATTTGAGCAGATAACCTCCTTGTCGAAACTCTAGGACTGGATTGTATGGCAGCAGCTACAGCAGCGATAGTCTCCTCCGTTCGAACTGAAGGATATCGATGATAAGGCCTTCTTGTGACACGCTCGGCAAAACTCTTCATGAGCCGCATTATTCTCCATCTGCTCGCCAAACGTGCGCCCATATTCTCTTTGTTAAACTTAAAAATCTATCTATAAAATACAATAAATATGGAACAAGTTAGTTGCACAGAAAATAAGTTATTAGGTTTTTTTTTTTTTTTTTACCAGTGAAAACTCAAAATAAAATTCACTAACAGACACCGTGTTCACTGTTCATTAAAAAGCGATTCCGTAAAAACAAACAATGAATTTTATTGCGCTGAATGGGTTTCTTCAGGCTGATTTGTCAAATTAACTGTGTCACACAAGTTGTTGAATAGATAACTTTAATATACATATACATAATCCTTTTACATATACATAATCCTTTTGCTTATTTTTTTCAAGTTCAAAATATTTTACAAAAACTAAAATTCACCAAAGATTTTTGAGTGAAAAAATTATTATTAAGTGTACACTTTAAATATCAAAATTAGTCATTCAAAAAGTCAAAAGTGAACACTGAAATTGGTGAACATTTAAAAAATCATCGTTGCGGAATTTGGCCCAGCTTTCATCAGTACACCCTGTGTATAAGGAAGAGATTTTTGAAAATGGAATTTAATCTGTTTTCTCAACGAAAGTCCATTTTATTTCTTTTAAATAAATATAAATTTTGACTTGTGTCAAACAGAATAATTTTTATTACCACTTTTCGAAAATTAAGCAAAATACATAATAGCCCAATTCACAATCTTGTGCAATCGTCTTGCATCATTTCATTTGCAAAATACTGGAGTATATTTATACTTTACACCAACAAAATACACTCAAATTTATTATATTTTCAATTGCAGAATTATGCAATTTCAAATGCACAAGATTATGAGATGGACTATTGATTTCAAAATTTCCTATAAATTATGGTGGTAAAAATATTTTTACATAAACGCACAACTATTTCTAATTTGTGCTTCCAAAATTTTCTTGCGAAATTTGCAGGCTGTTTTCACGAGATGTGAAAAAAGGATTGTTACATTCAACATTTGCTGTTTTTTTGAAAAGAATTTTTTTTTCTTTTGCAAAATTAATTAACATGTAGAAAGAGAAAGAATCATTAATTTAAGTTGGATCTTTTGCTTACGATCAACGCTAAAGCTATGTACACATGGTTGCCATATGTTACAATATTGTAAGATCTGGAAACATGCTGACAATGTAGTGACAATGAAAAATGGTTCCGCAGAAGTAAATTGTGTGTTCAGACGATCGTAAGAAAATCTTACAATTTCATTGTCATGGTCTGACAAATAATTCATCTGACAACAAAAATTGTCAGTTCACACGATTGTCAGATTGTTAGGTGAAAAATATTGCCAGACATATTGTAAGGCACTGCCACTTATGTACATATATCAACAACCATCTGTTTGGCAGTGTTGCCCATCAAACTTTTTTCTGACAATGATGCCATTGTCAGGTGCATTAACTTTATACATTTGACAATTAAAACATAGCTTATAATACCAGCCAATTATCTGGCAATGCCGACGAAGAGTGTTCTTACGACAACATTGCCGTCTGACAAAGTGATTGACAATGGTTTTTCTGACAACGTTGTAAGTTAAAAATTGGCAGTTCACACAATTGTAATACGTTTTCAGACAATTTTACTGGCAATATTATAAGATCTGAAAACCGTGTGTACGTCGCTTAAGCAGTAAAACCTGCAATACTGGAGATGTTGGGCAAACTTTATTAAAACGTTACATCTGTTTGCAACATTCATCCAAAGGTTCTATTTCTCGGATTTTTATCGCAAACACATTCTTCTTATACTCGTATTGCAGTAATCAACAACACAAATTCTTTTATAAATGTATTTATTTTATTTCCTTTTTTTTTAACTTTTGGTCAAATATTTAAAGCCAACATTTGAAAAATGAAACGCAGAATGCAACAAACGCCATTAGAAAGAACAAACAAACATTCGATTTCGCATAAAAATACACATAAATTTTGCTCAAAGTTAATGTTTTCTTGTTTGTACAAGAAAAACAGATACACAGCTTTTCGGTTGACCAAAATCTCAACAAAGCCATGTGTATGTACGGACATACTAATGCATTAAGCGACGGAATCAACACATCCATGCACACATACACACGTACTTACATATACTGGTGCAAAAACGAGCTAAAAACCTTAAAGACCTCCCAACAGCAGCTAGAAGAACACAAAGCAGACATAAAGAACAAATATAGGACTCGTATTATTTAATGTCCATTTAAGAAGTTTTTGTTGTGCAAAATAAAACGGAAACTCATACACATTGGTATGTGTGTGTGTGTGTGTGTGTGTGTGTAAATAAATAAATAACAAAAACTAAAATTCAAAAATGAGCTTATGGGTTTAAACTGCTCGTAACACTAACAAATTAACACAGATTCAAACATACACGTTCTCACGCTCATAATTGGAAGCAGTAACAATTCTGTGGTCAAAATACCTCTGCTGCTTTCATTACAATGACATTAAAGAACCAAAAGCAAAACAAAAAAACGAAGCAAAAATGGCCAAATGAGTTTAAGCAGAGTCAGACCAAATTGTTTGTTGTATTGAAAAGAATAACAAAATTACAGATAAACGTAGCAAATTAAAAGTCACATTAGCTCAACACTTGCACTTACTAAACGCACACACACACACACACACACACAAACCAGCCACTCAAACCCAGACAAAGTGTATACAATTTTTTTTCTTAACTTGGTTAAACTATAGTTGTATAGTTTGTAGCAAAAAATACTTTTGTTGTTGCTTTTTATGGTTTAGCATATGTTTTAAATAACATTCTTGCAACACTTTTGTTGTTACATGCTCGCACTGTATGGAGTTGCAACCGCAAGTCCTGCTTACCATTTATAACATATGCTCCCAAGTGCAGACAAACTTTTCAACGTGTATTTTAATAATGAACGCATCTGTATGTAGTTGCTTTAGTCCTTGCCAAAACCTTTTTTTATTATTTTGCTGCTTTTTTTTTTAGCTTGCGAAACTTTGGTCCAGTCATGCTCAAGGAAATTTAAGACTCTTCTATTTTTGTTTCTTTTTTTTTTTTTAATGGGCAATTTGCGTCGCACCATTCTTAAAGAGAGCATACGTTTTATATAGCTTAAGATACAATTTATACATTGTCCTTATGGTGATGATAAAGTAAATAGTACAACTGTTGTTAAGCTTTTCATAGTGAATCACCGAAAAAAAAAAGAGAAGGCGGATTGATAAGGGTTTCCGTGAAATCTGAAGACTCTTGTTTGCGTGCATTGCAAAGATTTCAAATTAGATAGAAACACAGCAAATCTTGCGACTGTGTAAACTGAAGCCACCAATCAATGCATTTAATCACACACGGTGTTACGCTTGTGTTAGTACGAGTAGCAGCGAAAATGGAGTGTATTTTTGAAAAGTTATGCAATGAAATCTTCCTTCGTTAAGCTCGAATGAGCAACTAATTGATGATCAGTGCTGAAATGTTAAGAGCATCAACCGAATGTACTCCTTCCTGATTATCACGCAAATGTTTATAGTGTAGATGCGAGGTCTATGCACAGCTGAATTTTTCTATGCTATAGCCGTGAGCAGAGGATATTACGATTTTGGCCGCTGTTGATTTAAACAAACGAATTAAAACAAAACGATTCCACTTATGTACTTCAAAATAAAAATATAAATTGAAACGGTTGCATAAAAAACTTGTTTAACCATTTTAAAACAAGCTATATTGCTATAGTTTCATCGCACTAGTATAAAGTTTTTTAGTTTACATTGGAAGCATTTTGATAATGTACTGATAGTTGAACCCAGCAAAACTTACGTCCTACTTACCAGCAAGTTTGTAAGTTAAGCACTTGTTGTCGCCGCCTTAGCAAACCGATCGAGTATCACTTGGTTTTTAATAGCAATACCCCACTCGGTAGATTTTTTGCTTTACTAGTTAATAGCTTATTTCAAACTACCCCTCCCCCTAGCAGCATACACATACTATGAGCATACATATAAATGTACAACTTTACTATTTTTACAATAGTTTGATTTCGTTAATATAAACCAGTGTAAAATAGCATTTTCAGACCAGTCAAACAATCAGAAATAAAAATAAATTTCGCTCTGGCATTTTCGCAATAAACGAAAAATATTGATATTAAAAAACACACAAATTTCGTTCTCCATGGAAATTAAAATAATTTAAAAAAAATTGTTGTCGAAACATCAAACGTTTTTGCGAAGCCCAAGTTAAAAGTATCTTCTACTTTGGAAAAGAGTTTCAGTTTTTTTTTATTCTCTAGCACACAAGAGCTCATTGAGTTATTCCATTAAAGCAAAGCTTAAAAATAATCTTTATGCATAGAGATAATGTTTGCAAAATTTTGTTTATTTTTTTTTTTAAATTCAGCGTTAATTGAAAAAATTTTTATTTTCTTGTACAAAATAAACAAATTTTACACAAAGCAACTTTCCATTTTGTTCTTTTGCTCGGCAGAAGTAAAACTTTTAAATTTAAGCTACAACATTAATTGACCCAGTTAAGCCCTGAAGGGGTAGAGAGTGATGGGGGGGAGTTGCAAGCGCAATTTGAAATGCTTATTTAAACTTAAAATTGATATCATTTTGCATTTTCACACTTCTTTTATCTTTTATAATTAAAATAATAATTTATTTAATACCACCCTTCCGTTAATGTAATCATTTTATCTACTTCTTAATTTTTTTTCTTTCTTTTTTTTTTTTTTGTATCTTCTGCTTCAGACGAATCCTGCTCATGTACGACACTTTAAGCCCCATAAGGACCCACGTGAATTAGAAACTGTTATTTCTGCCATTCATTTTGTCGTAACACCACAACACTTTATTTATGGCAAATTAAAGGTAAGTACCAAGAAAATCTACATGCACTTTAATGCGCACAAGAACTTGATAAAACAGCAGAAGCGAAAAAGAAACTCTAACTATTATAATGACAAACTAAAAGACATTGAGGACTTGCAGTTTTTTCCTTCTCTTGAAAATTGTCGAAAGAAAACATTTTTAATATCAGATATATATTTTACGAAACAGTTATTACAAGAACATATTGTGAACAGTGGCAGACAAAATGTGCTTCGAAAAATAACGTTAAAGGTCCTGCTAAACGAAATTGAGAGCAACGGAATACGTTTAAATTTAAACACACCTCTCCGCTTAAAACTTACACCACGTTACAAAAACGAACTATTTTCTGTCCCGTGAAAAGGGAGAAAAAATAAAAATACGCGAGTATCGGCAACTTTCATGTACACGTCAAAATTTTTTTGTTGTTTTTTTTTTTCTTTGTATAAAATATAAAGCTGCCTGTGTAAAAGACTTTGGATAAGTCTTTAATCCTTTTTCCGTTATCCAATCAAGCTGAATTTTTGCAGGCAGACTCGTGGAAAATTTAAACTACTAAAGCGTTCCGGAAAAAAATAGTTTTTCGAGCCATCCTACTTAATGATGTGTATGATTTAAGGTGTTTTCAAAGGTCCGCAGATAAAATAATATTTACAAGTTAGCAATTTTCATCTACATAAATTGAATGCTATCGAACAACGTACATGAAAAGGTGCAGTTGCCGTTATTGAGCGGTTTCTTGGCAACAAACGAGCTGCCAATTATAAAAATATTGTCGCAGAAATGATTTCGGCATATGGCGAAATCGTCATATTAATGTCGCTAAAGATCCATTTCTCTCACAATCATTTAGATATTTTTCCTGATGATTTAGGAGCTTGCAGCGATAAGCATGGCGAAAGGTTCCATCAGGACATTACAGCTATTGAAAAGCGCTTACATTGCGCATATGCTTGGTGAATACTGTTGGTCTATTTGTCACGATGGTGACACAAATGCTTTTGAGCGCAAGAATAAAAGGCCAAAGCTTCTTTAAAAGCAAAATTAATCAAATAAATTCGGTTTTTTAAAGGACTGAAACCGTTACAAAAAAAACCGATAACCAATTTTTAAAAAAAATTCAGGAAAATGTGAGAATTTATAAAACTCTATTTTTTTTTTTTTTTTAATTTGACATGATACAGACATTTGCAGCAAATTCAGCTTGATTGCATTACGGAGAAAGGGTTAAAAACCTATCCAAAGTCTCTCACACAGGCAGACAGATGGACACTACAAGCTTTATATTCTATACAAAAAAAAAAAAAAAAAAAATCTGACGTGTACATGTTTTTTTCTCCCCTTCCCGAAAAAGTACATTTGGTTCATAGGACAGAATGTGTGTCACGCAGTGTTATGATTACAAACGTAACTAAATAGTTTCTCCTGTAAGTCAGCAGCATCTGAAAAGCAAACCTTCCTCTGGTACTTTCATTATGCTCTATGGTGCAAATTTATCTGAGGAGCTCTTGTCTTGTAGCCGATAACATTAAGCTATTTTGCTTGAGGATTAATACTTTTTATGGATTTTGGGCAACCAGCTTAGGTTTCATGATTTGCTTGAGTAATCGCTTATAATCGCTTACAGCAAGAGTGGCAGTGCCCGAGCTCTTCAGCAAACGGTTTGCCAATATGGCCAGCCAACATATCCTCAAGCACTCGTAATTGACATCTGCGTGTGCCGTGACAAGTTCATACTGTTCATTCTGAGTTGACCCACCATGAAGTCAGACCGAAAGGCTCTGTTACTCCGATACAAGTTCATTTGTTTTCAATTCAATACCCAACAAACAAGAAAAAATTCAACATGGATCTTACAACAAATAGTTTACATGTACACGGAGCTGTATACAAAACAAAATATATATAATTATAATATATATAATTATAATATAAAAAATATTATATAATTTATTATTCAAAAACAGCTGCAAAACTCTTCCGTATGGTAACGAATGCATTCTGAATGCATTCCTTTTTATTGTTGAATTCAAGGAAATCCAAATATGAGCCACGTGCAACTGCTCTCCTTTTCCTGGTTTTTCGTGGCGCCAACTTCCGTCGAAAATGTTAAAGTTTCGCACATTTTAACTGGGCAACAAAAGGTATACTATTTAATTATTGATAAAAATAATGATAATAATATTGACAGATAGCCAAACGCTTCGAACACTATTGTTAAATAGGTATTCAATCAAAAAACAAAAAATACATATAACGATCCACCTGCTAGTTTCACTTGATTTGCTATTTTATGTAAAACATAAATTCATTTCTCAAAACTTTCAAAAACTAATTGAAATTTATTCAAGAAACTAAAATTGTGAAATATTTTCCACAAGGACACAGTTTAATTAAAACCACATTGTTTGCATACAGCAACACTGCTTATAATTTTTCCAAAAATTTAAATTATATAAAGTTTAAAATTTATGGCAAGCAGACAAAACATGGAAACATTGAGAGTGTTGTTTATGGTTTTTTTTTTCTCTCTGAAAAAAAAGGAAACACAAGGACGAAATAATATAATAACTCTACTCAAATGGTTTCAAAAAGAAATGGGAACATAACTATTAGACTGAGAATTACGTATTAGAAGAAAAAAAAATGTCCACTAATTGTTTGTTATTTTAACAACAAAACCATAATTTTTAGAGGATTTTATAACACACAGCACAAACAAACACAACCAAACAAATACGAGTGCAAGTACACGCCACTGGGAGACCGTTTTAAATAGTCGGAGCACGTACAGTGCAACATTTTATGGTTAATTATTATTTTGTTTTTGTTCGCTTTTGTTTTCAATGAGTTTATGGCGGCTTAACGTTCATATACAGTCATAAACTGAAGCACACAAACATACTTAAAATAAACATACTCGTTCGTATACAGCCTTTCAAACTCACATGGTTTATGAGTATCATAAGCATCTTGTTGCTCTCAATTATAGGCACCAAACCAACATACTGGCATTCAGAAATTTGTATGGGAGGGATCTTGATGCCGTGGAAGGACATTTGATATCATTTTTTGTAGTTTTGCTCTGTGTTAAACCACGCTCATGCCTTTGGATTCGCATTCACGAACACATTAAAGGCAACATTGAAGTGCCATTAAAAAGTGAAATGTTTACCACACTCGTACAAAATATTGACTGCTTGCACCAAACAACTGCCACAGCGATTGGCAAAAAGAAGCATACAATATCAATGAGTTTTTCTTTTTTTTTTTTTAATGAGTTTATTTGAATTTATGTGTGAAAGCGTGCGCGTGAAAGTTAGTGGAAGATCTGTTAAATCATTAAAATTTTTTAAGTGCTCGAATTATGATATTCAATTCATACAACACAGTTTTAATTTGATTGCTCTCTTGCCACCCTGCCCACAATGTTCCACTTTATTTATAAACAAGTAATATTTATAATTGCAGATAAGATGCACCGCTTTTATACACGACGTCTATTGGAAATCCACTGAGAAGTCAATAGAAGAAAATCGTTTGCAGAAGGCGGGAACTGCCAATACGGTGCACAAATTTTCCGACGACTATTTCGACTTAGAGGAGGAAAATGTTGTTGACCGTTCAGATACCTATATGACGCATATAAAAGGTAGGTGTTTCAAAAGAAAATATTTACGCATATAGTTCCTGCAGTTGCAGTAAAAGTTCATTTGAAAGTAACGAATAGAAACTAACCACAACAAAGAGCTCACAATCCAAGAAGGCATATTTACGCGCTTACTTCATAATAACTCAGAATTGAACGTTTTGTCGATGCTTCAAATATGCTTCCTTTGATGGTTTTAGGAAGCAGGAAGAAGTTTTCGCTGAAAATCGGATTTGGCAATCAACTTTACATTTTGATTAAAGGATATTTTTTTGAAAAAACATTAACTTCTGGCAACGAAATAATAAAAATTACTGTAATAATACAGAAATGAAACATATGTATGTGAGGCAAACTCATATACATATATGTATGTACAATACTTGTCAACAATTTTTTTTCAATTTATTTAAATTTAATTTTTTCTCAGACTTATGTACCGACCTGTTCTTTTTTTTTAACTTTAATTCAAATTACGGACATGTATTTTAAGCTCCAGCATTTGTCGCCTTTGTCGTTTTTTCCTTTGCAAAAATAATTTAATCTTTTCATTCATCCACATATTTTTATTTTAACGGAAACACGTGTTTATAGAAATATATCACTTCTGTCAGATCTGGATTTTTTACATAGTTTGCAAAAGGAAGTATGACGGAAGTGTATAAAAAGTAATTTGTTAAAACTAACAAAAAGACTTGTAAAACTGTATTTACTACTACAACTGCGAGTGCAATCATGAGTGCGTGTGAGTGATGCAGATATGTATTAAAAATGTAATAAACGAAGTGAGCAACAAGTTTTGTGAAAATGAAAACGAATTATAAGAATTAAAAAGGGGAAAAGTAATGCAAACTTCATACAAGCAGCAGTTCGTTTAAATAACAAAAAAAAAAACTTTCAAATGCACGAATATGACAGTGATTAAAAGACATGACGCACTTTGTCATAACTCCAAAAATGTGGCGCTTAAGTTGTAAATGAAGAACAATTTACTGCTTTCTTTTCCTCACATTGTGTCAAGTATTCATTTGATTATCTTGCAAATTCAAGAAAAGTTAACATTGTCTCTTAGAAGCAAGAAGAAACTTTAAATACCAATTTCATATTCAAGGTTTGATGTACGAGAGCTTCAAGAAATGAGTGCTCTATAGTAATTACTGTTCTACTAAGCACATACAAGCAGATTTTTTTTTTTTTTTGGGATGACCCCTACATATGCATTGCATTGTACCAGAACTAAGAAAATAGATTGTAAGGAGGGGGAAAGAGGGAGTAGTGTTTGTGAACATTTGACTTGCACCTTCCGACGTTATAACAGACAGGAAACACGTTTGCAGGCAACTTATTCCAAAGACGAAGTGTACGGCTGAAAAACGAATTCTCTCTGTAATGCGTTGTACGATTCCCCGGGCAATCAACCATATGAAACATGTAATTCCACATTTCAGAAAAAAAATCAACTCTAGGAATAAATTTCACTGTGTGACCACGCCTTTTTTAATTTCTCTCTACAAAAAAACTTCAAAACTCCTTATTAAAAATAATAAAGAAGGAATGCAACTACCTTGTTCTTTTTGTATCCTGGTCTTATTTCTAAAAAGAATTTCAAGTTTTATTAGATAAATCTACAAAGTTTATTAGCAAAGTCTAATAAGTAAAATAAAATAATTTTTTTAATTTCTAAACTAAAGCTCGTGATTTCTTGCTTTAAATTTGCAGAATTTTTTCTCGCTGAACACCTACCGCATCGCAGGTTTGTACAATTTCTTTGGATGCAGTATTTCCAGGCGGTAATTTTAGATATGTCGTTTCCACAATAATGTGATCTCTCTACTTGTTTTACATATTATTATGCTTTCCTAAGTAAATAGTTCTTATAAAAATAGAATTTTTATGCAATAAAATCAAATTTTAAAATATTATTATTATTTAAAAAAGATATGTCGTTTCCACAATAATGTGATCTCTCTACTTGTTTTACATATTATTATGCTTTCCTAAGTAAATAGTTCTTATAAAAATAGAATTTTTATGCAATAAAATCAAATTTTAAAATATTATTATTATTTAAAAAAGTTTCTGTCCTCTTTCCTTGCGTCCATTCATGAATTACACATGTTTTTTTTTTTTTTTTTTGCTCACTCACGACTACAATAGACGTTTTGCATTCTCATGATTTTTAGGTCAGACTTCATATTTTGCAACAAAATAAAAATCATGCATAAATTTTTAATTAAAAAAGAACAACAGCAACAGCATGGTAAACTCTTTTTCTTTTTGCATTTTAAGGTGATGTGTCCTCGTTAAATGCCAATAGCAGCTCAGCTCTACATAAATGTTTATGCTTTTGGCCACGTTTAACAGCACTTTCACTTGTACTGTATGCCGTGCAACAAATGCTCCAATTATTGCAACAATTATTCAGCCAAACGAGAAAAAACACGTCGGAGAAAAGAAAACAAAACACTAGCAATTGCCAAATATTAACAACGAAAACGAGCGCAAACAGAGGAAAAAGCACAAATTTCTTCACACTAAAAACAACAATGGAGGCTCTAAAACAAAAAAAATCACAACTTTATATAAACGCATTCGTAAGAGCAAAAATGTCAACAATTCGTTTAAAATTGAAATCAACAGAGGAATATTGGCCCAAAGAAAAATATTTTCAAATGAAGTTAATCAAGGAAAAACATCAACAGCAGCATCATCTTCAAATAAGCGACGTAGAGGAGAACAACTTTCCATCTCAGAATATAAACACTTCGGCACACAGACACAACAACTGCCAACAATTGCACCCAGAAACAATACAATCACAACTGCATTTAAGATCGCACTTGCAACAAGAGTGCGATAAAACTACATTTAAGAATAAGTTTAATCTAGCAATGACAACAGCCCAAGTGACAAATACATTTCCAGCCAACGCCAACACTGTAGTTTTAACGCTTGTCTTTGATATTCAACGATATATTTACAAAAAACTATGTTACAAACATAATAAATTTTCTGCACAATTTCTTGCTGCACTCCGCAAAAGCTGTTCTAATAGTTTGAATTCCGCCTCTTTTCTTAAGACTCGTAAAACTGACAACTCAACATTGCAAAACTTCCTCTTACCAAAAACAACAGCAACAACATGACTTGATTACATGCATTCTGAAGCGGCTAAAAAAGTAATGCAATTTATATTTGAATACACATTTTAAATACAACTCGAAGAAAAACGAAATAAAATTTCTGAAAACGCATTTTAACTTCTTTTTTTTTGTGTTTGTTTTTGTTTTCTGATATATTGCTTGCGTGAAGGAAAAAACTGACGGCATGAGGAGTTTTCAAGCTGGATAACTCCTTGGAACAGTTCTGTTTTCTTTCGTTTAAAGTTATAAATAAATAAATAAGTCAAACGACTTTGCCCTCGACTAAATAAATGCTTTCGCTTCCACAGTCTGCCAAACGAGTCAAAAAATTTAAGTAATCAGATCAGTTCTTTACTTCTGGCACCAGAATATAATCGTGGACACACAAGTGTCTTCTATTATGGCTAAACAAGACTGTCGTTTCTTCAATTTTCGGTTCGGATAACTTGAAAGTTGAGTTTCAATTCCAAAGCGCACGTTTCCGTTTCATTAAACTGGGCAAGCAGTTTCAAGCTGCAGCCAGGCAGAACCAGAAAATTTAAGTCTAAGGTAATTTCATATTGCGAAAATATTTCACTAATTAAGCGTAAGCATTACTTTTGTAAAAAAAAGACAAAATTGTGCCGCTGTCTAGCAAATAACCTTTATAAGGCACTACCAAGTAAGTAATACTCGTATTTTAAGTCAAATGTTTGCTCAATGTGCCCGTACCCTTAATCAAATCTCCAAAAGCTTCAAAAGCACTACAACAATATAGCGATTGGTTATGAAACTCCCCAGCATTCCTTGAAAATATGCACTTCTGCATGTTTTTAATTTTTTACAGTTTTGCAATGGTTTTCGTTTTTTAAGCATCGCATGGAAAAGAAATATTAGTTTTATTTATCGTATTATTTTTGCTAGCGGAATAAAAAGTTGCGATATTTTCGGTTAAAGAAATTCATTTTTTGCTGACATTTTTTCAAATTAGCCTTGAAGCAATAGTTTTTATTAAAAAAAAAACATATTTTACGTTAAAAAACATATTTAAATGAAAAGCTGGATGTGTGAATAAAATGGGAGCTTTTACAATTAAACTATGAAAATATTATCAGCAAACACTTCAGTACTCAATTTGCGGTTGTGCGTGAACAAATGTTGTTCTTTATGAACGCAAGCGATTCAACATCACAACAAACACACATTCGTATTTTTCTTTTGAATCCAGTAGACAGTATGAGTAAACCTTTAAGCCTTCTTAATATTTATTATGAAGATTTTCAATTATCAGTTGTTACTATCAGTTGATACTAAAACAATTGGAACATGTTTTGTGGTTTAAGAAGCTGTTCACATTTGTATTTGCTGCAGCAAAATAGTTTCAGAGCCAGCGTCAAATATTCTAATTTGAATACCTCTAGGGCGATGAAAACCAGAAAGCTCAATATTTTTCTATGGAATTTTTAAAAGGACGTTCCAGGTTTATAGATTTGCGAGACAGAAATATATGAGATTTGTTGTGACTGCCAAGAAATCAACCATTAATACATTCTCATCGCACTTGAACTTAAAAGTAAACAAAATCTAAGTAGAAAAAAAACATCAACTACTTAATTTAGTCAGCGGCTGATTTTTATAATTTGTAATATCTGACTTCCCTCAGGCAACACAACGGGACCAAAAGGGCCCAAGTGGGCTGGTTTCATGAAACTAGCGGCCTGTACAACCTACCTAACCTAATATCTGATTTTGTAAAAAATGCACTGCTGATCCAATGAGCAGTCTTATTATTTAAATAGGTTTCTAATAATGGGAGTGGCAAAGCTCTTATCGTATTATATGCCATTTTCAAAACATGTTAACTTCAAACTATCCCTTTTGTACGTCTTATTTCAGATTTTAACAAGTAGCACTTCGTTTTACAAAACAATTTTTTAAATCAAATCTATTTGAATTCGCCAAAAGTTTTATTTAACATCGACGGTCTGTTACTGTCAAATCATACTGAAATGATTGATTTTATACGTGCTCCGCCTACAACAGTAAAGCCTTACGCAGAATGTCTAAAGTTTATTCCTTTTAGTATCTACATCATTCCACATCATTAGGACTCAATTCCATAGTTGGCGGGTTGGCCTATAAAAACTTGCCATTTCTAAATAAAAATGCAATTTTTTACCGATTAATTTTTAACCGATTAGTTTCAACCGATTTAATTGTAATCAAACTATGTAGTGTTTTTTTATTATAATGGCAAAAATATATATAGTATTTGATATCTCGAAAGCAAATTAGAGCCAGAAGAAAAAAAAATTGTTTTTTTCTTTACTTCGTTTTTTCACACTTTTAGGATAATTAGATCTTGTTTTAAAGACAATATTATATCCTTCAAACAATTGAAAATTTTATAAAAAATCGTTTGAGAAACAAAAAAGATGTAGATGAAAATCGAAAAACCGCGTTTTGCTGCATTTACCGTCATAAAATCACTTTACGAAGTGATCTAAAACAAAACTAGAGGTATATTAGTACTCTGTGAACTCCAGCAAAAAAGAATTGGTACATGAGAACCCCTGAATAATTTTTTTCTCCACTTTTGTATCATAGTGTTATTAACCACCAAATTCTCTTAAAACTACATATGCATATAGTTAATTGTTTTTATATTAAAATATTTATTCGTGTAAGTATGTACTGCCAATAGTTGAATTCTTACCAATAGTCTTGACAACGATTCGAGAAATGTGTAACCTTGAATGGTTTCTGTGAAGTAAGTTTAATAAACTTATGAAATGCCCGTATAAAAGTTGTAAAGAAGTGATAAAACATATACATACAGGGCGTCCCAGAACTCGACGTGAAGCCGAAACAGGGTGACAAAATTGACTGTAACCATCATGAGAAAATTCAGAAAAAAAATGTTTTTTCCACGATTTTCCTCTGGATGGTTACAACCAACTCAGTCATTCTGTTTCCGCCACCCTGTATATAAACATAAAAACATATTGTTGTAAAAGTAAATAAGCGTATTCTAGCAACAAAAAGTTTGCTAATAAAAAAATGTAGATATGCTTTCGAATTATTTGAAAAACGGCTTTTAGCACTTATAAAACGCACTCTTAATTTTAAGTTGAATATTTGTGTTAATAAATATTTTCACTGGGCACTCAAAGCAAAATTAGTTCTGTAAATGTTGTACAACTTTTGATTAAATTCAAATAGTTCGAGTAGAAAATATGTAAATTATTCACTTGAAAATATTAAAGAGTTTAAAAATATCCATATTAATATTAAAAAAAAATTATTTGTAAGTATGATTGTTGTTATGTTAATTAAAAAATAAACTAAAAAAACTAGTAACTAATTTGATAAATGAGAAAAATTTATTGTAAAATATTTAAAACAACAGACTTGTTTAAATAGTAGTATTTAAAAAAGCTTAATCGAAATACATATATGATAAGTGGTGGTGCAATTAACATCAATTAAAAGCATTTATAATAAATAAATATATATAATTGTATTTAAAAATGTGTATTATTATTCAAAAACTATACAAAATACTAATCAAACTCAAATTCAAAAAAAAACATGAAATTATACAAACAAAAGAAACAAAATAACGTACATACATTTCCATTTAAATCTATTTACCAAAATTATTAACATGCAAGTTAAATAATGATGTGGCTCATTTATACTTCTGCTAACAAGAATTACTCGTGTTGCAAAAATAGGATTTTATTTTTTATTTTTGCTTTATTAATCGAGAAACATACGCGTTAATAAAAAAAAAATAAACCTTGATAATATACGGGTGGACTGACGACGAATTAAAGGCTTTGAATTGGAAGAAAAGTAGATAGTTTACTCTTAAAATTGATATATAAATATTAGACTGTTGTCCCCAATTCAGCAAATGGGCATACAATAGTTCACGTGAGCTAAATTATCTGCGAGGAATGTTTTTTTTTTTATCAATTGAGCTTATTCACCTCATTAGCTTCTAATATTGATACCAAGCAAAATTTTATAAACAGCTTGATTTCTATGTTTCCCAGCTGTCTATATGTTGACATTTCATAAGAGCTATCCTAATCATCAGCGGACTTGGAAATGTTTTAAAGATATTCCCAAACATTCAACTGTATATGCCAATATTCAAAATGAATTATTGGGAATATAAAAATAAAAATATTTTAATATTAAATTTCAAAATACAAAAATGCAATAGACTTGTCTGAAATAGTTATTTGTATAGTAAGCACTCAAAAATTTGAGTGCTTTTCATAAAAAATTTCTTGACAAATCGTATGCTTGTGGTGTGGAAACATCACATTAATTTATTTATTTAGTTTTTTTTTAACTTATTTTAAGATAATAATAAGCCCAAAAACAACAAGCAAAAATAAAATTGGATACGGATCAAAATAATACTTCGTGGCCCAACCAATCTTTTACATTAAAATGGAATTTCACCCCCAATGGACAATAACAAACGAGAACAATTTTTAGTCCAAACAATTTCTTGTTCTTTTAAGAACGGACGAGACTAATTAATCCGGCATAACATGTATACGTATACACAGCATTTTGTATGTATTCCTGTTTATGTATACATTTGAGCACTTGGCTTGTGTGCTGCTTGTGCGGGCATAAAGCTCTAAACCAAGTCTGCCCAGCCCTATGTGCTTGTTTTTGTAAATGCGCTTAACTATGGGCTGTGCTCTTTAATACACAAATACTGAGCTCAGCATTAGCAATGAAAAATACACAAACAACTTCGTCTTATATGTTTTATTGTCGTTCTTCACTGCACACACACACAAGCAAAGCAATAACACTTTCGCATGTTTTGCTGGTAAACATTGACGGCCGCGATTATCAGTGTGAATTGTGTTTTTGTAAATGTTTTGCTTTTTACAACAAAAAATATTAAATGAAAATAGTTTTTCCTTAAATGTATTGGTGTTTGCTCTTCCATATAGAACACTGCTCTAAACACATAGACGACAGCAGACTTCACAACTTCACGAGTACAAATGAAGTTAGCTTCAAATGCTGCCATTTCATCAGCAACATAATTGTTTTAAAGCAGCACTATGTGTATTTAAACAATGCAATTTTCAGAGGTGCCACATATATATTTTACATGAATAAAATTAAAATTACTGACTAAAAATGTAATAATATCACGTAAAACTGTAAAATCTAATCAATTTATTTTGTTATTTTATTTATGTGATGTTTATTTCTATTAAATATTTCAAACAAATTTTAGTTCTTATTGCTACCTATTTATATTTATAGTGTCAGCACTGCATTTACTTTTTGCTGCTTACGAAAATAGAAAATAGTCTAAGTTGGCAGCAGCAGCAAATACTGTTGTGAAGTCGTGCTGCTGTGGTGCCGTTAAAATAATTGTGTGCATTTAACCACATGTATTTTATTTTTGACAGATTGCTGCCTGCTGTCGTCTATGTGTTTAAAGCTGGTTGAAAAAATTATGCCTTTCGCCTACAAGCTGCAGAACAATTGTTCTCGTCTGTTATTGCACAATGATTCCAAATTTATTTTAATTTAATTCCGCACATAGTATTTATGAAATTCAAGTACTCGTTTACAGGTAATGTGGATACTAACTAACTGTGGGAATTTTTTAAAATAAATATTTTTAAACCTTTTTTATAAAAAAACAATCTAATCAAGCTGCAAAAATTAGAACTAGTAAACATAAACAACAACACATTATATGAATATCGATATGAGAGCTTGATCTAGACAGGCTAAGATGGTGATCTTGGGGTTAACGTATTCTCGAGAAATTCACACCGCGATGACAGTGTTAAGTGTGCAACAATGTTTGAATTCACTACAATATTTTGTTAAGTATTTACACGCAATACTTTACAGTATGTAACATTGGATAGATTTTCACTTTATAATTCAGCCAGCGCCAGGAAGTTATTCTTTGCCCTATTCTTTTATTTCAGAGATATCTGCGATTTGATAAAAAAAAACAAAAATCTTAAGCGTTTAACCGAAAGGTAGAATTAGTGTTTATTCATTTTCATAATTTATTTAACAACATTTTCTTTTCATCGCTTAGTGAAACTGGAATCCAAGTTGTGGCATTAAAGCGATATTGTAAAAAAAAATAAACAGTCTCGCATTTTCTGTTTGTGTTAGGAATAAGTGTCTTTGATGAATTTATTTCGTAGTGATAAAAAGTTATAGTTTCTTAAGATTTTTCGCTCAATTCAATTTTTTTTCGTTCAATTCAATCTTAGTCCAACCGTACGAAAGAAATTCAAACACATAAGTTATCTCATACACCAACTGATGTTTACATAAGTTAGTTGCCAGTACGCTTACAAATTTTCCGTGATCTAAGCAAAACTAGATTTGATTTGTATAACATGCGCGTAGTTAGTTTCCAAGCAAATTAAAACTAATTATAAATTAAAACTAAACTAGTGTAACTTCCAGTAAGCAAAATTAGAAAAGGAAAATACATATTTTAATATATTCAAATTAAGTTTTAAGTTTGTAAAAAACATTATAATAATATACATAAATATATTAAATGTGAATAAAAAAGTTTCATGTAAAAGTTATATAAGAACGCATCCAATAAAAATAGAACTTAAAAATTGTTTATTTTATTTCCCGACGATATGCTAAAGCAATTCAAGGCCACAAGGATGATAAAGGAGTTCAGTGGAACCAATAAGTTTCCCTGAACATTTTATACAGAAGAACAAGAGAATAATACTTTTTGAGCTAACTCTATACAGTAAATACATACAAGCAACTAGTAATACCACGCTAGTGCCCAGAAATAGGTATATCAGAGAAAAAATAAAACATTTCTGCAACAGAAAAGAGCGAAATACTTTTGGGCTTGCCACTTAATGAGTGTTCAGGATGCTGGTCTCGAAGCTCAATACATCTCTTCTACACGACCATAAAATTTAGATGAGATTATTGTTCCGACGTACTTCTCATCAATTACTATGCACTGCAAGCTGACTTTACTGCAATCGGTAAGTTGTTCCACAAAGATTTTGCAAGAAAAAGCTGTCTCTTTCATGATCTGAATAGAGTAGCAAAAATGTGCACCTTCAAATTGAAGTTGAGTCTCTGTTTGCAAAATGTTCTAGCAAATTTACAGCATTTAATTAATTATTTTCAGAATTCGTTTTTTGCAGTGTATAAAAACTTAAAACCAGCAATACTTAATTACTCTTTTTGTATTTATTGCCCAATATTAAAAACAATTGAACAAAATACTATCGAAAACTTAATTGAGAAAATTGCCAGCAATTAATTCTGTTACATTTGAACTTTATCATTCTTTTAACGCTTAAAACAATATCAGGCAACAACAAATAAATAGCCATACTTAACCCAGAGCCTACAAATATTCAACAAAGTTGCTGCAACGTTTTGTTGCAAAAACGTAAAACTTTTTTGTGCTCCTTCACATGTACATACCATAAATAAAACTATAAGTTCGTTTAAGCCATATACGAGAATGAGATAAAAAAGTAGTTTGAGAGAAATGAAATAAAAAAGAAATCAATCTGAATGTAAAATGAACTTTGGAAATAATAATCTAAAAAAAAACGCAATTTTTTATAATGAACGATTTTACGGTCATCCGATTTCAGTACACAAACACAAACAGATAAATCTCAAAGCAAGAAAAGAGAAACTTTTGAACACTCCATCGTACGTACAACACAAAAAACACAACCTTAAATCAACACAAGTAACAAAATTGAGCAGAGCTTTGTGCAAATTGGCACAAAGTGTTTTAAGGCTATTGTTGACATTAAATTGTATGGAAACCCCTGTTTAAACCCTACTCAATTCCGTCACTCATGCCAACTTCCAGCAAAGAGTTGTTTGGCAACGGACTTGAAGCTAAGATGGGTTTTTACTCACCGGCGGCATACAGAGATGCACTACAGAATTTCAGTCAACTAAAACTTGTTTCACATTCCGAATAATCAAATACGAAAAATATCCTGAACTCTCGTTTGTGCTGTGCACTCTTCTTCTTCTTCTGCAATGACAAAAGAAATAAATTATCTTTGGAAATGGGAAATAACTCTCAGTTTACGAAACTGAGTGAGCGGATTAAATACACATTGTATTTTTCTTTCTTCTTGTATGTTTCTATAAAGAAGGGCTCGAAAAATTCGTCAAGTCAAAATAATGCTACGAAGTAATTTTTTTGCATCGAGGGCGGTAGCGTTGTACTAAATGTGAAACAAATACTTGATTGACTTTTAAGGTTTTAATTTTTTTTGTTTTTTTTTTGTCATTTTTAGCAGGACAAACTTTTACTGTAAATGTTCGGAATGGTTGGTTGATGAAAACAATACCACCAGAAACATCCAAATAAAATATTTATGTCCTTATGAAACGTACGAATGTGTGTGTACGTACTCGTATGTATGCATATGTGTGTGTGTTGTTACATACATACATGCATGGCAATTTTTAATGCTCTTCAATCACGACAAAAATCCATTAATACACTTCAGAACAACAATGCTTGTACACACACACACACACAAGGGCATAAAAATACCGATTACATTGAAGGAAGTGCTGAAGAAGAAATAACTTAAAACTTAAAACAAAAAATTTGGACAAAAAATTGACTTATCAATGAAAGAGTGATTTCTGACTGCGCTTGTAGCCAGCCGACAACTAGAAGTAAAGTATGAGTATAAGCAATTAATCTGCAAATTTTTTTTAAGAAATTATTAAAAAAAAAAAACATTTGCAATTAAAAACTTTAAGCTAAGGAACTAAAGTTATTCCCGAGAAAAACACTGGATCAAACAATCGTAGAAATAGTGTAAATCAAAGTTGAATTACATTTAAATTTAGTTTTCGGGCTTTAAAACCTTGATTTGACTTGTTTTGACTTCAATTATATATTGTGGTTGGCTTTTAACAAAACATCGCATATACGAGTAGTCAGGCTGATCTCTACTGTAACATTTCTATTGCTGTTGTTAGTACTCGAATCTCCTATTGTTCTCCTATCGAATTCGTTGGAAGCTGAAATTAATATTATAGCAAGTGTACACATTCATTCACTGAAACTTAATCACTTATACACACAATAATTAATATAAGATTTTGCAATTAAACAAACACATACCTACCTACAAATATACATGGTTTTATGTATTTATAGGCTTATGTGATGTTTGTCAAGAAAAAGTTGTGCCCAGCAGTAAAATTCATATGAGATTTAAATTGAACACTCCTCAAATACTTTAGTTAAACATGATTTTCAAATTTGAGTCTAAAGTTTATGGGTTGGTTGTATCCATTGTTGAAAGTAAAGTATACTTTAAGACAACTAAAGTACACTTTTTTAAGACAATATACGATATCCAAGATTATTATTACTATTTTTTTTTTTTTTTTTCACATGCAAATTATTTTTTCAGACAAAACTGTTATTGATTTTATTTTTGCAATAAATTTTTCTGTATAGCATCATAATGTGTACGCAACAGATGTATAATTTATGATTCCAGCAAAAATCATTTCCGTTTGCCGCTGGCTGGCCGGTACTCGTTTAGGTTGCATTGTTATGCATCTGCTTATACATTTATATACTTGCAAATACATACATATGGTCATGATTTTCTGCTTTAACACAGATGTTTTAATTATTATTTAAATAAACAAATTGTATATACGAGTATATTGAAACTATGAGCGAAATTAGGAAAATGAAAATCAGCATTCAATTTTATTTATTGTGTACACTTGGTCTTGAAGGAAAACGCTTGCGTTCCTACCTAGAAAATTGGCTTCAATGGTTGTTGATTACACGAAGTGAATAATGAATAAACACAGAAAAAATTGTATTAAAAATAACAATGGATATCATATATTATTGCTGTTGAAAAAATTGTTGCTTTCTTTCCTTCAGTCAGCTATTATTATGTTTACTAAATTTTTGTTTGATTCCACCAATTCCTTTACAGGTTGATTCAGTAAACTTCGGTAATTCACGGGAGAAATATTTTTCGGCGAAAGGGAGAAGAACCACGCATTGAAATTTTGCTTCAATAATATAAATAAAACAAAAAATAAATGTAATAACGAAGTAAAATTTAAAACCCACGGCTTTAAACAAAGTTATTTTTCCTACATGAATCCACATCGCAGACACATAATGATTTTCACGGATACAAATACGGTGAATGACAGAAGGCTTAATAAATGCATATTCTCATTTACATAATTATTCATCAACAAACACTCGAATACGAGTACATTAATGCAACACAAGATATAAATTAAAATGTAAGAAGACAGCAAAGGAAGAACTACTTTGTGTACAAAGGTAGAAGCAAAAAAAAACGTAAACAAGAGTGTAACAGATAATGTACATACCGACAGATGTATGTACTCGTGTGTGTACTGATTCCCTGATACATAGCAGAAGCAACAAAAAAAAATGTTGGCAATTTCCTGATGAATAAAAAACAGACAAGTTCCCCCGCAATAAAACAATGCCAAACAACTGTTTTCTCTTTTTAATCCGTACGCCGAAGTGTGTACTCGTATTAGGGATATTAATTGTGCAATTTTCGCAATTTTTTGTTTGGCAACATGATCTTCAAAATTCTTCTGTTACAAAAACAACTGTTTTTGCAATTATTACAATAGAATGAGGCACCAAAAGTTTACGATTGGTGCCTCACTTTTTTAATTATTTATTGTTTTCGATTACGCCCCGTCCTATCATGGGTGGCTAAATTTTAAGGGCCGATATTGAATGTGAACCATACCTAAAGGTCAAGTGTTTTCTGCATTTCATTCAGACTAATTCAATTTGAACCATAGAAAGATGCACAATTGAATAACGCGTTAAAGTTATTCCAGCTTATTATGAAAATTGGTGTTCTAATCAAAATGCATTTCGTGCACTTAGTGATGTTTTCGGTCAATTTAATCGTCAAAACGTGCGTATAATCGAAAAATCCTGCAAACGTTTGAGCAAACCGGATCAGTAGTGAAAGTGATTTCTATCAGTACCTTTACGGCCCTATCTGATTCCACGGAGTGAATTATTCACGATTCGACAGCGCCACCGTGTAGTAAGGCACACACACACATCGTAATTTTTACCATATATTTGTAGTCATACAGGCAAACCTCTTGCTTAGCAGTTCGCGCCTTATAATCCTTCCTGTATGCAATTTCCCAGTGGAGGACAAGGCTTAATGAGTTGGCTAAGAGCATCAGCCCTTAAACCAACTCACCCATCATACCATACAGGTATCTGTTGCAAGGCAACTGCACGTCGAGGCAACTGCCCCACACAATTATCAAGAATCCTTACTTCCACTTCCTGCGCCATTCGGTTTAAACCGCAGCCAGAACATTCCAACTTAACCTCAACCATGATCAGCCCGGGGTAGTAGGAGATGTGAAAACACCAGTGACTTCTCGTACAGATCGTTCTGCAGAAAATATTGCTACTGTTAGCGATAGTGTGGCTGTGAACGGTGTTCGCTATCGTAAGAGGATTACGATATTTTTATGGCCTGAATTCGATATCTGACTTCAACAGGACGGTGCCAATTGCCACACAAAGTACGCGACAAATTCAATGGCCATCAAGATCATATGATTTGATACCGTTGGATTTCTTTCTTTGAGGTTATTTGAACAAAAAGCTATACGTCGATAAGTAAGCAATAGTTCAATACCTAAAGTATGAGATAATTCGACACACTAACGACATAGAACTTCAATTATGCCTCAGCGTCCTCAATAATTTGTACAATCGGATAGATATGTGCCGCTAAAATTGCGGCGCCCATTTGTCCGATATTTTGTTCCATAGATAATTGAAACATACCAATATTATCATAGCAAAAAGAAATAACGATAATTTCTAAATAATTTGTGTTTTATTCAAAATCTACATCGGCCCTATAATTTAAGCACCCTTTATAATACGTGAACTCAAGCAAAAATTTTGTAAAAATAGTTGTTAAGTGAAAGCACGGAACTTGTTCGGTATAAAGCAACAGTATGCAAATCTTAAGAAAGTGCAAAAAATCTGATACAAAATTATATTGAAGGAAACCTTTTGTTGAGTCAGCAAAAATGATGAATGAAGATTTTATTGATTTTTGTTTACTATAATTTGATTGTGTATCCATAAAAGATTTAAATTAAGTAAGAAGGATTTTTTTTTTTTAAATTTATTATTATATTTATGGAACTGATGTTAAAGAAAACAAAAAAGTAATTGAACACTGTATTAAGCTGCACTACTCCTCAGCAGCCATTTTTTAATTGTTTGAGGGCAGTACTCTTATATTTTGTAATTTAAATTGTACTGCTTTCATCATGCCTGATGTAAAGACGCAACCAGTTATAAGAAAAAAGGTGCAAAAATATGGCTGTCAAAAAGGTTCACTTTAAGGCAACAATGAAACTCTTTACAATAATAAAAACCACAAGTGCGCAAATAAAACCATCGCTTTTGTGTCTAAATACGAGTAAGAGTTCACTTTCATATTGCATGAATAAGTTAAAATACTTGTTTTATCGCGGACTTTGCAAATAAAATCAGCGGCAACAGCAACAGAACAGCAGCAATGTTCATTCAGTATTGTAGATACAAACAAGTATTATGAATATCATACAAAAAAGCAACTCTCATTTCAATTGTATATATTTTTTTATGTGCCTGCATATGATTATATTGAATGTGTGTATGAAATGTTTTTTTTTTTTTTTTTTAATACAAACTGCTATTGATAGTACTCGTATGTGAGAGGCTATGCACAGATAATCCGAATTTTGCAGAAGCTACAAATTACGAAAACACATTTCTACACTAACATACATACATATATACATATATAATAGATGACATTGAATGATTTTTATATCCATGTTAATGTTTCTCCATTACTTTTACGATTCTAATGCTTAAGTAAATATGACTTATCCGTTTATAACTGGGGGTCTCCATTAGCCATGAACATGGTATGAGCATCATGGCGAACATCGCAAATGGCTAATGTGGACCGCTCATGTCCATGTTTCGTTCATGCTCTGACATCGATGCTCGAGCATATGGCTGAGCATCAATTTTCGCCATGAAGTTGGCCATCACGTACAAAAATACACAAAATGGCGCCGATTGAACACTTTGATAAGGTATATCCGAACATGAGTATTCGTCACAC
Organism: Thecocarcelia acutangulata; assembly: GCA_914767995.1. Classification (NCBI taxonomy): domain Eukaryota; kingdom Metazoa; phylum Arthropoda; class Insecta; order Diptera; family Tachinidae; genus Thecocarcelia; species Thecocarcelia acutangulata. Next base: position 1,198,497 of record OU612097.1, read on the forward strand.
GTCACGAGAACCTGAACTTTTTTTTTACACTCGCTCTGCCGACGTTATGTTCAAGTCGATGGCACGTGAATACACGGCGTATAAGAACTCTAAGCCTACAGAATAATGTGTTTGTCTAAATAGATTTTAGCTCATTTAGCGCGAGACCTTGAAAGTCAAACAAGGAATAATTTTGCTTTTTATCTTTCAATCGATTTTCTAAAAAAATCGTTTTGTCCATTTCCACGATTCGAGTACAAGCTAATATAGCTAGACTTTAACATACTATCTAGTGGCTGATATAATCAATAAAATCTTCAATTGAAAACCGCTTAATTATGAAATAAAGGACTTGAGTTTATCAATCAATATACATATGTATGCACATGTACCTGTTCATATTTCGAATAAATTACTGAAAGTAGAGTATTTTGTTGAACCTCTTCGCATAATGAAAATACTTCAAGACTGAGCATACAACTGCAGGTTGAAAGTGTTTGTAAAGGTGAGTATGAAAAAAAAAAAAGTGCAAATCAATGAATGTGTGTGAATGTGTGTTCGTGAATGAACGATTGTAGGAAAACAATGCTTTATTGCATACATCACTAAACAAGTTGATTGCATATTAAAAGCAAAATGACGCATTTATAACACTTCCTGTACAGTGTATTCGCATTGTTCAATCCATTCATTCATTTATTCACTCGCATTGAAATGAAAAAACACTCAATCTCTTTTCTTTAACAAAAAGTAAAGCAAATAATGTGGATTTGCTATACATATAAGTATTTATAGTAAGAATTTAAATGAAAATTCTAAAGCAGTGTTCATTTCACAAGCATTAATTTGATGATTGAATAATAATAAAATAAAAAGCTTTTAAATAAATTGTGGGTATTTTTTTTTTGTGCAACAAAAGCTTTTTCGTGAAACCGCTTTAAAATGTCAAGAGGCCCTAAACAATTTTAGATGGTAAAAAATTTTTAGATGGTAATTTAGCTATTTTACTTTTACATACGAGCACACGCCTTCTTCTGTTTAGCTTTGAATTGTGCATTTTGCACAAGCTTTTATTTCTTTCCCTTCCGTTGCAGGATTATCACCTTTTTTCATTATCATTATACTTTTAAATTTTTTTTTTATTTTTGCTAAGAACTTTTTTTTTTTTTTTTGCCGTGAAGTCGGGGTAATAACTTGTTGTGCAAAACCTTCTAAATTAATACTTCTGTAATGATTATTTAGTCATGTGAAAGCACAATTGTTATGAGGATGGTAATGAAAATGTTTCAGCGAACCAAATAGGTTATTCATTTTGCTTGTAATTAAAAAAGGAGATGTTTCAGTAAAGTCTTAAACGTTTTGACAGTTAAAAAAAGCAAAATTACAAATTAAAGCATACTCAGTAACAGCTAGCAATTTTAGTCGTGAAAGAGTCAGTTTGGGGGGAATCTGATGAATGTGGATATTTTCTAATCGTAGAAATTTACTCGTACGGGAAAAACTGTGACACGAGCCGATTCTTCTATGAAGCTTGTTCACAAGTCAACTAAATATGGGAATCCTTTGAGGTCCATGTACAGTTTATCTTACAACTCGTGAATAGCTTGGTGGTACAATCCTTATAATATTCATACAGGTAGCCGTGAAAGGCTCATTCGTTGAAACTCTTGTCAAATGGTGTATTGTTCGTTAGGCTTTTCATACAACCGAAATCACCACCTACCAGTTTGAAACTCAAAACTTAAAAGGTTGTTGAGCAACGAACAAACTAAGCACGCTAAGCGTGCTGTGTGTTTCTGTTTATCTATGAAGTAATAAAATAAAATTGGTTATCATCTTATATTAAACAATTTAAGCTTGAAAAGCGAACGTACTCTTAGTCGTCAAATAGTCAACAGAGGATTCTTCTGGGATTTGTATATTAAACACAATCGTCTAACAAACATTATTTGCTAGTTGGGGTGATAAGACATTTTATTAATAATCCTAACAACTACTGTTGAACTTTTTTCACAAAAACTAAACAAATATGATAGAGATTATATACTAAGCTAAGCCAAGCACTTTTCTAAAGCTTTTTTCACTAACTTAAAAAATAAAAAAATATCTGGTCATTCTGATTCTCAGTCAAACTTTAGTTTTTGTTGCTCGTTATATAAATTCTTAGTAAAAGATAATAACAGTTTGCATTATAATCAATGAATGAAAATATCGACAGAAATTAAGTCAGCCACACAAAGACAGTTTTTTTAACCCATGGTCTCGAGGCTGGGGTGCCCCAGCTTAGGTCTATAATTACTTTATTCTTCCATTTTTAACAATTATTGATCACATCGTTAAGTTATGAAAATAATCTTTCTTAATTTTAAAGAAAGGGAAAATTGGGGGTATAACCCATATATATGTACATCATATGTGTGAAATTGTTTCTAGTGAGAAGAGGAAATATGCTTTTCTTTTTCTTTTATGACTGGAAAAAAATACGACAATCTAATTACCGGACTCAATATTGAACAAAGTAACAACGTATCGTGAAAAATTTCGATACTATCGAAAAACGAAGCTATGGCTTTTGTAAGGCCTAGCCACACAGAATTCGTCATAATTTATCTGTCAACTTTTCATCGGTAATTCTCATAACGCAGAAGGGTCTGACTCAATGACTGCGCAACAGGAAAAACCTACATCAAACAAAATTAGGCAAAAATCAACTGTTAGACATTAGATTACTCAAGCACACATACGTTGTCTAATCTTAGCGCTTTGCTTTGGAATTGGGCAAAGCTCATGATAAAACCTATATTTCTAAATTAAATGCCAATTGACGGACGAATAACGTATGACGGATACCATATGATTATTTTCTAACACTTTGAATGATTTAAATAAAACATTTAAAACGAAAAACTTTTCTTTGCTTGTATGCTTTAATAAACGCATGCATTTGCATTCTGTAAACTGAATTGACTTTTAAAACTTGAAATCATGATAAAAACATTGAATATCATTTTAGAAATAATACGACCCGGCTTTCACAAACCTATTTTAATGTGCATTTGAATAGGAGTACTTTGCGCCAAGATCAAAACAACCTTATTCAAATTTCGAAATATACTTTTAATTTTGAATTCTGAAATAATTCCATTCAAAAAAATGGAAAAGTAAAAACGTTTTAGCCGCAAAGCATTAGCGATCTTCCTTTTGCGATGACAATTTGTCTAGTCATAAATTGATTTCATTTTAGTATCTTTTATTATTATCATTTCAGCAATAACGTTCAGTGTAATGATCTGTTGTGACCAAAAAGTCTTCAACAAAACTTTGTTTAAAAAAACACTTTTGCAAAATAAAATTTTCACAAGTTGTCATTAATTTGAAATTAGTTAATCCCCAATATTGAACAGGATCACGTACATTAATAAACGAATATACTAAGTGCAAACAAAAAAGGCATTATTCCAAGACGTCAAGCGACACATTTTTAATTCCAAACGTCAGTTTTAATTTTCTATGTACGTTTGCATACTGGGAGTTTTTTTTTAACTTTATAAAGTTATTTTCAGCACATTTCTTTTTATATTGCTTTAAATAAATATTAGCATATTTCACAATCAATATGCAAATTATTGTTTATTTTTCAAAAACGAAATCCTACGTTCGTTCATACATACGAGTACGAGTACTGATTGCCTGAAACATGTGTTAGCATGCCACATAGTGACGGAGTTAAAAATATTAACGATTTAAGGCTGCACAGAGCAAACTCGAAGAAATAATGGGTGTTTTTTTAAGCCCGATAGAACTTGAAATTGTAAAAAATAACACAAAAAATTAAATTGTAATCAAAATTTTTTTTTATTCGAAAGATCAATACGTGACATTAACATTTGAAAATGATTTCGGGCATATGGGCACCGCGGCTGTTCTTGACGAAGCGTATTCTGGACGTCCAATTTTGGGCCACTTTTTCGAGCACTGCTGGCCGTATGTCACGAACAACACGAACAATGCTGGCCTCCAAGGCGTCAATTATTACTGGTTTATCAGCATAAACCAGTGACTTCACGTAGCCCCACAGGAAATAATCGAGAGGTGTCAAATCGCACGACCTTGGAGGCCAATTGACAGGTCCATTTCTCGAAATCAACTTATCGCCAAATTTTGATTTCAGTAAGTCGATGGTTGCGTTCGCCGTATGGCACGTAGCGCCATCCTGTTGAAACCACATCTCCTCCGGATCAATGTCATCCATATTTTCAAACAAAAAATCATTGATCATGGTGCGGTAACGATCTCCATTGACCGTAACGCGAGCTCCGGCCTCATTTTTGAAGAAATAAAATCCGATGATGCCACCAGCATGAAAACCGCACCAAACAGTGCATTTTTCTGGATGTAATGGAGTCTGTAGGGTCTCTTGTGGATTGGTCTCACTCCATATGCGGCAATTTTGCTTATTAACAAACCCGTTAAGCCAAAAATGCGCCTCATCGCTGAACACAATTTTTCGTCTATAAGTTGCGCGAATCGACGACTGATTTTCAAAGTAAATTTGGATAATTTCGTAGCGTTGTTCAAGCCTGAGTCTATTCATGATGATTTGTCAGAGTATACTGAAACAAATAAAAAAAATTTTTCATCAAAATTTAATTTTTTGTGTTACTTTTTACAATTTAAAGTTCTATCTAGCTTAAAAAAACACCCTATATTTAGCAATATTTCGCAAGTTCTTACAGACGATTGAAGTTTAGCAAAGGCGAAATATGATTCTATTGATAGTATTTTGCAGTTTAAGCGCTGTTAAGCTCGTCTGCCTCTTTAAGTTTATAAATCGCCAATTATGTTCAATTATGTGAGTTCCCAAAATTGGTTTTGTGAATTCCCAAAATCCCCCCCTTCTCCCGAAGCAATACGGCAACTCCAATTTTTGCACTAAATCAGCAACACTACATGCGTAACAATCACTCATATGACATGGATTTCGAGTGTTGCAAATAAACAAACATACAAGAGAAACTAATAAAAGCGTGTTAAAAAGAGCAGACGTAAGCAACATAATTTGACATTCAGAAATATATAGAATCGTAATACAAAGTAAATGGATTTCATAACAAAAAATATTGTCAAGAATGCATGTATATAACGTTTGGGCTCTATGTGACTCTAAAGGTAAGAAAAGTGAACCAAATAATGATTATTTTACAATTGTAGTCCAGTTGCTTACACCGGGAAAAGTTTTTCCAGAGAACCTATTTTTTGTATAGTTGCAACCTATTTCAATATAAATAATTTTGAACCCAACGTGAAACAAGAACTAAAATTTTACTAAGTATTCAGGCAAAAATCTTGCCGATTGACTTATTTCACTGAAATTATTTAAAAAAAAAAAAACACTACGTAAAAAAGAACAAACTTTGTTGAATACGTAAAAACTGTTGCTGAATGTTTTCGCAATAGAAATATTATAATATAAAACGGCTTTGAGTTGGTTTTGATTGTGTAAGTGAAAAAAACTCACACTTTTGGTTTGATGAAGTTTGGCGAAAATCAAATCCACATGGATTTTAACTATTTCGCTGTAGAAGTTTGAGCCTAGTTTGATGTGTGTGCGCCACCAGTATTAATTTTGAAGATGGAGTTGGAATAGGAATTGGAAGAAAAATAATTATTTAATTTTTTTTCTTTTTACTATGTTGACTCTAATTAACAATTTCAATTAAAATGATTTCAAAATATTAATTTATTGATGTTTTGTTGAACTTTATAATTTTTTAACCCTATAAACAAATGTACAAAAACCAAAAATATAATTTAAAAAATATTTCTTTTAACTTTGTGATATGTATCGATTTCTCACAGACAAAAAATACTTTTACAAATAATAAAACGTTTTCTTACAAAGCAAAAAAAAAAAAAAAACACTTTTTAAAAATTATTTTGTTGAATTAAATTTAATGTGTTGTTCCAATTCAAGGTAGCTTTACAGAATTACAATAAGTACAGCACCAAAAACCTTCACATGTATTTTGTTGGTAGAAACTACGCAAATTTGTCAAAATTTTGTTTGAAAAAGCAAGAAAGTCTTTGTATTTTTGACAAATTTACGTAAATGAAATGAAAAGTTGTCTGGTAAAGCTGCCTTGGCTGCAACTAAACCAAATCAAATTTTGCTCAAACATATGCTATCTAAATTTGATCAACTAGTTTGATGTGTGGCCACGGTCGTTACGGTAGTGTATTGAGTTTTCAAACCCCGTTTACAGATCAGCATTCAACAGAATTTGTAGTTAAATCAACGAAAAATAATCTATCTATCAAATTAATAAGTAAATTTTTTTAAAAATGTGTCCATAAATTTTGGGGTTTAGTTTCATAATTTGTCAATTTAATTTTTATTTGTTTGTTTGTGAGGAAAGCTTTCGAGTATTGATAAATGTATTTTTACTTTATGAATAATCTTTTTATTAATTTAAGTTTATCTCGCATCAGTGTCTTGGTGGGAAGGGGTTATCTTATTTGAAAGAAAACGAATTGTCCCCTAAGCAAGAAACGATTTTGGTTCGCTGTTAAACAAGTGGCAGAACTTTCGTGAAAGTAATAAAAATTGATTTGCTGAAAAGTTTCAAATAAGCTATTTAGACTCGTGTTTGATTTTCTTTTTTTTTTTTCTTTGTAAGAACAAGCGCCAACCTAATCCTGCTCCAAGTACGTATATACTCCAAGTTATTTCTCAAACGAAAATAAATACATACATACACACTCGTATGAACGAGTGTAGGTACATATGTAAATGAAAAGTGCATGCCATGAAGAGAACGAAGTTCAAAAAAACTTTTCTTTAGAGCAAATGTTGTGTCAACAAAATGTTAAACATGGAAACCTCTAATATGGCAAAGTTAAAATAAGCTTCTGAGGAAAAAAACTAAAAATCAAACATTTATCAATAAAAAGTTAAGAAGGAAAATATTTAAAGCCGATAAAAATTCAAATTCTGTCGTTTCTTTTCTGAACCCCTGAAGGCTTTTGCCAAGCATTCATTGCTTTCAATTTGTGTCGACACTGTATGACAGACAGTCAGTCAAGCGAATTGGCAGTAAATTTATCAATAAAATGTTTTATACAATAAAACGCAATCAAAGTATAAACTAAGTTTTCACTTAGATTACAATAACAAAATTAAATCGTTTAATTAAAGTGTGTACTTGCACACATTTACAATCACATTGAAAACACAAATGCAAATTAAAGTCCGTGTTAATTAATTGCGAATTGCAAATATGTCGCACACTCAAAGGGATTTTCTATAATATTTTAGGAAATTTTTTTTTTTTTTGCTTTTTGCATATTAAATTAGTTTTTATGAATTCATGAACACTTTGATTTTTTGCATTTTGAATGAATGATTTCTGCTGCTATTGCAGGTGGTTGTAAAAAAGCAAAATGCTCTCAGTTATCAAATCACATAATAAATAAATCAGACATCAGCAATAAACAATTATTTGAATGGGCATACATTACTTAGTACTCGTATATGCAGTTTATGCAATTATACGAGGTCTGATCAACAAATAACCATTTTTTTTTTAATTTTTTCAAAAAATATATATTTATTCATCAATAACTATCTTGTCTCCATTCATTTGGGACGAGCAAAAAGTAGTGATTCGTCACCAATTATGACCTTTCTGAGGAAATCTGGATCGTCATTGACGATGTTCAACAGCTCTTGAGCCATGTCTATGCGACGTTGTTTTTGCTTAAAATTTTGCCGCTCGTTTCATGCCTAAAATATCTGTAAAAAATGTTACACTGTTGTATATAAGAAGCACTAAAAGCGCCAATTTAGCGTTTTAAGGCGCGAAAATATATATTGCGCTTTTTGGTTCATTAAAAAGCGCTAAATCCAGCGCAAAAACAGCTAAATTTGCATCGCTGCATATTTTATGAAAATTTTAGTTTCAAGTCGGAGCCGATATAATAGCTTTGAATATTCTTAATTATTCCGAAAAAGCAGACTCGTTATTATTTGCACTATTAATTTCAAAAATAAAATTGTAATTTTCCTTTTCAATCTCCGTTTAGTCAAAAGTGCAAATGTTTTGCCGAAATTAAAGCTCCAACACTCAAATAACAAAGCAAATGTAAAAGCAATTATGTAAAACACTGGTGCATATTAATTAAATAATGAAATCAAAAATTGCATAACAAACAAATCATCGTTTGCGTTTTGGATTTATTAACATATCGACACTTCGATACTTAGCACACATATGTATGTACGTACGACATACGTTCTCGTGCATATGAATGTTTAATTGAGTAGGACTTCTGTCTATTGCTTTGAGTGATTCAATATAATTTGCTTAGATCTCCGTTAATTCAAAGTCTTTTCCAAAGTGCATTAACGTCTACCGTGTAGACGTTAATGCACTAGAGCAAAATTACAACAATACAACAATAACAGGCGGGTGGTAAGTTATGCTTGTCAAAAATATTTGTAACTTTTTTCACGATTATAAATTATTTTTATGTTCACAAAATAATTTTTAAATATTTAGTTCCGAACAAAACAGCTTTAATTTGTCAAAATTTTGTATACAAAATACTTAATTCTGAAAAAACACATTTGTAGACTTCCTTGCTTTTCCAAACCGAAGGAAAACAAAATTTTGGCAAATTTTCGTAATTTGTACCAACAAAATATATGTGATATTTTTTTGGTGTTGTAGTTATTGTAATACTGCTACTACCTGTTAAAGCTGCCTTGATTCCGAATTACAAATTATCACCAGAATCAGAATTATAAATTAGAACCAATGAATTCACTTCAAAAAATGTAAACAATACATTTGACGTAAATGGCTTATTAACTGCTAATAAAAAAAATTGACACATGCCGTATAGCTGAGACCTTGTAGACAGACGTTAATGCACCTGGGTGTCTTTTCTTCAAGTTTCATTACGAAGTGAGCGAAGTGTTTTCACCGATTGCTGTAATATTTTTTCTTACCAGTTGACTAAAGGTAGACTTAAATAAATTAGTGCAGGTTTAAATGATTTTTGGCTTTCCGTTTGAAGGATAGCAAATCTGTTACCATCATGTTTAGATATTTTAGGTTTTGAAGAGATTTGAGCAGGTTCATGGGTTCACTGCTGTTTTACAACATTATCAATTCATGCCTACTTGCGTTTTTCGCTTATTGGCACTAATTGAACAAAACCATGATTTGGTTTTTGTGATATGATAATTATATTAGGCGAATACGAATACGGACGTTTCCGGATTAAATTTAAAAAAACTTTTTTTACTTCTAAATTTTTCAGCTAAAGCTCTTGATTGATGTTTGTGTTTTCTAAAAAAAAAGGTATTTAATGGTATTTTATTTTCGATATTTCGATAACAATTTGTTATCATCCTCAGAAAAATTAAAATGTAAATGAAAAAAGTGACATTACGGCTTAAAGGCGAAAAACCTTTTTAAATAAAAAATTTATTTAATAACAAGTTGCGGGTTTTGCACTATTACATTAATACAAAGTTTACGTTCATTGAATGCTTTCGATCAGGTAGTTCTTTGAAAATGTATTACTGAAGCCTGCCACATTTCTCCACCCAGCCATAAGTTTTACATTTGAGAAAACAAAGAATATTCACAGATACTGAAAATAAAAATCTGAGCCTTATTTGTTTGCCAAAGAATTTACTAAAAATCGTTAGACTGCAAAAATGTGCAATCAAATTGAAGCCCACACTTCAACTTATAAGCACAATCAAGCCGGCTCACATTCCACGACAAACAGAGACAAACAGACAAAATCCATTACGGGCGCTTATTTTTAAAACCAACAAAAAATCTAATAAATTGTATTCAAACACGAGTAATGCTCGCTAAAAAACACATGCAGTGAAAGACAAACATAAAACACACTTCTATTAAGGTAAAACTCTTGAATCAGAACGTTGGGAAGAAGGAGTGACATTGTATACCCACAAAATATCCTCGCCATCGTTGAAATAATTGACAACAACGTCATTGTCTCCATCATCCATGGAAACTGGTAACTTGCATGCTATACACACTCTCATGCAAGCAGCCATGCCGTACATCCAAGAGCGATCAAACACATGAAAGTGCACCAGAAACCACGACGCGAAAATGTTAACTTTATTGAAAACAAATCGAATGAACATTGATTGAATGTAAAGCCAGAGCAATCAGCAACTATGGCCACCAAATTTAGTACAAAAACAAAACACAGCAAAAATAAAACAACAAAAAAGGAAACAGTGCCAACAACCAAACCCAACCAAATCGACGGTTAGAGGTTACATTAGCGAAGCCAATGCAACAAGGATGTATACAGTTAACAACAACAACAACAACAACAGCAGTATTAAAGATTCTCACAAAAGGAAAGACGGAAATGAACATGATACTCGTAACATGAGCAAATCAACAAAATAGCAAAATTTGTTTAAGGCTTTAAAAAACTGTCTAAAACAAGCAAAACCAATAATTTCAACCATTTGACAAAAAATTGTTGAACGATTTCAGATTTTTGTTTTTCCCATTTCATAATTTTTCTCTTTTTAATTTTCCCCCTCAATTCAAGAGAATGCGAAAAATAATTAGAGGTGGGAATGGCACTCTGTGTTCTAACCAGTCTGATGCTGTTGTCTGCTAAACAGTTGCACATTTTTCGAATCGTTGAACGCGCCAATAGATAACAAAAAAAAATTATTTTGCAAAAACATCAAACATTCCGAACGTGACAAAATTCATCTTTTGACCATCAATATCAATTTACATATTTACAACATATATATGCCATTTCCCAAAGACATTGTCGAGGAAAACATAGCTGTTTAGAGAGTGAATCCAAATTGTTCACAAAGTGTATCGCTACACAAGCGATCTCTAATTGATCATCCGATCGATAGCCGCATGTCAATAAGGGCAATATTTACGACATCTTTGCGCAGCTTCTCGCCTGCTATTTATGTTTCAATTATTTTTATTAATTTATTGAATAAAAATTATAAATAGCTTGTTTTCTATGTTTCCCAGCTATCTATATGTCGACATTTCATTAGAACTACCCCAATCATCAGTAGACTTTGGAAATTTTTGAAAGATATTGTCAAACATTCAACTTCATTTCCCAACAATATAAATAAATTGTTGAGAATTTAAAAGAAAAATGCTCTAATAATATCCGTCAAAACACAAAAAACAAGCTTTTTCATTTATACACGTCTCTATCATTTCTTTACACCTTTCAGATAGCTGGGAAACATAGAAAACAAGCTATTTATAATTTTTATTGGTATAAATGGTAGAAGCTAAAAATAGCGAATAAAAAACTTAATTAATTTATTGAATTTTTGTTGAATTGTTCTATAATTTTTAAATTAGATTTTTAGTTTGTACATTTGTACATCGGGTTTTAGTTCAAGTTTTTTCTTAAGAAGGATTTTTTACTATACAAATTTGCTGTGATCAATCATTTTTGATTGAAGAAGACAAGAAAAATAATAATGAAATCTTTAGCTGTTTCGTAGCCGCTACACTACTCATCACGATTAGCTAACTGAACGGAATTGCAAAGATACTCGAAATTTGAATGAACGCAGAACTGACATGCTTGGTAATATGTTCTGCATAAGAGAAGACTTAATATTAGACATATCGAACGATATTGCAAAAATCGCTTCCTCTGAAAAGTAGCAAAATGAATTGACAAATGAGCAAGATGAATGGGTTCTTGATTTTAACAAAAACAAAGGAAAACATACGCGTATGTGTAATTGCTTGATATGTATGAAATCTGTTCCTACTTATGAAATGCAATAACTTAAGTAGAAATAAATCTAGCTAAAAGTAAAGCCGTATAGTCTACAAAAAGCATCTTCTATTTTTACTTGTCGAATTTTTAAGCAAAGCAGTTAGAAGTAAAGAGTCTTAATAAAATTCACGTAATAGAACACGTGTGATACTTTAGTTGAATTGTAAAATAACTTCGCCGACACGGGTCTGTTTCTTCTTATTTTATTCGCACAAAAATGTTTTTAAACACCAAATTATAAATAAAGAAAAACTAACAAACAAACTTGCTGAAATATATTTACGTTTAAAAAGGCTTAAAACTAAAGAATGAGAAACGCGTTTGCAAAAGCAATTAGTATGATGGTATAATTTGTCTGGCTCAAGTTCAATCAAGTTGAATACACTAAAGCTGGGGGACAACTAGATGTTTCGCAGTCGCTACATTGCTCATCAGCACCCACCACTAGGATTCGAACTCAATACCATGTAAACATGATGTATTTTTCAATACGGCCGCTTAACCAACTCAGCCACCGAGATCTTATTTATTGTTCCGTCTATATTTGTCTCATATCGATCACATATGCAATTTGTTGTAATCCCAGTTGTTTGTACTGTATTTAGTGTATTCAATTATTTTTTCCTGTCTTCTTTGATCAAGAGTTATTGATCGCGGCAATTATTGATATAATTAAAACTAAAAATTTTTCTTGGCTTTGGCCAGGATTTAACTTGAGCCAGGCGAATGATGCCATCATATAATATTAGAAATAATAAAATAAAGTTCGACTATTTATGTATAAATATACAAAAGAGAAAATAGTGAAATTTTTTAGGAGAATTTCACACGGATAATATTGTGGCATTTTAAGCACACGATGTCTTGGAATAAGAATAATATAGTAATGTTTTAATTATAAATAGTTGAATACTACGATAAGAATTAAATTAATTTAACTATTTAAAAATTAAAACCCTAACATGTTTAAAACTTGAAAAAGTAAATGTTTATGTTTGATGTTGGAATAAGTCAGAAACATTCAAAAATCTTTAATTAGTTTTACTTCAAATATATAGTTTTAGTATAAAACGGTTTCCTAGCAAATATACACGTAAGTCAAATTTTTTAGTAGTGTTGGTTTCAATGCAAACAAAATTTGAATATTCCTATCTTTTGCCAAATCACCATGATTTTGCTTGCTTTTACTAGAACACACACACACACACACACACACATGCAATTACTCACATACAAATAAAAACAATTTTATCTTTTTATTTATAGTTTGTGGCTGTTGTTGTATTTTTCTATTTTCTTTGAATTCTAATTAAAATTCCATAATAAAAAAATTAAATTATGCAATAAATCAATTTGAATTGCATAAATAAAGCAGAAAGTGGAAAGTGAGTAATTGAATAAAGTTGCGCAGTTCTTAAGATAAGGGGGGTTTTAAAGTTTTCAAATATAATTAGTATTTAAAGATTTTCACCGATAAAATGACGAATAATATTAAACAAAGACATTTATACGCAGCACTCAAATAAATTACAACAAACTAAGGAAATCTTAATAACGAACAGATGCAGCCACCCCTTCAAATAAACAATGTCTAGAATTATGAAGATATTTCCTGACGGATGTAATCACAAGTAGCGCTATTACTGTCTTTTAGGCCATACAAATAACGTAACACAATATAGTATGCTATTTGGCAGGTGCATATGTATATTGGCATTTTAACTGATCGTAAAGCAATCATCAAATCCCAACTGACGAAAGGAAAACTTGTTTAAATACATCAGGATCCATTTCTAAAACAAATACAATTACATACAATTCCAAATGTGTCATACAGTTCTCACCTGTTAGAGCCACTTTTAATGACTTTTGTAAAAGTTGCCTTGATGAAGAGGAGAAGATAACGATAGTCCAAATTGTTTTTTTATAATTGAAAATCATACTTCAATATTCAAGAGATAAAATCTTTCCTGTACAATACTACACATTAAGACCTCGAATATAACCCGTAAACTAATAACACAGTTCAACAGCCAAAATATCCTTTAGATATTAATATGTGGACTATATGAATTTTGATGCGCTGGGCTCAAATCTGTTCTTAGTTTTTCTCTATATTTTACCCCACTCTATTCTATTCTATTTCGCCATAAGTCGAGAAAGACTTCATTATGGATTTTCATGGTTTATGCCTATCGCTACATGCTAGATAAAATAGAGTTGAACTCAGGCATCAAACCAGCAAAATAATTTTTACGAGTATTTATCTATCCAGAATTTTCCCGCAACTGAATTTCGATGTCAATGAATGTGATTAGCTTTTCAACTCAATCTGTACGCAATACAGTTGACAACACTTACACATTTATTACAGATACAAATATTTATGAAAAGTAAGATATATTTTATTGTAAATGAAGCGGTTTTCGTGGAAACTTGATTTAAAATGCATCACCTGCGCAATAAAGAACATATATTTCAAGAATCGCTTGCACCACAATATAAAACCTCAAAATGAAGTAGAAACTTGTACTCGAGTAACGACCGCAGGAAGTTTAAAAACAGATTCAATGCTGAAAATACAGTTAAAGCGTCTAAATGCTTAGTTCGAATTAAGCATCGAAGGATCAAAATCAAAAGCAATTATTACTAATAAACAAAAATAACAAACAAGAAAGGACACTAATAAATTGCATAAGTGTTAATCACTTAATGAAACAAATAAATACGAAAAATAAATTCAAGACTTTATTGGCTGAATCAACGCCACGCCAACATTTTTTAAAGCAAAAAGCGTATTTCAAAACGAGAAAAGCGCTAAGTTATAAGTATACACAAAGCGCTAAATAGCGCTAGATTATACGTATTCGAAAAAGTTAAAAATATATTAATATTAATAAAACAAAACTTCAATGGTTTAAGTAAACAAACAAAAATAGTAATTATTTTAATATACACGAGGTCTGATCAAAAATAAATAAGTTTAGTCGTGTTTTGGTGTGTTCTTCGATTTTTTACTATGGATCAAAGAAACTGTATCAAGTTTTATGTAAAAAATTAAATTAAATGCGCAATGACATTTGAAATATCGACTGTGGCGTTTAGCGACTCTACCATGAGCAAAACACAAGTTCAATTGTAGTTTAACCGGTTTAAGGAGAGCCGAGAAGATGTCAATGACGATGCTCGTTCTCCGATGAAAACATTGAAGCAGTGAAGAAAATGATTTTGGATAATCGTCGAATCGCTATCAGAGAAGTTGCTGATGATGTTCATGCCAAGCTATTTTTATGGAGTTTTTGGGCATGAAACGTGCGGCAGCGAAGATTGTTCCAAAAATGCAAAATTTTGAGCACAAACATCGTCAACGACGATCCAGATTTCCTCAAAAAGATCACAATTTGTGACGAATCATGGTTGTATGGCTAGGACATTGAAATAAAAGCCCAATAATCCCACTGGCAGCGTTCACAAGAGCCAAGAACGAAAATTGCACGTCAAGTTCGGTTAAATTTGAAGGGTTTCTTCGACTGCAATGGCGTGATGCATCATGAACTCTTGCCACAAGTTCGCACGGTCAACAAGGACTACTAATTACCTTGAGGTTATGCGCCGTTTGCGCGAAGCCATTCGGCAGCCTCGCACAGAATTGAGGAAAATACAATCATATATATTGCACCATGATAACGCACCAGCTCACATATCGGTGCTTGTGCGTATCCACCGGACTTGACTCCCACTCCCTTTTTCTCTTCGGCGTCTTCACCGATGAAAGGAAATCGTTTTGCTACGAATGAGAAAATGAGGAACAAGAAAAATCGAAACAAAAGCTGTTGGCGATACTAAAAAGCGCGAATGGTTTAAGTGCCCGTGCGTCATGTTTTTCATTGTCCCGAGCTCGAGAGCTAATGAATGCAGCTGCGTAGTAAAGAGGCAGTACATATGCACAAATAACAACAACAGAGCTATTTTAATAGTTTGCTTTTTATCCGCAATCCAATTTACTCATACATTAATGGATAAAATGATTGAAGATAAAATTGTTATATATTTTTCTTTAAGCTGAAACTACTGTCCCAATTAGGAGTTGAAAGGAGAAAAAGTTAAATCATCTTGAAGTGAAAATTGTTTTTAACCTGATTTTTTTTTTTAATAACAAAATGAGCTATCAAATTTAGGAAAACGCCAATTGTTGTCAACAGTTGAGTGTTTGTTTTTTCTTTTTAACAGCATCCGTATCATATAATATAATACTTCTTTGTTCAACATTTATCTTTATTCTTCTTAAGTCGTCAGTGACTCCTTAATAAAACAAAAAGGAGAAAAAAGAAAGATGTATTAAATATACTTTATAATTTCCTTGTATTCATCTTTTTTATTCATGTTATTTCATTATACTTGTACATTACTCAACTTTTGACTTTATTACATGCTTATAATCTGTTGGCAAATGTTCTTTTGGCCTATTGAGTTGTAACAATGATAAACTGAAAAGAAAAATGAGGAATGAAAAATTAAGGGAAAAACTCTTACTGGTAGACAATTTATATTCGCCTTCTCCAATTTCTGTGCAGCAAAGACATACTCAAAGATATAAGGTGCCACAAAATAAACAGCAAGAAAAAAAAACAAAAGACAAAAAACAAAAAAGGACCATTGTCAAGAGAAACTATGATGGATAAAGCCACAACAAGAACAAGATTTGCTTTTAGAAACCATGTCCAAGCTCCACTTAAGGAGACTGAATGTTTGGTCTGTGAATGTTTAAACACAAAAAAAAAAATTGTAAAATTTAAAAGTAGTATTTTTATTCAAGTATGCAAAGAAACTTTCTCAGCATTAAAAAAAACTCGAAAACATTCGGATAAAGAAAAGTTTAAGTGCAAAACTGTGCCCGTACTTACATACATTCAAACACACATACATACATACAAACACACATTCAAATATATGTTTGTAGTGGGCATCTTATTGCATTTTAAAACTGTTTGCATAAGTAGAAGTGCAGCATGTATAAAAGGCCCATTCGGGAACTTTTCCAGTGGAATCCATAAAATTAGTAAATTCTAAGTAATTTAACAACTAAACTTCATAACTACAAGATAAGTTTCAGTATTTCCAAGTGATTGGTACTGGATTTTAAAAATCATAAAAAAAAATTTTTTTTTCAAATATAGCTTTAGTTTATCGGCCATTTCACAGAATTCACTTCCGTTCGGAAATGGAATTGAATAGGTTTTTTAATTCTCAAAAACGAAAATCTAAAACTTTTTTTTAGATGTAATCAATGCTATAAAACAATACTAGTTTTATTCTTGCAATTAGAAATGATTTCCTTCCGAAAATTTTTTAGTTTTTCGTTTTTTAAGAAAGTGAAAAAATTATACAATTCTGTTCCCGAACTGAATTAAGCTTTGTGACATGGCTGTATGTGTTGCATTCAGTCAAAGAACAGTCACTTAATACTTTCAGTATATGAATTCATATATACGAGTGAGTAGGATGTTCTGCTGTAGACTATAAGCACTTTATACCGCTTTATTGTTCCCGAACTTATGTTTGCATATGTCAAGCAGTCAATAAATTACATCATAGTATAGATACCTCTGAGTGGAAGGATGTTTCAAAACGAAAGGTAATTTTGAACTTAAAGCAATTGTGTTCATTTCTGTTGTTTTTTAGTCCGTAAGGAGCTATGGACTTAAATAAATAAATAAAAATCACTTTCAAAACAATTTCGTTTCCCCCTAAAAGTTAGCTTTTTTAAAACACAATACGAAATATTCAGCAGGTATGAACTTTTTATAAATTATTTACAATTTAACAATTCCTTAAGGGTATTTGACACTATCACACTTTCTATTAAGACTTGTTAAAAAATCAAATAACACATGCAAGTGTAATAGTGTGAATATAACTTGACAGCAATAGATTTTAAATGTCATAAAACTTTATAATTTTTAGAAATTTGTCTAAGCAATAAGAATTTCCATTGGATCAGGATTGCGTTTTTTACAGAAAAAAATAGAAATAATAAAATTTAACATTGAACAAATTAATAAATTAAATCATTTATATTCTACCCATATATTTCATTTCACTTCACGTGTGATGGTGTTGATACAAAATCTTAGATTTCAATCTCACAATGAAAATTTTAAGACGTGTATGATAATCTGAAATGACCTTAAGGTACATGTACATATTTTGCCACAACCAACTTAGAGTAAACTTGCACTAAAATTTAATTTTTTTTCCTCCAATTTATATGTTAAAATTTGTCTTTTCTAAATTTCGTATGAAAATATAGTGGAAATAGGAACAATAGAACAATTCTCTGCAAAGAAATCCAACGCAAAAATGAAAGAATACCAGTAAAGCATTGTGGAAGTACATAAATAAATGAAAAGAAGCCTAACATGTTATTTTGCCTTTAACCTTTTTGCACATAACTTTAAACAAAATAAAAGCGTGCGGACAATGATCTCCGGTGACAAAAATAAAAATATAATATATAACATATTTCTACAGCTTTGAAATTTCAGTTTAATTCTCGTAATTGTTAAAAATTTACAAAGAATTGACTAAATTGGGTTAAAAACTCCCTGTCATACCAAATATTATACAACATACAAGATAATATATACATTCATTTTTATCATCAAAATAAGCACATATCGGGTGGTTAAATTTTAAGGTCCGAGCAAGCCTGGTCTAGAGAAGATGTGAAAACACCAACGCATGCTCTTTCTGCAGAAAATATTACTGTTATTCGCAATAGTGTGGCTGAAGAGCCGTCCACCTCAACTCGTTGTCGTGCCCAACAATTGCACCACTCACGCTCGTCGTTGATGAACATTATGCATAAAAACTTGCATTTACACGCTTACAAGGTGCCATCGACTCAATACCAAAAGGCTCTTGACTATTCTAAGAGTCGTCAAGGGTCAGGATGGTGGCAAGAAATGGTAACAGTGAGTGATAAATTTTCGATGAAAATCATCTTCAGTGATGAGGCACATTTTCACCTCATCAATCTCGTGGACTCGTCAATAAGTAGAATTGCCGCATTGTCGAAAAACCAATGCACTCACAAAGAGTGACTATTTGGTGTGGTTTAGATAGTGGCGGCATCATCGGGCCGTATTTGAGGCGATTTTTGTATGGATGTGAACGATATGTGGTTTCAACAGGACGGTGCAACTTGTCACATATAGCTAACGAAATAATGGCTCTTTTGCGCAACAAATTCAAAGGTAGTGTTATCTCACGTGGTGGTGATGTCATTCGGCCGCCAAGATCATTTGATTTGACACCGTTGGACTTTTTTCTTTGGGGTAAAGCCATTAAGGATAAGATAATTCGACACATTAACAGCATTTATACCTCAGTGTCATCGAAAATTTGGACCAACGGATAATTGAACCACACCATATCGTAGTAAAAATAAATGACAATTATTCCTAAATAATTTGTGTTTTATTCAAAATCAACATTGGCTTTTAAAATTTGACCACCCTTTATTATTAAAAATGATTAGTGTTCAAAACTGAAAACAAAAAACTTCAGCTTCCTTTCGTCAGTGAAAGTAATTAATTTTATTCAATTGTATAATCAAGTTAAGTGCATTTTTAAAAATTGTTTTGCGTTTTAAGCTCAATATATATGTGTTTTATATTGAAAGAGAAATGGGTGAGAAATGTGTATAGTTTGACAGATTGCTAACTCCCAAGAAAATGTTTGCATTCAGTTTGAATCTTACAATCTTATTTTTAAAGTATTAATGAATTGTTTTCTTTGAGCCTTAGAAAAACAATGGGGAATATTTTTTTTGATTAATATGCACAATGAACCTGGTCTATAATTTATACATACATATATACACAAAACAACTAAAACTTTTCAAATAATGAAGTCAAAAGGCTTTTTTCTATTGTTCAATAACATTTTGCCAGATCTCACATATTAAGATTTTAACACATGTGGTCTCCTAACAAAGCATTCATTGCTCAATAAAGAACAATAACAGTGTACCATTAAGAAAATAAAAAGGAAAATTTTATACGCAAAATTTTCCCATAAGTTTGATAAAAGAAAATAAACCATAATGTGGGCAACAATGCCCACAATATGTTCGTAAAACAAACACTTAAGGCAATAAGTCAAGACATACAGGCACTTAATATACAGTAGTAGCAAAAGCCCACTTACTTACTCGTACATAAGTATAAGAAACAGAAATTTTTCCAATCCCAAACTCAAGAAACAGAAGCGGAAAAAGGAAAGGTCTTCCTAAATTTTTATTTTGTAAAAGTCAATATACCAAACAACAAAAAATGTTACACGTTACATGTGCTTCAAAATTGTTGGACAATGTCAATAAATAAATACGTTTACCTTCTCATATGTTTCCCCCACGAAATTCACACACATTCGGTCACACGTGCATACATACATACATACATATGTAGATGAAAGCATGTTTATTAAATATGTACATATTTGTAAGAGCGTAAGTAAGATAAATCTATTACTTTACTTTATTATGACCATATTTTATCTTGTAAAAGGAAAAACACTTGCTTCGCTGTTGTTTTACGTTTTTCTTATCATCTCTTACATATTTTCGTTGTTGTTGTTGTTGTTGCTGTTGTTTCTGTTTTGGATAATTTAGTTATAAAATAAAATCTTGACAAAATACCACATTCGCACAACACCAGAAAGGAAGAAGAATGAATGAATGAACGAACAAGATGATGAAATAAAAACAGTTACAGACACCTTTTGTTCAATTTATTATTAATGACGTTTGCTCGGAGACGGAGAGATGCCTGGTTCTGGTTGTTTGTTACTGCTTCCATTCTACTTACTACACGTCCGCACATGCACATGTTTATCACTTTCTTTTAAATATTTTATAGTGTCCCCATAATGACAAAATGCCAAAGGACATCCTATATGGATAGGGATATGGATAGGAGTTCTTTTTACTTTAGCAAATCTTAACATGATTTTATGTTCCTTCATGTTGTTGTTATTGTTGTTGTTGTTGATGTGGCTGAGACCATTATTGTTGTTTGCTGTCAATATGGTCCCGTTTAGGCCGTTAAGAATGTGAATAAATGATAGCGAAAAGAAAGCAAAAAAATAATATAATAAAATCACTCAAAACTACCAGGAAAGTGAGAAAATTAAAGACATATGTATATATTTAAAGGTGTGTGCCAGTAGAGCTAACATGTACTTATATAGTATGCATGTGTACGAGTGGCTTTATGAAACTTTATGAAATAAGACTCCTGATTATCAACAATATAGCGCAAGGAAATACTGACACAACGCAACTTGAAAATCCATTCCAAATGATATTTCGAAGTCCCTCAGAAACACACACAAGTAAATTTAACAAAAATCTTTTAATCTGAAGTTATTAACAAAAAAAAACTGTTCTTTTAAGATCCCCAAAAATACTAAAACGTTTTCATATATTATAAGTGAGTGAAATTAATTTTACTGCGTCGGAATAACGTGCGATTATTTTCAATTCTGTACACGACCATGAACGATTAAACAGGTTATTCAAGTAGTTGTTGTTGCGCAAACGTCATGTTGAACCGCACATCTCCAATTAAAACATGCTGCGATCATCTGGGATAAGCTGTTTTATATCCAGGAATACATTAAACAAAACATTAGTAAAAATGTATTAAACAATTAACGAGCTTGGTGAAATTTATTAAGTTAAAAGTGAAAACAAGTTTTACTAACGGTTGAGCTACTAATACAGTTTTACGAATACACGCGTACGAGCAGTTTATTTATTTTATAAGTGAGTGTTTCCAAGCACGTTCAAATGGACATATTTTCATTATTACAACTGACGAATAGTTAACATTAGGATTTTATCTTACAGATAATTCTTTTTTTCTTTTTGGTTATTACAAGTTCACATTAACCTGAAAAGTTGCTGATAAGTTAACAGCAGGTGTATCCTTATGGTAAATTTCAATGTGAACTTTAAGCATTTGAAGCTGCCATATATTCTGTTGAAAATATTGTAACTTCAGTTGCAAAAATGTGAAAAATTTAATGGTGACTTTATCGTTCACGTTAACTAACGTGCAGGTTAACTAACGGGAACTTTATCGTTAGGTTGTAATAATGTCCCTTAGAGAGTATAAATAAAAGTTACAAATTAATAAAAAATTAATAACTAAGCGAAAAAATATTTGACGGAACCAGTAAAGATATTACGTTCAATATGAGTAACATAAGAGTTTACAATGTTCAACTCTTTTTCTAAAAAGACATCAACTGGCAGTTTTTTATTTGAAACTAACTATGTATTATATATAGAAATAATTTTTGAAAGTATTGCAGCTTTCTTTGATTTCGAAACGTAGACAGAGATATTGTTATTGTTTTTATTGCAGCACATTGTGAACTTTTAGACTCCTAAAAGCTCTGAAGTAATCCAATTACTCTCACATTTCACGCACATATGTACATTTATCTTAAAGTGTGTTTCCCTCTATGTCCAATAAATGAAGAAAAAAAAAATAACAAACAAAAGCATCCTTCCATCCATCCATCCAGTTTTAGCTTAACGTGCATTTATATACTGTCACTGTCTTACACCTTCCTTTACTCTTTAACCCACACACGTAAAACATACAACCATACAGACGCATTGAAACAATAATATTAAACACCCATTCACATAAAAGTACAATGGTACTTGTAGTACTTAGCTTAACTGTTATACAATGTTTTAATGTGCAATGCTTTAATGTATCTAAATATGTGCAGTAGGGCGGCATTCGAAAAGACAAATATCTTTATACTTATTTACTTTAAAAATTTTCCATTTTATTTAAAAATATCTTGTAATTTTACTGTTACTGACAACTGCAATAGCCTTTACCTTTTATTCTTTAAAACATAAGTATCACATGGGCTGAAAAGTCCGGGATCTAACGAAGAAAACATCGTTTTTTTTTTTTTGTTTCAAAATTAGCTTTATTCATCAACATAATCTCAGTCAAGGGCAACGCAATCATTCCACATTTATTTTATTTATTTATAGATCGATTTATCTTTTACCTCAAAATAGGCCTCGGTTTCAGCGATAACCTCTTCATTCGCGTGAAATTTCTTCTGCGAACAGCCAGTAGTAGGCTGGGAGCCAAATCTGACAAATACGGTGGATGTGGGAGCAACTCGAAGTTCAATCTGTGTAGTTTTTCCACTGTTTTGATTGGCTTGTGACACGGTGCGTTGTCTTGATGAAACAACATTTTTTTCTTTCTCATATGCGGTCGTTTCTTTGCAATTTCTGCCTTCAAAGGCTCCAACAACGCTATATAATTTTCACTGTTAATGGCACTTCCTTTCTCAAGATAGTTGATGAAATACCGAGGTCACAACCTTTCCAGCCGATTGTTGTGCTTTCGGGCGATTTGGACGAGGTTCACCAGTTGCTTGAGTTCACTCAGACGACGATCGTTTTGATTCCGGGGTGACGCAAAATTTCCAGTTTTTACGTTTAAACATGGCCAAATACTGCTCAGAATCATCAACACGCTCTCGTTTTTGGTCAACAGTGAGCAAATACGGCACGCACTTTCTCACGGCACGCGCTCTCTCATAGTCAAATGCTCATGCAATATAAAGCCAACACGTTCTTTTGATATCTATACGATGACATCTAACTCACGCAACTTCACTTTTTGATCATTCAAAACGTCTACTGCGTTCTGCATCATTGCTGTCACTACGACCACGTTTGAAGTCAGCAAACCAACGTTGTATTGTTGTTTCTGATGGACACTTTTCAAGCCATTGCTTCGCTTGAATGGTATTTTGCCCATCAAGAAGCAGTGTAAAATTAAAACAAGAAATTGTTTTTGGTCCATTGTTTTGCAAAAAATATAACAAAAGCAGCGTCACTTTTGGCACAATAACTCACAAACTAATAAATAGAATATCATGAATAACAGCTGTCTTTTGAAGGTTAGTATTAGCTGCAATAACACTAGCGCCGTCTATGTGTTATGCCCGGGACTTATCAGCCCATGTAGTATTATAAGCTTAATATACAAAATAAAGAAAATTATTTTAAAGAAAAAGAAAACTATTTTATAGTATAATAAAATATTACTGTTGTAAAATATTTCCTTCAGCCGACTAATGATACCGCCCGAGATCAACCCAAGGCATAGACTTTTAATGTCAGATATTTCAACATAACAAAATAGAACAAGCTCTGTTTGAAATTTTATTAGACGGCATTATTCATGCTTTTTTACAGAAGCAATGTCTTTGGGGTAGCAAACTACTTGTAGGCATTTTGCAGTGGACATTATGACATTTACATTGCTAAAAACATATCGTGTGTTATCTACTTTAGTTTTAGTTTAGAGCTTATATGGAAATACTTTTGATTTTTACAGGTCGACCTTAATGTGCACATGTCTTCACAAGCCCACGTACAGTCGTGTGTATGCAGTCACGAATGTATGTGTTGGGTATTTTCACTATTTAGGATTACCCTGAATCTGTGCAATTTCTGTTTGTGTGTTTGGGTTTCTGTGGCTTAAAAAACTTAAAACAGAACAGGCATAATCTTTTTTCACATTTTGTTTTCTTGTATTTGCCATCAAAGTGCGAAAAGTGAAACGTGTGTGTATATGTGTCTTTCTAGGAGTTCCTTTCCGATATTTGGATGGTTGATGTTGTTAATAATGAACAGCTATAAAAACATTCATCCAGTACTACAATAACATACACATAACTACAAACAAATTTATACCCTGTTTATTTAGTGTTGCTGTGAAACAGGTGTTTCGAAGACATGTTTATATGTTTTTCATTTATGAACTTCTATCCGCACCATAAAACTTTTGCAAAAGATCTTTTATCATTCTCTGCAATAGTATACAAATATATACGTACGTACTCGTGTAGTGCCTGCAATTTGTAATAAGATACACCCTCACATATCGCAATATATTTGTATACAAACATATGTATACGTTGTTTACATAACAGCAGTTTTTAATTAGGATTAAGACGTGAAATTAATAACTCAAATTAAGTAAAACGCCAGGACGATTATAATTCATTATAAGCAGCTAATAACAGACTATTTTTATGAATATAAAAATTAAAGATTGTACTGTCTTCCCACATGTTGGCGTATAGACAGCTGGAAAACTGACGTAAAACAGCTCTAGTTTCTATTGCATCTAACTGAATTTAAGTCTGAATTTTAAATAGTTTCTGATGAACAAAAACACCCTGAATGAATCCAAGTCTCCAAGTCAACACTTTTGTCTGCTGGTTTGGTTAACATGTGGCAACCCTATCAAAAATGTTTATATTTTTACATTTGCTTTTCATGGGAGAAAAAATTAGCGTCTCTTGATTTTTTACTTTATTTGTAATAAAACTTCAAAAGTTAACAAAATACACATACGTTTTTTTTCCTCATCGGCTTCAGAAGAGAACGAAAAGTGTAGTAAAATGTATAGTGAATCACTGGTCCCAATGGTCGTTCATATAGTCCCACAAGAATTACCTAGTCACTAGCACCAATAGCAGTGGGGGATTTCCAATGACACGAATATGTCAATAATAAATGTCATAATACTCTACAATAAGTCAGTAGTACTGATGACGGTACCAATAGTGAGTCACTACACTATTTCACTATTAACATTCCCTGTAGGATAATAACCTTCATACATCCTCACACATTCTTACACTCCTACACATACATATGCATGTATGTAAGTACAAAATATTATTACTTTTTTTGGCTTACATATATTTTTCAAAAATTAAATTTGGTTTCTTTTAGTAGCGTAGATTTTTCGAAACTATGCACATATATAAATTTATAATAGTGAAGCTAAATAGCTTTTTTAGCAATAATTAAAATCCTTAAAATCGGTTATGTTTGATCTGGAAAACACTGGAAAAAGATTTAATGCCGATCTTTAATGTGGGTTGGAAGAAATAATGAAAACTTCCTGAGTCTAAACTAACCCAAATCGCAAAGACGGAAAATTATTTCCGAAGAGATTTTTGAAAATGTTATAAAATTTTTTACAATTTTTAGTTAAACTAATGCTTTTGAAAAGTTAAACTAATGAAAACTGGTATACTTTTTCACATGCATATAACTATTTCATTTACATAAAATACCTTCCAAAATATGATGAAACTTCTGACCAAACAAACGTCACCAACAGCGATAGTATTTAAGTACGTTTCTCATTTTGCTGTGTGTTTTTTTCAATCGTTGCTCCAAATTAATTGAGGCACGTAAAGTTTTTTGGTCCATTTTTATTACTTTTAGTGGCTGCACCACTTTAAAACTCATGCAGGAGTTCCTGAACTAAAAAAAAAGTATGTAAAAGTAAAGAAAACAGCTGCAGTTAAGCAAGTATGAGTTGTGTATGACTACTCAACTTATTTCCAAGTCATCTCGTCTTTTTCTTTAAACATTTCGAATAAAATGTTTTTGCCTTGCTTTCTTTCGTTCTTTTCTTCATGTATTACATTTCTTGTGATTCAGAAAAGCGAAAAGCGTTAGTTTTATAAGCTTTTACAAGATAACTTTTTCACTGCACACACACACACACACACACACACATACACGTAAGTAGACTTTTAAGTCATTTATTTGTTAGTCTTTGTTCTGAATAAAGTTCTACGTAAAAAAGGAGAAGATACATTATTCTTACTACGTATAAGACCATGAAAAGACTAAACTTTATTTCTAACAGCTTTTCGTGGTATTAAGCACTAAGCCAAGGCGGAAAAGATCTTGTTGATTTTTATCTTTTGCAAACATGTAAATAGTAATTCCAAAATTTTGTTTTGCAAAAACACCAAAATTTGTAAAAACCTTAACGAACTTTTACCTAAGGCTTCGTTCCCTTTTCAACGAATTTTGAAATACATATACTATAGTTTTATAAGAAACATTTTTAAAGGTAAAGTGCAAGTTCTGAGCGAAAAACGATTGCAGCTGATGTCTTGAAGAATGAGAAAAAGAATAATTTAAAAACATACTTCTAACATTTTGTTAAAGAAAACTTTTTTAAACAGACACAACATACACACCATTATTATTTTTGTGCATCGTGCAGCCTCGCAACGTGCTTGAACATGCTGAGCACTAAACATCTTTTAAACATTTTCCATAAACTCCGCAAAATTGTTTTTCACCTCAATTTTTATAGCCAGACATGTTCGTTTGTATCGCGACATCGGGTGGCTGGAATGTGTACGAGTACTCGTAATTTTTTGCCCTTAAATTCGTACATACATAGTTATAGCTGCTACAAGTAGCTAATGCTGATGCTGTGGCTTGGCCAAGAACTTTTTTATTGTTCATAATAATAAAAAATAAAAATAAAATGTTCTTGTCCTCGAAGCAATTTCTTAAGGAATTGCAGGAAGTATGTTTGTGTGTGTGCTCTGATGTTCTAGTTTGTGTGGGCAAGGATAAATGTTTATTAAATTAAATTAAATTATTATGAACTTTGCGAACGAAAAGTTTGTATCTCTATTTTCTAAACAAACCAATTTATTTTAATATTAGCAAAACATTTAAATTAAGAAATTAATTTTCTCAGACACAACAGCCAAATGGTCTTAAATTTTAGGTCTATAACTTCAAAACCGCTTAAATAAATCTAAGCATATGCATAGAGTACTACCAATTGGTTGTATCAGTAATGCATGATCGTAGATGATTTGAATTCAACCACTAGAAAGGAAGTGCAAGCCTATACGCTGTTACATTAAATGTGAATTGCCATTGAAACTTCAAAAGTTCGGAATATTGGCTGTAATACTCGTATAAAGGTTGGCTTGACGATTAGATGGCATGAATTAGATGTAAACATATGTTTATGTACGTTAAACAGTATGAACTACACAACAAATGAATAAAGAAATTGAAGAAGATAAAACTTTCCAAATTAGAAATATACAAATAAAAAATACGTATGTACTCGTTTATACAAAGCATAACATAGAAAAATAGATATAATTATCGAGAGGAAAAATTTTGAATAATTGCAAGAAAATTTTCGGCCACAACTTGTTTTTATAAACGTTAAAAAAAATTTCGTTACCGCAACGACAATTTCAAGCGAAATATCCAAGCACACGAATATATTGTATTTTGTTGTCTTTTCTTTCTTTTTTTTAATAATTCCGAAATGTCGAACAGAAAAGTAATACTTTTGAAATGTTTAAAACACAAAAAAGTAATCAGCTTTCT
Organism: Thecocarcelia acutangulata; assembly: GCA_914767995.1. Lineage (NCBI taxonomy): Eukaryota > Metazoa > Arthropoda > Insecta > Diptera > Tachinidae > Thecocarcelia > Thecocarcelia acutangulata. The sequence goes on from OU612097.1 coordinate 1,226,623, forward strand.
TATGAAGTCACACAAACAAAATGTTTCGACTTCAAGCACCATACACCACCATCAAATTAAAAAACTTCTTAGACGCAAATGAGACACTTAAATATTTCATAATTATTAAGTTTAAATATCTACATCCTCATCTCGACATTTCTCATATTTTAAAGGCTTCAAAGGCTTATCTTCATAGATATCGTATAAACTTAAATTACCGCAATCGAAATGATACGGTAACAAACTTTAAGAAAAACTACTCAACAATACAGGTAGAATGAGCTACGAGTATTGTTTACTCACTCATTCGCACAAGGAAAAGTGCCACTTAAATAATAAAATAACATACGACTTAATTTATATGCAAACAAAACATGAATACAAATGACTTCCTGCAACAACAAACTAAAAAAACAATAACAAGTGCACTAAGAGCTCACAATAATGAGAGAGCACAACAATTGCTACTGATGGAGACAATAGCAACAAATCAACATTTTGTTTACTCCTCTGCAATGATGTTCGTATAAACTAAATTCTACAGTAAACTTGACTGAGAAGTACGAGTATTGGCTGATGAGCTAATTCAAAGAAAAGCAGAAAAGCGTTTTTAAAATATGCACAAAAGCAACACCTTATATATGTACATACATTGCAAATTGCAAATTTGTAATAAAATTATGGAAAATGGTTTTAATACTCATATAAGAAAATAAAGACATCAAACTTCCACATACGGCAGTTTGCTGCTAAGTACAATGGATTCGAAGATACTTGATACACAACTATATGGTGAAGCAGTGTTAAGATATTGAATAAGCAAAATATTAATAAAATTTCTTTGTACATAAAAAAGAACAAATGAGTGCTGTGTTCTTTTCCCTGTTTACATCAGGGAATATATAAATAAAATAAAATAATATAATATAATATAATATAATATAATATAATATAATATAATATAATATAATATAATATAATATAATATAATATAATATAATATAATATAATATAATATAATATAATATAATATAATATAATATAATATAATATAATATAATATAATATAATATAATATAATATAATATAATATAATATAATATAATATAATATAATATAATATAATATAATATAATATAATATAATATAATATAATATAATATAATATAATATAATATAAATAGAGAAAGACCAATGTAAGCGGCATATGGCTTGAGTTTATATATATATATATATATATATATATATATATATATATATATATATATATATATATATATATATATATATATATATATATATATATATATATATATATATATATATATATATATATATATATATATATATATATATATATATATATATATATATATATATATATATATATATATATATATATATATATATATATATATATATATATATATATATATATATATATATATATATATATATATATATCATGATAAAACGATAATGATAAATATTTAGTTCAACTTTTCTTATTCAATGTTTCTAATATTAAATTTTTGCTAATATTCTGGTTAAAATTCAAATTCGGCTTTCGCCAATATGATCAATATGCGACAAATATAGACGAGAAAATAAATTAAGAGCTCTGTGAATGAGTTGGTTGAGCGTTGCAATCTGTGTGAGCCTAGCAAGCGACATGGGGGCGCTGGTGAATCGTGAATAATTCACCCCCTGGAGTTGGTCCATCATCAGACTAGGCCGTATAGACATGTGCTGGTGTAAATCGATTTCACAACAGTAAATGATGCATTATAATACAACATTTATAAAAATAAAGCAACATTGATATAAATTGAGGTCTATATAATAGCACTTTCGGTGAGTTCGAAATAATTTAGAAGAAAATGTAGCATTCGGATTTCTCTCTCAACGAATACATTTGGCTTTTACAATTTTGTCTACTTTAAAAATTTACAAAGTGAAAACGAAAATTGATCTTAGTAGACTTTGTTTTTACCATCTGCAATTAATATACATGCCATCCATATGCGTACTCTGTTACACATATGGCGCACAAAACAACTCTTATTAGCAGGCAGCATCAAAAGTTTGTTATTCGTTTAGTCTTTTAGGAGGCAATAGTTATTATCTTCTATCTACATACATATGTAAATGTCATTTTAATTGCCAACTATTTAAAATGATTTTAGTCTATTTCAAAACAATTATTAAAAATTATAATAACTGTTGTTTGCTTACCTGTATGCTTTATGCAGTTGGACTCTTAATTTGATATGTGTGTATGCATGAACCTTTAAATCTACTTTCGTCAAAGAAGAAACGAAATTTTGTATGCAAATAAAAAGAAAAAAGACGGACTGAAAGACAGTTAGACAGGCTAATATTTAGACATATTAAGTAAAGAGACTATGACTGACAAAATGTCATATTAAAAATATTCATGCAGGTTTTCGTATTTAAAATTAGTCTATATTTGTTCGTTTGTTTGCATGTTTGTGTTAAGGCAAAGTCCTACGTTTGTTCGTTAGTTAGTTACGGGTAAAAGTGCAGCATGTGATGCACAAGGAAATTTTGTTTTAGTTGAATTAAGTTTGCAGTTTGTGTTTGTATGAAAAACTTTCGGTTAGCTATTTATGCTGTTGTGTGTTTTACTTTTCAGTTGTATAGTACAAGTCTACTGATATGTTGAGTCAGTAATTTGCATAAAAATAACCAACAAACTGAACATTAAACATTCATAGGAAAGCAACAATTTACATGCAACGCCTACAAAAACGCAAACAAACAAACAAACAAACAAACAAAACTGAGTCTCATGAATATCTAGAGATACATACGAGTACATACGTACTGTTGCAACAATGTTTTATTTTGCTTTTACTAAACGAAAATAAATAAATGAAAAATATTGAGAGTAAAGAAAAACAATGAAATGGATGTTGAACCAAGATATATTAACACGCTTGCAAACATAAAGTACTCCTATCTCAATGTCTCTTACAACTTAATTTTTATAAACAGATTTTAGTCATTTTGAAAGTAAAATCTAAAAGGTGCCAGAAAATTGTAGGTAATAAATTGGCTGGCATTCCATAAAAGAACAAGCTTAAAAAGCCTTAAAGCTAATGTTTGTATTATATCATATTAAAATGCTCGTATGAAGCAACAAATTCTTATGTGCCAATGGTCTGTAAGTATACATACACACATGCATGTACATAAATGACATACGAAATATTCGTAAATATATCCTAATACTCGTAAACATCTTAAAAAATACACAAAAAATTTTTACGTTTAACAAACTGTTTGTATACAAAAATATTTATGCAGTTATAGCTTCAAATATGATGAAGCATTTTCAAAATGTAATTTAAGTATCAAATTCTAATAAAGAAATACTCGTATATTGCATTATAATCATCGAGCATCTTGCTTTTCGTATAAACGTATTTCGTATTCATTCTCTCGCACACAGATAAAAGCAACCATTAAAAATGAGTAATTCCAGATATCAAACTCCGTTACTCTCCAACAATTCAATGGATTTGTGTTATTTTCTAACCGTTTTTCCGTATTTTATGCTTTTAGCTCTTCCATGTTTAGAGACGTCCTCCGCTTTGGAAACCAGCTCAAAGCAAAACTGTATGAAATTAAAGGCAGAAAAGCCAGTAAGGAAGTGTGTTTTGGCGAAGAAGATGCCGTAGACTGGTTTCAAATAAAATTCTTGAGAGCAACGATGCTGACACTACTTTGTTACTTAAGATATGTTTTTGTTAAACAGGCAAATACGAGTATTACTGTCAAATTCTTTATAAAAACTTACCAATAATTATTATTTTTCCAATTAAATATACATAACATAATCTCTTAGAAGATCTCTGTTATCAAATTGTTTTTAAAGGAGGCCCTTTCAATCCTTTAAAATCATGGTTAGAAAAGGATTTCTGTGCACCAGTGTCGTATTTCAATTATAATTTTGAAAATTTTCTTAAATCTAGCAAAGAAACTATAAATCCTGGAATGGAGAAAGAAATACGAATTGTATGTCGCCTAAACTGACTTTTTAATGAAAATGTTGCGTAAGCAAATTTAAACATTTACTTATGCTTAAAAGCTGTGGTTGTAAAAGGAAATTACTTAAATACAGAAAATGAAAAATTCCGATATCGGTCCATATATAGACTGATTTTTCCATGAAAATTCCCATGAAAGAGATTACCTTTTTGCCATGGTGATTACAATGCAAAAAAATTCCCCTATATCGGGTAATATATATCCGAGCACATTTAGCTCGAATTTGTAATATATTCTATATATTTACGTATATGTTGTGAAGGGTATTTTAGATTCGCAAAGCCGAATATACTCTTACTTGTTTGAGTTAGCTTCTTTCATAATGAAGTTCTTGTTGGTTTTACCGTTTAGCAATGCAGAAGTTGAACGGGTTTTTAGCGGAATTAATCTCGTAAAAACAAAAATAAGGAAAATTTTATTTCCCTTTTTTTATATAAGATGCGACTTAGAACGGCTAAACCTATGTTGTCACAATTTTAAAATTAAATACTCATTTGATAATGTATTTAATATTTAACAAATGTATTTATGTATAAAAGAATTAGAAATTATTTATAATAATTATTTGTAAAAACGTACAAAGTACATAAGAAGAAAAATTTATAACAGCTCATCAAAAACAAAATGAAGTTGCCCTACAATTATCACTTTTTCATTCCGAGAAGTTTTTTAGTTTTTCGTTTTTTGAATAACCAAAAAAAAATCAATTCCGTTTCCGAACGGATTTGTCTCTGTGAAATTTTTTTCAATAGTCAAATATATTTTACAGTAGTCAACTTCAAGACATTAGGCAGTAAATTCATAAAAAGGAAAATTTTTCAGTTTGGTTGACTTTATAAAATACTTTGATTACTTCAAAGATAAAAGTCTCATATAAGATAAAAGTCTCATATAAGGTACTTATATAGAAATGGAAAAATCATTGCGAATATTCTATAAGTTAAAGAATCTCTTTTTCGAGTCACGTAATTTCTGTTTTCTTTTGTTTCTTCTCTGGAGGAATCATTTTGTCAGTGGACATTAAACATGTGTTATTTTGCATTATATTGAAAGCATTTTACAAACTTGTGTTGTTTCAAATGAATGTGTTGCACACACACACACACATACACGCACACACATGTATGTACGTATGGATATATTTGCTTATTTGTGCGTAAACGAGTATGTTGTTAGCAGTTTACATTTTCAGATTATTTCAAGTATTTGCTGTTTTTTATATTCTGTCAATGTTTCAATATTTGCACAGAGGAAAACAGTTTTGCTTTGAAAATTTTAGCACTCTTTAAAATGTTTCCCCCAAATCAAATTGTTGCACTTCTTTGTCATTTATAGGTCGATTTTCAATACCATTTTTTAATTATTATTAGTGCAACGATTACCAAAATCTTTTTTTCAAATTGTAATAATTTATTTGTGATTTGGACTTTCATCCGCAATTATGAATTAAAGCATCTCCTTATAATTTGAGCACTGCCTTTCGAAAGTATTTCTCTGTTTGAAAAATTTTGATTTCATAAAATTCTTGGAAACGGTCAAATTGTCCCAGTAGTACTTAAAGCTTTGTGCTTGCCGTTGGGGGCCGACTTTCTTCAAAAGTCCTGTTTTCTTTGAAAAATATAATGTTTTTTTTTTAATACTTTCACTTTGTGCACTTTTCTGCATTAAATTTGTCATCTATTTTTGGTTTGTTGATGTAATTTCAATTTTATTTATTATTTTTCCCCTCATTAATTAATTGCACAAGTTTATCAGTTAATTAAGTTTTGCAATAGTGAAATTGTCAATAGTATTCTATCAGTTAAAGGTATGCGCGTGTTGTAATTATTTCGTAATGTATACACGTAGATCGTGCGTCACGTACGCTGATCGTGAGTTCATTAAAAAGTCATCGCGTGTTACGTTTGAAAATAATTTAAAATTAAATTTAATTTTGTGAATGCATGTGTATTCACGAAAGTAAATAACACAGTGCTGCTACAGCAATAGAACTGCACCGCCATGCGGCAAGAGAAACAACATATCGATAAGGTATAATATATTATTCTGTTAATTAAAGTAAAGATTTAAAAATTAGCTTAAAAACTCATTACATATATTATAGTGATCATGATCCTCACTTTTCGAGTTCCTTGCACTATGCTGCTAGAAGTGAAGCGCAGATGGAAGCAGTAATAGTTTGTACTATAACGATATTAAAATGCCAGAATAAACGTTATATTGCACAAAACGAGATCTTTTATAAATAAAAAAAAAATGCAAAATGACCACTAACTTACAAGAAAAAGGTCTGAAAATACTCAAAACCCAAGAATATGCCAGAAAAATAAAGGAAAAAGGAGAGAGAAGCTATAACATGCTACAAAACATTACACGAACTGTTTCTAGCACTGTCAATCGGATTAAAATATTTGTTGAATTAAAACGCCAATATAACTTTATTTTTTAAGGGTTGGTATGAAGTCATCACCAACACATGATTAAAACGCGTACGCTCTTCTAATTTAGCTGTGTGATATTATCATTCGGTGGCTTGAGGCTTTATAGCCAACTTTGTTCAACCGATATATCAAAGATTTGAGACAAATATTTTTTGTGGACAACAAAAATGTTTAATGAATGATTTGCATCATTCTCCAATTTGCTTTCATGTGCCAAAGGGTGGCCACATATTAAATTGAAAATAAATACAGGGTGGCACAGAACTACCTTTATGATTAGAATGGTCAATAGGTTTTTTAGTTTATCCATATTTTTTGCTTTTATTTCAGAAAAGAAGACTTAAAGAATTTGACATGAAACACTGACAATAGAACAGCGATTAAAAATTGTCAGACGTCAATTACTTTTACGCGAATTTTCAGCAACATGGTAAAGTAAGACACTTTACACGTGCCGGAAGACCACGCACGGAAGAAAATACAGGATAGTCCAGCAACATCAAGAGGAGGACGTTTGGCACAGCTAGGGCGGCTATCGTGGAGATCCGTTCTGAGGATTTTGATCACATTTCACATGTTTCCGTATAAGGTTCAGCTTGTTCAAGAATTGAAAGCCGATAGACTACGAACAGCAACTTAATTATACCATTTCATTCCGACCATGAAGGTAGTGTTGCGTCGCGCTTTATTTATAGTTCGACTTTCATTAATCCTAAAATTTAGCATTAACTCAAGCGAATTTTTAAAACAGACTTCCTACAAAATAATAAACATTTACATATATGTACAGCAGGAAAGAAATTAGTAGCGAAAACAGATGGCAAAATTCAAGAGCTGCAGTAGTGACACACATAACAACTGCAAATCATACTAAAATTTAAGACATACTCATACAGCAATGAGGAAATAATCACATAAAATGCACAGCTTAACACAAGCGCTGAAATGCTTTTTTGGCTTAAAATACAAAAGCATGCAAATTTTCAATATGCACTCAAATTCAGATGTTGGTAGTTGTGGATACAAATAAATTTAAATATCAAGCCACTGCAAGTTTCATCTTGTAAACTGTAGAAAAAGTAGACCCAAAATAAGCAGCCAACATGACGCAATACTGCCAAACCAAGTTAAATGAAATGAAGCATAACTCTTCACTTGAGTCTATAAAGCATCCGAGGGTAGCCCACCAAAATATTCACACAAAAGTATCAATTCAATCTTGATAGCTTTGCATTTCGAGTAAAACTAATGTTAGGGGACACCCTCATGACAAATAGCAAATGCAAACGAAATGGTGAACGAGTACAAGCTAAAGACTCTAACAAACAATCCCGACTGAGTTCTGGTATGATTCGTGTTGCAAACAAGAAATCTTTGATGTCATAACATGACTGGCATAGACTCCTTTTAATAAAACTAAATGAGCCTTGAACATACATATGTGTATGTGTACGAGTATGTGCTATGAAAATCAAAAACCAAGTGGTTTACATTAGTTGGAAAATATATGTGCAAAAACATAAATATATTTAGGGATATTTTAAATTAGTTTAATATTAATGGGAATAAAAGAAGAATACTGCACATTCTGAGTCAAAAGAAGAATATTTTTTTTTCTGCTGTGCTACAGACATAATTTTTATAATAAAAAGCTTAACAGAAAGGGGAACAAAACGAAAAATTATTTTTTTATATTCATTGTTGATACATACATAAATATGGAGATATACACACATACATATTTATATGAGCTTCCTAGAATATACATGCGATAGCCGTAGGTCTTTCAATTCGGGAATTCTCGGGTAAAAGCAAACAAGATTCAAGACGGAGTTGGTATGAACTGGATGATTTGGTAGAGTGCCGTACCAGCAGTCTCGAGATTTGATTTGTTGGATTCATGCTAAAGACGCTGACTATTGCTGCATACAAGGGTGCGGTTTCTTTAAAATAAAATAAGAAAATTTTCTTCTCCGAAACATAGCGAAACATTTTCATCTGTTTTCTCTTCTCAGCGTTTTTTACAGAAAAAATTAATTAACACTTTACAGTGAATAAAAACAATCCAAAATTAAAATTTCTTTAACTCACATACATTTTCACATGACATCTGTATGTAAAAACAATGAGAACACCGGCTATCAAAATTTTGTATGACATACATACTAGACTGATCAGCCGTCTAGTTCACAAGAAAAATGTCTTACAAGACATCGCAATATTTCCAAGTACTATCCATCGTCTGCTTTCACATTTCAAAATAAACACTTCACGAATACTGTTTTGCAATCGTTTAGAACAAACAGAACCAAACACAAGCAGAACCAACTGAAATAGAATAAAATTGAAGCAGAACTTCAAGCACTGAAGTAATGTTCTACTTCAATTTTGTTTATAAAATTTGTTGTTGTTGTTCATGGTGTTAATATTTTATTGCACTCGCTACGAGTCATCGTTTATTTGCTTCATTGTAATTTTCCATTTAATGACTTCTGTAGAAGTTGCAGAGACGAGGAGGAAATAGAGAGCGTTGAGCACTTCTTCTGTCAGTGTCCAGCTCTTTCATATAGAGGGCCATTGTATCTAGGCAGACCGATGCTGCATGATTAGACGGAGGTATCGGAATGCGATGTAAGCAGATTGGCCAGTGATATGTAGATATATTGAGATACATATCACATTCAGGCAACACATCGGGACCAGACTGGACCCAAGTGAGCGGGCTTTGCAATGATTGGCAGCTTGTTAAACCTAACCTACTTTTACAGTAATGCACATACATATACATGTGTAATGATTTTCATCAAATTTGGTCTGCTTTTCGGCTTTTTCGCAAGAAACCCCTTAATTCTGATATTTTTCCAGCTGATGTTAGGATTTTCTGGTTTTAACGCTTGCAAACCCTTGAATCAAATTTTTAATTTCCCTTATGTTAAATTTTTTTTCTTCTACTTTTATGTTGTTTGGTGAACGAACGAGTCGTAGCACTTGCTACACCTTTGTTGCATGAGTCTCTAGAAAAGCTTTTTGCAACATTCACGTTGTTCATGAATGCACGCTTGTATGAGTTTACGCTTTAAATTATTCATATTTTAACTGAGGTACACAGTTTTCACCAGAACAGGGGTAAAGCAGCATTATGCTATAACAAGAAAATATTTGCTCCACATTCGCACGAACAAGATTTATTTACGGAAAGCAGCCAAACATTTTATACAAATCTGTTAAGCCTTAAACCTTATTTAAATAAATAATGTTGAAAAATTCATTGACTTGCACAACAGACTTCATTTTAAATGCAAATATGTATAATGAACAAATTTCGTAATTAATACTCAAATTGGAAGATATATTATCAATAATTTCTTATTACTTTAAATAATAGTAAACTCTGTTGGCAAATTAGTTCAGCAAAAGCTGATATTCAGTCTGATTGTAACTTAACTAATTCCTTTGCTAGAGTGATTGATGTTTTTCGAAAGGATGTTTTTATATGAACAAAATATTATTTTCTAAGAAATGATTAGAATAATGTTCTATCCATTGCTCTGGTGGTGGAATTTAGAGGGTGAGAATATACATATGTAAGAGACATAAATTGCTCAACTTGTTAAGCATGAAAATATCAATCACCCTCATTTCTTAAACGCCCAACGACGATGATATAAAACCGATGCGTGATGACATCATTTTATCCTTGATGCCTCTTACGTTTTCTTTTCATCCTCTCAACTCTCTTCTTTGAGCATAAAATTTCACAATACTTGAAAAAAACTGTCATTAAAATCTACACAAGTAATTAAGTCATATTTTTTTAATTTTGAAAGCTCTACATCATCAATAAACAAGTCATAAAATGTAAAATAGTCCTTATTATAAAAGTCAACATAAAAAGGATGCGTTTTTTTTCTTTCCTTTTGGCAGAGAATAACTTTACAAAAAATATACAAAAATAAAATTCGCCAATCGGTTTTTCGAAATTTTAAAAACATTTTAACTTTCAAATGTAAAAACTAATTTTTATTATTTTGAATCAAAGTTCTGACTTATAGCAAGAAATTATTTAAAGATATCAATTTCGCTTAAACCTTTCTTTATTTTAATTGACATTTTAATAATTGAATTTTGATATTTTTCACAGGAGAACTAGACATTGTTATCTTGTTTTTTATTCTAATTGCATCGCACAAATATTATCATTTTGTTTTATTTTGATTTTAAGATAAAATGAAAAATCTTAAAAACATCGGTGTTTCAAGTTTGACAGGAAGATTGCAGATTACGTATAATGGCAACTGAAAAAACAGACCCCATTTCTAAAAAAAAAATAGGTGCATATGTACTCGTGTTTATAAAAGCTGTTGTTGTTATAGCAAAATATTAGAAAATAAGTTATAAAACAACCACAGCAATATCTTTGACCGTAATAACTTTTAAGTTCAATGACTTCCATTTATTTGTGACTTTTTGCCAGAAAAAATTTTAAGGCAGCGGAAAATTGATTTTGAATCTCTTTGTGCCAACGAGTTTTCTTATAATTTATAATGAAATGTGTTTTTTTTGTGTACTACCGCTATAGTAAATCGCAACAAATTTGGCTTCAACATTTCAAGTTAAGAATTCTTTGCGTGATTTTAAGAAATCTGCAAAATCTCACACATTCGCACAACGCGATTGCTAGCTTGTATCGGTATAAGTGTAGAAGGAATTTTTTTTCTTTTTTGTTCAAATGTGAGAAATGAATACATATCTACACACACATACACACACATATTCGTACATACATAAATGTGCTGTTTATCTCTTGCCAAGTTTTATACAGAAACACGTCATTGATTTTGATTTAAGTGTTGCGTATTTGTGGCGTCATTTTGTTGTCTTTGTCTCTTTTGTTTTCTTCTTTATGTACTATTTGTCTATTTACTCATTTACTTCTGCTGTTATTTTTTTAGTATAAATGTACGTACAGTACAACTTCTTTAAATCAAAAAATATCAAATCAGCATTTGGAATGAGGATAAGCCAAAAGCGTTTGTCGAAACACAATTATATCCACATAAAATCATTGGTTGGTGGTCATTTGTTCATATGTTTTTAAAAATAATGATGCGCAGAATGTTACTGTTAATGTTAAACCCTCCGGGGAACAGGTTTTGCCTTGGCATAGAACAAACCAGGTTACTCTGTTTTCTGAAGTATAGAGGAGAAGTAGTCCTTCGTTTGTTGCAGCAAACAAAACTCTAGGAAGCCGCCTGACTTATGTTGTGTTGGCCTTCCGAAACCAGTAGCAATGGTTGAAATTGACAGAACGGGGATCAGCAGGAGATTCTGCCTTGCAGATCTTGATTGAGGTGCTGATCTTGACTGAGGTTCATGTCTTGGCTGAAACGTTCTGGCTCTGGTTTAAACCTAAACTCGCAGGAAGGGGGAGTTACTTTCCCCACAACCTCCCGAGGTGCTGTTATCCTACAACAGATACTTGTGCTGTAAGAAAACAACCAAGAGTGAAGGTCAGACGGTTGAGTTGGTTTAAAGGCTGAGTCTTAATGGACTGTTGGGAAATTGCATCCAGGAGGGACTAGAAGGCACATACTCTTGATCAAGGGGTTCGACTATAAGTTGTGAGCCCAGCAAGCCACACGGGGTGCTGGTGAATCGTGAATAATTCACCCAGTTGAGTTGGTCCATCATCAGATTAGGCAGTTATGGCAGGTGCTGATGTAAATCAATTTCACACCCGTTAATGTTAAACGGTATAGGGATATGACTAGAATTTTTTTCATATCTCAATTAGTTAATATTAATCCTGCTGACATGCAGTGTCTACAGGAGGTGGCAATATGCTCCTGTGTGTATGCTACAATTTATTTACTCAAAGAAACATTTGATGAAAGCATAATTACACGCAAGGCGAATTCACTTTTACTATATGCAACTGAAAAATCAGATGTTCTTCTTTCTTTCAACTTATAGAACGTCTAGTATCAAAAGTTGCTAGAGATCATTACTGGAAAATGGCGATTTGCAGGCTTTGAGAAAATTTGTATCCATATACTCACGAAGTTATTAAACAACCCTCGTAAAATATTGGATCCATAAACAATTTTGAAGAATGCAAAAAACAAAGCATGCAAATGCATATATAACACATATATGCATATTTCAGACTCGAATTTGAGGAAGAAGAGAAGCGGATGTTTCCCTGCCTCCACTCCCTCCTCAAATAAGTGATAAAAAATATATTTGTTTTATTGCTAATAAGAGATTGGACGATACAAAAATCTTTACACTTTGCAAAATTTGTCCTCTCTGTTCAAAAGATTCTGCTGTATTCGCGTCTGTTATGTATGTATTTTAAAATGAGATAAGTGAGTCTTCGAAGTAAAGATGCAAAATGATGTCATTCATGTCTTATTGATATTATTTCTTGACTTTATTAAACCCAGTTTTTTTAGCGACTTTATAAAACGGAATTTACAATATTTCGTTTTTATTCAAGAAATCATTCAAGAAAATATTTTCTTTAATTAATTTCAATAATTGTTATACATAAATTTTTCAAGGAATAGTTCTGCAGCGTCCCAAACGAGGAAACGAATCATGGCATCAATTAATCATATTTTTGAAAATTAAAACCAACTATGATTAACTTGCCTTTGTCACTGAACGATTTAATAGCCCGGATATTGTTGTAAAGATATATGATGGGCTTATCTACGTCATACTGTATTTTTGTACATATGAGTGTAAGTGTGTACGCTTGTATGTGTCTGTTTACATGCTGCTTACCAGTGTAAGCTTTGACTTTCTGCATTTCGTACTCGTATCTTTTGAGGATGATAGTTTTTTTTCTGCCTTTTTGATTCAAAGGATTTGCTTGTTTATTTTTCATGTAATTATTTCAAAAATAAATAGACGTATTCCGGGTTATGTTTAAGAGTATGTTGGAAATGAGGTAAAATTTATTACAACGGAAATGAAAATTTATGTTTGCTTGCCAGATGACTTCAGCGAACGAATAAAACATCAAACGAAAACGACTGGTATTAGAAGTTTACTTTAATATTAAAACTTTAAGTTTTATTGCGCTTGACGTCGTAAAGAGTTCTTCAGTATTTGACACCAACAACAACTTTAAAATTATTTATTTAACTTTAAAAGTTGAAATTAAATTACTCGCTTTTTTTATTTTCTCAATAAGTTTTATTGATTCTTTCAATTTTTCTTTTAACAACTTTCCATGGCTATAACTTCCTTAACAACCAATATTAAACAGAATAAAACTGTATTGAACATTTATTCAATACCCACCAATATTTATTTTTATTGTCGGAAGGACAAAAACAAGAAGACGGTTGAAAATGTTGTTAAAATCTCCTACAAACGAAAGTTGTTCGAACGGCTGGCTGCACTCATCCGTAGAAGCAAACACCCACAAAATTATTTTATTCCTCCGATTGCAATTCCATTTTAATACACACATACTCATACACACAACTATACCGATGTTTATACTTATAAAATATAAAAATCACCCATTTCGCAAATTATCGGTGGACGAGTATGGTGGTATTGGTCTTTAACGGATTTAAACAATTTTCTTTTTCGATTATTACTATTAGCTAACAACAAGCAAAAATGACTTATCAATTTAACAGTTCCAACCTGAGAATCATGCAGATACTGCTTCAAAATATAACTCTTGATTTGCTTAATTATAGAAACTAACGTTCTTTTTTTATCAAATTGTACAACTGTTACGCTCCATAACTCCTGCAGTAAATAGTTGTTTTTGTTTTGGTAACGTTGTAAGAAAATACCGCTTCGACGAGGAACAAAAAGCAAAAAAAAATCTGATTAACACTTATCATGGTTCACTAAAACACAATAAAGTCATGTCTTTAATTCCTACAAGAATGGCCAACTGGGATATTAAAATAACTGTAACTAAATATTCAAAATAATGTTGTCATTGTGTTGGTAAAAGAATGATAAAAAGAAAAGGGGATAACGAAAATAAAAGAGGATGTTTTTCACAAACTAAGGGTTGCATTAACTTGATGACGTGGTTTTACATTGATCTATCGACTTAACTTGTATAAACTTTCGGCGCCCGGTTGGCGGACACAATGTCGACGACATAAACTTAAGCATCAGAATTTATTGTTGTTGCTTTCCCCAAACAAAAGTGTCAACTAAACATACAGTGAATAAAGATGAAAGGAATTGATGTTTTAAAAGTTTTCGTAAGAAATTTTCCGTCTATATGTTAAAAGATTAATTTTAAGATTTGTAATAATGAGGATACTCTTCATGTAAGTTATCCAAATCGAGGAAGAAATGGGGCAAAGTAGAAGAAAACTTCCCATTTGCAGATGAAATCAACACTACGTAAATATAGCTCGATTTTATAATACATTGGTTAAAAGACATGGGCTAATGTTTTAATTACACACGTACGCTTTGAGGTTTACAAGTTGTGGATGCACGAATCTCTAAAATATCATATTTTAAACGACGGCATTTGGTGGAAAAGTTAAAATCTGAATCACAGTTGTGAAATTGATTTTCATCAGCACTTCCCATGATGGCCTGATGATTGACCATGTGAATTATTCACAACTCAGCAGTGTCCCGTGTGGCTCACTCAGGTTGCAACTTTTTGCTATAAGTTTGTAGTCCCATAGACAAACCCCTTGGTCAAGAGTTCGGGCCTTCTAATCCCTCCCTATGTTATTTCCCAATAGTCAATGGAAAACAAGACTTAATGAGTTTGTAGGACAAAGCCGATGAAGAAACAGCATCAGCCCTCAACCAACTTACCCGTCTAACCATCACTACTGGTGCTTTACAGTATTGGTATCTGTTGCAAAACAACAGCACCTCGGGGAGTTGATAGCCCCCGAAAACCGACATGCGATTTTAGGTTTCAACCACAGCCAAAACGTTTCAATCAAAATGGGAAATTCAAATACGTCATGACCCGAGTTCCAATTCCAGTGAGTGCTGATGAGTAGTGTGGCGACTACGAACAGCTAAATGACCCCCAGCTAAAGATTTGATTATTATTTTTCATGTCTTCTTCAATCAAAAATTATTGATCACAGCAAATTTTTATTGTAAAAAGTCTTTCTTAAGAAAGAAAAACTTGAACTAAAACCCGACGTACATATGTACAAACCAAAAATCTAAATTGTAACGATTTGTAAAACCCATACTATAATTAAAAGACGCTAACGGCCGTATGCAAAAAAACTTAACAGAGCTTGGTAAGCATTTGTTAAGAAAATTTACCTAATGTTCTATCCAAAAACAATTATTAGCTTACCATATGTTTAAAGTTGAAATAAGCCACTTTAACTGTACGTTAAAATGACATTTGATTTGTTGACTTTGATTTTCCTTTAAATTCACAATTCTAATGAAAATATTAACAAACTCAATGGATTATGCTTGGTAGATAAGTAAATTAGAATTTTACATTTTATATGAATTGAAAATAATAATTTTGAAAAGAAATATGTTAGTGATGCACTTTCCATCAAACGAATACGTCGAAAAACGGTATTCGAATAATACAAATGTTTACGGTATAAGTAATCCTGTCAATTTTTCTCAATTTTATTAATATACCAAATATTGTACATTCGCCATTTATTAAAAAGCTAAATCGATTAAACGTTTGTCAAAAATGTGTGATTTAAAGTAATAATAATAATTCTTTTTTTTTTTTTAATTTATTTTAATCGATTTGCGAATATTAGTTTTCATGCATCACTATTCAAAAAATTACAACTGATCATAACGGCATTGCCAGAATAAAAAAATTTAATTCCTTACTACATTTAATAGTTAACGTACGGTTTTTGCATAAACTTTTTTAACAAATGTATGGTAGTGTTAATGTGTTTGGTAACTAACGTATACGTTAAAACTTAAGTAAGATTTTTTTTTTTTTGTGGATATGGCCCTAAGTCTTGTTGTATGGGTGTACCAATAATTAAATAAATAAATAATTTATTTACTTTAAAGTATTTCAGAAGTATGTTTCAAAGTCGTTTCAGTTAAGAATATTAAAAGAAACGCTAGTAAATTGTTTGCTGCATGTGACATGGCCAGCTTTAAGTTTAATAACAAATAATTTAAGTTAATTTCTTATCTCTTTTGATTTTTTTTTTTTTTTTTTTTTTTTTGTTTATTAAAGGTTTAAAATGTGCAAGTCATCATTTTCTGACCACTTTTACAGCCAAAGAAGAGCTGCTTAAATTTCAAGTGGAAGTACATAAATTTGAACACAACAGTTGTCATCAGTTTCAGAGAGTTTATTTCAATTTTTTTCGGTTATTTTATTTATTTTATTAACACATTTCCTCTGACTTTGAAAAATTGTGCTCTAAAGTAAAAAAATATACTTTCAATTTTTATGTCGGCTAGAGCAGCAGTGTAATATAAAATTACATATAAATATAATTCATTGAACACTACATAAAAACAAAGCGCTACATATGAGTACAAACAGAAAGTAAACATCCTGCCATTTAAAATGCATGCAAACATTGTAATTGTCTACAACAGCTTTTGCCACACGCACTATTAACCTTCAACTGTGGTTACGGGTCTGACAGCCCTTTGGAATAAGTTTATTTCCGGCAATATTTATACATATTTTCTTTATGTACGCAATCACTAACACTTTAATTTAAATTTAATTTTTAAATAATTTTAAATTGCATGGAAATGGTTTTTGCGACACAACAAGTTACTGCACCTCGTATCACGTAATTATTTTATTTGCAACAATGTTCAAGTTATCATATACGTAGTCCTTTTTACAGTTCTATGATTGCATCATTAGCATTTGAAACTTGGTTACGTTCTATAATAACGTAAATAAAAAATGGCTTGTTTTTCAGAGACAGTAAACACTGTTGTGAAATTGACTTACATCAGCACCTGCCTTGTGTGAATTAATCACGATTCACCAGCTCATGAGTTAGTAGGCCGAAGCCCAGCCCAGCTCATACAGTTATTATGTTGCAAGACAACAGCACGTCAGGGTATAATTAGCGCCAGAGAACCGGTATAACGCCATAGTTTTCAGGGAAATTAATTCAACTTTCTGTGAGTTTAGGTTTACAGCCAGAACGCCTAGGTAGGCACGTCAACCACTATCAGTGCCGTTATGGTCTGTAGACGGAACCTCCTGGGGACTTTATTGAGCCCCGTTCTGCCAATCTCGGCTTCAGAAGACCAACACAACATAAGTCATGCGGCTTCCTAGAGTTTTATTTGCTACAACGAACGAAAGACTTCTTCCCTTCTGTGTCCCAGAAAGCAGAATGCCCTGGATTCGTGTACGCCTGCTCTGTGGGTGGAGCAAAAAGGGCAAGAACAAAATTGCACACGTGATCAATATGTAACGAATACAGACAATAAATAATTCAAAAGCTTGGTGCCTGAGTGGTTTAAGCAACCGCACGTCATCTTTTTCAGAGCCCCGAGTTCGATTGGATGCTGATATATAAAGTAGCGGCTGCGAAAGTGATAATGTATGATAATTTATCACAACAATTTGTGTTGTAATTTAAAATCCTTCTTAATCAAGAAGTAAAAAAAAATAACTTTTAATCCAATTAGTGTACAAACATATACAAATAACAATGATTTATGTATATATGTAATTATAAAGTTCGACAAAAGTCATGAAAATCATTTAATTGAAACAACAGTATTCATAACCTGTAATAAATTACATATGTTATTCTGAACCGTCTGTAATAGACTTCTGGTTCTATAATTACGTTTCTATTGAAGTGAATAACAATTGTTTTCGTCTACACCATTTTCCATTGACATTGAAAAAACTGCAAATGATATAGAGAAATTTAATTTAAAAAAATTAAGAAATTTTAAGTAAAACTAATAATTATATAAAAAAAATAAATTAAACCGTCAAACTCAAATTGAAATGGAAAAAGTTCCAGATAGAACTGCGAATTTAAACTTAAGATTGAGAAATTTTTGGTTTAGCTAAAAAATTATAATAGTATTAACGAAAAATCAATAATAAACAAAAAATACCACCGCACCGCAGCTGTTTAAATTTTTCTTGTTCCGGAGATATTTTAAAAAAAATTAGGACAACAGAGAAGCAACAACAAATCTAAAATTATGTGGGGTTGATTTGAACGACCGACACTAAGTTGATACTTGCCACGTTGCCTGCAAAGTATTTTTTACAACGCCGATACTACATAATAATAATTAAATTTTCTCAACTGAAAACTAAACTTCCCCAATTTTATTTTTAGTACAAATTTCTCACCTTGATTTCATATGGAACTTTCTCTATTAAAGCATTAAACGCATTGAAGTCAGCCAGTTGGTTTTACATGACGTACGAGTAGTTTTAGTTGCATATCTTTGACGAAAAATTTGATATACTTGTACTGCTGTAAATTTTCAATTCTTTAATACTGTTCTCATTATAGATCAGGAGATATGTCCGAATATATTTTCAACTTTGAAGGTCCACCTAACCGGAATTAAACGTAGCAAACGAGAACTTTTTCAAGTTAATTTACTCGTTTTATTTTTTAAGACTTTTTTTTAAGAGAGAATAACTTTTTTCATGAAAGTCTGATATAAACAGAATTTGTTTTGTAACGAAACAAAATTTTGTAAATCTAAAAATCTCAGGTGGTCACACCGAAGTATACTTTTGCTGCAGGGTTCAAAATAATTCAGTAACGCACTACTCTACCGTAATAACCGGTTGTAACATTTTCTGTTGTGGAGTCATGTAGTCTGCTGTGGTATACTTATATACTCGTATATAAGTATAAAAATTGAAGCTTTCAATTTAAGTTTGAGAGTTATAAATTTTAATGAGAAATGATGAAATGATTGAATCATAATTTCAAATGAAAACAACAGATTTTCTCAAAATAGTCATTACGAGCTGGTAGCTTAGCTTTAAATAATAATAATGGTCATAGAACTCTTTTTTAAGAAAAGCAGTTTTATAAAAATTAATATTGTATTTTACAAATTGAATGCATAAAACTGGTCTCAATGTCTTTTAAATAACTGTAACTCCATAAGCTTCTTACACAGCAGTCTCTAGGATTTTTCAGTCCACCGTCGTATAAAGGTTTTTTTTTATAAATTTTATATTTACAACACATTTATTCATGTTCTGTTGTGTGTGCAATTTTGTGATTCTTTCTTCTTTTTTTCTCTTTTGTTTAAACAGTGACAATTTATTTATATAGTATTGGTACATGTGTTTAAATATTGATATTTACTTTGGGGTAAAACGACGGAAAGAACGGCCTTGATTCCGATGAAACAGAACCAATAATTTTTTTAAACTCCGGTTCAAAAAGAAACACCACCGTTCGAGATAATATTTATTTGATGGCGTGATTTTAAAGATGCAAGTTTGTTTCACAGATAAAACGACGACAAACAAATAAATATAGTTTAAGATTCAGTTAGAGCAGCCGTTCCGAGTCTTTTGGGAGTTCAATACTTGGGAGAAGCAATACGACAGCTTAAATTTTTGCGCTAAAGCGAATGACCACATATTCCACGCGCGCGCCGAACTGGTTGCGAATCTTTTTGGGAATTCCTAAAGTCGGCTTCGTGAATACCCAAAATCCCCCTCCACTTCCCCGGAAGCAATACGGCAACTCCAATTTTTGCACTAGAGCAGCAATATTGTATATACAATTACATATCGCTCCTTTATTGCAACATAGTCATAACGCAAAAAAGCTTGTTTCGAGAAAAACACATTTCAAATTTTTAGTTTCCATACAAGTCTTAGAAAATTTTTTTAAAAAATATCGAAAACATTTTAAAGGTAATTTAAATAAAATTTTACCACAATATAAAAGATAGTACTGTTAACAATTCTGCATTGTTAAGTCGAAAAGCTAATTTTTTGAAATATGACTATGTTGCAATAAAGGAGAGATATGTAGTAATCACTCATATCGCATGGGTTTCGAGGATTGCAAGCATACAAGTAAATCGACTATAAGCGTGTTAAAAATTGTACTTCTACACTCCGTAATAGAAGACCGCAGGCGGGACCTGAACCGATTCACCGCCGGCCACTTTGAAAAGAATCTCTGCTTGGGTGCAAACCATGATCGATACAAACACTAAAATGTTTGCGCACTTTCGAACTTGTTTGAACAAATCAACAAACAAGAACCAAACAATCAAAATCTTTTTACCCAACCAATATACTCGTATTATATTTTTTCCAGCATAAAAGAACAGACGTATGTGTTCTTTCGCATAATTTTGTTATTATATATTTGTTTTTTATATGTAAATTTTTGAGTTAACAAAGTTTTTTAAATGTGTACAAATATCCTTTATGTGGCAGTATGTGTAAAGCAGTATTATATTATTTTCTTTTTTTGTTGCTGTTGTTGTATGCATGTTTGCATATCCTTTAAAATATGCTTATACACCAACAATATAAACCAACACCAATCAAAACTGAATAATAACAATAACAACAACAATAACAGCAAAAGCGAATTAAAATATAAAAAAAAAACATAAAATAATAAAAAATGTTTGCATGTACATATGTATGTATGTATGTACGTACGAGTATATTTGTAATTTAATGCAAAAGTTAAAGTTGATTTCCTTTTTTATTTGAGTTGTGTTTTGTTCGCTCCTTTTTGTTTGTGGATGTTGCTTGTGTTCTTATTTTTTATTGTACTTTTTTTAACTACCCTCATAAACTTTTTAACAGGCAATTGTAACAACGGCGTTAAGTAATAAAATAACGATTTATATGCATTAACTGACGTGTGTGTGTGTGTGTCTGTGTGTGTATATGTGCATGAGTTTATTTGTTTACGAAGATGAATCCGATTTAATAGAAAAACTCGTACTATTTTCACGCATTTTATTGTAACCTTAAGCCATACTTATTGTATAAAATCCGATGATCTTATACCTAAAAACTATATTTTTTTTTTCAAATTTCAAATTATTTTGTACGTAAAAGTCTAAAGCCCTAAATTACTATGATTCCTAGTAACATTTAAATTTAACGCAACTAAATTAAAATAATGAATGGCATATTTACACTAACCTACCAAAAATAATTTGTTATGAATTATTAAACTGGTTTCCTAAAATGAGCAGTAAAAAATTTACTTTGCCACAAAACTTTTTAGTCTTCAACTGAAGAGGTTCTGCCAATTAAAATCTGAATTGTTGTAAATTTGCTCTAGCTGTTTAAGCAAATAAAATTATACTTTTTTTAGAATTTATTCGTATCCTGTATACAATTTTTAGTTAGAGCTCATTTAATGTTTGCATATGTGAAAAATATTCTCAAGCTTCACTAAATTTCTCTTAGCTCCAATACTTTCACATCATACATAATTTCTCGAAATCGCCAGCACTTATGTATATGATTTAATAAATTTGCTGGTCCACTTTTCCCTCATACCTACCACCATCAGCATCTATACCCGTGCAAACATTTAAGTTAAAGGATTAAATTTAGCCCAGATTTCTACACTTACTCGTATTAATTATGAAGATATTTATTATTTTGAGCGGATAGATTTGTAATTGATTTAAAATATTTATTCAATAGTAAGTTCTACTCTACTGATGTGAACCAACACAAAAGCTTAAATAGAGAAATCTTACTCGTATTTATACTGCAAAATATAATGGAGAAAGCGTCATAGTGTGGGGATGTATTTTCTCTTCAGGAAATGGAAGGCTCGTTAAATTTATTTTAAAATGTTTCCAGTCATTGTGTAAATTTTTTGGAAGAAAATCTATAGAGCAGTTCGAAGGAAATGGGCTTGGGGTAGTTTATCTTTCAACAAGACAACTACCCCAAACACAAGAGTAAAGTCACTAAAAATTTTTTGGAATAAAATAATGTTGAAAAATTAGAATAGCCTGCTCAGAGCCCAGTTTTAAGCCCCATATTGCATTTTGGGCTCTCTTCGATGACAAAATCCCGATGGAATCTAGAACAAATATTCAAACATTTTGTGGGAAAATATGCAAAGTGTATGGAGGGTAATGACTACAAATATTTTCAAGAACCTTGCTCTAATTATGGCGAAAAGATTGAGAGCAGTCATGACTATTTCTCCTAAATTAGTTAATAATTTCAAATAGAACTTTCATATAATAATATATTATCACAAAGGATAATGTGTACGATAAATTCTGTCGCCTATTGTGTGTTTAAATGTAAATATATTTTGAAGTTAACATTTTTATTATGCACAAAACCAATTTTGCTGATTCAAACATAAATGAACATTAATAAACTAAATAATACGCTTCGTTTATAGAAATTTTATGCAGATGTTTTTGACACTAAACTTGTAATGTCGTTTTATTATTTTACTTCAGGCAAGAAAGAAACTCGTTGAGGGTTTATTCTCACCCACAAAAACAAAAATGCACACACACACACACACACACACACACACACTTAAGACTATTTCCTAAATGTAGTTGCAGCCAAATGTAGCAAAATTAACCCTCGTTGTTTTGGCTAAAACTGTAAAAGTGTTTTCTTATTAGCTGCTTAAGAGTTTTTGTGAATAAGAATATTTATTAACTTCTTTTATTTTCTATTTAAGAAAATGCTTTAGTCTAGACTGGTTAAAAGGACTCTTAGCAGCAAAAACCTTTAAAATATTTTGAAAATTTGGTTTTTCTTGTTATTCTCCATATTAAGGATTTTTATTACACGTATGCACATACTAATATACGTATACATACCTACACACTTGTAAGCATCCATATGTATGTATGGTTTGAAATCCATGTGAGCGTATGGAAACTACAAGTTTACTTACGAGTACATTTTTTGCCTTCTGCAAGGAAAAACGTTCTATTTTGCATATTGTTGTTTATTTTTAGTAATAAATATTGTATGTGTTTATTTTGTTTCTTCCTCTCCGAATTTCTGCAAAAAAAAAATCTACATGTAAGATATTGCAGTTGTTGAAAATTTTGAAAAACAATTTTATAAACATCTTCAATTGCAATATACATATATAAAAGAGAACTTTAAAATAAAAATTGTGCATAAATAAATACACCATACATAAAATTTTACAAGGAAAATTTTTACATGAGTTTATCTTGAATATGCTGACTCAGAAACTTAAATTGAATTTTCAGTAAAGGGACAGATTCCTAATTAATCTTGTTGTCCATTCCTGGATTTTTTAGTTTAAGTTCGTAAGCAATGCATTTGTTATTGACGTTCAATTACTTTTGGAAAATGTGAAAAAATGCATTTGAATACGTTTTGTCTGAGGCAGTCAAAAGTGAAGTAAACCAAATTGTTTGCTTGCAAACTGGCTTGATAGGAATCTTCATATAGTTTTATAACTATTTGTCGTTCCTCCTCCCAACATCTGTAGCAGCAATATTAAAACAGCAAAAATTTAGTTAACTTGTTCGCTAAGAACATCAAAAATTGCAAGCGGTGTTTTATAAAATTAGAAATTTCTTCGATTCTCTATAGATTAAAAAAAAAATTTAGGAACATTTTCATACAATGATTAAACATTTATTTTTTAAGGTAAAATATACATATATAACTTTTTTTATTTTTTTATTATTTATACGTGTATTTACTTGTACAACAACTATATAGTTTAAATAAGACTATTAGTTTTTTTTTTTATCTGGGACTAGTACTCAAAGGATGGCCCCTACATATCCAGCGCTCAAGGGATGGCCCCTACATATCCAGCGCATTCTACTGGAACTAGGAAAATAGGTTATGATGAGGAGGAAAGAGGGAGTAATGTTCGTGGAGGTTTAACAATGACAACAGGAAAAACTAAAACAACCCCTATTGCAGCATTTAAAATGTTGGAATTAAATTAGTGTAAACTGATCAGTGCCTTCGACAGTGCTTAGATCAGCAACATTTAGTCCAACATCTTCCACACTACGAGGTAATGAAATGCATTAAAAAGAAATTAATATTAAACATATAAAGAAAACACGGACAACGGTGATAAAAGACAAAAAAAGAAACACGTGTACATATATTGCTACCTATTCCGGTGCACTTTGATTTTATACGAAGTTAATAATATAGAAAATACAGACAACTGTAAAAAATAGTCAGAAATACAAAAAAATAATTAAATTAAAAATTAGTATTGTTGTTTTTATGTAATTTTGCCAGAGGCTTGATATTAACAAAAAAAAAAAAAAAAAAACCTCAAACAAACCATTTAATTCATTTCCCTTAAATATCAAAACATATCTTTTACCCTACAACATCGAAAAAAATGAAAGCCTGACCACTTCCGACACTTAATCGCTTAAGCACTCTTAACCCGACCTTGCTCCAATGTGGCAGTCGTTGTTTCAAACGTGCAAAATTTTGTGTAAAAGCTATCTGGGAAATGTTTTCCAAATTTTTACATGCAATTTGAACATCTGCTCATCTTTCAAATTTTGAATTTCCAAGTGTTTCTAATACATTTCTCAAAAATACAGCTCAAATATTTGATTGAATAGTTTCAAGGCAGCTTTACCAGGGTAGTATTTCAGTTCTACATATGTACAGAGGTTGCCGATAAGTAGAATTTCTTTTATATTTCTTCGACATTTCGTAGGCGCCATCTACAAGGAGTAACAAGCTAGAACAGACAGACGTATTCGAATTGTATATCTGTATAGCGAATAACAAATTTATTTGCTTGGACTTTGTAAAAATTGATTCAGAAAAGATACCAAACAGCAAAAGCGTCATCTACAACGAGTAAGAAGCTATAAAATACGCAATAAGCAGATACACACAAACAGTTCTAGTCATTGATTTATACGCAGCGAAAAAAATATGTTTAAAACTTTTCGTTGTTTGTGCATCTTTTTATGAAAAAGGAAAATAGCGTAAACATTTACTCCGGTTAATTTTACATCCGCAGATATACAAACTTACATTAAATAGAAGTGCAAAAGCCTCTAGCAATTCGCGTTTACAATAGGACTAACAATGATAATAACAACCAAACATGCATACGTAGTTGTGCAAATCATGCACATGATGTCGACGGCGCATTCAAGATGTGCCGTACGTTTCCGGTGACTCAGTAGTGAGTGAGCTCACTACTACAACAAGGATTGGTGAAAAAATTCCTCTTTGTTGGTGCAAGTCATGTGAGTAACACTGTGGCTAAAACTATTACTTACTGAATAGATTTAAATATTTTAAGCCGCAATCAACTTAAATATTCCACACGGCAAATTAAATGCAAGTATCACTCATCTTACCGTCCACGTTATCTTCAATCACGCTGTGTTGTCAATAACTCAAGTAATTGTAAATTTTCTGGAGAACGTGTGACATCGACAACCACTTCGATCAAGAGATACCGATAACTAATATGCGTATAAACAAATTGCGCATTTTCAAATTATTGCATTTGCTAGTAATTATTGCAAAAATCTGATACTTATGGGGGACGAGGCACAAAGTTTCGAAGTCGTGCAGTTCTCTAATGTTGGATTGTCAGTATGAAGCTAAAAAAAAATTACACAAGTGAAAGAATTGGTTCTTTGTTTGTCGTTTGCCGCCCATTCCAAAAACTACAGATCTACACAGACACTGTTAATATATCCACATCTATCTATGTAGTATGTTTGTTTTGATTTATGGCAATCGATATTACGAGCAGGTTTTCATATAAATATTTAATGAAACGTAAATTATGACAAATCTCTTAACACCTACACACATACATATAAAGACTTCAATACAGTTAATAAATGTACATATGACTGTAATATATTTAACCACTGGCAAATACTGTTAAACATTCCTGACACATATCTCAATACCAACATGTTTGTGGGCATTTATACCTACGAGTGCATGCATATACATACACATATATGTGTGTATGTAGCTATGTAAGTGTGGAATTCAAAACATTCCCCAAACACCATAAGGGTAATAAATCTACTTTTCATTCCGCACAATCTTAAAAATGTCCTTAAATTTTTTTGTGTTTTAGTTTGTTTTTTGTACTAAATACGTAGGAACTTGAAAGCTAATTTATGCCAAAATATATAAAAAATATTAATTTCATTTTATTTATTTGTACTTACTAAGAATTTCATGTAAACCAAAAGTGCAGAAAAAACAATGCTTTTGAAACGAATCGTATAAGAAATTTGAAATTAAATTTGTATTTATTTAAAAAGTAGCATATTTAAAAACTTCGTACTAAAAGAGTATTTTCTAAAGCAGAATTGTGAATACAATGTGTAGACAAGTTTTGTAACGATACATATGTTTGTGTGTATGCATGTGAAAATCTGCACGTGTGCTTCAAAAGGAATTTTCGACATTAAAGTAATAAATTTAAAATCTACTGCATCTATGTCGACAAAATTTTAGACGAACTGCTTCCTTTGACTATTCAAATTTAATGAAATGATTTAATGAACATAGAAAATGTTGAGAAAAAAAGTGTACGTTTTTAAGATATTTGAACTGAAAGTTAAATGCGTTAATCATGTCATGCCATGGAAAATCCCATACGTGCTGCTTGTTAACACGTATTTATATGAACTAGTGGGAATCACCGGTCGATGCAATCGTCCACATTCTTTTTTTTTTTTAATACTCTTAAACAATGCACTCTTATATGAAATCCAATGTTGAAACCAATAAAACTGTAAAAACCCATAAATATGTTTTTTACTCAGATTTGGCAACACTGTTTTTGTGTTACTTGTATTTAAGTGAAACACACACACACATATTGTTTGTTAGTGTTAGCCCTATTATTCCTAACATACTGAACCGATCAAAATAAAATTAAACTCGTTCACTTCTATGCAGAAATAGTTTTGAAAGTATATTTTTCTAAATCGGTGCTGTAATACTACTACAAAAGGGGTTTTAAAAAACGTGTTTGCCTATTAATTATATATGTAGATGCTAATACGTTGATAAAAAATATTTTAAAACTTTTCCCACATTTCAGTAGAGTTTCTTGGACAGCTTTTCCTCCCATTCCTTTGAAAAATTTTATATTTCTTAGAATTAAACAAAACTACAATGGCTAAGTCACATATACAAACGTATGTAATAATTCGCTGTAGTATTCGTAGATCAACTCTCGAAAATTGTAGATAATTATGCAAATTAAACTCAACTTCAAAAAGATGAATTCAAAAAATTTTTTAAAATCGATCTTGGCCAGCTTTTGGTATTTCTGAAGAACTGTAATAGATGAGACCTACTTTATTTTAAAGATCTGTTGCTTAGCAATTCCAAAAGGTTTTTATTTCTATATTTTTTTTTTAATTTTCATGCATTTTAAGACATTTCTTTGGACAAGTTATTTTTTTCTGATAAACTTTAATAGATGACGAGGCATCACACATTATATTTATCATCATCGGAGAAGCATTCGTAAACATCTTTAAGGGGAAAATCCCGAGTTTTAATATTTCACTTTACTTTTCATTACTTTATTTCGTTTGTTTATTTTTTTTTTCTTTTTACCAATCAAAAAATTATAAACAGCTTGTTTTTTATGTTTCATAGCTGCCTATATACCTTAATCTTCAGTAGACCTGGAAACCTTTGAAAGGTGTTCTCAAACATTCGACTTTATAACCCAATGTTCTAAATAAATTATTGATAATTTAAAAACAAAAATTGTTTTAATAATACCTATCAAAACACAAAAAAGCTTTTCCTTCTACACACATCTCCACTTTTCTTTGCACCTTTTAAAAAAATTAATGAATGTCAACATATAGACAGCTAGGAAACATAAAAAACAATATGTTTATAATTTTTTGATTGGTATCAATATTAGAAGCTAATAAAGCTAATAAAATGAATCGTTTTCTTTTTTCTTTAAATCAATATACATATTTACACTTATAAACAGCGTTGCCAGAATGAAGATTTTACCTTAGGTTTGAAGATTTTTCAATTTATTTTAAGTTTTTTTTTTCTCTCAAAACAAAGATTTTTGAGACTTTATATTCTAATGGGCATATTCATAAAAATTTAAAGGAATTTGAAATGTGTTTTAGTTAAAAAATTCCATACAAAATTTTACTAAAATTCATTTCAAATACATTTTAATTTTTTATGAATATGGCCCTAATAATTATTCAATGAAATTTGACTTCTTCAATATAATGAGACTTAAAATAATTTTTTACCTCTTGGTTACAAATGTTTTGTACACTACATACATATATATGTTCATAGTTAATGGCCGAATAAACTACGCAAACCGTTTGGAAAACACAC
Organism: Thecocarcelia acutangulata; assembly: GCA_914767995.1. Taxonomy (NCBI): domain Eukaryota; kingdom Metazoa; phylum Arthropoda; class Insecta; order Diptera; family Tachinidae; genus Thecocarcelia; species Thecocarcelia acutangulata. The sequence continues at coordinate 1,255,450 of OU612097.1, forward strand.
GCTTTCCGTTTGCACCCAAACGACACAAACATTATTCATATACAGCAAAATTAAACTTTTTTTTTTTTCAACGAGAGCAGACCGTGATTGTGTAGCAGCAATTTTGCTCGTCATATGAAGTTCGCGAAATATAAATTGTTTTTCTTGTCATGTCTTTGTTGGTCTCAAGATAATTCTCTTTTAACTTCTCGATAAAATTGTTATAGCCTGTTTTTCTTGAGAATCAGTTGATTCAATGACTTTAATTTTAATTACTCCACAACGAAGGTAGACTTTTATACAATTCTATAAATTCTAGCAAGACAACTTCTCTTGATTTATTTTGTGTGCTTCTTTTTCTACCACATCACTGTAAAAAGTTTTCACTGAAATTATAATACAAGCGGTTTGACAAACATGAATACGAAAATCTAAATTTTTGGATTTTTTGACTTGCTCCAATTATTTGTGCAAACATACCCATAAATAATACAAAATGTTTGTACAAAGGTAAAATTTTGGCATGTTTTCCAAACAATTTATGTAGTTTAATTCGCCTTTTACATAATACTTATATGACTAACTTTAAGGAAGAAAATTTTATTGATCTGATTTGTTAAAACAGTCAGTAATAATTAACAAACATTACTTTTGCGTTTAGACATTTAAAAACATTTCAAAATTTTTTTCCTAAAATTTTATATTTGGGAAATGAAGATTTTCCTAAAAAAAAAATCTGGCAGCACTTGCTTCACAAGTGTTGATATATTGAATAAAATATATATTTGTGCTCAGTTTGCATAACGCTTACTTTTATTTCAATACGTACACACCTACCTAGTATATGCCTACAAGTAGTATTTGCGTACAAATATATATATTTGTATTTGTTAATTGAAACATCAAAGAATTGGTATTTGACTAGAAGAAGAAACTTATTTATTTTACACAATATTGATCAGTATAAACAATGAACATCTATAAACTCGTTTCATTCAAGGGTTTCCAATATCCCATTCAACATTTTGTAAACAAAATAACAAAATCGGTTTTAGCATATGCTTGAAGACAAAAGAAAACTCTCATCCTCAAACCATTTGGAGGATGAATAGCTTCTTTTTTGAAACTTAAAATAAAGGATTTCATTAGCATGATTTCACATACATACATTTAAAATTTTTCATTCTTTCAACTAAATTCAATTTTGAAACTTATTTTTTCAAGAAATTGATTCTTTATCGTTCGAAAATCGTTCAGTTAGCAACCGAGTAAAAGTTACGATCTATGTATATGCTAGCGGTTTTATAGGAGAAAGATGGCAATTGTCCTTACAAGGCTGTTCTAGCATCATATGAGGACTAGTTATTGGCTTCTTTCAAATCACTTTAGAAGCTCAATTATCACATATCGCACTGTTTCCTCTAAAGAAAGTCAACTCAAAATTTTACAATTTTCACTTTTTACAAGAAATCGATGTACAGTGTTTGCGACTCTTTTGCCAATAAAATACAGTTGAATCCCTCTTCTTGATATAAAAGTAATATTAAAAAGCAGTTTTATACCTCTACTGAAAATTTTAAAATTTTAATTTGGCACTCTTTAGAGAAACCAGTGCGATATGTAGTACGATCGCTTTTGAAGCATCTCAAATTGTTTGTTCCAATAATTTTCTTAAATTTATTCATTATCTTTTTTTATAATAATTAGGCTCGAATTGTTCTTTTGTTAACTGATTATACATATTAAACACATCGCTCCTTTATTGCAACATAGTCATATCTCAAAAAATTAGCTTTTCGAGTTAACAATGCAGAATTGTTAACAGTACTACCTTTTATATTGTGCCAAAAATTTATTAAAATTTCTTTTCTGCTTCCGCTAGGAAATGAGTTTTTCTCGAAACGAGCTTTTGTTATTTATGACTGTATTGCAATAAAGGAGCGATATGCACGACTACACTCAAAGCACATAAATTTTTAAATTTCATCTACTTGTGGTTGCTTCCAAGTTTTTCAATGTTTCTTGAATGGATGGTTATTGCTACTTGCTTATATTAATAAATGAAAGTTCTAGTCCCTAATACAATTGTTTTGCGTCTTATGGGAGCAAGATAATACTTCTTTTCACAAGAACGAAAAAAAGTTCCATATACCTTTATGAACTACGTGTGTGTGTGTATGCATAAAAAACACGAAGAAAAGTATTGTTGTAAACAAACGCATAATAATTATTCTTGTCGAGTTGAGTGTGTTAGTTACAGTAAACCAAAACAATAACATACAATATAATATTCTTATTTGTGTAAAAAGACATGTGTGGGACCATGGTTAAACTATTTTCGCAATACTGCACATGCTTAATCCGTAGGTATGCACATATGTATGTATTATGAAAGAATCAACAGATATAAGTTAAGTAAATCTATTTATTTATATATTCGGAATCAATACACAGAAGCCTTCATGGCCAATGTAGGCAGGTTGTCGCAGAACTCAACGTCAAGCCGAAACAGGGTGACTAGATTAATTGTTACCATCAAGAGAAAAAGTAAAAATTTTAATTAAAAAAATAAAATAAAAAGAAATACAAGGGCTTGTGCGAATAAAAAACATATCAATTGAGCAAAATGTTCTTTTAGTTTTCTTTATTTTTCTCATATTTTGGTTACCCTTATCGGCTTGACGTTGAGGTCTGGGACACCCTGTACTACTTGTATGTATTGTATGTTATAAAAATCGTTATTATTTTTTACTCCTTTTTTTATACCTATTGCCAAATATCCGTTTATGATATGAACACGGAAATAATAATGAAAAATACATTTGGGCTGCACGAACAATAGATGTAATGTATCGTTAATAGAGGCATCTAAAGTCAAACCATTGCAAATAGAGGCAAATCGCAGATAGTGGAAAGTATGCACTGAAACGAACAGCATGCAAGCTAATAGATGCGTTAAGAGGCCAATGTACGGAATGTATTTATAATAAACTTTGTCAAAGCTTTTACATGACTTTACTATGATCATGCAATTGAAATATATTTGCAAAAGTAAAAATATGTGCTTCAAAATGAGCTAATAATGCATATATGTGTGCGTATATGCGTTTGATTACCAACAATATTTGCTAATAAATTTTAATCTAGATTTTCATTTTTAATACAAAACGAAAAACATCACACAGAAAAAAATTGTTTTCATGTTCAATAAAGAAATTCGTTGAATCAATTAATATATTGTTTGAATGCGGACCTGTAAAGGAATTCGTGGATTCAAACAAAAGTTTAGTAAAAATAATTATTGATCGAAAACAATAATTTTTTGAAACAACAACAAAATACGATATTCAAGGTTATATTTTGATATTTTTCCAGACAAGAATTTTTTTGATTTTATTTTTATTATAATTTTTTCTGTGCAGAGATCAAATTTATAAACTTATTGCACTCTCAAGTCAGTAAAGAACACTTTTGAACTTATCACATATTTTTCGAATCGGAACAATTTTGATTTAGTAGGTTCACCCTAATGTGCATATGCTTTTCATTGAATGCATTTGTAATAATATGCATGCATACATAAATAATAATACAAATTCTCCGAAAAAGGAATGCTGGTAAAACAGTTCAAATTAATAGCCACAACTGTTAACTTTTGACATCCAACAAATTAAGAATAATAACATTAAATGCTAATGTATAAATAAATACATATATGGATTATTATTTATATACTTAAGTGCATATATGTATATGCAAATATGTACAGATATAATTTAAAGTTTACATTTTAATATAGACATTATAAATGCAAAAGTGAATTTGTAAAATAGTAAACAAAATAAAAGCATTCGCTCAAAAAATTGGAAATAAACTTTATTCAGATAATACCAGCATAAAATAAAAGTTTCGGTTTCGACTGTTAAAGTACCTTTAAAAACCTTTTTTTTTAGGAAAAACGTCCTTTGAATCAATTATTATTTCTTCAGCATTGTGATATGAGGTTGTATTAATTATAACATGCAGAAAAAAATGAATGGTTGATACTACAATATTCTTAGGGCAATATACCGCTGTTGAATTATATAGTTTTACCTGCTAACACGACATTGAGATTACGTACAATAGTATTGCAACGAAAATATTCCATATTATATGTGGGTTTAACATCGGTGCATTGTAATATTAAGTAACCATAGTTTTAACTTAAGTTGCCAAGTAATTGATATACTCAACCATATAATTATACTAACCTTTAATACTATTATCATATATAACCATATTACTTTCATTAAGTAAACACACTAATGGCACAAATCGCTTTATTGTCATAGAAACATGTTTTTGTTATAATTGATGTTGAAATATTCATTAGCTGCAAAGTATTTCAATTGCAATTTTATAACCGCAAGAATATGGTTGCATGTATTGCTAGATACACCACATATCTGTATGTATGTTTATTGAGTAGAAGAAAAATTTTGTTAATGAAGACAATAGTAAATATATTCTGCAAACTTACTTTTGTTCCAACTATAATTATGTATGTTAATAACTAAAAAGAAATACCGCTAATTCTGAGACAAACAAATTAACAAAATGCATGTATGACTCAATATGAAGAATATAGATAGAGAATTATTAAATGCTCGGTGGCTGAGTGGTTAAAGCAGCAGATAATGATACGTCATGACCCGAGTTCCACTCCCAGTGGGTGCTGATGAGTAGTGAAGCGACTACGAAACAGCTAGTTGTATCCCAGCTAAAGATTTGATTATTATTTTTCTTGTCTTCTTCAATCAAAAAAATTATTGATCGCAGCAGATTTGTATTGTAAAAAATCCTTCTTAAGAAAAAACTTAAGAAAGGAAAAAACTTGAACTATAATCCGCTGTACAAATGTACAAACCAAAAATTTAATTTAAAAAAAAAAAAAAACTATGAAGTTCAACAAAAAAATTCTATAAATTGATAATACAAATTATTTAACAATAATGCATAATGTTAAGGAATATACTCGTATGCTAATGTTGCTGCAACCATATTTCAAACTGCATTTTATTTGTGTGTATTGGCTCAAGATTTCACAAGACTTTAAAAATAAACACTAAACCATTTTGTTTTCTGAAATTTTAAGCATTTAGAATAATTTTTAACATTCTGTTCGATTTACATTTGCAAATAAAAAGCGTTTGCTTTAACGAATTAAAAACACATTATCATGCATGTTCTGAGAAACGCAAATCGCTTAAATTTAGCGTTTTCGATTTGAAAACGCCAAATAGGTGTTCTGAGAAACGTATAACGCAAGAAATATTATTTTGCGATTTGAAATCGCCAAATAGGTGTTCTGGAAAACGCAAATAGCTTAAAACTGGCGACTTCAACTCGCATGTATATATTGAAGTGAACTAATTGAATTTGCTATTCACTATTAAAACTTAACATGTTTTTTTTTTTATTTCAGAAAAAAGTTTAAAGGATTTTACACATTTTCATTAATTTGAAACATTTTTTTATTTGTTGTAAAATTTTTTTTTTTGCTTTATATTACTACCATGTATGTGGTATGTATATGTATGTAAAACACATGTTGTATTTTTTCGAAAAAAACTCCTAAACGCCAGTAAAACGCCCGTTCCTCAGAACACCTAATAACCAATTAAGCGTTTTTCAAAACGCATTGCGGTTTCAGAACGCACGTTGTCGGAACATGGATGTATAGTAAACAAAAAAAAACCATTGATTGAAAAAATCAATTTCTTGCTGTTTCTCGCCAAGTCAACATACACAGGCTCAAATGAAGAAAAAAAATGTATCTTGTTAATTTGCAATGTAACATTTCGGTTTATTACAAGCGATCATAACGGTTAATCAAACATCATGCCAAATTTAAGTGCACATACACCTTATATTTGATCGATAATATATTATCGGGAAAAAAATACTTTAAAATGGCATATTCAAACGAAATCATAAACTGAATTTGTTTTTATAAAATTTAAAAGAATTGAGTTTTTACTTGATTTCCGCCTCAATATATGTCTTTTCAATCAGATGAAATAATAGTTATGTATTTATTTAAAGCTCTTGTTTTTGTTAACTGAAGACTAAGGCGCAAGTTTTTGCAGAATTTCCTTAAAATGGAAAGTTACTTCAAATCAAAACTAACATTCTGAAAGATGTAAAAATTCACACATCGCGGCATTGGCTTAAGAATAACATTACATAATACATTAGTTGGTCAGATGAATATTTTAATATCTTTTCAATATATAAAAAAAAGTTGTAAATACTTATTTTATTTTTCACATATGTTTTCATAGATCTAAGTAAAGAACTACCAGTAAAACTAAAAGATTCTTTAATAATCAGGGACATTAATTGCATTAATACCACAATGCAGCCTTTAGTTTATATCATTTCAAAAAGAAAATGCTCGTATTTACGTCATATCAATATACAAAAGTCTTTTGCTTTTCTTCGATACCCAAGTAGCTTAATATATTTAGAAACTTTGTTGTAAAGAAACAAAACAATAAGTTCAATTGAGTCTGCATGGTTTTTGTACAGAAAAACCATAAAAATAATAACAAAAGGTCTGTAATAATAGAACTTTAATATTTTCTTGGCTACAAAACTTTGCTCTCTTCAAAACGATAAAAATTATGACTGAAATTGGTACATGAATACTTTAAAGGAAAAACGCCTTAAAAGCTCAAAATCTTATGGCGCCAACATTATTACTATGAAGCCAGAAGCACTTTCCACAAACAATAAGGTCACACACAACAAGTTAAGCAAAATCTGAACCATAATGTCATATTCTGACAAAACTGTTATTCCCCTAATGTTCGCTTCAAACTGTCAGCCAGCTTGGTTCAATTGAAATGGTCAATTTCAACTTGAAAAAAATAAATTTAAAAGTCTAAGTGAAACTTACGATACGTTTAGCACAGAACCCACACATCAAAGTTTTTCCTCACATCCTTTGGCTTTTGCCAAACTAATCGTTCATAACATATTTATTGAGCTTTTGTTAAGCACAAAGGATTTTATACAGCTCTTCTTTTATTTGTAGTCTTTTTCCCCCTTCTATTTTATATGGATGAATTGTTTAAACCAAAAATACACAAAGAATATTGATAACAAGCTTTATTCTTTCTTTTTTCAGTTATTTATTCATGTTTTGTCAGAAAAAATATTGTTATAAAATTTATAAATTTAAATAATATAAATAAAAAAAATATCTTATGAAATGTTATTAAATATTTATGAACTTTGCTTAACATATTCGTTATTCGACGCAAGTTGCTTAAGAAATTAAATATTTAAGACAACTAATTTGTTGTTTTTTTTTAACAAAACGAAATAAAGTTTAAATCAAAATCTAAGAATCGCATTATTATTTAGTTTCTCAAAAAAAAAACTTCTTAACAATTCATAAATTCAAAAACATCTACATTATTTTTGTAAACTTTACTTTAAAACGTTATATTGACACTGGTAGTCTAGTACCAAAATACTCAATTTTAACAAAATACTAAATTTCAACACTTATTTGACAAATCTCAATGCAAAACTTGTCAAATAAGAGCTTAACAAACATAAAATATTTTTATAAATAAGACCGTAACTATTTAAGTGTTGGAAACAAAACTAACTCTCAAAGCAAAAGATTTGTATTATTAATGACATTTATTTCAATTGATTTTAAAAATATTCGTAAGTGTACTCTTAATTAATTGGAAAGTTTTTCATCATTTTAGATCAAGCACGTCTGTCTGTATTTTGTGTTCACTTTTTGAGTGCAAACTTAAAGCTCTGACTTTGGAAAGCAACGCTTTGCTAAAAGAAATAAGAAAGACTAATTGCAAAAAAAAACAAACAAAGATAAAGCCAAACAAAAGATATGTTTTTTACAATATAAATTACATTTTCTTTGAATGTGTATTTTTAAAGCCAACGAATATGACAACAAACTTGGAAGAGGTTTAAAAAGAACAGCAGTTCCATTTTGTAACTTTTATCACGATAATCGTATTTTTAGAATAATTATAACGATATCTTAACGAATATGCTATTCAGTAACATTTTTTAACGATTTTCGCTGTCCACCAGAATCAACTAGTACTTTTAGTGCCAATTTATAATATACATACTCATACAGTATTACACAATCGTTACTGTAAGTGATGAAATGTGTAGAAAACAGTTACAAACAAAATATATTTTTAGGTAGAACGTATGATTAATAGCAAGTTGTTGTCTTTATACTCGTATAGCGATAGTCACATAACTCATACGTCAGATAATCGTTTAAACATTTGCCAGTGGCACATGACAGGATATGCAATAATCAGTGTTGTCAACTTTGAAATTTCAAAACGCACCAAAATGGGGGAAAAAGCGCTTTATTTCAACAAAAAAGCACCGAATGTTGAATTTTTCTTTTCATTTCTAAAAATACATTTTGTATAATAAAAACTATAAGATTTTTATATTAAAAACACTATAATGAAATAGCCTTTCAAGCGATTATTATACACTCAAATTGGGTATGATATTAAATTCGTTCAATAAGTACGATCATGATATCATTATTAAGATAATGGTATTTTTACAATAATTATAACGATATTTATAAGTTATTATTCAACGGAATCAGCTGTTCTTTTGCTGCCTATTATCAGGTACACGAAACTACAGCTGCTTACCGTCGTTAAAGTTATATTGCAAAATTATGCAACCATTACTGCAAGGGATGAAATATGCCGAGAGAATTTATTTATATCGGATCATGAGAAGTTACAGAATCGCATTACAAGCCCTCAAACTCGATCAATAGCAATTCTATCAAACACAGATGCTGAATTCACAAGCTCAAATATATCGTTTATCGAAGTATTTGAAGAGACAATTTCAAACACAAATCTTCAAAGCAAAAATAATTTTCAAATATATTTCTTATGAGTTTAATGTTTGTGTTTGAAATTGTCTTTCCAAAATCATCGATAATCGATATGACTGTGTTTGTGAATGCAGCAAGAGTAAACTTCATTTGTGTGTGAAATTTACCACAATCAGTATTTAATGCAAATGTTTTGGAAAAGTTTTAAAATCTAACTAATAATTTGGTAATTTATCAAACAGTACTGAATTCACGCGCCATTATAAATACGAACTTCACCATACTGAATTTATTGCAACATTTGACAAACTTAACTTGATCAATAGATTGTCTTACTTTGTGCATATTATATGGTGTGTTCTCCATATTATACTCGTAACTCACTGCCCTCATTATGCTGTGCAAAAAGACACGTTGGAGTTGGATTTGGTTTGGTGCCACTGAAATTTAAAAAGCACACCGAAATTTAAAAGTGCACCGAAAATGTAAAATTGTCTCGCATAAATAATAAAAAAAAGCACCAAAAATGCTGCGAAACGCACCGAGTCACGATTTCTGTTCAACAATCTTTTTACTTTTTCCCATTGTGCACAAAAAGTTTAAAGTTATTTACGAATTAAACTATTATTTTTGAGCTAAAATAAATATTCTTTTAATAAAACTTTAAGCACACATCCTACTTTTGGCTCTGCTACACAATATAACACATGCCGCCCTCTCTCAGCCAACTCAAACAAAGTAAAACATCTTAAGCAAACTACAAACAATTTACTTAATGCTAGTTTTTTGCTAGTTTTTAATTGAAAACTGTTAAACGTCCAACAAATCATAATTCTTTCGTTCCCTTTTGTTTCTCTTCCAGCAAGCAAAAAAGTCCAAAATGTATAAAGCAAAATAGTTTAGCAAAGAAATGGAAAACGCATACAGACGTTTTCTTTTTTCTAAATGTTGGTGGCTGTTTCTTTATTTTTCTTTACTTTATTACTTTGTTAGTTACTGTTGTGTTTGTTATATAATTTCATTGCAACACCGTGCAAAACGTGATGTTAGCTGCCACAACTAAAACCATTTAATTGGCTAACGCTGTAAACAATGATGCAGCTGAAAACAAATTCCTTTTCGAAAGATTTATAGAATTGCACAGCGCTAAGCAATCAGACAGATAAAACAGCAACCGCACAGTCAGACACCAGAACAATGAAAAATTTTTTTTAAGAAAAACAAGTACAAATGGTAAACAATATAAAATATGAAGAAGAAAAAATACTTTTAATGTACTGAACTTTTATGCCATTATTTCTTTTAGGAAAGTAAATTAAATGGAAATTATAACACACTTGACCTATTCCTGACTTCACACCCTGAAAAGTATGAAGTCAGAGTTAGTGCACCTCTCGGCAATTCGGATCATTGCACCATTTCTGCCTCCTTTTCGATCTCGGGACTTCGTAACGTTTCAAAATCAGCTACGAAACGTTCAATATTTATTTACGAAAAGGCGCGTTGGGCTGAGCTCAACCAATTTTATGAGCATTTTAATTGGAAACTTTGTTTTCTAGATAACGACATAAATGCTTCAGCAAAAATGGTCGAGAACATGCTATTGCTAGGGATGAAATCATTCATCCCCTCCAAGCTGATTTCGGTTAAACCAAGAGTGAAATCTTGGTTTAATCAGACGTGCAAAAATGCAGTCAGATCCAGAGAGGAAGCATTCAGTAATTGGCGTTTAAACAAAAACCCAGACACTGATTTGCTACGCAAAAAGGCAAGGACTTCGTGTGCCAAGGTACTTAGGTGTGAAAAGTTTCTTCACGAACAGCGTCTTCGTGCCAAGGTCCTTACAGCTCCCCGGGGAAGTAAGACCCTTTGGTCATTCGTTAAAAGAGTAAAGAACAATGCTAGTTCATCAATTCCAACTCTCTTAATGAATGACCAAGTATTCACCGACCCGGTTGACAAGGCTAACCTGTTGGCTGAAATTTTTGCAAGCAATTCTTACTTGCCGGAAAGCAGTCAACCACTCCCCGAGCTCGAAAGAGTATCTGTTACTATGCCAAAGATGTTCTTCCGGGCGCGAGCAGTTAAAAGGGTTTTGGAAGACCTCGATATAAACAAAACTCCTGGACCGGATGGCATTCCAGCACTGGTCTTGAAGCAGTGTTCTTCAGCGCTTGCGCGTCCATTAGCACGCCTCTTCAGCATACTTTATCATGCTGGTGAGTTCCCATCATGCTGGAAAGTTGCTAATGTAACGCCAATTCCCAAAAAGGGTGAGGCAAATAACCCTGAAAATTACCGCCCAATTGCAATTTGCTCTGCGCTTTCCAAAGTTATGGAAAGTATGGTCAATTACCATCTTGTAAGGTATCTAGAGTCGCATAAATTACTTTGTGATCGTCAATATGGATTTCGTAAGAGTCGTTCTACTGGAGATCTTCTGGCATATCTCTCTGAGAAATGGTGCCAATCAATCCATCATTTTGGCGAAAGTAAGGTGGTAGCTCTCAATATCTCCAAAGCGTTCGACAGAGTGTGGCATGCTGCACTACTGGCAAAACTTACTGCTTTTGGTGTCGGTGATGACTTCTATTGATTTATATCGAGCTTTCTCAGAGACCGCACTATACGAGTTGTTATAGATGGGGTCTCATCAAACGAGTTCAAGATTAACTCAGGGGTACCACAAGGCTCCGTTCTCTCTCCTACTCTATTTCTTATTTTCCTGAATGACCTTCTCTATCAAACTTCCAAGCCTATCCACTCTTTCGCGGATGACAGCAGCATTTGCCACTCATACTCTTTTAGTTATAGACCCAGCCTATCAGAGGTCGCTGCTAAGAGGCTAAATATGAATGATTCACTGAATAGTGATCTTCTATTTATCTCCGAGTGGGGTCGTAAAAATAGGGTCGCCTTTAACGCTCGTAAGACCCAATGTTGCTTATTAACACACAAACAAACGACCGCAGATGCTGCTTCATCCGTACACATGGATGGTATAAATATTGAGGAATCGGATGCTCTTGATGTTCTTGGTATGAAGATACAGTGTGATGTTCGCTGGACTGAACACATTTTTCATATCTCTAAAGAAGCATTCAAGTGCCTCGGTTTTTTGAAACGGTGTAAAATGTACTTCTCGCCATCCGATCTCCTTACTATTTATACCACCTATATCCGACCGAAAATGGAATACAACTCTCATGTTTGGGCCGGTGCCTCAAAGTCTATTTTGGGGTTACTCGACCGTGTGCAGGAGAGGGCGAAGAAGCTAATCGGTGACAGTAGGGTATCCAACTCTATTGACTCACTGGAGCATCGACGCAGTGTGGGGTGCGTTACTCTGTTCTATCGTTACTACAATGGATTTTGCTCTGACGAGATTAGGGATCTTGTTCCCGAAACGCGCACATTTTTACGTAGTACGCGCTCATCGTCCAGAGCTCATCCATTTGTGGTTGATTGTCCGAGGAATCGTACTACGCATTACAGAGAGAATTCGTTTTTTGGCCGTACGCTTCGTCTGTGGAACATGTTGGCTGCAGACGTGTTTCCTGTCTATTATAACGTTGGAAGGTTCAAGTCAAATGTTCACAAACACTACTCCCTCTTTCCTCCTCCTCACAACCTATTTTCCTAGTTCTGGTACAATGCACTGCATTTGTAGGGGTCATCCCCTGAGTACTGGTCCAAGATAAAAAAAAAAAAAAAAAAAAGTTAAAAAGTTAAAATAACATGTTTCCTTTTAATTGACATTGACTTAAAGCAAACGCTAATCAAATTTACTTTTCTACAAAAACATTTAATTAACCAGCAACCGCAAAGTATCTGCTCTGCTTGTGCAGGCTGGTGTTGCAGTCCTTTTGCATAAAAAATTTTCCTGATTACCTTATAACTATTTGCAAAACAAATAACTAATTAATTATTTACTGGTGTTTTAAGACACTAAGAAGTAATAAAATCTGCCAATGTCGGCTTTAGGGACAAACAAAGCAAAAAACTACTAAACTAATTTATTTAAATTGCATCTTTTTATCAAACTATTTTTCGTTTATATTTTAAAAATTGTCAAAGACTTCTGATACTCGTGCATCTAACTAAACTTTGATTAGAGACCAAAACTTTTTAACTTTTTGTATCAGCAAAATGAAATAAAAATGCTTCTAGCAAATACAACCTAATACTTTTTATCCTTATCAAATTGCAAAGCTTCTTATCAAATTGTTTCTGAAATCTTTTTTATTAAAAACTAAAGTGATTTACATAACAGACACGTGTGTCATGATGTAGTTTATATTTTTATGTTTTTCTACTTTTATCTAAACTACTTAAATTTTGGCATTAATTAGTAAAATAACAAAAACTTGTAGTGTTTTTAATTATTTGTAGTTATTAAACTTTTTAATTGTCTAAGGATTTACATCAATGTGAGTGTATTTATGGATTGCGTTTACCCAATCAACATTTTCTTAAGAACTCAATAAAACGGCAAACGACTACAGAATATTAAAAATGTTTTGCCGACGAAACGAGCACTCTTTTAAAATCTGCCAATGTGGGCTTGAGGGACAAACTAGGCAAAAAACTACAAAACTATTTTTGTAAAACATATTTCAGAACGCCTCGTAAACATTTTGGAATTATAACAGAATAAATGGGTAAAATAAAGAAATAATAACACTTCACTTGAATGAAAGAAATTAAAATGCTTTTTAATAAAAAACATTTTCATTTATTTACAATATATGGGTTTAAATTTATAAATAGTTTTCGATACCAGTATGCAGGCTTAAATAATTGCAAACATGTGTTTTTATGCACTTGGATATACAACTGACATGAAAAAGTGTAACAGAGAAAAACTATTAACGTACAAACAGATAAAAAGAAAATTATCTTCAGGGCATCAAAACAAAACAAATGAAATCATAATAATGAATTCCTTTCATATGGATTGAAGAATAGGATGAAAAACTACATTCCCACACTCATATCGACGTAACAACTCACAGCCATGAAAATTACAAATTTTGTAAACACAAAGCAAAGCAATGAATATGTACTCCTAAGTGTAGGAAATTCGAGTGAACAAATGGTTGCGCTACACAACGAAAGATATTTAATGTATTCAGCTTTAAGAATGATTGTGGCCGCTACCTTTATGGTTTCCGTTCCTGCTCAAGTGCCAGTGAGCTACTCACCAAATACACTTGCCAATCAAACGCCTTTTCGTTTCGCTTTACAATTACGCTGATTTATTACCATTGCCTTTTGCAGCATTATTACCATTGTTCGTTTCAACATGGTGTTACCATTAATTGCCGGTATGCCGTAGTTATACTGCGTCGCGCATGCCAAAAAATTGCGCGGCGCGAAAAAAAAACGACAGCTGCAACTTCACATTTTTTTTTCGCGCTAAAGCTTTTCAAGCTTTGGCTTTATTTACAAAATGTATGAAAACTACTAAAATTATGGCAATATTTTTGAAAGCTCTTCTGCTTCAGAGAGAGATCATAAGAAAAATCGCTATCAGAATAAAATAGATTCTGTGTTACGACCGCATTCTCTGGCTTAATTTTATGTCAAATTTTATTGAAAATATCGTTAAGTTAAGAAAATGATGAAACTGAATAACGCCATAGAATGCGGTCGTAAAATAGAATCTATTTTATTTTGGCAGCGATTTTTCTTATGTTCTCACTTTGACGCAGAAAAGCTTTCAATAATATTACCACACTTTTAATAAACCTTCAAAAGCTTTAGCGCGAAGAAAAATAAAAATAATAGAAAAATCTAACAAAAAAGAAAATTAAATGACAGTTTGTGAAGTTGCAGCCGTCGTTTCAATTATGTGCCTGTTTTCTCTAAGGAAGGGGCACCCCGGAAATTGATATATTCGGCTCTAAAATTCTGCAAGCCGTAGAAAGAAAGTCAACTTTCTGCAAACTGTACAAGGAATTTAATTAACCGGTCAACTATCTGTTCCACGTCCACGCAGTTCGCGTTACAATTGAATACTAAATAACAGATTTATATACCTCAAACTCATTTAATCTATAGTGAGACGTATTCGAAATTCACTTGCAATATTTGTCTGCAGTAAATATTCGATTTGCAGGCATTTAATGTTCGGATTTTGTGCTGCCGCTTTCAATTTGTTACACTTCCAAGAAACTTAAGCAACAAATTACAATTTCGCAAATCAATTGCAATATTATATGTATGTATTGTAGGGTTACGGAGAAAGTTGCTCAGAACAATGAGCTTAAGTAAAGATAAATAAAAGCAACAAAAATTAAAGCAATAACAACAATCAGAAAAGTTTTAGAAGCACGTTCATTTATTTTACATCAAGCGAATAAAACGTGCAACAACGAAAACAACAAGCAGGCGTAGCATAACTGAAATCTCATAACTCCATTGTTCTGTTTATTTTATTCATATTTTTGCTGTTGCTGTTGCTATTGCTGTTCTTGTTGTTGTGATTAATACCTGCGGGTAATGGAAAGTAATTGAGTTTTTTTCCCATTCAGTCATTTATTATTTTTCTATTCTCTGCCATATCATTCTCTTTTAAAAATTTCTGTAATGATGAAACGAATGAATTGAAGGCTTGACTAAATGGAATAAAGTTGTTCTATTTCGAGTTTTAACACTTTGATCTCTTGTTGCTTTGTATTCATAAAAGTTATTCTGCTCTAATTGCCTTTCTGTATTTTATTGTTCTCTTTCTTCACCAACTGAATTGAATTTACAAATTTAGGTGTGTGTGTATATTAATTATAAAGTCTTAAGGTTAAGACATCATTATCGTCCTAGACAAAACAATTAAAATGGTGTTAAACGTTTAAAAAAGCAAAAATGCCTGCACTTATTCGTTGAAATTGGCTTGAAGCAAAATTAATTAAATATTAATAAATTGGTTTACTTCAAACGGGTGTAAAATAAACAAAAAAACTGTTACCGAACTTTAGAATGGATTGTGTTTTAATTTCTTTATTTTTTCAATAGAAGCCTCAACTTAAAAGTAAGTTACAAAAACATTAGAATAATAATGTTATGAACTAGACAGCAAAAATCTTGGAGGCAAAAATATGCTAAAAACATGTTGAAATTATTTAACAAAGGATTACCTGGAACATCCGGAGTTATTTTAAGCTAAGGATCAAACAAAGAATGATTCTTCAAAGTTTCTTACTTTCTCTAAAAATGCCTAGTAGCGATTTAAGTTTTAAGTGTATAAAGTAATAATATAAAACAAGAATTAGCGTTATAAAGCTTTGTGTAGCCTTTTATATATATATATATATATATATATATATATATATATATATATATATATATATATATATATATATATATATATATATATATATATATATATATATATATATATATATATATATATATATATATATATATATATATATATATATATATATCAGCAATTCTCCTTTATTTAATTTGGAAATGATATGCTTCTCCAAACACTTCTTTCGTTTTTGACCTTTAAGTTTACAAATCTGACTTTTTGTTTAATTTAATCATGTCCACGTCATCATGAAACCTACAGTACATGAGATGATATATCCTTGTTTATTCCTCTCTTCATTCGTTACTTCTGACTCTATATATTATGAAAAGACTCTAAAGGTCTTTTTATAATATATTTCTTTTTACTTGTTTGTTTATTTTAAATTGTATTGTATAGTTTACACACACACACATTTTTGTATACACATATGTGTTCGAGAAAGGATCCATGAGACTTCTTTTAAAATTTTTAAATTGCAAGACACATAAAATGGATTTTCACTTCCGTCGTGACTCTATATCCGCCTGCTTGCACGCATTTGCTTCTTCAACATATCAAGGAACCACCATGTGTGGGCACAGATATTCGTATTTAACACAACACAACTTTAAAACAAATTTCAACACACTCGTGCTGCTCGTTTATGGTTCTGTTGTTTTCTCCACGAAATGGAATTCTTTCAATTCAAAATTAAACGGAAGCGGAAGTAATGTGTCAAACAAAGTCTTGGGGTATTTTTTACAACAATTGTTAAAAACCTGTTCAGATTATGTTTAAGGAAAGCAGAATTAATGTAAGTTTATTCATTTTGCGTTTGACTTCTTAAAGAACTAATACACATATATACATATATATATATATATATATATATATA
Organism: Thecocarcelia acutangulata; assembly: GCA_914767995.1. Lineage (NCBI taxonomy): Eukaryota > Metazoa > Arthropoda > Insecta > Diptera > Tachinidae > Thecocarcelia > Thecocarcelia acutangulata. The sequence continues at coordinate 1,272,532 of OU612097.1, forward strand.
TATATATATATATATATATATATATATATATATATATATATATATATATATATATATATATATATATATATATATATATATATATATATATATATATATATATATATATATATATATATATATATATATATATATATATATATATATATATATATATATATATATATATATATATATATATATATATATATATATATATATATATATATATATATATATATATATATATATATATATATATATATATATATATATATATATATATATATATATATATATATATATATATACATATATATATGAATGTTAAACCCATTTGAAGGATTTAAAGTAAAATTTCAAAATTAACATCATAGCATCTTAAAAATGTGATCATCCAAAATACTACAAAATAATAATAAGTACCAGAAATAAAATGCTCTCAGTAAAGAAAATTTTTCTATTGAAATATTTTTTTCAAACATTTCAGTTTTGCAATTTATATTTTTTTATCGAAATACTAAGTCTAAGGTCCAGCGTAAAGTAGGAAACATGATTCTTTCACAAGTACCCTATTTTTCGTAGAATTTAAAATTACATTATGTTTACTTGTTGCTAAAAAAAAGATGTTAGGAGTTAAAATCACAGCTTTAAGAAGTAAAAGTAAAATGACTCAAAAGTAATTTGACCACTTGCAAATATAATAAATTACACAAAATTAGAAATGCAATTTGTTGACACTCTTAAGTGCTAAGGTATTGTTTAAAGTGGACCATTAAACGCTCTGTGCCAATTGACTAATTTCAAAACATTTACTCTCATTTGGAATCCCAGGCCGAATTAAGCATAAGCTAAATACTGATTATCAATTTTCTGGCCTATGAAGTTTAACTAATTATGAAACCCATTAAAAAATGTAACACCTGAAAAATATACGCAATTGTAATTTGAGGAAAAGAGGAGTAGCAAAAGGTTAATATTTGAAAACACTTTTTTATTATAATACTCTTTCTAAGCGTTCACAACCTAAACCTAATGAAACCAAAAGTTTTATTGTCATTTACCCAAGTTTTTATTTAAATACTATTGTTAACCTTTCAATGGCCTTGTCAAATGCAAGATTTTTGTTTTTATTTTTTAAACAAACAAACAAACAAATCCTTTTTTTATTCTGTATTAAGCTTTAAAAACTGCTGTTGGAAAAGCTTTTTATGGGATGTATTGCTGTTGCACTTGTTTGTCCTTTTTTCTTTTAGATCAGCAACAACTGTATATTTAACTGTCAACAACATAATAATATTGTCTTAACACAAACTTGTTGTTTGAATGAACAAAATACTTAAAAAGAAACCTATTCTGCCTTACATTTTGTATATTTTTCAAAAGTTGCTCCTCTTAAATGCATTTATTTATTTTATGTTGTTGCATGCAGTAGGAAGCGAAACAGAAGCAAAAAGTCGCAGAAAAAGAACAGCAACAGTAAATATGTGTCTAATGGAGCATACAGCACAAACATAAAATAACGTTGCTCGGCAGTAGCTTTCCGGACTAACTCTATTTATCTGAATGTTTACCCGTCTGTCGGTTGACGTTTTTGTATATCTGTCTCAATGTCTGTCGTACTGTTCATATACTCGTATTTTTCAAAAACTTTTTGTTTTTCCTTTTCTTGGATGCCACTTCAATGGTTGGCCACTTGCACAAGTGGTTAAACACTAAACTTTATTTATATGAACAGCAATCTCTTTTTAAACTACAACAAAAGCAACAAAAGACACTTTTTGTTCATCCTCTTAATAATTTGGGATTGTATGAAATTTTGTGGCTGGCAAAGGAGTTAAAGAATTATTGTCTCCTGAAGAAACAAATATAACACATGATCACACATTCCACCATATATTCGACAAATAAGTCTGTGAAAATTACGACTCATATTGTATGTAGTGGTACTGTGTTATTAAAAGCTGGTTTGGTTCTTAAAGTAGTAAACTAGTTTTATTTCTAATACAATTATGATTCAAAAATGTGTTGCAGCTACAAGGTTTGTAATCAGAAAAACGAAAGATTATTTTTTATGGATCTCTAAACTAAGTTATTGCGAGTTATATATATATATATATATATATATATATATATACATATATATATATATATATATATATATATATATATTATATATATATATATATATATATATATATATATATATATATATATATATATATATATATATATATATATATATATATATATATATATATGTGTGTGTGTGTGTGTGTGTGTGTGTGTGTAAGTAGCAAAACCTTCACATTTGACCGAACTTGACGTGCTCTTTTCGGTCTTGACTCTTCTGGATGCTTCCATTGGGATGATAAGGCTTTGGTTTCATGTGTGTGAGTGTGTGTGTCATATGCCCAACGTTCGGCAGTTATGTTTGTTATGTTTATAAAAAAAAAAGCCCCAATAACGCCAATAGTCTTTTATTTTTTGAAAATTGGACCTTGACATGACTACACATATTGAAAAAAAATTGACTTACTTTGATTAAATAATGAAAATAGTTTATGCGTTGACAAAACTGGAATATTTTTTTGTGAATGGATTACGGATTGTTTTGTCACCTTCTTACCTTTTCTTTAATTACTACAATTTGCATTAGATATATTCATTAACCACAATAGATACCAAATCAGTGCTGAGAGAATGTGTGACTTAGAGACGTTAGCAAGCTTTAAGTCTGCTAAAATTGCAAGAAGAAATATTTACAAGAGAATATATAAAATTTATAAAAAACCTATATTCTCACATACATTATTTTATGCTTAGTTCTACAAAACATTGGTAACAGAAGCATAAATTATAATTTTCAGTGCTGTAAACATATTAGCTGCGTTTTCTTAGTCATGTGCTTTCGTTTTTTATTTTGCGTTCAAATTTCTTTCGTTAGCTCCTTTTACAGCTAAATAGCAAATAAATCATTTTAATGACACGCCGTGACACTCAAGCGAAAAAAAAGTTAACAAATTTAGATTGTGAGGAAGACAGATAACGAAAGATATTTGCCAAAGAAAGCAGAATTGAGAAAATAGAGCTAAAGCATATTGTGCAACCGTTTTTGTGGTTAATTTATGGTTTAATGTGAAAAAATTATTTGATATTAATTTTTATTGTCTGGATATGAAGTAAGACAAAATCATTTAAATTAAAAGTAATTGAGCATTTAGAAGAAATTAAATAAAACAATTAATCGTGATATAGAGTCTTAAAATGGAATACCAAGTAAATACAATTTATTGCCTTGACACTAATGAGCCAAAGAAGAAACATTAGTGTTCTGTTTACAGAAAACATACCACGTTTATACGTTCGAATAAAAGATTTATTTGCGAATAAAAATATTGTAAATAGCAAAAAGTGCCGCATAAACAGTCAATAAAATTTTTATTTGCGAATAACTAACACACGAAAACAATTACTGATTAAAAACTTACATATTTGCAAATAAAACATAAAAAGTAATTTCGCAATTATAGTAAAAGTTATGGGGAGATACAGTTTCATTTTTAATATTATCTGATTTAGTTAAGCTGCAAAACATATTAAATTTTTTTATTTTCCTTCTATTATTTCAGTAATCAACATGCTGTTTACACTAACAATGCTTACAATTATTTACATATCAAAAAAAAAAAAATGGGTGCATAAATGAGTTCTTTACAAACAGTTTTTATTTACGAATAGGCTGCGTATAAACGTAATAACAGATGAACAAATTTTATAGAGAATTTGTATGGAAAGTACTCAAAGCATTGATCGCTTTTCGTACAAATTTTCTAGAAGCATTGCTCGTATACGAAAATTTTATTTCCGGAAGAAGACACACAACAGAGTGTCAAAATATTGAACAAAATAAAGAACCATCATTTTTAAAAGTAGACCACTAACTCAATCAACAAATAATAATTTTAAACTATATTTATATTTTGCTTTTAGTTTGATGTGCCATGAAGGCGTGTTTCATTTAACAATTTTTTTAACTACTCGTTGCGTATGAGTAACAATGCAATTATAACTGTGTGTAAATAATCACTCATACAACATGTATATCGAGACTTCCAAACATGCATACAAGCAGTGTGCCCATATTAGCCCTTTCGGTGCTAGATGTAGCACTTCTTTTGTTGATTTAGCGGCAAAATTTTCAAAAATTTACCACTTAGCACTTTCCAATTGATCATTTAGCAATCTTTGAAAAGACCCTGTTACCAAATTTTTTTTAAATGAAACCATTTTTATTATTCCTTAAATTTATACTTTCCCCTTGATATTTGAAAAATATTTTTTCTTTTTTTTTACCAAGTACGAAATCACCTTGACGCTAATATTTGATATAGTAATATTTAATACAATAATTTGGAAATTTTGTGTCGAGCTTTTGCTCTATAATTCATTATCAACTCAATTTAATTTTTATCTATAAGCGCATAAGCACATGGGCGCAATAGCTTTTCGTTTTCAAAACTGCTTAACTTACAAGCTTATTTTGAGAGCTTGGGGTCGTTTACTTTAAAACTTATACATACACACACACACACATTGAATGTTATTTACCTTAATGTTTCATAAAAATATTCCTTTTTTTTAAATTGGTCTTACAACTATAGGAAAAACGTACCGTCGTAAAATTTTAATATTGACGCTTATGATCATTTCGCTCTAAGGCATCGGTATTTTGAAAAAAAAATCGTAAATGTTACAAACTTCAAACAAATTGAAAAAGTTTATTTGTTTTTAACTTTTTTTAAAGTTTCGTAACTTAAAACTATTACGCGATTGTTATTTACAAATACACAATATTTTACCGTAGTCAAGTGCATACATACAAACACATATGTATGTATTTAAAAAATGTGGCAACTAAACTGTCTCATGCGTAAAAGTATTGTAATGCAAAAACAAGGAAAAAAGTAATACAAATTTTACACAAGTTTGAACGCATTTGGTGTGGCTTAAAATTGTTTTTTGTTGTTGTAAAGTTTCAGTTAATTGTTGCAAAAATATTATTCAACTTAAGTGATGAATTTTACCAAGTTTCTTTAAACGCTAAACAAATTTAAATACAAGCAGCTAATTAGGCATTTCAGAGGCAAAAAATAGTAGGCAAGTTGTTTTTCAAAAATAAATAAAATAAAATAAAAAACTGAAGAGCTCATTTCTAGCGAGGCGTGAAGTAATGTTTACTAATACTCGTACCATGGTGAAAGCCGATTTTCGGGAGCTAATAACCCCGGAGGTGCTATTGTCTTGTAATGTAAGGAACCAGATGTGATGGTTAGATGAGTGATTTGGCTAAGGGCTGATGCTCTTAATGGGCAGGTAGGCCAAGGCCTTGTCTTCCACTGAAATTGCATATAGGAGAGATTAGAAGGTACGAATTACTAAGCAAGAGATTGGTCTATACGGCTACAAACATATGGCAAAAAGTTGAGCCTTGCAAAGCCACACGGGGCGCTGGTGAATCGTAAATAATTCATCCCGTAGAGTAGACCATCAAGGCTGGTGCTGATCTGTTACCTTTTCAGGACTAAGCTATTGAATGTATCTAGATGTTTTGTGCGTGCCAATGCGGTCATTCCTTTAGCGAAATACCGAAAACCACTTCGAAATGCGCATAATATGCAACATCACTCTCATACTGGAATGCTTATCGGAAGAATGAATGAATATAGAAATGAAGGTATGAATCCTCAAGGTAATTGTTGGTGTTGTTTTTCCATTGCTTTATGTCTGCTGGCTACGAATCTGCGCGTTTCTCTTCGTTCTAATCGTCTGCGTTCTTCTTTTAATTTCTTTTATCTCGTGCCTCTTGTGATTGTAATTCACCAAAGCATATGTGCGTATAGGCATGGTGTAGTTACACACCAGAGATCTGCACCGGTGCACCGCAACCATAAGTACACCGGTTGCTTATCCAATCATTTTCACATCCGAGTATTTTAAATACTCTTAAATGTGGTGGTATTTATACTTGTCGATCGTTTGCGAACTCTTGATACATCAAAAATATATCCAATCCAATAGAGCAAGATTTTGAGTTTTTTCTATTTTCGTTTTAATTGTTTTCTTAATAACACATAAACGACGTAATCACACAATCAAAAACAATACTCTCGACAAATTCTTTTGTTGTGTATACGCATCATCTTTTATTTAATATTACTGAAATGCAGCTGCCGTTTTGACGATTTTGATAGTAGCATACTAAATGATGATTTTAATATTGTCTTTGCTGAGAAATTTGAAAGGAAAATTCAATTCAAACAAATTTCTTTCCGCAATTAGTTATATGTATATGTAATGAATGCGTAATACTAAACTTTATTACAAATGAAAGAACTTAAAATAAAAGGAATTTGGTGAAGATGTGTTTCACAAAAAAATTTATTTTTTAACGTAAAAGTTATTATTTTTACCGATTTAGAACTAAAAATTTTCAAATCAAAAATATGTATATGTTTTCTTTAAAACACGTTCGTCAAAACATGATTTTTTTCAAAATATACGAATACGTTTACCAAGTGTGAGTGAGCAAATTAATAGAATTGAACACACAAATATTACTTTCGTTGTTAAAACTAAGTACGAATACGATTGCGGAATGTGGAAAAAAAATAGTTGAAAAAGCAAATCAAGCAGCCACCGTATACAAACTCAATTGGGTATGTTAAGTACTCTAGTTTATAGACGCAAGTTCCAACGAATAGAAAACATACTTGTGCAAACAATCACTAAAAAAAATGATCACTAAAAAGGCTCCGGTTGCAGAACTCTGTTACACACCATGCTCATAGAACATGTGCATTGCTTTGCTGGATTTGTTCATCTGATGTTTGTAGTTAGGCGATTTAGGCTAATTTGTGCGACCACATTTTGAAAAGATTTGATTTTGAAATCATTTTATAAGCGATTATGAAAAACCTAGTATATAATAATTAGATACGCAAAATTTTTTATGTTTGAAAAACTCTCAACAGTTCTTGGAGGTAAGCATAGTTTTCTTGGTTTGAAGAATGATTTTTAAGTCAAGTTATAGGACAGTTTCATGTTTCTGATTCAAGGAGGGCTTCAAGTAGTTTACCACTAATAACACCTCAACACTCGTGGTATCTGACTACGTTCGGATTCTTTGTCTTTTGCAAAACTGGTTGTTCGATTTAAGTTTAAAGCGCAGAACGGTTATGGCTGTGAAGTACATTTCCCTTTTTGAACAAATTTGTTCAAGTGTCTTTTTGAAATTAATTTTACCAGAATAGTGTTCAGTAACTACTACGAAACAAATTTTGCTTTGATACCTTTTTCACATCTTTTCAATAAATCTGTTAAAGTTGCTATCCTTTATTTTTATTTTATTTTCTTTTTTTCTTCTTTTCGCATTTTGTTATTACCAGCCACTAAATAGGGATTACTTTTCGAGTCGAAATTATATTTGCTTTTATGTTTTCTCTTCTTTTTCTAACTTTTATGTAGCTTGTAGGAGAATACCACAGATAACAGAAATGTTGGTTTCGGCTCCTTGAAAAAATGTGGTATGAAAGTAAAACAAAAAAGGTATAATATTTCACAAATTAAGCAGACAAAAATGGTGTTTTTAAACAAGCAAAGGCTGAAAACTCTTTAACTTCCTTAACGACCACTTTAGTCTATACCAAAAATGCACCATTAGCTCTTACACTGGCCAACAATTATACTTCTATGAGCATTTTCTTTGTTTTAACTTATTTGCTAAAGAACTTGTTTATTTATTATTTTTTCTCCAGAAGGGTGTATGCGTGCGTGCGCTATTAATAGTCATTAATTCAGTGCTAATTTATTTAGTAGCCACTTGGGAGTAATTTAATTTTTGACAAACCGAAAAAAAGTATAAAATTACTATAAACTTCTATGAAAGGTGGCAAAAAAAAAACAAAATGCAAGAAATATTTTGCAGCTTTAACTGGAAAATGTCGAGTCAAGCAAAATAAATTAAATAGTGTAGTGCAAGTAAGGTTTGTAATAAGTTATGGCCAAGAAACTTGCACGACGTGGTTTTTACAAGCCCCCTGTAGTTAAAGTAGAAATTAACGTGCTACACCAGACATACACATGTAAATATTCGTTATGTTTCTAAGAAAATTTTTGCTAAATTTCAAGCAAATGTGTGCAGATAGATGTAGAAGAATACAATTTAAATAAACTTAAAGTAACAGAGAAAATCTAGAAACAGAAGACGTGCGTCCAGAAGAGGCTATCAGCCAATTTTAAACAAGTTTCCTTATAAGGTGCTTAAGATATTTTATAGAAAATTTATTGTAATTTTTTACTTCCATTATCATTCAATTCGTTCTTCATGCTTAAATAACCGCGCTGAATTCCCCAACAGGAACTCAACTCAATTCACACAGACATCATTTTAATTCGTAAAGGAGTCAGTCCTTTGAAATAAATGTGAAAAGATGAAAAAACAAACAACTAATGTAAAAATTAAATAAATATAATTTATGGATAAAGCAGAAACTTTACTTTTCATTCGATTTCCCCCAAGTATTATTCGCTTATGACTTACAGAAATGTTCTGTGGAATATAGAAATAGAGAAAAAATTAAATAATATAATATATTAAAGATGTCCTTGTTTACTTACGTACATAAAACGCCAATGTTTGTTGAAAAGAACTGCAATCCGATAGAAACACTTGTTGATAGCATTTCTGTTACTGCAGTTGAACACAGCGATATTGCCGCAGTTTGCTATATACGCGTACTTAGAAATAAGAAATGTAAATACTTCACCAGCCAAAGGCAAAAGATAAAAATGAAGAAACTGGTAACGAAAATAAGACGACGAAATTAAATTGAATACAGCTATGCAAAATCATTTAGTAAAATTTTCAACTTAGGTAGGAAAATTTATATTTTATTCATATCACGATAAAAATCTGATAAAAAAAAATTGTTGAATCACCTTCCGATGGTTAAGTGATTCGACTGTCTTGTTGTTCTCTGTGTTGTGGAGGTGTTTTGTTCAAATTCAATGGAATGCAAATTAATATTTCTCTCGAATGGCAAGTAGTCCTTTTGCCAAATTATGATATAAATTTAAAGCGATGTAGAGTACGGGTAGGTTGAAAACTATTTTTAAGGATTTATTTTGTGCAAAACTAGTTGTGCTTGTAGCGTTGAGTTCTTTGTGCATCCATAAATCATTGATAAATATGTGAAGTGTGAGTGAATCAAGGATTGGTAAAGTAGTAGTTTCGCATTGACATTAAGCTTATTCTTGAATTTGTTTAAAATTCCTATTCCACTTGGGATCTTCAGTTTTAAATAATCCGTGTGAAGAATCCATGACAGATTGTGAGGCAAGTGAATTTCAAGATATTTAACACTTTCAGATTCACTGATAGTCCTTCCATCAATATTAATGTTAATACTTATATCTGATTTTGAAATGTATGGTTTAACGAATTTCGTTTTTTTGACGTTCACAATAAGTTTTATTGAATTTGATGAGCTCAGGTAAGATATCGCCATCACACCCAACTTGTGTTTGCAAGACTTTTTTATCCTTCTAATCATAAAACAGACCTAAGTCATATGCCAACGTAAACAATTTACCGAAAAATTTTATATTTTTCAAACCATTAATGAAAATTTAGCACAAAAATATTCCTGTAACTCCCGTATATCTTTTCATGAGGTCTAATACATTTACCACAGCTTCCTGAGCTCCAGAACCTTTTTCGAATCCATAATGTCGCTGAAACAGCATATAATTAGCACTTAAGTAGCTAGAAAGTTGATGGCAGAGAATTCTCTCAAATACCTTGTCGCCGGTAGACAAAATTGAAATCGGCCGAAAGTCTTCAATTTTGTTAAAACCGAAGCACTTACTCGTATGTATAGGAACAAACTTGCTTGTACAAAAACTAAAAAATATTTTATACAAAAATTGTTGGCGCAAATTTAACGCACTACGAATTGTTCTTGGGTTTGTTTGCATTAAGATTTTACTACACAAAGTACAATATTGAAATCTTATTCTCTCAAAAGCCGCTTTCTCTGTGTAATCTCTGCTACTAAAACTTACAATCGAAAACTACAACAAAATATTAAATCCTAACGAACATGTTTGATATCCGTAAACTAGAACTTTATATATATTTTTCTCTCGCATGTGGTTGCTATAATAGCCGAAATTTTTGCTATTTATGCGTGAAACAAAGAATTGTATTCTATGTTCTATTTTTAGACTGTACTCGTATGACACAATTACAAAAATCTGCGTATGTGTTATACCGCAATGTTGTCAACATTTCAGTTTTACTCTGTTTTATTACTACAGACAGCAAGTCGTATTTATTTATTTCTTCTAAGCCCCTTGCTAATGATGACTTCGTAAGCACATATACGATATGTTTTGAAAATCTTAAGTAATACTTTGAGTCGAAAGCTTTTGTCTTTGTAGCAACTCTGGGTTCAACAAACTCAATGAGTAATTTTAAATACCCAAAAAACATTATGCCTTATACAATGGTGCTTGGTTGCTTTATAGGTTTAAATGTGTCTTTGGCTGATTTGGCCCACCCTCTGACGAATAAGGTTTGCAGAAAACAAAGCAACTCACCTATGGAAAATGATTTGAGCTCCGTTCCTTTCCCTCCATCGGTGACGTACAATCAAATATCTCAGAGGCCACTATTGTTTTGCCCCCCGTTTTGTGTTTTACCTTATTTTCAGATTCTCATATTTTTCAATATTAACACAAAGATGCAGTCAAATCTACTTATGTTTTTGCTATTTTTATTCTTTCATAAATTCCTGTTTAAGTAAATGACTAACAAATATTTTAATATACTTTTTATAAGTAGCAAATCGTCTAAAATTATTAAATATACTATAGCCATTATATTGTACATACATACATACAGACATATAATGTGCCTTATGCAAAAATTTGGCATAATTTTCATATTTCATTTTAACTTAATAAAGTGCAAAGTAATGACTTCATAAACTAAGTTTTTAAGAAGTTAAGCAGAATCGCATTTCGAAAATAAAATTAAGCAAAGCAAAGATATTTCTAGCATAATTTACGGCGATTTCATATTTTTTAATTTTATATTACGTTGAGCTTTTATGCAGCGTTTTATATTATTCCTTTGCCATTTAACAGCATCTGAAAAATATAAGAGACATCATGCCGAGTGCAGTAGTGTTTTTTTTTTTGTAACATAAACTGAACGCCAAACTCTGGTACTTGAAAAACAAATTTACAAACTTATGAATTTTTATTTGCTTAACTTTTTCTGTTTTTACAAAGAATATTACCAAATGTACATTTTATAATAGAGGGAAAAAAAAGGAAATACGAGTAACTGTACCTTCGAGTTACGCATTTGGAGCTTGAACTAAAGACTGCCTGCAGAGTTGAGAGTGCGTTTTTATAAAGTCGCACTTGTTTTTCATTCTATTACAGCACATAATGTTGACATATTTTATAAGGTATTCATTCGTTAACTTTATTTGCTTTTCCAACAGTTTTTCTCTTTTTCGCCTTCTCGCTTTTGCCTTTTACAGTTGTCAGTTTTTTTTTTAGCTGTTTCTACATAAAATCCTTTGAATTACGGTCATTATTTTGAATTAGTTGTGTCACATACACACTTGTATCTACACACATACCTCGTTAGATGTTGCAAGAATATTTTTTTGTTTGTTTGTTTACTTGTTTGCTTCTATATATTTGTATATCAGAACAACAACTTAGATTATAGTAGATTAAACAAAATTTTTTATTAAATTTCTAGAGTCTGTACGTTTGTTTCTTGTATACAAAACATAGAATAAAGAATGCTTCCTTCATTCGATATGTACATGTGTGAGGAAAAGTTAATGCTATGTTCCAATTTTTTATACTTTTTTTATGTTCTCGCACAGTTTTTTATATCGTAGCACGATTTTATTGTGTTTTCCACTTAAAAACAGTTTCTTTATATTAAAAATAAATTTTCGTTTCTTATACATATATAAATATATCTGTCAAAAGGAAAAAGCAATAATTTTGTAAATGTTCTTTTAAATAAATATCTTAATAATAGTGTTCATGGCAATGTTCAGCAAATGTCTTGAAGTGTTTTGTGAAAATTTTGCATCAAATCTGCAAATATGTTTTATATAAACGTACATATGTAGTACATACATACGAATGTGTTTGTATGTATGTATTGCACTTTTCTTTATTCTCTGCTTCCTCCCTAAAAGAGATTCTTTGACATGGCCTTTGTTTTCTTCAGCAAATCCCTTTCAATACGGTTTTGTGAAATAATCTGCATTTTCAAAAAACGTTCGATCTGATCGATCAAACGAAAACTTTTCTACTTAAATACTCGATACTTTTCCTTCGATACCAGTTAATTTTGGTATCAGTGAATTACTACCAAGTACGAAGTAGGTACTTGTATCGCTCAGAAATACTCGTATTTTATTCACAAGCAAAAAAACTGGTAGTTCAGAAATAGATGAAGTATCAATATGTTTGTCTAATCCTGCTTGCACTTTAAAACTCAATCCCCTAGAAGGAAGATTTAAAATCTCATATTGCAGCTCCGCCTGAAAGAATGTTCTCGAAAGATGGCGCGACAATTATTGCATCCAGAAACTGTCAACAATTTATTGTACATTATTCTTAAATGTTTTAATTCAAATATATAAACACAAATTTGCGTATGTAAAAGTCGTAAATACAGTACATACATATATAAACCAACATGAATTTTATTGTGCTATTCCTTATGTTTATCTATGATAATATGAAACCCATTTTTTGTTTTTACTTAAATTTGTATCTTATATGTAATATCTATGTTTAAATAAAATTTTATTACAATACACATAAATACGTATACAATACACATAAGTACGTATATAATATTATATAGTATATACTGCTATGTATAAAATTGTGTGTTTTCAATATTTTCAAAAAGCTCTTTTCAGAAATTAATGGCTTATAACGTAAACATATGACAACAAATACCAAACGAACTTAAAACCGTGTATTGTATATAAAAGTATACGTATGTATGCATATAGATCTGTAGTTCAGTGCCGCATCATATCTTATGAAAAAATTTACCGATAAAAGTATTCGATACCGTGTAGGTGTCAATAGTTTGCGATCGAAACCGCATCGAGTATAAGTATCGCTATTCTAGTCGTATCGTTTCGCCCCTAATTCTACTCTGAAAAAGTTTTGTTTTATATTATTGTGATTTATTGAAAATGAAATTTATTCATATATGCAATAAACTATATTAATATTTACATCAAGCATCCACCTCAAAGCAATTTTATATGAGTGGGAACTAATTTCGTTTCATTTGCAGATCCGAATGGAGCTAATTTGAAATATCCGTCGCTGGTTTTTTGTTTGAAATTAGGCGTAAATTTACTAAAAGAAACAATTATTGTTTTCAATCGTACTCCGCCAGACTCCGAGTACTTAAAATCTGAAGCAAAACTGTTTCACTCCAAGTTTCGAGCAAATGAGAAATTTTATTTCTGATCTTCTATCACCTTAAGAGGTTTTTCAATTTCTCACACTTTCTTTGACATATACAAGGTTAGATGCATATATTTTATTTAGGTTTAATAGTGAAAGTCCTGGTCATTGCTTTCTTCAATTTCTTCAAACAACTCGCTTATGCCTCAAGTATCAACGTTATATTTCCACTATGTCCCCAAAATTCATAGAAAGGCCATTATTAAAACTGGCGAATAGTTAACATAAGGATTTTATCCTACAGAGAATTTTTTTTTTTTGTTATTACAAGTTAACATTAACCTGAAAAGTAGCTGATAACTTAACTGCAGGTTTAACCTCATGCTAAACTTCAAAGTTAACCTTAAGCACTTGAAGCTGCCATACTTTTTGCTGAAAAAATTGTAACTTCAGTTGTAGAAATGGGGAAAATTTAATGGTGAATTTATCGTTCACGTTAACTAATGTTAAGGTTAGCTATCATGAACTTTATAGTTAGGTTGTAATAATGTTCCTAAGTATATTATTAACATTTTCATTTATATATTTTTTATTACTTTTTTCAGATTCAATGTGAAATATTTTGTACAGAAAATGTGAAAAATAATGTCACTTAATTGACTCTGTCTCGTCTTCGGCCGAAAGTGAAAAATTTTCAGAAATTCGGAAGATAATTGATCGGCGCGTACGCCAGATTTATCAGTACTTGGCTATTTTCTTTGCTGTTGTTTGAAGGAGCGAGTATACACGAGCAAGCTCGAGACAATTACCCTTATTGCACCATGATCGACTTTTAAATTGAGGAGCGCAGCTATTTCTGAGTTTAAGGCAACTTCGCGTTCGTGTTTGTTATTGAGCATAAATTTTCGCAGTTTTTTTGGATACTTTAACAAGCTAAATGAACGACTCAAACTTAAAGTTTTAAAACTACTTTATAATTTAAGCTAAACAAATATTTTAGAACTCTCGTACATGAAATTGCGCTATAAAAATATTAAATCTTAGCCACATGAGATGTATTTGAACTCAATTTTCAATTTGTTCTTCAGCTGGGTTATGCTTCAAGCCATTAATCATATTTCAATATCATGTTTTACACAAATATTGCTCGAAATCGTAAATTGAAGTGTGTGTGTATAAGTAATTGTAGCCAATGACATCGACTGAACATTAATTGAAATTTTGACATTTATTTATTTCGTTTGCACTTATGAATAAATCGTCAAGGAAATTAATTTTATCATTATTTAAATAATGCAATAAATTTCAAATAAATCCATGAACTAAATCTCAAACACGGATGTCTCACAGAAAATTTCTGCTTTAATTACTAAATAGTAAAAAAAACAAGTAAGAGTGTAGTATATTCGGCTGGGCCGAATCTAAAATACCCTTCACGATAGTCACGAATATGTATAGTATATTAAAAATGTGACCTGAATATGCTCGGTTATATATGAACCGATATCGGAATTTTCTATTTTCTGTATTTTAGTAACCTTCTTTTATAACAAGAATTGCTTTTCAGCAAAAAAAAAAAAAAAAATTTTAATGAAAAAATCGGTTCAGGCTATATCTCGGGTATATATGGACCGATATCGAAAATTTTAATTTTCCATATTTATATAACGTTATTTCATTACCAGAACTGCTTTTGAGCACAACAAATTGTTTAAGTTCGCTTACGCGACATTTTCATGAAAAACCCGATTTGGGCTATATCTCGGGTACATATGAACCGATATCGGAAATTTTCATTTTCCATATTTAGGTAACCTAATTTCATTACCAGAACTGCTTTTGAGCACAAAAAAGCTGTTTAAGTTCGCTTACGCGGCATTTTCATGAAAACCCTGGTCTAGGCTATATCTCGGGTATATATGGACCGATATTGGAAATTTTCATTTTTCATATTTATATAACTTCATTTCATTACTAGAACTACTTTTGAGCACACAAAAGTTGTTTTAGTTTGCTTACGCGACACTTTTATGTAAAACCCGGTCTAGGCTATATCTCGGGTATATATGGACCGATATCGGAAATTTTCATTTTTCATATTTATGTAATCTTATTTCATTATCAGAACTGCTTTTGAGCAAAAAAAAGTTGTTTAAGATCGCTTACGCGACATTTTCATGAAAAACCCGATTTGGGCTATATCTCGAGTACATATGGACCGATATCGGAAATTTTCATTTTCCATATTTAGGTAACCTAATTTCATTACCAGAACTGTTTTTGAGCACAAAAAAATTGTTTAAGTTCGCTTACGCGACATTTTCATGAAAAACCCGATTTGGGCTATATCTCGGGTATATATGGACCGACATCGAAAATTTTCGTTTTTCATATTTATGTAACCTAATTTCATTACCAGAACTGCTTTTGAGCACAAAAAAGTTGTTTAAGTTCATTTACGCGACATTTTCATGAAAAACCCGATTTGGGCCATATCTCGGGTATATATGGACCGATATCGGAAATTTTCATTTTTCATATTTATGTAATCTTATTTCATTATCAGATCTGCGTTTGAGCAAAAAAAAATTGTTTAAGTTCGCTTACGCGACATTTTCATGAAAAACCCGATTTGGGCTATATCTCGGGTATATATCGACCGACATCGAAAATTTTCATTTTTCATATTTATGTAACCTAATTTCATTACCAGAACTGCTTTTGAGCACAAAAAAGTTGTTTAAGTTCGCTTACGCGACATTTTCATGAAAAACCCGGATTGGGCTATATCTCGGGTATATATGGACCGATATCGAAAATTTTCATTTTTCATATTTATGTAACCTAATTTTATTACCAGAACTGCTTTTGAGAAAAAAAAAGTTATTTAGCTTCGCCTATGCGACATTTTCATTAAAATCCGATTTGGGCTATATCTTGGGTATATATGGACCGATATCGGAAATTTTCATTTTTCATATTTATGTAACCTAATTTCATTACCAGAACTGCTTTTGAGCACAAAAACGTTGTTTAAGTTCGCTTACGCGACATTTTCATGAAAAACACGATTTGGGCTATATCTCGGGTATATATGGACCGACATCGAAAATTTTCATTTTTCATATTTATGTAACCTAATTTCATTACCAGAATTGCTTTGAGCACAAAAAAGTTGTATAAATTCGCTTACGCGACATTTTCATGAAAAACCCGGTTTGTGCTATATCTCGGGTATATATGGACCGATATCGGAAATTTTCATTTTCCATATTTATATAACCTAATTTTATTATCAGAACTGCTTTTGAGCAAAAAAAAAGTTATTTAGCTTCGCCTATGCGACATTTTCATTAAAATCCGATTTGGGCTATATCTCGGGTATATATGGACCGATATCTGAAAAAAAAATTTTTTGTCTTTTAGTCACCATGCTTAATAAGTGTGTGAAGTTTGAAGCAAAACGAACAACTTTTGTTTTCAAAAATTTTCATACAAAACTGCAAAAAAAAATGGCTTTTTTCGGAATTTTGAATATATCTCAGCTATACGTGGACCGATATTACTGAATTTCAATAGCAAACCCATGAATCGATGGGGTAAAAGAATGGTGAAAGAAAAAAGTTTCTAAGTCTAATGGTTTTCTCAGAAACGGTATTTCAACAGCGGACAGACGGACAGACGGACAGACGGACAGACGGACAGACGGACAGACGGACATCGCTTAATCGACTTTTCCATTAATTCTGATTCAGAATATATATACTTTATAGGGTCGCAAAAAAAAACTGTAGAAATTACAAACGGAATCACAAACTTATATATACCCTTTACATTTTTGTGAAGGGTATAAAAAAAAAACTATCAGCCCACAAAATGTAGTTTTGAACAGAAGAGTCAAAAATAACGCAGCAAAACAAGACACAGTGATACTTAGCTTGCAATTTCAATTCAAAACGGAGACAATTTAAGGTAATTTTAACATAATTGTATGCCACAAATATGCATAAATTTTAATGTGTACAACAGGAAGCAAAAACATTTATACACAAATTATTATCCAAAAATCAATGCATGCACATGCATGCATGCCTATGTACGTAGTTGTTTGGTTGTTTGTTTGCGTTTGCAATTATTAATGTTTACTAAATATATTACATACTACTCGTACTTCCTGATTATATTATTTACACACACAAACGTGCAAATAAATTCAAAAAGGATTGCAGAAAGGGGGAAAGGGAAGGAAGCAAATAAGCCCAATTCAAACAGTTGTATTATTATTAAGCTATAATAACAATACTATAGAGTAAATGTTTAAATTTATGACCGAAATTGTAAACGAAACACCAAAAATAACAAATTTGTAAAATATACGCACCCATTTGTAAATCTAAATAGTGGTTGGTTGCATTGTAGCAGAAACAAACCACTCACAGTTCTACTCTGATTTGAAATTACAAAAGCCGAACAAACACGCATACATACTTGTGTACATTTGAATGAGCATATATACATACGTAGTTGTTCTTGTAATTAAGAGACTTATAATTGAAACATTTTTCACGCCACAACACTGTAACTTTTAAATCAAATTTAAAAGTTCTCGATCACACAAAGTGTTTGCGTTTTTCTTAATATCTGAGAATACTCTTCAATTTAATGCTAAAAAAAGATCACAATGAAGTTTCTTTCAATTAATTCTCGAAATGAAATGTTCGATCTGGATAAATGATTTTCTAGCATGATCAGTTTTTTTTTAATCGCCGAGATATCGAAAGAAAATGTATGCGAAAGAAAGCTAGTCACTCACATTCGAATCAATTTGGGTTTGTCTATGTCACTATTGTTCGTTCGCATGTACTTATGTATTTTAATTGAATTTTGACATTTCGTTCGCATGTAGTGTTTTGTCTTTCGTTCTGTACACACGTGTTTTTCATTGTTGTCCGTGTTTTCTACACCTACATATACTTATGTTTATTATTAATTTGCATCATGCGTGTTTTTTTTATTATTTTTTTATTGTCGTTTGTTTTTTTTTTCTATTTGTTATTATTAATTTCTTTTTTATGTTCCTCCTATGTATTTTATTACCTTACGGTGTGCGCGCGTGTTGAACTAATTTTTGTTAGTCTGAGCAGTGTCGAAGGTATATACACTGGGCACTGATCAGTTTTAACTAATTTAATTTCAACATTCTAAATGCTGTGATATTGTTTGTTTTGGTCGTTCCGTGTGTTAAGTTCACAAACACTACTCCCCCTTTCCTCCTTCTCACAATCTATTTTCCCAGTTCCAATACAATGCACTGCATATGTAGAGGTTATCCCCTGAGTACTGGTACAAGATAAAAAAAAAATAAATTCAGTTAGATGGACCCAAATCAATTTTCTTTCATCTAGAATGCGAAAGAACTTATTCTTTCGTTATCGTGGAACTGGCTGTTAGTGTGCAGTTGGAACTACAGTGCACTTTAAGAAATCCTAATTTGATTTAAAGGAACGCGGTGAGAAAAGCATTTGTAGCTTTTTTTTATATATAAATTTTATTTGAAAAAAATTCTTATAGTTATAAGCAAAAATGCGCGATATGATATTTTTAAACATCTGAAATGATATAAATATCGCACACCCTAATGTTAAACTGACATAATGACAGACACGTCATAGTAAATTTTTGATTTTTAGAGCTAAATTTCTTTATAAAATTGTAATAATATTTTATTTCAGTTTTTCCACGTTGGGATGAAATTTTTAACACCGAAATATGATTTTACCATTATAGGAAAAAATTTGCTTCATTTGGCTTAATCATAATATATTCTTGAACTTTTAACCATTACCCACCCAGCTTGAACACGGGTAAGAAATGAACAGAATGTTTTCCAACGATATGACTTTAAATCATGTTTATATTTTCAGCATATATTAGAGAATAAACCTTTTGATTCCACAACATTTGCAAATTTTTCTTTGTGTGGAAATAGTATGATAAATACTTAGCTTCCGATTACCATTAAGATTCATATGTATAAAAAATAATGACAAACGTTTTATGGTTATTTTGAATAGATTGAAACCCATTTGAATTTTTTTTTCAGTGCGTAATTACGCATTCGTAGGCATTTGTCTAAATGCAAATTCATAGTTATTTATTGCTCTCGACACCAGTAAGGATGTGTAAATCTGCCCTTGATTTTCTAGTTTAGCATTGTACTATATTTGTGAACACAATATTCAAATACACGAGTCAGCGCTGATACCAGCGGCAAAAAAGTATCAAAGAGTCTTTTGAGACATTTTTATAAGCAAACGCAAGCTCTGCTAACTGGGGTGATTAAAGGGCTATTCTTCGACTGGCTTCCGCCGCTTTACTGAAATCGGTTTTTCAAAATGCTTATATATATATAAATATATATTAGGGCGGGTCGATTTAAAAATCGCTCAACGTACAAGAAAAACCGTATTCTATGGATCAAAATAAGAAACTTTGCCGAAGAAACCACACTGGCACACAACGAATTTTGATGTCCCGACTTTTTTGAAAAATCTCACTTTGATAAATTTAGAGTGCTACAGTCGAGTCCTAATGTATGACTGACACCCACTAATTTTGGATGGCCGACCCAATGCCAATGCCAGTGACACACCACGAGGCGGTATGGTTCCTTCGGCAAAGTTTCTTATTTTGACCCCTAGAATACGATTTTCCTTGTACGATGAGCGATTTTTTTGCCTCCATACAAATCGACCCGACCTAATATATACTTATATATAATTGCTTGTTTACTTTCAAATAATCTTTAGTTTCGCATTATTGAAAGTATATAACTCTACACCATTATTTATTACTCTGAAATACTCGTAGATTTTCCAGCACGCACATATTCAAACAAAAAAATTTTTTTAATGGCAATCAATCAATATTCATTAAAAACATAATGACTGAAATTTTGTTATGTTTCTGCACATCAGTTCGCGAGAATGCGAATATCAGTTTTCATATGGATGAGTATTTGATTATTTCAATTAATTAAAGTTCACTTTTCAATTCGCAAATAAAATTTTAAAGTTTGTTCCACTACTTGTGCAAACACGTTGAATGATAAACACATGTTCACTCATGCACACACATACATACACATGCGACAATAAATTGACAGAAGCAACTTTAATTATGTTGAGAATTATATAAGTGTGTGCTAATGATCATTATTTTCTTATATTCTTTTATTTTTTATGCTAACACATATAATAGGAGCAACATAAAAGTGCAACAAGCATGAAAGTGTGAAAGTTGCGACAGTACATTTTTTAAACATAAAAAAATGTCTTAATTTGATGAATAACTGGATACAATTTCTAGCAGTCTGGTTTTTACGAAATAAATGTACCAACTAAAATATCGGATCGTCGTAAATATTTGATTTATTACAGACTAATTTGAATTAGGACAATTAGTTCTTTTTATCAAATAGAGATAAAGTGTTCAAAATGGCTTAAAAGTAGAAAAAAAGTAGAAACTTTACGACATCTGACAAGTATACGTATCGAAAACAAAAGTTTACTTGATCAAAATTGGATTTTCGAATTCAAAGGATTGAGGACCAGCTAATTGGGTTTTTCTCATATGGTTTGTACGAGCAAGAGGTTTTTTGATAGGATGTGTGTTTGATTTGCGTCAGCACTTGTCTTGACCACCTTATCTAATGGCTAGCCATATCCACGGGGTGAATTATTCGGGTGTTCTAATCCCTCCTATATGCAATTTCCAAACTCTCGATTTCTCTAAATGGAAGTGGGTCGCCCGATGCCGTTAAAGAGGATCAACCTTTAAAAACTCTCCCGCATATCTATCTTACCCTACAGATATCAGCAACTCGGGGACTGTAATTAGCTTTATAATTATCAGGGAATACCTCCCCTGCTATTTTAGATTTAAACCACAACCAAAACATTAAAGGCAAGAAGCAGGCGCCTCAGTCATGATCAACGCCACGATGTTATATAAGACTAAACCTCCTAGGGGCTTCGCTGATCCCCGTTATGGCAATTAAGGATTTCGGAAGTCCAACACAACTTAAGCCATTTCGATTTTGCAGAAAGCCGATTGCCCTGGTTAAGCTTACCCGGCTCTGTTGGGGAGGGGGGAACATTTTTGACAGATGAATGCGCTTTACGCGCTGATTTAGTTTGTGTTGTTCATATAAAACATTTTTTTATAATGTATACAAAGTTTACCAAATAGATCTTTAATAAATATGAAATACTTCTCATGAATATTATTTAGTTGTTAAGCGAAGTTGAAGAAAAACAATTTAAGATAATTTTTTGCTGAAAGTTTTTCTCTGAGGAGGTATTTTGAATTTGTTTAAGTTCACTCATGTAACTAATTAGCTGTTTACTAATTTAACTAAAAAAATTTTGGATTAAATCATTCCATCATCATCAGTTTTACCCATTTCATCAGTTTTTATTAAGTACTCCAGCAACCAGTCTCTCCGAATATGACTTCACCATTATCAGCTATTAGAAAACCTTGTACTACGCTAGCTGCGTACAATTACTTATGAATAGTCTAATTTCTTTGTTTTAGTCGAAATATAAATACAATATATTGAATAATAAAAGTAACAAAATCAATTTGACTTAATAGCTTTTTCCATTAAGATGGATTTACATGTTTCAGCTTATGATACACTGGTTCTAACGCTATTAGACACAAAACCACTTTGTTCAAAAAGCTTAGAGATATGCCAACAATCATTTAAAATTAATACTGTTTGATATCTGTGAAATTTGCATTTGTGTTGAAAAAAATATATATAAATTTATAATTAATTTTCTGCCAATAATTTTTATCAATAAAAAAAACCATAAATTATAAATATATTAGGGTTTATGCAAAACAAATTTACGTACATACGTATTTATTTATGATTGCGATCACAAGCCATAGGCACCTTAGTCGACTTTACACTTTCTGGGAGTAGCTGCTTAAGATCTCGGTTTTTAATTTTGAGTTTTCGTAAAAAACTTCGTCTTAAAAAATATAAAAGAAAAAAACACATATTTGTGATAGCTCGACTTAAGCGGGTTTGGCTTGTTACCACAAATGCGTGTGTACGTTTTCTTCCGCATGGCTTTTTGCAGCCATAACACATTGGCGAAAATGATTAAAATATGCTTAACACCATTTTAAGCAACATTTTGTTTTATATCCTGTTAAACACAATCCGATGCCAAAAATATTTAATTTGCAGGTAATAATTGTGTGTGTGTGTGAAAATGGCGCAAATATATATGTCAGTTCGTTTGTGCTGTATGCGCATAAAAAGCTTTTAAATGTACGAGCATTTCCGTTTTAATTACACATTTAGTGGATATATTTCATTAAAAATTGATATCAGATATTATTATCCTTAATTATTTACAATTTACAATATTTATGAAAGAAAAAGTGTTGCATCTACATACTCGTGTATACTCGTGTATATATGTAAGTTGCATAACAGATTTATTTAATATTGGCAATCAATATTTGTGGTTGCCTTTACAAGGGGGGCTCACTTTTTCTTCTTCTAGTTTATTTTTAGATTTCGATATTATTCGTATTTGAAACCCTGAAATATTTTTGTGGATATGTTTTATACTTGTTACTTGTGCCAAATAAATATTTTTAACAGCTTTACGAAACAGCTAGTTGTCCCCCAGCTAATGGTATTCACTTTTTTTCTGTTCTTCTTTGGTCTTATTGTTTCACAGCAATTATTGTTTATTAACAAATAATCCTTCTTCTTGACTCAAGTTGGACTCGAACTCACAACTAGTTAGTTAATATCGCACATATGTATATAACTAAAAAAGTTCACTGATTAATAGTTTACATATAAATATTTTTAAGCTTTGTACTAAAATTGCAACAGACAAAATTTATTTATTCATGACTATTTGACTCTGAATTGATGACTCGCCCAAATGTGCATCCATACGAAATGAATATTTGTGGGATAATACATATGTATGTATTACAAAATTTAAATGAGAATTTGTTGTAATTAATTTGTACATGCAACAGGATAACTGATTTGGACAGGACTGTTAATCGTATTGAAAAGATATACAGATCTATACTTGATGTAGACACAATTGATTTTAGTGAATTGATTTTAAAATATTTTATTCGAATAATTAGAACAATAGAATGCAACATTGTTTATCATATCTGGATGCGTATTTAGGGGAGGAAAGAAAAAGAATATTATCCCCACCCCCACCCTCCTCCTCCTGCTCCTGCTCCATCTCAGCAAGGTGATAAAAATTTATATTTTTGTCTAGCTAAAATGTTTAAAATCTGTTTGTTCGATGCAAAACTAAAATTCATAAAAAACATTTTACGTTTAAGTTTAATTTAACAAATTTTCTAAAGAAATTTGTCAAATAAACCTGTAATAGAACACAAAATACTTTTTATGAATATGGCTTTAAATAAATTATTATCTTGTCTGTAGGTAGATTTATGATTTGCAGTGCTTCAAGCATATAACTTTTTATATATAGTTATATGTATTATTTATTATAGAATTGCTTTTAAAATCTGAAATGTGATATAATTGTAATTGTGGGTTGATAATACCATCTTCTATTATGAGTTAAAATATTACTATACCTTTCGTCGGACTCCTGTCCAGCTAATCTAGTTTTTAATTTATTCGTGGGTGTTCCTGCGGAAACTCAATTTGATTACCGCTGCAAGATATTGACACTAAAACAGGATGTTCCAGAACTGAATATCAAGCCGAAACAGGGTGACAAGAGAAAAATCGGAAAAAATATTTTAAAAATACAAGGCTTGTGCGAATAAGAAACTGAGTAAATTCTTTTGTTCTTAAATTTTTGTTTCCTGATTTTCTCATGATGGTTACAATCAATCCTGTCAGCCTGTTTCGGCATGCCATTGAGTTCTGGGATATCCTGCATATTATATACATATATAAAAGAATCTATAAGAGATATTGCTGTATTAGTATTATCCTTTTTGGATGTTTTAAAAACTAATCAAAAATTCTTGCTGATGAAATAGTTAATATAGCATAGAAGTCATATTTTTGTTTTATTCCAACTAACAAAAAAAAGTGATATCAAAACAAAATTGTCGAGAGCCGAATAAAATCATACAAAAACGTATATAAAATATGTGTGTACTATCAGTAAGGTTCAAAAACTAAAATACATTGTATATTCACTTTTTTCTACAGTTACCACTATAACTAAAGCCAAAATAGTACAAATGTTAATTTACTGACCAATCCGAAAATGTATTGTAGTCCAGCCCAACCGAAGGTCGTTAAGGCAGGAATTTCCATATCCGAATACGTTAAGGTCCCTTCATCCAGTCAATGTTGTCTATTATGGAATAAAACCACGCAGCCAGCATCAAAAAGAAACTAGAGCTTAAAGCTTAAATCAAAAATGAAATGGAGGCAATTCTAATTTAATAATTTTTTTTTTTAATATAAAATAAACGCATAAACAAAATGATTAACATAACACTTTTTATAGAAGTTTTTTGGCCGACTTTTCATGGAGAAAGTTTTTAAAGCACTTTCAACGAAGGCAATTAACAAAATTGGGCCTTTTTAATTTTTTCATCGAACAAGCACATTATGCCACAATCACTTAATTGTTTGGCAGAGAATCTCGAAAGCCCAACACTTAAAGATTCATAAGTTTTTATTCCTTTCAAAGCCAACAAACACTTTTGCACAGACAAAAAGCAGAATGGAACAAAACAGAATAGCTCGGTAAATTAATATCCTGTCATAACCTGGGTACACATTAAGCTGGATAATTACAAAAAATGTGTTTTGTTTTTTCGTTGAGTTTTTTTAATATAATTTTGTAGCTTTTTCACGTGTGTGTGTGTGTGTGTATTTTATTTTGCTTAAGCTATTTTCCGCTTCTGCAGCACTCCTTTTGAAGGCTGAAAATTGTATTAGTTGCGCTCTTGAGTTATTTTGTGTACGAGTAATTAGCCTTAAGCATCATTTACTCCACTGTGATACTTTTTTTGTTTAAAGCAATTTTGTTGTTGTTGTTGTTGTTGTTGTTGTTGTTGTTATTGTTGTTGTTGTTGTTGTTGGAAGCAAATGTTTAATTTTATTCTTTTTCTTTATTATTGTTTGCGAACGTATAAAATGAGGTTCAAATGTACCCTGCCAGCAAACTAGTAGTTGACTGCTCACAAAGTCAACTACCACTTCACTTTCTTGACACAACTATAAGTTAGCTACAGTGTAACGAAGAGCTTTCCCAAATCAAAGTGTAGTTATCCTGCGCAGCTATTTTATTTCTTTCTTTGTTTACTTTCATGCATTGCTTTACCTTTATTTTCCCATAAGCCTCTTTGGCTAATCTTTTTATTTTCTCTTTACCCTTTTAAAAAAAGTTTAATAACTTTTAAGCAATCAGTTTACTATTATCTACTTTACTAATTACACAGAGAGAAAAAGCTCGTACTAAATGTATGTATTTTTGATTTGCTTTTAGTACGAGTCGTAGGCAAAAATTTAAGTACGAATAACACACAAGTGTATTTAAAATAAACCGAAAATGGGATTGTGCAAGAAAACTAATCCTACAATGTCTATTAAGTCCAGAATTCTTGAATCGAGTAAAAAGCCAAAACAATAAATTCAAGTCAAGGACTACTTCTAGGTATTTTACTCCCTTACTCCTTTTAATTACGTTGCTATTGAAGTTATTGGTATGTTTAGGTAAAAAACACGGGTTTTGTTTCCTAGAAAAATATATAGCTTGAGTTCTATCATAATTTAGCAAATTTATTAGACACATTTTATAATGAAATTGAAAAACTTACAGTTAATTGAGAATACGAGTGTAAACGGCGAAGACCTTATTAAAAAAAAAAAATTAACTATTGAATTTATTCTTATTTAATTTATTAGCCACTAATATTTATACCAATTCAAAAAATATTTACAATTATTTATGCAATTAAGTTTTTTATTCGCTATTTAAGCTTAAGAAATGCTAGAGACGTTTATAAATAGAAAAGCTTGTTTTTTGTGTTTTGACGGATATTATTAGAGCATTTTTCTTTTTAAATTCTCAGCAATTTATTTGGATTGTTGGGATATAAAGTTGAATGTTTGAGAATATCTATCAAAAATTTCCAAAGTCTACTGATGATTAGGGTAGTTCCTATGAAATGTCGACATATAGATAGCTGGGAAACATAGAAAACAAGCTATTTATAATTTTTTTACTGATACAATTATTTATGTTTAGACTTTCTCCGAATATTGACTTGTTAAAGTTTAGTAAAGCTTTGTATCATATCGGAAGCAAAAAATACCCACGTTACGATCGTATATAAAAATATTATAATAGAATTTAAATCTTAGTGGTAAATATTACAAACGATAGTTTTATAGCTAAAAATATGAGTGAAAGTCATAAGCAATGAAGGGTTATAGTTCTTGTTTTAGATTTGTTATTTTCATTTTTAGCTCTCATTATTTCAGCGTATGGCACAATAATTTCCGCCAATAGCCTTTGGCGTCAAGTCCTTTTTTCCAGTGTCTAAATAAGCTTTTTTTTACCAAAATGCTTGACTAAATACGTATTAATTGGGGCAAACTATCAATTTGAATTCCGATGAACGAAGTTATTGTGATAAAATTTTTGTAGTGGTCAGTTTGTGCCAATATCGAAATAATTATTACTTTTAAATAAGTGTAAGTAATGGAGCTTGTGGATACGATTCCCGCAAGAGATCAGCACCTAAAGTCAGAGTAAGTGCTGACCAGAGAACAACTTTTAGTGATTTGAAAAAAATCATGAAAACCATTTCAAATATGATTTTGTATTCAGCCGCACAAATTCTCAGTTGATTTTTATTCAGTAAACACAATGAGCGACAAGTTCGTTATGTGAGTGAAATCATCGTAAAGATTCGTGCTAGAATATAAATGAATGCGCATGTAGTTCGGCATTCATTTCTTTCATTTCTTGTGTTTGAATTTTTGTTTTGGAAGAAAAAAAAATTAACGAAAATCAATGCAGTGATGTATTCAATAGTTTTTCTGTATGTTTCTGTTAGAAAATAATCAAAGTAAAATACACATACATAGAAACAAAAGGTTTTCATAGAAAAAAAAAACAAATGTGCATATGTATATATCGCTCCTTTATTGCAACATAGTCATATCTCAAAAAATGAGCTTTTCGAGTTAACAATGCAGAACTGTTAACAGTACTACCATTTATATTGTGCCAAAAATGTATTCAAATTGCTTTTAAACTGTTGCCTTTAGGAGATATTTCCTCAAAAAATCTGCTAAGACTTGTGTGGATACTTTAAATTTTAAATGCGTTTTTCTCGAAACGAGCTTTTTTGCGATATGACTATGTTGCAATAAAGGAGCAATATGTATTTGTTTTTGAACATTTATTAAAAAACACAATGGTATACATATAAAAACAGCTACACTTGTTTCACTGCGCTTTTAAATGAACTTTGCCCTTTAAACTAAAAACAAAATATGTTTCAAATTTATTTATACAACACACAATCGAAGTAACATCTAACGTTTAGCCGATTTTATTTATATAACCAAAACGAACGCGCAATATTTACAACGCGAGTTGATTTTACTCAGCACTCAGCTTTGTTGCTAGATTTTTGTTGATTACAAATTCATGTTGTTTACAAGGCGAATTGATTTCATTCAACGTTGAACTTTGTTGCTTGATTTTTGCTGATTACAAATTTAAAATGTTTACAAGACGAGCTGATTCTACTGAGCAAACAAATTTTAGTGTATGAGCTAATCAAGCAAAAACATGATTTTTGATGATCACTGGTGCCGACCGCTAAACAGAAACATCTTAACAACGACACCGATATTAGCATTATATAGACTTAGTGCTTTGGTTTTGTTGCTCTATATTTTAATTTCGCATACAGGAGTAAAAGGATGATGTTCGTCTTTTTTTTAGTTTTACTAAAGGTAAATTGCTGCCTTTTAACTAATAATTGCTTAAGGCTTGATTATACAAGCACAACCACAAAAACTTAAATCATAACTTTGTTATCTTTGTATGTTTGTCTAGTATAAAAAGACTTGGAAATTTTATATTTCTCTTTTGTTCCTTGCTTTTTAAGCTCTATTAACTTGAATTAAACGTTTTGTGCGTAAAAGGACAGTATAACAGTTTTCACGTACCACAGATCATAAGCTGCGATTAACGTTTACAAAAGAAAATAAATATGTACATACATATGTACATCAATTGGGTATAATTTAAGTTAAGCCTATTAAGTTTCGGCAATCCTTTCGAAATAAACACAATCTATTTATGTATTGTAGGAGTATGTCTGCTTCATATGGGCACACACCCACATACATATCTATCTTAATAGCAAAATTTTATTTATAAAACTAAGCTGCTGGCAATCATTATGTTTGATTTGGTTAAATTAACTAAAACTACCAAAATTATTTTAGTAACCTTAAGGAAAATGGAAGTAATCAAAGGTGATTTCTTTTAACGTACATATTCACGTACTCGTATTTGTATTTGTTTTGCTGATAACAGGAAATATTTAATCATAATTAGATTAAAAAGAAACTTTATGATTTGCGATTTTTTGCTAGTTTTATTTCTACTTTTTTGTTTGTTTGTTTGTGTGTTTGTTGCAGAGACTGGCAAAAATATCATTTTAAGTACTTATTAAATATTTGTAGCCAAACGTGCACGAGAAAGTACAAATAATAAAATATATATATAAATTTAGCGAAAATAACTGACAAAAGCGAAATAACTGAGCTATCAACTACATATCGTCACCTAAAATGCAAAAGTACCTATCATCACTACTGCCGGAGACTCAGAAGCTTTATCAAATGAAAAGTGGCGAATTGAATTTCTTTAATAAAGTCATTATTTTCAAAATTAAAAAGTAATAATTTGTGAAGATAAGAAAATCCAACACAATTTGTTTTTAATTTATTTTATTTTTGAACGGAAAAATAAATCAAAACATATGTATGTACAAAAAATATAAAGGGATAGTTGTCATGCATAAGACAGACGAGGCAACAATGTTTCCTTAATCAATACACATGATACAAAAGAGAAACATCATTTATGTATAATTGAAACACGCAAAATATGAAAAAAATTTGATATTTTGGAATCCAAAAAAGGAAATTTTCAACAAGAAACTTCGCTACAGACGAGAGAACATTAAAAGAAACGTGCTCATGTTTCCTTTGGAAAACCAAACAATGGTTCTTTTGTACGACTAATTCAATTGCCGCGTTATCTCAGGCGATGGCGATGTCAGTTAGCCGCCAAGATCATGTGATTTGTCACCGTTGGACTGCTTTCTTTGGCGTTATTTTAAAGACAGGGTGCACGTCGATAAGCCAGCAACAATTCTAGAGCTAAAGGATGTAGTGAAAAATATATACATTAGCGCCTGCCTTTACGGCCTTATCTGATCATGGACCAATTCCACGGAGTGAATTATTCACGATTCACCAGCGCCCCCGTGTGGCTTTCTAAGCTCACACAGGTAGGAACTTTTGCCATATGTTTGTAATCATATGAGCAACTTCTTGTTGAGGAGTTCGGTCCTTCTAATCTCTCCTGTAGGCAATTTCCCAGCAATCAGTGGAAGGAAGACAAGGCTTAATGAGTTGGTAGGCCGAAACCCATCAACCATATCAACTGGTTCCTTACAGTACAGATATCTGTTGTAAAGGCAACAGACTCTCGGGAGATTGTTAGTCTCCGAAAAAAGTAAGTAGTTGTTCTTGGCAAATTATAAGTACGTGTGCATTATTTACAATGAGAATTGAATAAAAGAATTTCTGTTATACTTGGATTTGCTAAAACCTAAAGATACAAAATCAAAAATGTATTAAATCAATATTTGCTTTATTAAAATGATCTTGTTCTAGCAATTTGACTATTCGCGTCGTTTGTGTTGTTGTCATTACGGCGTACGGGTGTAAAAGTGATGTTGCATTACATTTGCGCTACCAGGCGCCTTTTTAAGAGATATTGTTTGTAAGCATTCATTTATAATGGTGGCATTTATATATATGCATTTACGAGTGTACCAAACATCCTCAGCGATTTTGACATCTTTTATCGACACTTATAAGCAACTAATAAAAGCAATTAATAAAAAAAAAACTACTTTTTTGTAATGACACTTTCAAATAGTTATTCGTAAGCGAGAATGGTAAGTGCTTGCCTTCAATGGCATCGCCATGTTAAAATAATGACTTTAAATGCCAAAGTAGAAGTAGTGGAGAGAATGTTTATCAACACTTTAACACATCACTTTGCAATTCAGGTTTTCGCTTGAAAGGAAAAGTAATGTTAATAAAAAGGGGACCGAAATCGATTTTCCTTCCTTAAACCTTATGACAAGTCATTATATTGGAAGTTTTTGTTTATTGCTGCCTCCTTTTGTTATATCTTTCGATTTTAATTTTTAAGATT
The DNA here is from genome assembly GCA_914767995.1 of Thecocarcelia acutangulata. NCBI lineage: Eukaryota > Metazoa > Arthropoda > Insecta > Diptera > Tachinidae > Thecocarcelia > Thecocarcelia acutangulata. Next base: position 1,303,593 of record OU612097.1, read on the forward strand.
TAAGTACCTAGATTTTTTTGAATTTTTTCCCGCAATTTCATTAATAATATGCAAGTTTTTTTTTGCAAAAGAGCTGCTGCTGTTCTCGTTTTAATCTGTCACAACAACAATGAATACATGTAATTGAATGCAAATTTGAATTAACTGCTCATTGAAAAAAGAAAAAGTAAAATTTTCACTAGGTTTCGCATTTTAGCTAACGATATACAAACTTACAGAAATGTGAGACTCAAAGTTTCTTTTGCTGCATTTTTAAATATGCAAGTATGGTTGTTTGTGCTCTCTTTTACAATTTTTCTTCTTTTCCTCTTTTAATTTAGCTTCTGTTATTTCATTTATTAATACCACATTTAGAAATTCTATTTGTGACATTTTAATTAAAGAAATTTAATTAATAAGAAAGGTAGCATATGATCATTACGCACAGATACATTCGCATCTGCACCCATCCATACATATATACATACATACAAGTATGTACGCATGTGTATGCATAGAAACTTTAATATCGCACACTAAAACAACTCCCGGAAAAGAAAGAATAGAAAAATATCTTTATGAATCAGGGTAAGTATGTATGCATGCATTTAATAATGACTTCCAAATACTTAAATTAAAATCGCTTCTAGAGTTTAAAATCGCTGTAAATCTTGGCTTATTATACTGATTTTAGCAATATATTTGACAAAGTTAAACAGGTTAATTTGTATGTATAAAACACTCACATTTAACAAAAAAAATAAAATAAAAGGCGCACAAGGAACACTTGTTCTCACCGTTCGCCACTAGCAAACACATTTAAACCATCACTGTTTTTAAGACATACTCGTATGCACTCTGCCAGTCTATAAAGCACGTTATGCAGTAATTTTCCTGCAACAAATCTGCTTATTAAGCAAAAATGCGCTTTATTTGAAAACAAATTTGTTAATACAAATTCAGTATATGAACACCCTAATATATGACCATTTTCTTTCATTAACTACTCTCAAATATGTACTTGGAGCAAAAGCTTCAAAATATGAATATTTATTTTAGGCTGAAATCTAAATTATCAGGATAGTGACTAAATTTTAATGCATCCGCATAATAATTTGGGAATTTCCCTAGATGTGTGCTCCAGCTGAAAACCAGCTGCCAGTGAAAAAATATCTTACACACACGTTTCAGTTTGTATTCACGTTCAGCTAGAGTTCCATATTCATTTTTTTGTAGATATAAACTTAACATGAAAAGTTCTTAAAAATGCATAGAAACAAAAAAATGCTTTTCCAAAATAAATCCAGTAATATAAGAAAACTTTATTTATGAGAAACATGTTTGTAAAGGGGAACTAGATGTCATTTGTCAGTTCATATTATCACGAGTGCACTGTATCGACATAAATTGACGTGCAGAGGAAAACCTTTTCATTCTTCCAAAAGGGATTATTATCCGCTATAACCGGAAAACTACATTGCCGTTTACTTTTTTATATACAGCTTACTGTTTTGAATTTAGAAAATGTCCATTTACAAAAGTTCGTTGAGTTCTTTCTTCGCTGAACGAAAAACACTTCGTTATGGGAATGAAACCGTTTTGTTGCTGCTTTAACGTTAGTCGTTATTCCATTAATGAAACAATATTCATAACCCGAATGAAGCTTTACGTTGGTAACATTAATGTAAAAAATCCTTATATTTACGGAAGCTTTTCTATCAGTGTTTTTATTTTTTTATTTTATTTGTTTTCAAAATTGTTATAGATGATTATGATCATGGTACAATAATATATAGGTAGTATCGAAACGGTGGCCGACATTTTTTTTCTGTGATGATAACTATCAAAAGTGCACACATACACACACATTTTTTTTATTGTTTACAAATTGAAAAAGTTTTTGAAAAAAAAAAATGTTCCAATAATTTATTTATTTATTTATTTCAATTATATTTTATAAATAAATTTATAAAATATACATATTAAAAGCGCCGGGTAACTAGACCATTTGCGCTTGGAATAGATTAGCAACATTTTGTTTAATTGATAAATGTAAAATTCTTACAAAAAAAGAAATAAATTAAAAAAAAAATTATAAATTGAAATATCTCAAACTTTGTTGATGTTGTGCTTCCTTAGGCAGTCTTGTATGAGAGGCAAAAAAGTTGCATCGGAACATCCAAGAATTTTTTCAAGTGGATCATCCAGCTTTGATGTGGGACATTCAGTAAACAGATGAGTTATTGTTAGAGTAATACCACAAAATGAACATCTTAGTGGGTCAGTTTTCTCATAATAATGTTTGGTGTTAAATATGGTTTTACCCACCCTTAGTCGTGCCAACGTAACACACTGTTGCCTTGTTAGAGCAATGCCATATGATGGTCTTTTAATCACAGGGTTCTGTTGCTGCTGAATACACTTAAAAAGATTTGTGATGGCTTTAGGGAAGCAAGCAACTTGGTTTGTTTGTGGTAAATGCTGCGCTTCTTTAGCAACGACATCCGCCCTTTCATTCCCTAGGATACCAATGTGAGAAGGTATCCATAAAATAGTGATTGGAAAGGTTACTTGCTGGACTAAAATGTTATCATAAACTCCCTGTTTATTTTTTTTTTTTAAAGCCATGGCGGCACTTAAACTATCGGTGCAAATTAAGGTAGGTTCGTTGTTTACAACAGCAAATAATATAGCTTCTCTGATTGCGGACATTTCCAATAATATTTTTCAAACACAACAGACAGCTTCTTCTTGATCTTTATTTATATATTTAATTTATTGCACGAGTTTTAAATGCAAAAACTTATTGAAAAATTATTTGTAAAATAAAAACACGAATAAAAATATACATTTGTTTTTTATTTTCTTTTGTTTTCTTTGACAGTTATCAACACAAAGCAACAATAAACAGCCATGTTGTTTTTTTTATAGTTGGCATGTTGCAGTTCCACTTTTACCTGTTTTATTATTGTACCATGATTATGATAAAAATATTATAATTACATATTATTTTTATTATTTATTAGGTGTCCGCTTGTGAGACAACACACTGTATACATTGCATACAAATGTGTATATACATACACAAATTTTTATACTCTTTGCTTATGTTGAATTTTATTTAAAATTTTGAATTTTATTAGAAATTTGTTTGTTTGGGATTCATAAATTAAGCTGAATCTTAAGATTTTTAACTTATTTTCATAACTTGTTAATTTATCGAAAAAATTAAAATACTCGTATAGGTATATTTTTTTCAGTTGCACAAACATGTACTTATACTCGCATATTTCATATTAGCTTAAAACTGCTGCTGGAAATGTTTTACAATTTCAAAATACATTTCGAAATGCTGAAGCTTCTGTTCCGCCATTTTTGCATTTTTCCCTCTGCATATCGGTACGAGTAAGTGTGGATGTTGGAACACGTTAAACGAGTACATTTGTACAAATGTTTTCAAAAATATTCCACATATTAGGATTTTAATTTATAGCACAAATTTGCCATTTGACAGTTGCCAAACGTTTATCAATGACAATGGAATTGAGAAATAATAGAAACAGCAAAAATAAGCCATCATTGGCAAATACAAAACGAATATACATATGTACGTAAGTATGTATGTATGTAAGCAGGCAGCACACAACACAATCATTAAATTTTTCTTAATTCTATTTGGCCTTTATAGGGTTTGCAATTTGATTCCGTTCTTATCAACGTTCGAACGATCTCGTTCAGATATGACACAGAAAAAGTACTATAACAAGATCTAAAAGCGTTTTGATTTTGCCTTGTTTGCTTCGTGCCTTTGAGAAATATAATTATAAAATTAGCTTTCACTTGTGTTCCATATTGCATTACAATTCACATTTGAAAGACATTTGAGAATAATGTTTGAACACAAGTTGAGAATAAACAAATTTCTTAACTTGAAAACAATTTCATCTTTTCATATACGAGTAGAGTGCTATGTTTTTCCATTTGATTTGAAACGTTTGTCACTGAAGAAAACGTTCGATTTCAAATCACTCATAATGTGAAATCGAAGCATAATGTTTTTATTTGCATATGTAAATGCATACATACATACATATGTGCTTATATAGGAATCACTCCATACTATTATTTGTTTAGTTATTTTTTCTTTGTATTTTTGTGAAAAGTTTTTCTTTGAATTCATGGCCTTAGTCAAATATTAATAGTTCCATGACTGAACCAAACATTCATTATCATTTGCCTTCGTTTGCAGAACTGTACACGAGTACATAAGCATGTACGTAAGTATGTATGTATATGAATGATGTTAACTGGTAAACTAATGAACCATTGGGCAATTAATCACAGACACAGTTTCAAAAACAAAAACACGTTTCAAAAAAGATGGTTCTTTAATCATTTGAAAAAATAAAGAAATTTGTTGGACATTTTTTCCTTCGTTTAAAATTCTGCTAAAAACTACATTTTTAGTATTGGATGTACTATCTTTTAATGAATACTCGTACATACTACAAACAAACTCATAATAAATAACTCATTTCTTTAAAAGTATGAATTCATCTAATATAAAATGAGTAAATTGTGGACGAAATCCATACAACTATGAATACCAGGGGCCAGATACCGCAACCATGATCTATTTTACTGTCATAGATGATGAAAGTTGATTACAGACGTGCATGTCCAGACAATATCATCCAGTTTCATTAAGGCCCTCATACACTATTATACACGATCGTGCTCGTGGGACTTACCAAATAGAACATGTGTGTTGAAAAAGTACTAAAAATGCAACTGTGTAACCGAGTTTTTCACAAATCGTGCGATTTGAAAAATTTTATGAAAGGTTTTATAACATGATGATTTCTGTACGATCAGTGTGATATATAATGTAAAAAATATGAGAATATTGTTGGCGCCTCGAGAAATTAACTGAAATAATGTAAAATTATTATGGTAATAATAGTTTTTAATGAATTTACTATGATTTTCTCCCTATGGGATCTCCAACATCTCCAGTTGTAGCTGATATTGTTGTGGAGAAATTGCTAGATGCTTGTTTAGAACAAATGACAGCTACGCCAAAAATTTTAACAAAGTATGTAGATGATTTATTTTGTATCATTAACAAGAATGAAATTAATCTTTTACTTTCTATCTTAAGCTCATTTGATCCATGTATTAAATTTACAATTGAAGAGGAATTACTTAGATACATTAGTAATAAAAAAAGGAAATATTTTATTAATTAATTGGAAGAATTATTAACTATTTTTCAAAACATCCGAAAAGAATAATAATAATAAATACAGCTAGAAATCTTATAGATAGAGTATTTAATATAAGTGATATTTGTTTCCATTGGAAAAATGAAACGATAATTAAAGGTATATTACTAGAGAATAGTTTTCTTGAAGAAGTTATTTGCAAATTAATTAAACAATACAGTAGAAGGAGTAGATTAGATGTTAGTCAGCAAACAAAGATTTATAAATCAATAGCTTATATATCTGGAATGTCTGAGAGGTAAGAAAAATCAAGTATATTCGATAAGCAGAAATACAAAATGGCCCATAAAATAAAAAACGGTAGGCAGATTATTTAGGATGTCAAAGGATGAATTAAATAAGTTAGAAACGTCAAATTTAGATAATGAACAATGTAATAAGGTTTAAAAACTAGATTAGCAGGACATAAGACTGATCAAAAGTATAAGATATTAAATTTTCATAGAAAACAGCATTATCAAATTATTGCCGCGACTCAAGTCATAATCCAGATTTTGAGAATAATTCTATATTAAATACAGAGAATAGTTATACAAAACGTGGTATGCTTGAAATGCTACAATTTATAAATATTTAAGAATAGAATAAGAAATTAGCATTTTAAGAATGTTGTTGTTATTGCATTAAAAAATTTTCAAAAACGGTTTTTGTATATGATTTTTATTGTGACAATTTTTGTTTATTAAATTCAATATGAAAAAATATGTTAAATATTTTTTCATGTTATTTGTTTTTCTGTCACAAAATTTTTTTCGAATTTTTAAAAACAAATTATAACAATTATTTTCCTGAAGAAGTTTTCCAACGGAAAACGAAATATTGAATAAATTTATTTAAACATTTTTATAAAAAAACTACCTCGAATATTGCAAATTATTAAAAGAGGAAAATTGTTTAAAAAAGGTCAATATATTAGGATTAACATGAATTTATTATGTTTATAAATAATTGCAATCATACTTGTATAATAGTGTGGCCTACAACGCCATTGTGAAGCGATTTTGTAAAGTTGGCCAGACTTTTGAATGAATCTCACGATCGTGTAGGATAGTGTATCAGGGCCTGTAGTGAATGACGGCGACTTATAGCAGACAAAGTCCTACTAAGCCGTTGTCATCAGTGTGGCCTTCGAAAAATTTTCAAAAAGTGGCACAAAAAGGGTATTTTTAAGAGAAAAAAAGGGTCACGTTTCTAAAAAACAATAAAAGCTCAAAAAACAATGCTTCAAACGTATTTGAATGAAAAGATAATGTAATGATTTAAAACAAAATTTATAGAAAAAATGGCTACACTCCTATTGGTGCGCTTATCGTCTTCCGATTCTGAAGATGACTATAACACAGTACGTATAGGAAAGGAAATGAAGGATAAAAGCGATCCAATGTCCTTGCCGACTATGTAGAAAAGTTTAAACGATATTAATTTTACGCAGGTCCAGTTTTTGGCTTCGTATTTAAATACAAAATTAGTTAATTTTCATTTAAGTTAAGTTATATTTAAAGGCAACTTAAATTTTTTCAGTCTTAAGCAATTCCTCATATATAAATGCGATGAAAGTGTGACGACAGCTTCACTTAAATTCCAAATATTATGGCAAGAATAGGAAAAAACTTAAAGAAAAATATTAAACTTATCAACAGCACAGAAAAACTTATTTCATATGATGTTACTTTTAATTATATATCACTTTGTGATCTTGTAGGGGCAATAGCTTATATGTGTGTTTTGTTTACCTTTTTCGCACTAACCCAAAAGCAAGCACACCACAACTACTTATGTATATGATACATGAAATAAACTTAAATACAACTTAAATAAAGAGGTTTGGGAATTTAAGTTTGATTCAAATTTGTAGTGAAAAATACATTTTCGTATTTAAATGGAACTTAAAGCTAAATGACATTTATATACGAACTCAAAAATTGCGCTGTAAAAACTTTCTTGAAATACAGTTGTACTTCTTCAGACTTATTAATAAAACAAATCACATTTATATTTGCAAACTTGGTATAAATTATTCTACTATTTTGTTTTCAGATACATACATACATACTATTTAGAAATAAAGATTTCATGATCAAATGTTAATATACATATACCTACATAAGAGCAGTTTAATAGAAGACCTTTTATGTCATCTCTGCTTAAGGTCCCAATAAAGCACACAAATTGCTTGCCAAACTTGTTAAAATTTTAAGTTCCTGCAAACATTTTTGTTCGTTTGTGGGGATGTTTGCTAGTTTGTTCAAATATTTGAAGCATGTTTGCACGAAAATCAAAACTTTTTGATTTTCGTGCAAACATTGTGAGTGTGTGTGTAAATGTTGTCATTTCAATGAAATGTTTGCAGAGTGAGGTAGTGGAAGAAGAAGCTTACGGAGTGAATCAAGAAAATGTTTTCTTGTAAATATGTTTAGAATGGCGTAAAAGTTTACTTTTATTGTGGAAATTAAAAAATAAAGATTAAAAAACAGAATAATAGAGAATAGAGAGTAAAACAAATTGTATCTTGCAAACTTCATATGGCGAGCAAATTGCCGCATTGCATTGGCCGCCTACTCACATTGAAAACAAAGAAAAAGTGATTAATTTGTATTTGTATGTGTGATTAAATTACTTTTGCATGTGTTGTATTTGTACGGTTTGGGTGCAAGCGGAAAGCGTGTGTTTGGCAAGCAGTTTGCGTAGTTTATTTGGCCCTTTAAGCCGTAATGACATGTACTTTTTTTCAACTTTTTAAAACTTTGGAGAAGAGTATATACTTACGTATTACCCTTAGAATTATTATTAAGAACAAACAGTGCGGCTATATGGAAAAAAATCTAAAGTCCTAAAAAAAATTTCAACATGTTATCGATAAAAAGTGGGAAGCGCCAAAAAAAATTCAAAAAATGTTTGATTAAAAGTGCGTTTCCAGCTTAAAATGCTACTGTGCTGTTAACTTTTTTTTTAGTTTAATGCCTGAATGTAGAGATGTTTTCTCAACTAAAGGATTTTGTTCATGCATATAATAATGACGTATCACTGAATGTTAAAAACAATAAGCCAAACAAACGCCATATTATAAATTAAAAATTATAGACGACACCAATGTTTCACTTCAACAATTATGAAAAGAGGCTTTTGCTCTTACACTTTTGGGTTTTTTATAATAATTTTTCATTAATATAATTCAACAAAATACACAAAAAAAGTTTATTTTTTAAGAAAATTGCATGTTATTGCCGCTTTGTTTACAAATGTTTTATTTTGTTGTAACTTTTATAATCGTCTCATTCTATTGTTGACTATTTCACTCTTTCAATCTTAGATTAAGAGAAGTGTCATTACGGCATTATTGGGCAACTAGAAAAGTCGCTGCTATCAGTTTTCTCTCTTGAATTGATTATCGCTTCTAATCTAGATGGCGTACATGGAAAAGTATCGATCAAAAATTTTATGATGCCTTAACATGTAAGTGTATCTGAATATAAAATGCATTATATTCCTCATTAAAATCACTACTCACATACATTTTCGTTTCATTCAACAGAAGCAGTTTATTATAAAGGAGAAGAACCAGAAAATATTTGGTTAAAAACTGATGAGCCATAAGCTAATTCGTAATTACCTAACTCATGATTGGTTAAAAATTGAGATGCCAGGAGCTAACTCATAATTACCTAACTCATGATTAGTTAAAACCTTATGTAGACGTGAGTGAGTACAGACTCGTCCTGCGGCCACTCAATGCTAAAACTGAACACTTTTAACAGGCAAAATGAGTCTAGATTTTAGTCACCACTAACTAATTTTTGGGCGATAATTCAATAGTTTTGAGTTAACTCTAATTATGTACATATGTATGTATGTATATGTGGCTGTGTGTATGTGTACATATGTATCTAATAAGATTGAAATATTAATATTGTGCAAGCAAGTTTTTTGATCAAATTGCAGCAAACTGAGCATAAATAAATATTTCATGAAACACTCATAAATTTATACCTATCCTAATGTATTTCTTATTCAGATATGAAAAAGTAGTAGGTAATAAAAGAAGATTTGAAAAACAATCGATAAAGCACACAGCTTGTCATCGTGAACGCTTTGTGGTCAACTTAATCACCAATATTTTTTACAGGTTTACAGACACACGCATCAATAACAACAGCCTCAATGATAGTCATAATAATATCTAGATACATATTTCCTTCTAACTTCAATACTGCCACATAACGAAACCAAAGGATACAACATACTCACTCGTACAACGAAGGAAGGCAGAATAAGGAGAAAAGTAGAAGAGTAAAAAAATTTTCACAAAAAAAATGTTTGCACTAGATATATGTATATGTATGTTTGTATTTATGTGCATACAAATGTACGTTTACTCTGCTGCACATCAAACATTAAGAGTTGACGACTATTGCCCATATTATTATCAATTGTAAATCAAACAATTTACAAACAAGCATCAATTTACTTAAACTCTTGAGACTTTAGTTAAAGCTTTTTCATTTTCTATTCCTTTTTTGGTTTGCTTTAGCAAACCACTAAGAAACGCACACACATACCTTCAATTCAACTTCACGTCACAGAAATGTACAGAATGGATAAAAAGCAAACTTAACACTCACAAAAATAAAATAAATACGTCCGTCAAAATAGTGCAAAAATTCCGAGTAGCTGACCAATCGTTAAAACGCTTATGTGCGTTTGTGTGTGTTGTATAGGTATGTATATGTTTGTCATACTCTTTGAACGGTACCTGCATAATTTAAAAGTTTTCATTCTTATATACATACATACATATGTACCTATGTACATATGTATATCCCGTTTATACGTTAAAGTTATTTGCGAATAAAAAAAAACTACTCGTACTTGCAAATACCTGTCAGTTTATATAAAAATATGCAAAAGTTAACTTGCTAAAATCTGCAATAAAAAATCTTCCAATTATTTTTTTCTTCATAATTTTATTATTATTGTCATTTACAATAGTGCCTGGTGTTTAAAACAAAACTGAAACTTTTAAAAAAGGTATCATATCTCTAACTTTATTTGCAAATAAGACCGTTATTGAAGACAAACTTTCGTGAGTTAGTAACCCACAATAAGAAAAACTATGCGGCAATATACATATTACGTTCTTATTTACAAATAAATCGTAAGTATAAACGATATAATAATAGTCGAGGCGCAGTTACTTTCCTAGCGAATTGTTTTAATAATTTTGTTGTAACAACATTTCATGTATGTACTTATTCTGGCTTAAATTTGGCCGTTAGTAACAAAACATAATTTATATGTATACATATAGATATGTATGTATGTGCAGTGAAGCCACTCCTAACGGATATCTCCTGTAAGGCAAAACCTCCCATAGAGCGAAACGAGATTTTCGCGTAGAAGGCGTATTCTCGTAGCAGGACACATTACCCGACATGGACACTAGAAAACTTTTGATCAAAATAGCTCTCATAAGGGGACAGAAACGTTGAAATCACGGCAAATTAATCTTAAAAGTTAATTCACCTTGGTTGAAACCACACTAACGAGAAGAAAGCGTTGTATTTAATTCAATACAGCTGTTCGATGGGTTTAAATTAAACCCTTTATCAATTTTCCTCTATTACGTGCAGATTTTGTTATATGCGTGGCTAATTTTACCCTCCAAATTAGTTGGTTGAAATAATATATATATTTCACCAAAGCTCGATTCGATTTTAATAATTAATATACCAGAAGAATTGTGTAATTTTATTTAAATTTATTAAGCATAATTTTTTCCGTCCTTAGGTGTGAAAGTTTCGAACTAATCTTCTCGATATATAAATACGCAAATGTAAAACTCTTCTTTTTATCAAGCGGTTTTGTTCATTCTTTTACCGATTTGTATATATTTTTGTTCAATATGCAATAAATGTGTCAAAAACACTAACACGAAAATAGAACATTTCGAAATTTTAGAATAAAAATTTTCTACCAAAAACTTGAAAAATAAATTTTGCCTACAGGCCACAAACTATCCAATTTTTCACTTACGAGTACTTTAGAAATCTCTCAATTTTGGTCCAATCTGGTTTTATGCAAAACAGAGTTCTACTATTTTTTGGCTTTTGCTTACTGAATCTGAAATTTTAATCAAATTCTTTTTAATTATGACTTCTGACATGAGAACATTAACAGGAAAAGCGAAATACTGCTACTGTTAGACTGCATATATCTCTGTTTTCTTGCCGTCTGGACAGCGCTGTTAAGACGTCTGTTTTAAAAGCTCTGTCCAACAGAAAATGACATTGTAAAATGAAAAAAGTAAAAATAGTTTAACATTAAAGGAAATTGCAAAAAATTAAGTCCAAACTCGTATTTTAGATTTTGCAATAAAAGTAATTTTTTCCATAAACTATAAAAGCGGCATAAAAAGTAATGATGTGCTTTTGTTGACATAGTTAAAATAATGGAAAATCAAAACATACGTGTACTCCACCATGTAACGGTCGGACCGTCAAAGGTATGTTTTAACATTATGTCTTAACAGCCTTTCACGTCTAATGTAGACGGGCAGTAATATAAATTTTTGCTGGCCGCTTGAATTTCAAATTATTAAGAGTTGCATTTATGTGTAGTGTGGTTCATTTAAATAGCTTTTAAGCTGGACTCTTTAGGATGTATGTTTTCTACGGCATGGATGGAAGGCAAAATATGAAATGCGTTTTTCTGGAAATAGCGTTTCTTGACGAATTTATTTTTTATGTGTATTGGAAAGAACACCAAAAATATCGTTTTGATTTATAAAAATATATGCACATGTACATTAGGGTGGCCCAAAAACAAATTTGGTACTGAAGCATAATTTGAAAGCTTAGATGTCGGTGTTCAAGCCGAGTTTTCATTCAACATCAGAATTTTCGGTTTTTAGAAAAATATTTCCAAGTTTTATTTCTGTATGCATACGAGTAAACTATGATTTCGGATAACATTTTTGCCCATTAAGCTACCATAGGTATATTAAATAGTTAATAACTTTCCAAACTTCTGTAAAAAGTATTAAAACTAGTGCTGCAGTCTTGGCGGTTTTTGGTGAACGCATCGACACTAAAACCTTGGTAAAATATACATACATACACAATTGGCAAGAATGAATTAGTATACGTAATTTTAACTGAAGACAACTTTATAAATAGTGAAATTCAAGTATTCATTTTTCAGCCAATCAATCTTCAAGTATTCATTTTTAAGCCAATCTTATATTTTATATCGGTTGATTATTCAAATGCAGAGATTCAAAAAGTTGGAAAGATATCATTGGAAGATCATTTCAAGATGCAAAGAACAAAGTTCAGCATTTACATCATAACGAGTTGTGGCTCTACATAGCGTTGAACTATATCGTAAGCCCCTAATAAATAATTTTTACACGGAGCAAAACAAATTTTTGGCTTAAGCGGCCTTTAAACATTATCCAAAAAAATCAGAAAAAAAAATCTCAAAAATAAAATTTCAAATTAAGCTGAAGTACTCATGAAAACTAACAAAAAAAAATGTTGGGACAACCTAATATGTACATACATATGTATGTATATGTGTGTTTAGGACTACATTTAGTTTTCGAAAAACTTTTCTTTAGAGATAAGAGTGGATTCTACTATGAGAAATAAATTTTAAGTGTTTGTTTGTACTTTGCATTAGTTAAATTGAAAAATAGTTAGTTTTTAACATTGAAATAAGAAAAAGAAAACAATATATACATATGCACTCGTACATACACACATATGTATACTCATATGCACCTAATTATATGTATGTAAGTAGGTTTGTTTGATTACTTATATTTGATATATATGTATATATATATATATATATATATATATATATATATATATATATATATATATATATATATATATATATATATATATATATATATATATATATATATATATATATATATATATATATATATATATATATATATATATATATATATATATATATATATATATATATATATATATATATATATATATATATATATATATATATATATATATATATATATGTATGTAGGTATATTAATATATGCATATATGCACTGTCAATTACAATAATTATATTCAAACCCCCAAAAAGAACTACAACCAAAAGCTTGTTCATTTTCTAGCTTAAGCTCTTGCAATAATTTGTCATATACATACATAGTTTAGTGTGTGCATGAGTGTCAAAACAACCCACTAATTAGTTGAGTTTGTGGCCCACTTTGTTATTTTTGATGTAGTAATCATCATAAGCTGTTGTAGCAGCCATTGCAATAACAGCAGTTGCTTCGACAGCAGCAGTAGGAGTATCATCATTTTCATTACATTAGCGGCTGGTGTATGTTATCATGCACTTTTCTGGTTTTAAATTGCGACATTAAAAATCGTTTTAAGAGCTTTTTATCACAAAATTTTAACAACAATCCAACTCACACACACAATGTTCTGCAAAACTCTTAAACATCGGCGTTGTAATGAAGAAGTAAATACTTACATACATACATACATCCATATGAACTTGTGTGCATTAGAACAACTCAACCGAAAAACAAATGTTCACTGCCTCTCTTAGAGCGCTTTCATATTCGCAAATCTAGTTTTTGTTTTTATTTATTTTCCTTTAAACTTGCTTTTCTGTTCACATACAGCAATTGAGTTGCGCAACTTTCCTTTTCTTTTAGCCAAGTTTTCTTATTTTTTGATCGTCCAGAAAAATATCAACCACATAAAAAACAAGCAAGTCTGTACTCAAATATCAGCAATTCTTCCCCCTTCAACCAAGCCGCATTTAACTAGGTGGCATCACTGGCGCAGGTGGCAATTTTTTACTTTCGTACTTTAAAACGGGTCTATGTCAAAAAGTTTTTTTGTTTAAACAATTCAAACAAGTGAAAAAGGAACCTAAAATAAAATACATATACACGTATGTGTATATGTGTTTAACAGCCAGTTTACCAATTTCGAAAGAAAATGAGTGCGAAAGAAAGCCAGTCACTCACATGCGAATCAATTTGGGTTTGTCTATCTCACTATTATTCGTTCGCATATTCTTATGTATTTGCATTGAATTTTGACAGATCGTTCGCATAAAAAAAAGTTAGACGAACCCAAATCAATTTTCTTTCGCTTAGATTGCGAACGCAAGTACGCTGTCGAATTTGGTAAACTGGCTGTAAAAATATTTAGATAAGTGCAAGTCGAATTCGTAGCAGGTAAATGCAGTAGAACAATAAATACAACATTACAAAAAAATATTTTTCAAATGTCAGACAAAAAATATAAACAAAAAAAGGAGTTAAAAACAATATTAGCAGGAAAAGGAAAGCTTTTAGTTATTTCGTGAAATTTTTAATTACTTCGTGAAAATGAAATTCTATATGATTTGAGCTTGGAAAGGTGAAAATGGCCAGCCAGATGGGGGAAAGTTCTGGTTCCCAAGCTACATAAAATAATTAAGAAAATTATTTAAAAAAAAAACGTTTTTGTTTATTTTCAAGTTTCTCTGAATTATTCCACTGACACTCGGCAAAGTCAAAAACACACAAAAAATATCAGCTGCGCTATCAATTTCACCTGTTATGAATTCGCCTAGGATGATGGTAGGAACACAACTGCAACGAACGACGAATTTTTGGTTGGGAATATTCGTCACTAAAAATAAAACACATTGGTGTATATGAAATTGCACACAATCCAAGTAACCAGGTTTCTTATTATTTTCACGAAATAATACTTTTTATATTTATATTAAACCATATACATATGTAGTAAAAACTTTACGAAAATGTTCTCAAAACATAAATTTCCTCAGATAATTTTTTCAAAAATCCATTTTTCGGATGGGATTTATATCGGTTTACTTTTAACCTTCTAACATAATGCCAATTATTTACACTTTGAACATATGTCATATCAAAAAATCAAACTTTTTCATGGACAAATTTGCGCATAAAGAGAGAGTTAGATATTTGCAAATACGAAGCCCGAACTGAAAATTAAGGGCCTGTTTCACGATATTGCATGTTAACGTTCGCATGCTAGATTAACACCAACTTATACCGGCATGTTCCAGAAAAGTAGTAGAATGAAAATAAAAAATGATTTGAAAAGTTAACTTTTCATTTTTGTTGTTCTTACTAGTACTAGTTTTTTTGGGTGTTTCATTCTTTCGTTCGAACGGAACTTCGAAAATAAAACTTGGATAATGTTCAAATAACTAGTACTGACACGAACCACGTTTTCAGTTTTATTTGTCTTTTTATATAAACTAGTACTGAACTGAACCATATTTTCAATTTTACTTCATTTTTTGCGATATGCCTTTTGCCCAAACAACGACGTGCAAAACTTTTGATTTAATGATTGTTACTTTATAAGAGCAAAATTTAGTTAGATTTATCAAATTCTCCGTCAACAACGATGACCGTAATTTTTAAGTGCCATTTTATGAAAAAAATTTGGAATAGCCGGTGGAGGTAAACTCAAGACATGAGAGTGATAACGATGATTCAGATGAGTCAGTGATTCTGTAACCGCTGTAATAAGAGATGATATCCCCAATCGACTTTAGTTAATAAAATAACAATTATTAGTTTTTTATATAATATTTTCCTTATTTCCCCTATGAATATATGCACAATTGTATCTCAAATAAATATTTGGT
This sequence comes from Thecocarcelia acutangulata, assembly GCA_914767995.1. Lineage (NCBI taxonomy): Eukaryota > Metazoa > Arthropoda > Insecta > Diptera > Tachinidae > Thecocarcelia > Thecocarcelia acutangulata. The sequence goes on from OU612097.1 coordinate 1,319,543, forward strand.
CATCTAACCCTCTTATTTCAATGGAATTATAATTATACTCAGTTTTTCTGTTTTAATTTTCACAATGAAAGTTTTAATTTTCACAATGAAATTAAACAGTGTTTTCAAACTACTACTTTTTGCGTAAAAGCAGTTTCAAGAACCAGACAATTCACTACAAATTAATGTTCGAAAATATAACACAAATGAAAAGTAAAGAGTAGAATGTAGAACACCAAAACTTGAAATTGAAGTGATTTCAAACTATTTTCACTTTAAAGTAGAATCAAGAACATACCCGATTAGCTTTCATGAAACATCGAAAGATAATTATGCAATTCTTGGTAAAAGAAATACTGATAATAACTAATAAGTGTATAGTTTTTTGTCGGTCAGACAAATGTATGCGAACGTTAACGGTCGAACTGGTGAAACAGGCCGTAAAAGTATTAAGCTTTTGCTGCCATAGAGTAATAAGGTAGAGTTCGATTTAAGCTACAAATAATATTCTCTCGAAATCCATGTTCAATTTTTCCGAATACGCGCAAGAAAATTTTAAGCTTATACTTATATGTAATGAATTTTTCTCAAAAATTTGAATTTTTTAGAAATTAACTATGATTATTTGCAACTAGAACAAACGTTTTTCAACTACTTGATAATAATGGAAAACTGCAACTTCCGTTCATCTTTAATAAACTTTAATTAAACAATGTTAGAACATACGTATATATTTACCTTTTAAATAACATGGGTTTCCACAACGTTATGACTCAAAACCACAAAAAATTGTATTACTATACGGCAATAATATATAGGTATGTACCTGCAGATGTACGTAAGTGCACAAGCTTAGAAAGTCTTTATAACTATTAAATACACTCTAACAGCCAGTTTACCAATCTCGACAGCGTACTTGCGTTCGCAATCTAAGCGAAAGAAAATTGATTTGGGTTCGTCTAACTTTTTTTTATGCGAACGATCTGCCAAAATTCAATGCAAATACATAAGAATATGCGAACGAATAATAGTGAGATAGACAAACCCAAATTGATTCGCTTTCTTTCGCATTCATTTTCTTTCGAAATTGGTAAACTGGCTGTAAAATACTGAAAGGTCTGTCAACTTGTCTCGTTCTCTCTCTCTCTCTCTCTCTCTCTCTCTCTCTCTCTGTATGATACAACATGTATCATGTATCCCATCTAGCATAGGTTGTTTGTCAGACAATTGTGTTCAATATACATACAATCCCCAAAAGAATCTTCTGTTGATTATCTGACGAGTTATAACAAAAACATCTACACCAATAAAAATTATAAATAGCTTGTTTTTTATGTTTCCCAGCTATCTATATGTCGACATTTCATAGGAACTACCCTAATCATCAGTAGACTTTGGAAATTTTTGAAAGATATTCTCAAACATTCAACTTTATATCCCAGCAATATAAATAAATTGCTGAGAATTTAAAAGAAAAATGCTTGTTTTTTGTGTTTTGACAGATATTATTAGAGCATTTTTCTTTTAAATTCTCAGCAATTTATTTATATTGCTGGGATATAAAGTTGAATGTTTGAGAATATCTTTCAAAAATTTCCAAAGTCTACTGATGATTAGGGTAGTTCCTATGAAATGTCGACATATAGATAGCTGGGAAACATAAAAAACAAGCTATTTATAATTTTTATTGGTATAAATGGTAGAAGCTAAGAAAAGCGAATAAAAAACTTAATTGTTTGAAAAACATCTACTTTTTTATTTCAGACAAACTTGGAATGTTTGTTAGACGATTAAAAATTTTATTGCGTTTATTTGCTTGTAATATTTTTAATTGATTTTTGTTTTATAGATAAACAGAAACAAACAGCGTACATTAGTTTGTTCTTTATTATTCAACAAACTTTTGAATATAATAAGTGAGGCTGTGATTATGGTGGTGAGACAATGCGAATTAAGTATGAAAATATTGAATTCCTGTTTCCTTCATGGATCATACAATGATTACACGGCTGATTCCTTCAGGAGTTGTAAGATAGTATATACACGAGTCTCAGGCGATTCCCTCTATGATTAACATAAGAAAGTCTTTTGCTGAGTTGTGCAAGAGTCTCATAGAATTTTTTGTAACAGTTACTCACTCCCGTGCGAGAGTCGTCGATGCTTAAAAAATGAACTCGTCGATGATCAAAAACACTGTTCATGAGATTCACAGTAGAATCTTTTACGATTAAAAATGTGGAAACGTCACATATATAATGTTTCCATATAAGAAGCAAGCGACTCGTTGAGAAATTTTACATTTGGATTTCTCTATACAAGTATTAAAGATAAATCGCTTGTGTTGTGGAAATATCACATTAGTGTCCCTATTCAAAATAGTTAATTTGTGTTTACGAATTTTTATTACTTTTCCGCACTTTTAGACGAGTTTTTTGAAAACTTTTGTCTGATTTCAAACTTAACAATAACGACAGTCGATGTCCGCTCAGTAAAAGGTGGTCAAGTTTTGACTGGTAACTACAAGCGTGGGCAGCTAACTAACAGCCAGTTTACCAATCTCGACAGCGTGATTGCGAATGCAATGATGTGTCAAAAGGCAATCAAAATACATTAGAAAATGCGAACTGATAATAGTGAGATAGACAAACCCAAATTGATTCGAGTGTGTGCCCAGCTTTCTTTCACATTCATTTTCTTTCGAAATTGGTAAACTGGCTTTAAATTATGTTTATCAAACTTAACTTTTGGCTAATCAGATGTGCAATTGTCCCATTGTGCGCTGTTACACGCGGATGTAATTTTATCAACTGTTTACTAAAGTTTACGAATTTTTACCACTCCAGATTTTCTTGACGTTTTTGCTATTTTGTTGGATGTAACTTCTCTTGGTTTTGCACTGGAACCGATGGACAACTATACTTCCGCACCGACATATACCTACGAGCACATTTGTAAGGAATAAAGGCTCCCGATAAAAAATCCAAATAAAAGAATGAATTTTTATTATTTTAAAATACATATTTATTTTAGATATTTTAACTCGTAGAGTTAATTTTATTTTTGTGATTTTCCCAAAAATAAACGTGTCTCGTCATTTTAATAAATCAAAATTTACTTTTTGGACTTGATTTTCTTTAGATAAAATTCTAGCTCTTTACCTTCCAAAATGTAACCATCTGCACGACCACACTGACCCGGGCGAGATGATATGCAACCTGTAATAGAGAAGTTTAGCTTAGACTTTCAAAAATTTAAAGATTTTTTTTCTTTTTTCTTGGGCATCAGAGTAACTATGACAAGCAAAATCATGCCCCATCGGCTTGTAATCGAACTCAAAATAAGTCAATTACAATAATTATTGATAGGATCGCTAAGATTTAACATCATTGTTTATAAATTGCCTAAATTTGTAAAATACGACATCCATTTACTTAATTTTTTTTTTTTCTACAATTTCTAACAATGAGATAACGCAATTTTACAAACTCATGCAGAATATTAATTTGTACATACCTAAAAGTCGACTAGAAACGAATTGGTCTTCTAAAGCTTGTTCAACTTTTGCGTGCTTTTGACGTTCCAAGTACTTTTTCATTGCCTTCTCGCTGCGTTTTTTTGTTAGAACATCATTATCATCTTCTTTTTGTTGTTGCTTAGGGTTACGTTTGCGACCCAACGGCAAGACATAATGGGATTCATACCACTGGCGGAAGGGAGTGGCATCAATAACAACGATTGTATTTTTTACCAAGGTTTTTGTACGGACCAATTCGTTGTTTGATGCATTGTAAACAACATCAGCAATACGAGTTTTGCGCGCGATACCTTCCGAAGCCCAGGCAAAATTACCTGTTTCCAGGCGAAGAGCACGAAGCTTGGCGTTTCCGCCGCGAGTACGAACGCTGTGAATGCGAGGGGAACCCAACTAAAAAAAAGTTATCATTATTGTTATATTGAAAACAGCATTATCTAAAATCCTTTAAAATTGTGGAATATATATCAGTAGTCCGAACATAACGCTATTCATCAATGGCTAAAAGTTATATAAAACTTTTTAGTTACAGTTGACACGCGTTATCATCACTTGTTTTCCACAACTTTGTATTGGTGTGAAGCACTTGGGACTCACCTTAGTGTTTGCTGCAGGGCGTCCCAATTCGAACTTGCGCTTCTTGCGCAAGGGTTTGCGTTTGCCACCAGTGGCACGACGCTTATGAGCACTATCGCGGCTAATACCTAACACAATATATATAAATATTTAAACTTTGGTAAACTTTACAATCAAACATTAAGAAAATCCTTCATATTCACAAAAATCCAAATTCGACTTAAGCGGCTTACATTACGAATAACTTATGTAAAGTGCACTCATTTAAATTTCATCACTAAATTTCTGAATAGTTAAATTTAAAAATTCAAATCATTGTTTGGGATTCTCGTGGATGTTCGCAGATTTTCTTGAAATTTTTCAGTTTAATCAAAAAGTGGCACTCACCCATCTTGAGTAAAAACAGAGAAGGAAAGGAAACAAAAAAGAAACGCAATAACCTATGTCAAATGATTGTCATTTTTTAATTGTAAGAGATTATACAGTGTTGCATTTCCAAATGTCAAATAATTAATAAGATGTGTTCAGTTTACATAAAGTCTATACGTGACTGCCTGTCTACATTAGACATGAAACGCTGTTAAGACATACTGTTAAAACATAGCTTTGACGGCCCGATTGTTACATGGTGGAGTACCGGTATGTCTTGATTTTTTATTATTTTAATTTCGTCAACAAGAGCACATCATCACTTTTTATGTCCTTTTTTATAGTTTGTAGAAAAAATATATGTTTTTATTGCAAAATTTGCGATCTAAAATAAGAATTGAATTTTTTTCTTGTCAATTTGTTTTAATTTGAAACGATTTTTACTTTTCTCATATTAAAATGTCATTTTCTGTTAAGACAGAGCTTTTAAAACAGACGTCTTAACAGCCGTGTCAAGACGGCAAGAAAACAGTAACATTTGCAGTCTACATCAGACAGTAACAGTATTTTGCTGTTCCTGTTAGTGTTCTCATGTCAGGTGTGGACAGCACTTAACTTCACGTCTACATTACACTGTGATTTTAACTCTGATATAATACCGGAGAACACGTCTGTAGATTAATCAGAAAAAATTAATTATATTTCATATCTAGCACGGTGCCATGTATTTTTGCAAATATCATATTATTTCATAATTTTTAAGCAATAACGCAGTGAACATCGTTGAATGTTGTATTTTTCTTAAACAAATTTATACTTTCCAACTAAAAAGAGGATAACATATCTTGTCATTTTGATTCCGTATTTCGACTCTTCATATCATGATATGGTTTTCCAAATATATTATCAAAATTACGTTGTGATATCTGGTATAATATTGCAATAATACTAATTTTGAAGGCTACACGTGATAAAATTCTCTCTGCTATCAAATTTGACGTTTGCTAATAAAAATATATTTGACATTATGTCACGTATAGACACTATGTTGGACATGAAATGCTGATACTACCCGTCCCCACGGGCAATCTGATTGTGCTAGAACACATGAAACCAATTTTTAGTCTGAACAATTTTTGTTATTTTCATCACATATGAGACTAATTTATCTGCCGTAACTACCCGTCCACACGGGCAATCTGATTGGCAATTATTGCCGTGGCAACTGCCAAAATCGATTGCCGACACAAGATATTTGCGTGTGGACCGCACGAATATGTGTTCAAACACATGTTCAGCAATTATTGCTAGAAGATATTGCTGAGCAATTATCTTTGAACATAAGCTGTCAAAATTCATTTATCATCACTGATGTTTATGAGCATACATACAAACATACCCTTTAATATATAAACAAATGTACAAATGATTATAAAAAGTGATTTTATCAACAGAAAAATGTAATTATTTACATTTTTGAGTTCATAAAAAAAGAAATGAAGTGCTCGGAGATTGATGCATTTAAAGCACTCATTTAAAAAAATAATAAAACAATTACAATTAATTAAAACATTGCAACCTTCTTTACCAAAATATCTTAAATTATTATGTTATTGCTAGTATTAAGACACAACAGATTGTCTGTTTGGTCGAGCTGTAAATGTATATGTATACACAGCATTATGTGCAAACGGCTTACGAAATTTATATGCCCTTTCGCACTGCGTCTTCAACTGAGATTCACACTGACAGAGAAATCGTAGGAAGAATAAGAACACGAATTTCTTTGTGTTTATCTAAATTTCGAGTATCGTAATTTTTCTCTATGAATTAAATATATGAATCATTTAATAGCAGTTATTTTATATAAAAAAAATATGTTTCCTTTAAAAATGTTTTTTGCATATAACCGTTTAAAATATTCATTATACATATATTATTTTACAACGGCAATAACTCCAATTTTAAGTATTTTTATCTGTGATTGAATTTGCCATTTACACAATATGATTAAGTCTTTTTAAATTCTCAACAATTAATTTAGATTGTTGGGATATAAAGTTGAATGTTTCAGAATATTTTTAAAAATTTCCAAAGTCTACTGATGATTAGGGTAGCTTCTATGAAATGTCGACATATAGATAGCTGGGAAATATGGAAAACAATTTGATGGTTAGCACGCCAATCCGAAAAAAATGGATAGATATACAAATCAACATTTATATTTTCAAAATTATAATGAAATTCTTTTCCACATGTAATTTTTTTTTTATCTACTCATGGCATTTGTGGTCTTTGTTTGTTTGTTTTCTATGTGTGAGTGTTATTCAATAAGTAATATTCTTTCGGGATGTAAACTTTATAACTAGTTAAAAATCAATTATATAATCAATAATTATATTTTGCAACGAGAATATCGAAACATTACTCGTACTTAAAAGAAAAATATATTTATGTGATCCCCGTCACATAGATATATATACATGTACACATGTTCATACAAGGCTTTGTTTTAAAATAACTTTTTTTTTAATAACGTAGTGTTTACACGTGCAGGTGCAAGTTCGAAAAACTTAATACATTCCAAAGTATATTTAACAAAGTAGCCGCTTCGCTACGATAACAACAACGTCGAAAAATTTTGCATGTATTTTGTTTTTGCATTTAAACCGAAATGTCAAAAGTAAGCGACAGAAAAAAGAAGAAAAAAGTGGAAAAAAGGAAAACAAAAGTACATCACGTACTTTAAAGTTAGTTGAATTTTGTGAATTAAAAGTTAAATTAAAAGAACTTAGTTGTTAGAAAATGATAAGCAAGGTGCTTTACTTAATGCCAAGTCAGTATTAAGTGTATCCTGCTGATAACCACGACGAATTCGCCTTGCTCTTGACGTTGCAGGAAAATAAACGAAAAACAGTTTCTTACAAATGTACTTTTAGAATTTTTAACCAACTTTTTTTTTATATATTTAATTGCATTTATGTCTATTTTATTTTCGCAGTGTATAAACTAGAGTTAAAGGCAAGATGGAACAGGATGAGGAGGACATTACATCTTCTCTGGCTGCTATGAACTTAACTACTGGAGATCAGATTGCTGAACTAAGCAAACGTCTTAATAACATTAATGAGGAGTTACAACAACAAGTTCGAGATAAATATGGTGCAGGCTACACATGCTGGCCGTTTTGATGCGGCTTTAAATACACTAGCTGATGATGTTGGGCTTATACGCAATGCCAGTTATCGTATTAAACACCAAATCGACCAACAATATGAAAATATTAGTAACCAGTCAAAAGTTTTAGCACGTTTACAGGAACTATCACATATATTGAGATGTTCAAAAACATTGCTCACTTTAACGTCCAAATTAAGGAACACGAAAGATGTTCTTAAACAAGCCGAATTACATTATGAATTAAATGCACTAATTGAGGATTCGGATTTGAAAAAAATTGATTTTGTTCAGGGTGCCAGATCATATGTGATAAATTCCGGCCAACGAATACGTAATTTGACACAAATGCAATTGGTGACAGGATTAAAAGAGAGAAATCAGGCGCAGATTTGCAATGCATTGAAAGTAAGTTATGTATTGAAAGTAAGAAAGTAATAATACAAAAGTTCAAAAACTATCTTTTTAGATTTTTATAAATTTCAACGATTTGGAAAAATCTCTGAACAATCTTATCAAAACTTTCGTTTCTGATATGGAGCAATCGCTGAAGGAATGTTTCGCTGGTAACGATATATCCATTTTAAATAAAAGTGATGCAAGTAAGTTCGTAACTTCGTTAAAATCTACTGCATTGAAAGGACCTGAAAAACACCCCAATTGACAACAACTCAAAACTTTCGAGCTAAATTTTGGAAGTCACTTCATTGGCTATTGTATGATGAACTTTATGAATATTGTACACAAATTCAACTCCTAAGAAATTCCTTGGAAGAAGTACAGCAGTTTGGAACTGCAGCATCTGATGCGGAGCAAATTGTAAGCAAAAATTTTTGGCTAGCTGTTCAGAGTCTGCTTAGAAAAGCATTTAAGGAGTGCCCTCCTCATATAACTCAGACTTTACAAGAAGGCTTATCTAAGCTATTGAGTTCTGTTCGAGGCTGGACCGGAGCTACAGTCTCCACACACCACTCTCAATTGGTCAAATGAGCGTTTGATTGAGTGGCTTGAGGGGCATACAAATGAACGCGAAAAGTTCGAATTAATTTCGGGAGCTTTGCAGCGTTACAGAGATGGTGTAAGACGTAGAAAGAGTGAGCAATATGATGAAGTATATCCAATGATGGTAGAGTATTTCGAAAAGGCTTTGCAACAAGTATCTTAAACATTTTTTTTTTAAATTAAAAATTATTGCAAAAACTAAATTTAAAATAAAGTAATATGGAAAAGTGAATAAATTTAACAAAAATCTATTTGATATTTAATTATTTGATCTTGTTTAAGTCAATATTTCGTATTTTTGCAGCTAAAGATCGTTTTTTATTTTTTATAAAAAATTCAACAGTATTTATTTTCAATATTTCGAAAACAATTTATCATCTTCAGGAAAATTAATATGTTATTAAAAAATTGTTCAATTTGAAAAATTATTGTCAAAAAATTTGCAAAAATAAGAAATATTTAATAAAAATCTTTTGAAAAAATGTTTAAAAAATAAAATCAGCTTTGTTAATATGTTAGTCTTATATTTTAATTTTAAAATAAGTGCCTAGTCGTGAGCAAAACTTTCCGTATTATTACATTTCCTAGCTGCTATCAAATCTGGATTGTGATTTAAATTCCAACAGAGGAAATAAAATTTTTATAGTAAGGTAAAGTATAGTGGTTTGGCTTTTAAAAATATGAAAGAAAAATTTAAACAGGAGTCCCGCTTTCACTCATATTTTTCATATTTATGCCAAACCTCTCCGTTCCAACGATTTTCTGTATTGCCAGCCTTTATCTGCACCGAAAACTTTCTCATCTGCCCATCTTTAAACCTACTTTTTGTCATAATTCCTCTTATTGGCTTTTGCCCTCAATATATTTTTCAAAATTCTATTTGGTCATATATAAGTGTGAACAGTTTACCAATTGTCTGCATATATATAAATCTGTTATGAAGTTTATTATTGAATTCGATAATCAAATATGAGCAACATCAACTTTTCCATTTTTATCAAAATAAATTATATCTATTCAGCATAATAAACAAAATGAAAAGGAAATAAATGTACTTGTTTGAGTTCATTGATTATTATTTGGAAACTGAAAAATATTTTCAAACATAAATATGTACCTATGTTCCATAACTTCAAATAAAAGGAAGCGTCTAAATAAATTTTAATATGATTTTAATAATAACTTTTTATTCATTGTTTTTTTTATATATTTATTTTTTTATTTATTATTATCAATCGAGCCAACAAAGCCGTATATGATTAAAAATAGGGTTTACAAACTAATGAAACAGTAATACTACTAGATAGTGAAATAAAATAGTTTATTGGAAAAATATATTTTTTTTAAATTTAACAGTTTTAAAAACATTTATTTTACTGAAACTTTTTTAGGTTACGAAACTATTAATTTAAACTATTAAAATAATAAAAATAATAAACGGAAATACTACGATATTCGTTAGGAAATTTAAATATGAAAGTTTTTTTTTACAATTAATATGTATTATTATTAAAAAAAAAACAATAACAAGAAACAAGTTAGGACATTTAAATCTAAAAGCTTTTTTTTATAATTAATATGTATATATAATCATGAAGAGAAAGCGTAACCACTACATTCAGTCATTTATGTAACCACTACATTCAGCCAAATGCAGTCTTTTGAAATGTACTTGTCTTCAAACTATAAAGAAATAAGAAATAAGTTAAAAGCTGTATTTAAATAGTTAATTATTTTATACTTATCTTTGGACTTCTCATGAATGGGAACTTTCGTCTCAACAACTTAAGTGGCTGTCCTTTTCGATCATCGGGGTTGTTCCTCTGCCCGTTTTTTGACCTATCGCTTTCTGAAATAAGAAATATGAATAGGAAATAAGAAAAGTTAAAAGCTGCATTTAAATAGTCAATTATTTTATACTTATCTTTGGACTTCTCATGAATGGGAACTTTCATCTCAACAACTTAAGTGGCTGTGGCTGTTAACAACTTAAGTGGTTGTCTTTTCATATTCTTCATGCCGAACGACGGTGCTCCCATATTCGGATTTATGTTTTCAGACCTAAAAGAATACATATGTATGTAATTATTAACTCGGTTAGTATCATTAGTTAAAAAAAATTGTATCAAAGTGCTACATATGTATGTACGTACATACATATAAATTAAAATCAAACAAACATTTAATTTAATGTACAAAATGTTGTACTCTGTGGCACATTGCCACAGAGTAGAACATCTATGACAGAGTACATTGTGGCCTAATGTCAAACACCAACACAATTCCATTATATATTTATTTTAGCATCTAATAATGCCGGTAAATAATATTAAACATCGTAAATAACATTAAACATCGTAAAAGTATACATGATATGATAATAAAACTATATTAGTTTCCAAAAAAAACACAGTTTTGTGAAACAAAAAAATTTTGGCCGAAATCTAGTTGGCCAACGCAGCTCCAAATGAACTCAAAAGTACATAATGGTTATATGCATAGGATTTTCTCCTGTATGGTATAAGAGATGTATGTATGAAAACTTCTTCGCTCCATAACTGGAAACTAAGCGTTTTCGCCAATATTGTCCTTTAACATTTTCTTATTACATATTTTTCTATTTTCTATAGCCCTATGAACTTTTTATTTAATTTGCAGCTGCGTTGGTAAACTAGATTTGTATATTTGTCACTATAAAAAAGATTACTTACTGTGCAAAAGAACACATTTGTGGCAACTTTTCAATAAATGGTTCAGCATTTGGAAGCGTCCTCCAAGATGTTTAATGTTGGAAGGCAAAAAATGATTTGAGCAAATCCTTGCAGAAGCTGTAAATTCAACCCCACAAATTTCACTCCACTTTTTTCTCATCACCACATCTTTTGGGATACGAAACATAGTTCCGTCTCTCCTTTTGCACACAGCACAAATGGACATTTTTATTATTGTTTTGAAAAAAACACAATGAAAAACTTTTTACAAATTTTAATTTCACTTTTCACAAATTTTAACCACAAAAAGACTTGTCTTTTGCAATTAATAATTTTGGCGCGTGCAAAATTGTAAAGAAAACAACAATGTAAACAAACAAGAATATAAACAACTTTTGACAATTTGGCTATACCAGATGAGTAACGGTTCGACTGACGAGGTTACCTTATTAAGTGTATCCTGATACATTCAAACTTTTTTACTAACACACGCACAATCTCTGCACTTGCAACCAACTTTCAACTGAACTGACAAGCAATTTCAGCAGGCAGTTTTTTTTTTTTTGAAAATATATAAATTAAGCAGTCTTTGCCGTTTTGAGTGAAAAAAGTTATAACTATTCTATTTCATTTATTTATTTTATTCCTACCATTCATTTCCCCGAAAAATAAAATTATGGTTTTCTATGGTAATGCTGTTTTAGGAGCTGTTGTCTCTCCACTGACGTTTTGAACTGAACATGTTATTCTTTAAATACTAATGCAACTTGCAAGAAAGTCTAGTATTTTTTCGACATTTTCGTTGATAATACGTACACAGGACTTCCATGCAAGTACTTGTACGTGTAAACGCAGTGTAATTTAATTTAATTTAGTTGTAAATTTCATCTGGCAGTACTCGGAACAACTGGCAGCATTGTAGAATATCGTAATCGAAAGTGGTAGAATTTGTACAAAAGAAGTGTCAAAATACATCGAGAAAGACGCACTTAAAAATCGTATTGTGATCGTCCTAAAAATTTACAGAATACTAATATTTCTTTAAAAAGGTCTGTTTTACTTGAAGAAAAAAAGATACAAATAAAAGTTTTTTGGCATACCATTTTGTGTAAAAATATTTATGCTCATACAATTAAGGAAATAATTTGCGTATATACACACGTATGCCATGTAGATGTATTGATTATTCAACAATTTACATATACATATTGTGACTTTGTATAGTTAATTACAACTGGATTAAAGTGTACATTTTTTAAGTTCAGAAAATACTCTGCGTACGTGATTTATTAAAAATATAACAAGAAAATAAAACACCTATCGAGGTATATAAATGCATATACACATCTATATATATATGTTTTTACACATATACGTTCATATGTATGCATTCGTATTTGTTTACTTCTGTATAATCATAAATTTTGTATATAAGCATCTGTACTGATATATGCTTGCATATTAGAAGATTTTATACGTCACCGTAGGTAACGATTGTTAATTGAAATTTTGAAACATTTGTTTTACATTGCTTACATATTCTTTGATCAATAATCTGTTTAATTAAATTCTTGTTATAGTCTGAAAACAGGAGTACGAAGCCGCTTGAAAATAGTCAGCGGCTGTGCAAGAGCAAAGAACTTGGTCCAAAATATTTTATTAGCATTTGCTGATTTTTGTAACTAGTTGGATTTTTATCATGCACGATGGACTGTGACTTGAATTATTTCGATTTTTTCATTATTAAATGTATGCCAGAAGAATATGTTTAATTATATTCGAAAGAGAGAAAATTTTACCTATTTATCTTTTTAAAATATTAGCCGTCATTATAAGCACGAAAGGTTTGGTTATTATAAACAATACTTTCGTTATCTGTAGATAGGTATATACATACATAAAGCATAAAAAATTCCCCTATAGACTCTTGAAACTATTTAAGCGGTTTCATTTGGAAATTGGATACTGAGACTTGGCATTTCGGTGCATCCAAGCAATAAATTTTCGTATATTACCGAATTTTGGAAATTTTGGGTTTTGAATAATAAAATTTTAAGGTTGGGATTTTCAGGAGTAAAACTGATTAAATTCAGCGGAATCCATCTGTACATCTAACCCATTTAAATTTTTTAATTTCAATGAAATAAACACTATACTAAAACAATTATGTTTATTTAGTTTGTCAGCCTTTGATATTTGCAGTCAGTTGTAGATTTCAAAAAAAAAAAAAAAAATGAAATAGGTTTTGGCCACTTCGAAGTTACAATATACATATGTAGGTATATGCATATTAATGTATACATTTGTCATTTTAGCGTTAGTGTCACAACGATGGACACAATTTTGAGTTCCGGAGGTTCGAACGCCTCTGGAGATAGTATTGGAGGCGTTAGTGGCGGCAGTAGCTGTGGGAACTTAAAATCTCGTCGCTTAAATGATTCATCCCAAAATGTTGGTCTAAATGCTGAAGTAAAAAAGATTTACCAGTAAGTAATTTACAATTATAAGAAAAAAAAGCATTTGAAAAAATAGTGATTCTAATGAATTTCATTGGAAATCTACATTTTTTTATAAAAGAATTCAGCATGATACAGCAATGAGAATGAGATAACACATTGAATAAATTTTTTATATGTATACTTTTATTCTAAAGTAAATTAATGTCTCCCGATAAGTATGTGAATGTAATTGATTATCTTACAGTGTTGGAGTTGTTGGACTAAATGTGTTAGTCTGAGCAGTCTCGAAGGTATATACACTTGGCACTGATCAGTTTTAACTAATTTAATTCCAACATTTTAAATGCTGTGTGATGAGTAGTGTAGCGACTACGAAACAGCTAGTTGTCCCCCAGCTAAAGATTTGATTATTATTTTTCTTGTCTTCTTCAATCAAAATTATTGATCACAGCAAATTTGTATTGTAAAAAAAAAAAAAAAATCCTTCTTAAGAAAAAAAATTAAGAAAGGAAAAACTTGAACTAAAAACCTGTTGTACATATGTACAAACCAAACAATTTCTAATTTAAAAAAATTATAAAAGTTCAACAAAAATTTAACAAATTACTGTGTGATAATGTTTGTTATCGAATTTCCATATTGTTACTGATAGGTTAAATGCAAACGTCTTAATTCCAGTACAATTCACTGAATATCTAGGGGCCATCTCCTAATTACTGGTCCAAGATAAAAATATAATATTTTACTAATTCATTCTCCATTATTGTAGTAAAAGTTGGAGGCCGGCTAAGCTTATTTGCTAAAAGTTGTTCAATGGGTTTTTTCTTCCAGGCATCCTTTGTAATATTGTGAGAAGGACACTGAATGTTTTTGAGGCCAAAAGAATTCCCATCTCACTCTCTCTTGCAGCCTGAATAGCTTTCTGCATATTCTCCGCTGCCCATTTTCGTACCTCACTTTTTATATATACATATATATAACTTTACTCTATAGTGTAATGTGGTATAGTATACCATTTTAGCCACCTTTACCTATACTACAAAATAAAAACAATTGAGTTTGTGTTAATGTCAGTTGCAAAAGGAGGCGAATAAAGTACGACGGATTCTTTGTGCAAGAAAATCTGTTAAGAGATATTGTTAAAACATGCCTTTGAAAGTCCGATTCTTACACGGTGGAGTACACGTATGTCTTGATTTTTCATTATTTAAACTGCGTCAACAAAAGCACACCGTCACTTTTTACGCCCTTTTTTTTATAGTTTGTGGAAAAAATTATATTTTTATTGCAAAATTTGCATTCTTCTTGTTTGGAACTATTTTTATTTTTTTCATGTTAAAATATAATTTTCTGTTAAGACAGACGTCTTACCAGCCGTGTCAAGACGGCAAGAACACAGTAACATTTGCAGTCTACACCTGACAGTAACAGTATTTTGCTGTTCTTGTTAGTGTTTTCATGTCAGGTTTGGACAGCAGTTAACAATTTGAAACAAATTTTTGAATTTCAATAGAAATGCAAATCGACAAAACAAATGTGATTTTAACGTACAGGTAAAGTGTGCCTATTTCAACTTTAAAATATTTAAAGCTAACGTTAACTTCCCAAACGAAAGGCAGTAAGCTTACAATCGTTTTTGCATAAAACGCTAGGACATTTTTCCAAACAATTGCTTACCAATCGGGGTTTTTTTTTTTCGTTTCCCAATTTTTGTAACGCGCTTGTTGTTTAGCGTAAGTTTTATTATAATCCATACCTACTCGTAAGTCGATGTGCTCTTCAAGTGTGCACTCGTTCTAGACAGACTGTGCTGTAAATTAATGTATCATTAGTTTTTTTTTAATTTTCTAATTTTTTTTTTTTTTTTTGTAGACAACTTTATTGTGTGGTCAAGCAGTTGGATGACGAAAAGAAACAAATTTCATCCGCAGCCCAATTATTTCAAAATGAATTGGAAGAAAAGCGCGCGCAAATTGTTCAGCTATGTATACAAATCATTTTTAAAGATTTTCAATCAGTTGGAAAGAAAGCACGAGAAATTATGTGGCGTAAAGGATATTATGAGTTTATCGCATATGTAAAAAAGAATTGGACAAAGGAATTTAAAGATACCGCCCAGCAAGGCACTCAGGACAATGTTTTAAAACTAGAAAAATTCTTATGCGCCGGCATACTGAATTATAAAAGAATAGCAGCCAAAATGGAAGAAATTTATGACTTGGACTTAAAATATTTGATAGATTTCTCTATTATAAATGACGGCTTCATAAAAGATGTTAAAGAAAAAGATCGTCAATCTATTAATAACGAGAACTTAGAGGTCAAAGATATAAACACTTATGCTGTTGATAAAAGCTTAGAAGCCGTAACGTTTGCTTTAGATACTATTCATTCCTCTCTTTTGAGTTTGGGTGATCTTCATCGGTACTTTTTAGATTTTCGTATAGACACGAAATTTAAAGCAACCAAGCAGATGGCTGCTAAGTATTATTTTGAAGCGTTTAAACTGAATCCAGCAATCGGAATGTCTCAAAACCAATTAGGAACCTTGTATTATGGGCAGAATTATGATCTAGACTCAATATACCACTACCTGTACTCCCTTGTCAGTTTAATACCATTTGAATTGAGTGAGAATAATGTTTGTAAGCTATTTACTTCACATGCTGACTATTTGACTAAATTGGATCCGAATAAAATAGAATTCAGTCTACAGGATTTTTATGCTCGATTTTATTTAATAGTTGACATTTTTTTCTTTGATAAAGAGGTGCCAGACTTTAACTCCTTATGCCATTGTGTACTGGTGGACTTGAGAAAAATACTTTGCTCGAAAACTTTTAAAATCAACGATTCCTGTATCTTTAAAATTGTTTCGATTTTATTTTTTTGTCTCTCCAAATTGAAAATGATAAATTCTCAAAAAGTTTACTCACTGAATGCTTTTTTGGTTGCTGTTTGTTCTGACTTGATGGATGCATGCATTGTAAATCTAGAACAGACAATTCTGGCTAAATCTGCAGAAAATGTGGAATTTCATGCAATGTATGCCAAGAAATTTGAAGAATTTGATATAAGCGTTAGGAAATCTCGCAACGAATATAAAAATTGGTTAGCTTCAATTGGAGAAGCGGAAAGAAAAGAAAAGAAAGTAAATCAGCTGTCACAGAAGGATTTCTCTTCAGATTCCCGTGAGTCGCAAAGGTCACACGAGGATTATATTTGTAAAACACAAGACAGTAACAAAGCAAATAAGGAAGAAAATAAGAATGATGGTGAACCCAACTCTACAAGATCATCTGATGAAGCAAAGGAAAGTGATTTAAAAACGCCATTATCTTGCAAGAGTAAAAAACGAGGAATGAAGCTTCGCCGACGTCGCCGTAAAATTGCCCAATCTGACGACAGTTCTTGCTATGATACTGAATCTGACATGGATACGGATTTTTCCACAGATGATGAAGATTATACCGATTTGAGCTCTAACTTCGACACCGATTTTAGCGATATTGAAGCAGCTGATCCACGTGAAACTGGCAAAGAACTTGAACTACAAGCTGAAAACAATCATAAACACAACAATTTGCGGAACTCGTCTCGTCATGGCTCGAAGGAAAGTGTTGAAAACAATTTTGGCAGTGTAGGGCCTAATTTCTCTGACAATGAAGATGTTGTTATTGAAGAAGAGAAAATGATTTATCCCGAAGAGCAAGAACATCAAATGTCTGGTCATATGCCACGTTGTAATTCCCAAGAAAATGATACGGAGGAACTGTTGAGGAGTTTTGAAGTTCTTCAACTGCATACAAATAATTCTGTTCTAAATTTCACCAATTGTGAAAAAGAGGTTTCACAAAAGATGCAACCTCCAAACGTTTGTAAGCAAAATGAGGAAAGCAAACTGACTGTTGAGGAACCACCCAAAAAAATGGTTTATCGCAATAAATACACAAAGATTAACCCAAACATAATAGTGGATTTTGCACAAAATGAATCTACTATTAGAGCGCTAAAAATTCTTTTTGACTGGTTACGCATAAATCATGAAATTCTTTTCGGCTGTTTCCACTCAAACCCAGAATTTATCCACAAAATTATGAAATTATTAAATTACTGCAATATCGACATTTTCACACGCAAAGTTTATTTTGAACGAGATTTCCTCGTTACTGCTAACGTCCGTGAAGCTCTGGGAGACCTGTTCGACGTTCGTGCCAATGTCCCACTCTCGGAAGATTTTGTGTTCAAAAGCTTTGATATATTCCAAAGCACGCAAATAACTCTTGATTGGGAAACTACTATCCGAGAGAAAGTTAGCGCAGAAGAGGAGTGTATATTGCGTATTTTCAAAATGGTTGACTTTGGTTTTTTCATTTGCAAGCAAAAGAAGTTTAATTATCGTTTTTGCGTTAAAGCAAGGCGTTTTACGGAAAATACGAAAAAGAAGCGCGAAGAAAAAAAGTCGTCATCAAGAAGGCGGGAAAGGCGCACTGCAAAAAATGCTGCACGTAAGCGCGCCGAAGGCAGGACACGTCGTTATTCCGATCGCAAAAATGGCATCGTTCGTAAAAGTTACACTAGCAACGAGGAAAAAGATACTGTTGAAGAATGTAAACGTATGCCTCGTAAAGGCTATTTGCGCAATCGCAACACCGAAAAATTTAGCAGCAACGGTGCAACCGCGGGGGGCGGCACTTCTGCTTCGACAACTACGAATAGTGCAATTTGCGAAAAAATTCAATCAAGTAGTGGCGCCGATGAGGAACGGTCTGAAGCCATGTCAAAAAAATGCGAAATTATGGGCAAACTTTGGTTGAAAAACGAAGTTGAAACCTTAGAAGAAGAGGCAAGTCATCATATTATTATTATTATTTTAATTTATCATCTAACTATTGTGATTTTTTATCAGTTGCGTAAAAATCCATTGAATATGATTATGACACCTTTTGTTGTCGTGGATGCTAAAGCAATGACAGAATACAACGGCATTGTTAAAAATTTGGTCAAAAGCAAAAAATTTATTGTACTAATACCCAATGCTGGTGAGTTATTTATTGATTATTCTAAAAATTATTCTTTGCTTTTTATATACAATTTGTGTTTATAATTTTTGTTCTGTAGTTTTTAATGAACTTGATGATTTAAAAAAGCGTAGCGAAAATGCCCGTAATGTAATTCGCTGGTTAGAGCAGGAGTTTAAACATGGCAACCGCCATATGCGAGCTCAAAGGGATAACGAAAACTTAGCATTGTCTCTAATTAAAATACCTAGAAAATTGGGTAAGATACTTTCAAAATTGAAAATAGCACGTACTATTTTATTCATCTCTTCCAGATCGCGATGCTTCCGTTTTTTTGCAAATTGCCCAGTTTTGCAATCATTTAGTGGCAAATCATTCAGATCCTAGTGCAACAGAGTTTCAAACAAATGTAGTCACATATTTGTCTGGCGATTATTTGCATGAAAAACAGCGGAATCAAAATAATTTTAGTTTTACTGGGATTTTAGACTCCATACCAGTAAGACACGACCAAATTGCAAATTTCTATGCGAAATTCAAGGCTAATAAAAAATGAATAAATTACTCGTAATGATGCGGGCAAATACCTGCAGGGAAGTAAGCGTCGTCGTCGTCCTAGCAATCGTATTGAGTCGTATTTACTATACAACAAAATGCCAAGAACGTTATATTGAGACCATTATAAAACAACGCTAACAAAATTTATATCAAAAAAAAAAAAAAAAATTGTAAACCCCCTATGCATCCAATTCAGTACCAAAAACATAACTTAAAGATTAGTCATTACAACAGCATTTACTGATCTGAAAGTTACACTAAAATGTGTATTCAAAAATTTGTAAAAGTTTTGGTGCAATTTCGAAGAAACAAACATCAACAGAAGGCAAGCAAAAGATGACTTTAGATTTCATCTAATCATCTTGCCAGCAAAAACATTTTAAATAATGATTTACAAACAATATTTAAGAAAATGGAAATTTAAAGGGAGGGTAAAGCAAAATTCAATTTAATTGCCATCATTAAATTGGTAACAAAGCAAAAATTTTCTTGGTTTCGAATAGAAAAGAACCTTGGAAAAATAAGAATCCTATCAAATACAATTAAAAATGTTAATATAGGTTTTACAACTTTTGAGTTGATTGTGGTTTTTTAACCAGAAAAAAAGAAAAAGTTGTTCGTAAAGCCTGTTTTTCTTATCTATTTTATGAACTTTAAGTTTATTTTACTGAATTGTCTTTGAACATGTATTTGTCTGATCGATTTTACAGCAAACAATTGTTAAAAAGAAATATAACCGCATATTATTTCATCGCAACTTTTGGACAATGTTCTAAATTAAAGCTTTCAAATGCATTAATATATATCCCCTCCGTTTTAATTATTCTTTTTGCTTTAATAATAATTCAAATATCTATTGTTCACTTCACAATTGAAACGGCTTTCTTTTAATTTAGTAAAAGTGAGAAAGTACCCAGTGGTCATTTTGAGAATTGCAAACATGGAGGAAAAGGATACACGAAACTACAGCTATGTTGGCAATTTTGCTTTTCGACATACGTTTCTCTATTTAATTTTTTTGATATTTTGTATTCGTAATTTTCAAATAAAATTCTAAAACATGTTTTCTCTTGTTTTGTTTTACATTTATAACGAATTAAAAAGTTAACCGTAAATTATCAATATGAGACTAAATTTGAGTAAAAATACAGCATTTTAGCGAGTTTTCAATTTGAAGATAAATTCAAAGCCTTGAAGGCCTCAACAAACGACATGTTTTAATGTCTGTTTTTTTTTAATACATATGTAATTTCTCATGTATTTTTTTCGTTTCTGTCAAAATTGTAATTTTTTCAGACGGTTTGTAAAATTTGCTCGCAAACGCATTGGCTATGATTTGTGCGATTTTACATTTGGATAGACGATGGACAGACATATCTTCATTTCTAGGGATGAAACGATACGATACTTTTTCTTCGATACCAAGTACTTTACTACCGATTACGAAGAAGGTATCGGTTAAAAATACTAGTATCGGTCAGAATTACTATTTTCTTATTGACAGGTAAAAACGACTAAAATAAATAGTCCAGTTACTAAAGCCATTCGAATTTGTCATTAAAAACACTTCAGGTCAGAATTATGTCACTTTGTCAAAGATTATACCAATGACAAAGTGTCATATCCAAGCTATAAAGTTTTCATTCCTCCATTGAATGTCAGACAATTACCAGACAAACTATTGGGTGAATGTAGCAGAAGAATTATATGAATAAAATTCTTGCGTTTTAAAAATCTGCACTTCGGCGATCCTAATCAAGACACCTCAATAACAGCCAGTGGATGAGAAAATCATCTTCATAACGAAGATTTTGATTTTTGACCAATGTGTTCTTCCCTGCCGCTAATCGTTTGAAGAAATCGACCGATATAAGTATGTATGGATGCTTTTTCTTTGATACCGAGTAGGTATCGATACTTTGCGAACGATATTGTATCGATTACAAGTATCGATACCCTGGTGGTATCGTTTCATCCCTATTAATTTCTCTTTTGGTCTTGCCTAAACCCTTTATATTTAAGAAATTAATATACAGACAGAAACTTTTTGTGTATCTTTTGTTGTTGTTTTATTTTTAGTCACAGATAGTGTGCTTATAGGTATGAAGTTGATGTTGATATGAGAATAATGATATGAAGCAACAACATAAAAAAAAGCGAAAAGTTAAAAAGAATGTACATAAATGTCTAGTACTGCGCTCTCCCCCACCGACAATTTTCGTTACAGCACCCACAAATTTCGTCTGTCTGTCCAAATGTAAAAGCGGGCAAAAAAAAATTATTTAAAACAGTAAATTACTAATATGGTAAAATTTCCTTAAGCCGACTACTTATCCGCCTCGAAGTCAATCGCCGCTAAATTATTCGCAAGGCATAGTGTTCTAATACCACATGTTTAAGCACAACAAAAAATGGTGCAATAACGTTTACAGGGTGGCAGCGCTATGCCATGTGACATTTTTTGCTACTGACAATAATACAGTAAGCCATTTACGTCAAACGTATTGTTTACATTTTTGAAAGTGAATTTTAGTGTTGGGCAAAATCATGGTACAATAACGAGCATACACACATTTTTTGTTATCGTTTACAAATTGAAAAAGTTTTTGAAAAAAAAATGTTCCAATAACACTTTTCAAACACAAAGATCTATATAAAAATGCAACCAAGGTGCATTAACGTATACACGGCGGCAGCACTAGAGCAAAATTACAACAATACAACAAAAACAGGCATGTGGTAAGCTATGTTTATCAAAAATATAAAACGTAAATAGCTTCCTATATTGCCAGTGGCAAAAACTTTTCACATGCCGTAGTGCTGCCACCGTGTATACATTAATGCACCTTGAATGCAACCGTGCGACAGAGTTTTTGACGAGTCGTGCGATTTGAAAAATATTATGAAACCTTATAGATATACCACATCTAGTGAAAAATATGGGAATATTGTTGGTGATTCGAGAAAAAAATTTAACTAATGTAAAATTATTTTGTTAATAAAAGTTTTTAATTAATTTATTGTGTATATAATTTATTCCAATTATACTTGTAGAATAGTGTGGCCTACAACGCCATTTTGAAGCGATTTTTTTCAAGTTGGCCAGACTTTTGAAACAATTTCCTGTGAATGAATCGTACGATCGTGTAGGATAGTGAACCAGGGCCTTAACAAAAATTATTTGTAAAATAAAACACGAAGAAAAATATGTTTGTTTTTTATTTTCATTGACAGTTATCAACACAAAGCAACAATAAAAATCCACGTTGTTTTTGTTGGCTTCTTGTAGTTCCGCTTTTACCTGTTATATTATTGTACCATGGGCAAATTCTTTCATTTGTGTGAATCTTTCATTATCTTTCAGAAAGGTTAGGTGAATTAATTCATTATTTTGTTTCATTTTTCTGCTTGCCTAACATTTCAGAATGAATGAAAAAGTTTCAACTATCAGCATAACGATTATAAAGCCTCTACGGCATTATTGGTTTGTATGAGCGCTTTCAAATTTGGCAACTCAGTTGCGCAATTCTCTTGCCCAAGTCTTGTGGTAGATGTGAGAGGTTAGATCAGCTTGAAGGGGGAAGAATTGCTGATTACAAACTTGCTTGTACTCAGCAATTCGTTTCGTTCGCGCATTATATTTATGTTTTTGATATTTTCTTTTGTTCATTTTTCGGACCGTTCAAAATATTAATAAAATTTAAGTAAAACAGAATGAAAGTTCCGCAACTAAATTGCTGTATGTGAACATATAAGAAAGTCTAAAAGATAATAAATTAAAGCAAAATGTAGATTTTCGCAACTAAGTTGCCTAATGTGAAAGCACCCTACCACAATTTGTTTAAACGCAACATACCTATAAAAATTACTTATGCATGTGCTGTTCGTAGAACACAGCCGTTCAAGTCATCCAAAAAATTGGTATGGAAATCACTCAAATATTTGAGTAACTTTCATAACAATTTTTTAGACGACTTGATCGCATGTGTTCTATAAACAGCACATTAATGCCCACTTTAAAATTGATTTAAACTCAAAAGTACAAAATAAAAAAAATAATAATACGAAAGATGACAAAATATGAAAAGAGCATGATGAAGTAAATAGAGAAAGAATACAGAAATAGTTCATTCTTTCGCTTGAGAGAATCATTCAGTTGAATTAATTCATTCATGAATGACACAAAACTAATAACAACTTCTTTTTATGCATTAACGACAAAGTGATTTATTTTGTAAATGTGCGCATAAGAATCTTCAACAAAATCCACAAAAGCTTCTATTAATGTCAGCATTTTCTCCGCTGTCAATGATTTATGAGTTTTCATAATCACGTTCAACAACTTGTACAATATTTAGATAAATATTAAGAAATCCCTTTTTTCATTCTGCCGACGCTCTCTTTGATATTATATCAGAGTTAATCGCTGTTGCGGGAGCGGTGTAATCGAAACCTATTTAGATACGAATTTATTTACATCACAAGCCTCGTAATTAATCACCAGGTAATACTGTGAGACCGTAAAATATCTTCACATTTCGATTTAGTTTTTTTAATTTTTATTTCAAGTTTGTTGAGTAAGGAATTGGATTTGCTATATTCCTTGTCACATACCTTGTTAATTCGACTTTGTTCAAAGATTATTGCATTTTCAGACAACAAACCAATATATTCCAAATTTATAAGGTTATTATGAAATGACTTACTACATATCGCTCCTTTATTGCAATACAGTCATATCTCAAAAAATTTGCTTTTCGAGTTAACAATGCAGAATTGTTAACAGTACTACCATTTATATTGTGCCAAAAATTTATTCAAATTGCTTTTAAACTGTTTCCTTTAGGAGATATTTCCTCAAAAAATTTGCTAAAACTTGTACGGATACTAAAAATTTTGAATGCGTTTTTCTCGAAACGTGCTTTTTTGCGATATGATATGTTGCAATAAAGGAGGGATATGTATTGTATTACTTCACTGGAGCATTTCAATGTATTTGCTATACTGCCATGATAGTTTAATTATTGTGAATTTATTATACAGTTTTAACAACACGTCTTGGTATGTATTCATTATCTAGCATTAATATTAAATGTACTGTTAAATTTTAGATACACAATTAAATTAAATTATTTTAGAGTAATATTGTTGTAAACAAGGCGTATTATATTAAATGAACTGGACAAATTTAGGAAAATTTTAAAGTGAACTTGACTAATTTTAATTATTTGGTTTTGTATAGAAATATTTATTTTTAATCTATTCAATCAACTTTTCAATCAAAATTTGTCAAATATATCGATGCGTTAGTCCGCTCAACCGAGTCGCTGACATACTATACGTATAGGACTTATATATTGTAAATGTTTCCAATGAAACAAGCATAGAAAATTATGATTTTTTAAAATTCGATTAAAAACAAATATTAAAGTCGAACATTTCTCGTCGAGCTATAGCAAATTTGAAAGAAAAAATAATTAAAAACAAAATGTATACATAAAAAGCAAGTAAATAAGTAAAAGTAAATAAGAAAAATAATTCTTTCATAACAAATAAGTTGACATAATATTTTATTTTAATTGAACACAGCAGAACGTTTATCCCGGTTTTTAGCTCTTGATATAGTACGAGCTTTAAAGGCGGCCGCATTCATTAAGTGCTGTAAACGACAAAATAAATGGTTAATTAATTTTTAAAGTGAGAAATAAAAGAAAATACTTACCCTTTCCAACTTAGAAGCCTTGTTTTTCGGTACGCCACTGTTTTGATTAGGTTTGGCACCCAAGGCAAAAATTTCTCTTATAAAATCATTTTCTTGTAACTGTGAAGTTATACCAGGGCCCATTACAACACATAATGCCGAATATTGATGATGAATGGCCCATGAGTCTAAAATTAAGCATTCAGTTCCAAAACGAATGCTTATTTCCGGTGAAATGTCCTCCTACAACAAATTTAATAAACAGATCAAAGTTTAATATATAACAACTTTCTATGACGAAGGAACTTTTACAAAGTTTAATGTGCTGTTTATAGAAAACAGGCGAGCAACTCGTATAACAAATTGTATGCAAACCACTCAAAAAAATAATAGTTTTTATGCTATTAGCATATTAAGAAATCTATTATTATTGTTATTATTTTTATAACATTATTTTAAAAATCTATATTTGAATTTTTTAGTGATAATTTATGTTGAATGTTAAAATTTTTTTCATGTTATTTCACGTCCTTTCAAATGTTTTTTGCCTGGGGAGCCTCCTTAAAATTGTATAAATTATATAGCTAATATTACTTTGTTTTTCTATTCTTTTGTTATTGTTTTATATTTTGGATAAAATGGAAATTTTGCTAACAGTGCACGTATAATTGGCCATGAAGGCTTTCTTTGTATTGGAGGTAATAAATAAATAAATATTTTGTAAACAAATTTCTTAGAACAATTGCCTGAAGAAGTGTTTCGAAAGACGGCGAAAAATAAATAATTAAAGCATGTTTTTATACAAAATCAAAAAAAGAGATCATTAGCTTGGATATTATTGCGTTCTAATTCTTAAATAAGGTAAACAAGTTAGAACAATTGAGTTTTATTCACTATATTAGCTTCTAACATTAATACCAACCAAAAAATTATAAACAGGTTGGTTTTTTTTTTTGTTTCCCAGTTGTCTACATGTCGACATTTCATAGGAGCTACCCTCATTATTTTTGTTTTTAAATACTCAACAATTTATTTAGATTGTTGGGGTATAAAGTTAAATGTTTGAGAATATATTTAACAAATTTCCAAAGTCTACTGGTGATTAGGGTAGCTCCTATTAAATATCGACATAGATAGCTGAAAAACATAAGAAACAAGCTGTTTATAATTTTTTGGTTGGTAAACAAATTAGGATAAAGAAAATATATATTCTAACTTGTAACAGTGCAAAGCTAACATTAAAGCACAGTAAATTAAGTCCGTATTGGCAACATAACTTTACGTGGGCTTGTGTACATGACAAACATGGCTATGAAAATTATGTATTCACAATTTTTAGATTTTAAATTAAAAAAAAGTAAAAAGATACATATGTACATTAGTACACGAAATACGAATTAAAATTTGTATTTTTCTTACCAAAATTTGACGTTTCAAATTAAAATGATTGTGACTACTTATCAACATGACTATATTCCACCGCTATCAAACACATATGGTTCAGTAAAACGTAAAGAAAGTGATAAAACTGCAGAGTCTCAATGCATCAGAGGATATAAAATGGAAGTTCCTGAATCAATACGAGAGCAGCGAAATATAGAGTGGACAGGAATAGCTCCTATGGGTCGATTAATATATCCTCGCATTATACCGACAAAATTCTCGAATAAACAACTTGACGCTATGCTTAAAGAAAATCAAAGTTATTGTCATAAAGAGCAGCAGAACCGCTTTCTAAACGTACTGCCAACATCATACCCTGATCTCTATGATCGGCTAAAAGAAATGCCGGCGGATGAACTCAACAGACGTTTAGATAGCGACCGAATGTTTACAACTTATCAAATTGACTTTTGCGATGTCAATGAATTTCCAGAGGGTATATGTAAAACACTAAAACTTGGGGATGAAACAGACAAGACAAAGTCCGGCAAAGAAATCAACAATTTGAAGAAACCCCCTTACAATGAAATGAGTAATGACTCGTGCGAAAAATGTTACGCACCATTCAAAACAGTATTTGTTGATTCGTCTCGATTTATAAATTCCGGCAATAGCTCCCACTGGCGCAGTAACATTTTTGTCAAGAAAGCAACGTTTTCTGAATACATGGATACCATTAGCAAAATTGGTTGCGCTATTACGAAAAATAATATTCACGATCATCAGAAGTGTAATAAAAGAAATTGTAGACATAAGCTTATTCATTGCTGCACGAATTTAAAATAATTTCAGTATCTGAATACATCGATACTGTTAGTAAAATTGGTTGTATCGTTACGAAAAACGAAATTCGTTATGTTACAGCACACGATAGCTATTGTTATGACAGGTTGTAGGCAAAGAAAGTGAAGGGAGTAGTTGGTGAGCATAATTTTTAAACCAGCTGCAAACCCGCACAAGTAGCACGAAGTCAATACAAACACACCACAAGCAATCAAATGTGTTCCAGCCCATTATCATCAGTCCTTAATTATTTATTTACCAAAATAAATACAAAGAAAGCCTGCAAGACTAATTATACATGTATTAAGAAAAATAATCTTTTGGAGAAATAAATAAAACACAAATAAATTACAAAATTGTATTTGGTTTTTTTTTTTTTTGGTAAACGATTTTTGGAATACTTGTCACACCAATTTTGCTCTGTTGTTACAAGCTACGAGAATGCAGCTGTCTGACTACCTATTCTAACCTACAAGCTACGAATTGGCCATGATTTTAGAAGATTGCTTAACTGCATTAGCAATGCATCGGATGATTCATCATGAGGTTTGATTTTCAATAGGCATATTTTGACGCATCAAGAGAAATGTTTTTCTTGAAATTTTGTTCAGTGTTGAAACACATTCTGGGTCAATAGACACGTTAAAAACAAAATTGCCGCATTTGTCCATATTTCATAAAAAATGAGGCAAATCAGAATGTTACCATTTTAACTAGGTTAGGTTTGACAGGCTGTCAGCTATTGTAAAGCCAGCCCACTTGGGTCCAGTCTGGTCCCGTTGTGTTGCCTGGATGTGATACGTATCTCAGTAGATTTACCTATCACCTGGTTTAGAACCAACCCGAGGATCGGATAAAGGAGTCCAAACCACTTACATCGCATTCCGATATCTCCGTCAAATCATGAAGCATCGGTCTGCCTAGGTACAGTGCCCTTATATAAGACAGACAGTGCCCTTATATAAGACAGACACTGACAGAGGAAGTGCTCAACGCTTTCTGCTTCCTCCTCGTCTCTGCAACTTCTACAGAAGTCATTAAATGGAAGATTTAACCTCCTCGCCGGCGTCTCTATGTGGCAATGTCCCGTGAGGACCGCCACAGCAGAACGCAACTTCCGTCGGGGCAAGCCCCTAAGGATGATAGTCCTCCTGTTATCTTATCTTGGCCATGTCAGCCTTGATATTCGACAGGTATCCTCACTAGACCATCTGTCTTCAGCGGTATGAAAAATTTGACGCTGCATTTTTTTCTTAGAGCTCGCAACCGGGATTCCAACGATCCCATCTATATCTCTTTGTTGTAGCTGGACACCAGTTCACCCACTACTAGATTTCCGGGCACGTTACTGTGCCCTCGTACCCAGAAAAGCTCCAGGTTCGAATGTCTCACTATCTCGTTTAGAGATATCCGGCATTCACGATCCAACATGTACAGACCCCAGCATACAACGTTGCCTTACTATCAGTACAAATTCGGATATCATCCCCGTATATCCTCTAGTACCTTAACCATTAGATGCTCTCATAATGGCCGCGGTTTCGGCCTGCTCTTCGCTACACTAATTTTGCAGCCTGATTTGTAAGTCTAAGCAAGAGAAACTAAAGGAAACCCATACTTAAGATATTACAATTAGATGCATAACGCGTATTTTTGGTCTGCAAATCAGCTTAATGTTCGAAATTGTTAAGCACGGCCCAACTTCTAGGAATTTGTTCTTTTCTCTTACCTCCAAATAACGCAAAACATCTCTAAACGTAGCTTTCTGAGCTTTACGATCGCGCTTAGCTCTGTATTTGTGTGAATCTGTAGCCAATTGTTTAACATCATCAATAAGGTCATTTAAGAACTCGTCTAAGAAATCTCCATCATGAGTTCTTCCACATTCCAAAATTAGTGCTAAAGTTTCACCCGCAGCCATACGAACGTCTAAATGGGGTGATTGTAAAAGACCAATAAGTTTTTTGAAATTCCTGTAATAAAAAAAAAGTTAAAAAAAAAATTGGGAAATTTGTGCTTCAACTGCTCTCTCTCTTTTAACTTACGGTAGCATATGTTGACCACTTGTCATCCAGCTTACAATGTCTCCTGGCGGTATCATGGTTAATAGCAAGCCCCATGAAGACAAAGCCTCAGCATGTAATGTGCCAGCGTCAGCACTCACTGAAATGGGTGTTTTATCGTCA
Organism: Thecocarcelia acutangulata; assembly: GCA_914767995.1. Classification (NCBI taxonomy): domain Eukaryota; kingdom Metazoa; phylum Arthropoda; class Insecta; order Diptera; family Tachinidae; genus Thecocarcelia; species Thecocarcelia acutangulata. The sequence goes on from OU612097.1 coordinate 1,349,040, forward strand.
CCTTTCAAGTAGCTTCCGCTAAATATACTTTCGAGAAACTGCATCATATTCAACAGATCTCCGATATCAACGTTCCCAAAGAAGTTAAGCAAACCAAGTGTCGTACAACATTTAGCTCGTGCATCAAACGACACCGACTTGTCCTGAACAGTTGCAAGCAAAAATTGGTTCAACGACTTAGAAATACTTTCATCACCTCCTAATTGCAACACTACTAAGGGGGCTAATTTGGCTCCTAAAACTTGTTCTAAGCCCTTTCCACGTCTTATACTTTTTTCTATGCAGTCGACCAAAGTCTCTTTGCGATCATCAACGCAATCAGGCATATAACGATGCATTAACATTTCACATATGCTTTCCAAAGCAGCTACCCTGGTTTGTGTTGATTTTTCAGTAGCATTTTCCAAAGCTTGTACAAATTTTTCCTCATAACGCTCGTTTAGCGATAACTCGTCATTGTCGTTGACGGATGAGGAAGCATTTTCCGACACAAACGAATAAACTGATGCGTTATCGTTGTATGATTCATCTTCGGAATTGGAATCGACAACGCGACCTTAAAGAATAATTAAAGGTACAAAAAAGTTATTTACTTAATAAATAATGTACTCCAAAAATTAAGGAAAGAATATGATTTGAGTGGAATCATCAGCTCATTTCACAAAATATTAAATTTTGCACATATTCCGTTGCTATTTTTTTTTCGTTCTGCTAAAATTACAGTTTCTAATCTATCTGCTTTCTTCGCAGCACTTATTTCAGATAAGAATCAAAGTGTCCATATTTAATGAATTAAAAATAGCATATAATTTCTAAGTTGGTCGGATTTTACAACGAGAAATTGCAACTCATACATTTTCCTTGTTCTCTTTTTCTCTGGTGCAGCACACTGCATTTTACAATCCCAATCTTTTTCTGCCTTTCAATTACGGGATTCTAAAAAGATCTCTAAATAATACATAGATGGGTTTGGTAATACATTACTTATGAATTCACTTAAAAGTTAAAAAAAATTAATTATTTTTCCCCTGTATATAAAGTGCGGGCCACAAATTAGCAACAAGTTTTTTCACCATGGAGCCCTTAACGAAAATCAGTGTTCAAATCGAAATGTTCTTCGTATACTTTGTGAATTTTTTTTCGTAAATTAGCCAGAGATCGTACTTCTTCGAAAATGAGGTCGGCCCAGCAATTACCGAAGATGGTTTCGCGAGATGGTGAAGGACTACTCTTAATTTGGCCATGTTGGCTATTTTGCGGAAGAAATTGAATGGCCGACATACCTCATGTTATTTGCAATGTTGGACTTCTTTCTTTGGGGATATTTAAAAGAAAAATTGCGCATGCGTTAATAATCGAAGATCAGGCTGAAAGCAGGAACGTGAAGAACGGAAACACTGAAACTAAAACATGATATACAAATATACAGAAATTCCAGAAATCTAATTTAAAAATTGTAAAGTTCAACGAAATATCAATATACATTTTTGTTTTTTCGTTCTCCTGTAAAGTTGCAAAATTGAGACCAATGGAATATGCTGCCAAATTGAGTGATGTTGATAAAGGCATGATAATACCGAAATCAAGGTCTTCAATATTTTAATCACGACTAAAAAGAAGCAAACTGTGAAGGAAACTGCTTTCAATTTTACTCAAAATGATTTTAAACTTTTAATTTTTTGCAAAATAAATGAAAGTAATTGTAACAAGTATTATTTATACTGAGACTGTTTACATGTTTGCACATAATGTGAAAGCTTTAATTGCACTTTTGTACATACTTAGATTTATACTTACCTTTTCCTTTTTTGTTGCGACGAGGCATAATGCCTTTTTTGTCTTTGTAAATTTTTTTAAATTTAGAAATTTTAGTACAAAATAAAAATGTGATGGAGTCGGAACTTCTTTAAATTCCTTGTAAAAGTTTATGTGAGCCTGTTTGTTGAAGAATATTTTATTTTTTCTTATATTGCAGCAGGTCGTCAAAAAATTATATGTAGTTCAAGAGACAAGTTTTATCACAAATATAATGAACAGTAACAGCAAAACAGGAAGTATATTCTTAACTTTTTTTTAATATTTAAAAGTTCAAAATTCTTTTATAGTATATTATATATATGTACTTATATAAATTTATTTGTAAGTTCAGATATAATTGGTTTTGTTTGTTTAATATTATAATTATTGTCTGCACTTAATCAAGATGTGGTTATACAAAAGCTTTGATTTGTCCAGTTTTTAAAAATTGATTCTTTTTTGCTTAAAACTTGTTGTTTATTCCTTTTAAAATTCACACCATGTTCTACTCTTTGAGATGTTTTTTTCGATCTTGATATTTTAGCACACTTTGTAAAAATATTTATACTGAATTCCTCCACATTCAATGAATTTATTTCGTACGAAACAGTATTTTTATAATCGTTGGATGTTGTTTGTGAAACAAATTTCATGATTATTTGTAATATTAATAATCGACTTTTTCACAATTTTTATTAATTGTGCTTAGCTTTTTGTTGGGATTTCTACCCAACTTTGAAAAAATCGCACTCGCGTACACGCAGATTTCTAATTTTAAGTACTCGAAAAACTAATAGATTACGTAGCAGTCGTTGGCAAAAAATCGATTGAATCTGAAACATAAAGAAAAATGCAAATCAAAATGTCTCATTCAAGTTCTTTGTCCAAAACACTTTTTTTTTATTTTTCACAAGGTTATCAAAAAAGCTTTTTTATTTCAGCGAATACTTGTTTCAATAATTTATAAATTTCTGTCTCGTTCTTTTTATTTGTTGACTAATCTATAAAAAGTTGAGAATATTAGCAATGAATTGTGAAATTTAATTCACATATACACGAAAATAACATAAACGATGTTTTCACAAGCACTGTCGCAAGATGTATTAACATCTACAAGGTGGCAGCGCTGGAACAAAATTACAACAGTGCCACAAAAACAGGCGTGTTAGACAGCTCTTGTCAAATATATTTGAAATTTTTTTATATTTTATAAAGTACTTTTCCACAATTATAAATTGTCTTTGTTTAATTTATTTTTACATTCCCAAATTATTTTTATACATTTAAGTTTGAATAAACCACTAAATTCGTTCTCACATATCTAAACAATACTGTTGACCAAGGCGAATTTATTATTAGGTGGATGCAAGGCGAATTAATTATTAGGTGGATGCATCGGCGAATTCAGTTAATATGGCGGCACTTTTTCTGTCAAGTTTTGTTTACCTCACAGTCCGTCTACATTAGACATGAAACACTGTTAAAACATACTGTTAAAACATACCTTTGACGGCTCGATTGTTATATGGTGGAGTACCCGTATGTCTTGATTTCTCATTATTTTAACTCCGTCAACAAAAGCACATCATCACTTTTTATGCCCTTTTTTATAATTTGTGGAAAAAAATATGTTTTTATTGCAAAATTTATAATCTAAAATAAGAATTTGAACTTTTTTTTTGGCAATTTCTCTTAATTTGAAACTATTTTTACTTTTTCCATATTAAAATGTAGTTTTCTGTTAAGACAGAGCTTTTAAAACAGACGTCTTAACAGCCGTGTCAAGACGGCAAGAAAACATTAACATTTGCAGTCTACAACTGACAGTAACAGTATTTTGCTGTTCCTGTTAGTGTTCTCGTGTCAGGTGTGGACAGCACTTCAAGGCGACTTTATACAGGTGAATGCAAGCGGAAAGGCGAATTCAGTACTATGTATTTTGTTATTGTAAAACATATCGTGAATGTCATAATCTAAATTCGCCTAAGAATGCTTAGCAGAGAAAACATTTTATATAAACGTTAAATATAAGCTTTTATAATTGTTTGTAATTAAAATCACAGATTATATTAGTTTTTCACTTTTAAATTCACACAAATTTCTTGAAATTGCACTAAATCATGCAAAAAACCTTCAGATTAAAATGGCGCGAAAAAGTTTGTAAACAAAAAAAAACAAAATTTGACAGTCTCATTGGAAAAAACGCGAGAAGCAAAAAATAATCACCTGTGCTGTTAAGTTCACCTGGTAATGAATTCGCCTTGGTTTACCTTTTTCGGCGCCAAGGCGAATTCATTATTAGGTGGATGCATCGGCGAATTCAGGCAAATTCTGTTAATATGGTGGCACTTCCTCTGTCAAGTTTTGTTTACCTTTTTAGGCGCCATTTAAATTTTGTACATGTTCTTTATCAACTACTTTTGACAGCTTAAGTGTTAATTCGCCTTTTTACACAAACAAAATACCTGTTGTTTTTTTTTATTGTGGTATTGTTGTAGCGAAGCGGCTACCTTGTTTTTTGTATCATGTTTCGGCGCCATTTAAATTTTTGTACATGTCATTATCAAGGCGAATTAATTAATAGGTGAATGCATCGGCGAATTCAGGCGAATTCGATTAATATGGCGGCACTTTCTCTGTCAAGTTTTGTTTGCCTTTTTCGGCGCCATTTAAATTTTTGTACATGTTCGCTATCAACTACTTTTGACATCTTAAGTGTGAATTCGCCTTTTTACACAAACAAAATACCTGTTGTTTTTTTTATTGTTGTAGCGAAGCGGCTACCTTGTTTTTTGTATCATGAGGTGGATGCATTGGCGAATTCAAGCGAATTCGGTTAATATAGCGGCACCTCCTCTGTCAAGTTTTGTTTACCTTTTTCGGCGCCATTTAAATTTTTTTACATGTTCGTTAACAACTACTTTTGACAGCTTAAGTGTGAATTCGCCTTTTTACACAAACAAAATACCTGTTGTTTTTTTTTATTGTTGTATTGTTGTAGCGAAGCGGCTACCTTGTTTTTTGTATCATGATATGGCCTTTTTACACAAACAAATACTTGTTTTTTTATTGTTGTATTGTTGCCCATCTTCTGTCTAAATGTAAAAGCATATATGTTACCACATTTTTTAAAAGTTTCAGTTTTGTTTTAAATATCAGACATTATTCTGTGATTTTAAATGTCAATAATAAAAGGAATAAAATTGTAAAAGAATGTTCATTGAAAGGCAGCTTTAATAGGGTAGTGGTATAAGCACAGCTGTCTTTCGTTTCCTTTGCATAAATTTATCAAAAACATATAGACTTCCTTGCTTTTTCAAACAAAAGTAAAACAAAATTTTGACAATTTTTCGAAAATTCTACCAATAAACTACATGTGACTTTTTTGGTTTTGTATTTATTGTAATTCTCCCACTACCTGTTTAAAGCTGCTTTGGTTTTACGAGAAAAAAGTTATTGGAAGAAATTTTTTTATTTCAGAATTCGTGACTTCTCCAAGTTTTAACAAGTTAACTTATATTTTTATAATTATGTAGAATTGTTTTACCATTTGAGTTAAGTATTTGCAAATAATTTTTATTCGCGATTAACTTTTACGTACAAACGATACAATAATTGTGAAAAAAGTTTCAAATATAGCTCACTATACGGCTGTTTTTGTTGTATTGAAGCAATTTTGATTTAGTGCTGCCAACTCGTGGACGTTAATACACTTTATGCTAGAAACACAACTGCGACGAACGACAAATTTTTGGCAGTATTTTTCACGAAATAATACTTTTTATATTTATATTAATCCATGTAGCGAAATATTTATGAAGATGTTCTCAAAATATAAAGTACCTCAGATAATTTGTACAAAAAATCCCACTTAAGGATGGAATTTATAAAGGTTTACTTTTAATATGGCTACCTGAGTATTTCTATTCATTTTTTTTATTGATATATATGATATAAAAAACAAGGTAGCCGCTTCGCTACAACAATAAAAAAACAACAGGTATTTTGTTTGTGTAAAAAGGCGAATTCACACTTAAGCTGTCAAAAGTAGTTGATAACGAACAAGGCGAATTCATTGTTAGGTGGATGCATCGGCGAATTCAGGCGAATTCGTTTAATATGGCGGCACTTTCGCTGTCAAGTTTTGTTTACCTTTTCGGCGCCATTTAAATTTTTGTACATGTTCTTTATCAACTACTTTTGACAGCTTAAGTTTGAATTCGCCTTTTTACACAAACAAAATACCTGTTGTTTTTTTTATTGTTGTATTGTTGTAGCGAAGCGGCTACCTTGTTTTTTGTATCATGATAACGAACATGTAAAAAAATTTAAATGGCGTCGAAAAAGGTAAACAAAACTTGACAGCGAAAGTGCCGCCATATTAACCGAATTCGCCTGAATTCGCCGATGCATCCACCTAATAATTAATTCGCCTTGAATAATGCTATCTACACAAAAGTTCGTTGATATTGTGCTTCACACGACGAATTTAAACAACGAGTATTTGCCGGCGAATTCGTCACAGTTGTGTTAACATTAACAACAATGTTACAATAGCAACATTTCTCGTGGAACACAATTATTGTGAATCAAAAGGAATAAATTTAAAAATATTTTATTCAATGCACAAACCAGATTAAAAAATTACTCATACGGCCATTAATGAAAAACATTAATTGAAAATCGAATTTCGTTGGCTTATGTCCAGTTATTATAAACTATTTCTTGCTAGTATTAAAATCGGCATACACCAGTTCAAATTATCTAAGTTATTTAATTTTAAGTTACTTTTACGCATTTTCTTTGAATGTAAAAACATTTGCAATTTTACTTTCAAGTTTTTTTTAACATGGAATTTACTGTTGTGATTAAAAAGCACAACCAGATTTAAACAAATAATTAGTCATACGTTTCGTCCTGGTACAACGTTAGCGAAACGGAAGAGCATAAGACATGAACTATGTAATTAATTGGTTGTTAAGTTTTCTATTAGAGATTTCCATTTTTGTGAATCCTAGAAAGAATTAGCAGACCCAAAGAGGGCAATGTGAAATATTAATTTGCTATATACGAGTATCTCTTGTTCAATTGCTTGTGTCCAAAGCCACAAAGCTTGTAGATTTAAATTAGAATAATAATGATTATGTAGTTATTGAAAAATCCTTTTGGAAAAAGGAAAAATTTGGATGGTTATGCACCTATTTTCCTAGTTCTGGTACAATGCACTGTATATGTAGGGATCATCCCCTGAGTGTTGGTCCAATATAAAAAAAAAAAAAACGACAACTTAATGGTTGTTCAGGATGACGATGGTACTTGTAACATGAACATGAAACAATTAAAAAATTATAATATGTACAAGTATACGAGTACTTGCAAAGTATTAACATGGAACATTAATACATTTGCAATTGGAATTATAAAAGAGAAGTATTGCAGAGTATAATATTTATTAGCGGTATATAATAGCGGGAGGATAATAATTTTTTATCTTTAGATTTGAATAATTTATTGCTAGCTCATTTACAAGGTTCAATAAATAAATACATACTTAAAAAAAAGGATACTATAGTCAAAACATAGTTGAATTATCTAGACTATTCACATAAAACGAAAAAATTATTTTTACAAAATGAATAGTCTAAAATAAAAACGCATGTGCCAGTGCCAGGGTTAATGACAAATTCAAAGTTAATGTTTGCGATTCTGATGCGTAAGTTTTATAAGAAGCCATTCCGAACAAAAGTAGAATTGCTGACTCCCATCGACATGGTAGGAGGCGACAATGTTGGTGGCTGAAAAAGTATGCTAATGCTGATGAGTAGTGTAGTGACTACGAAACAGCTGGTTCAATGGCTCGGTGGCTGAGTGGTTAAGGCGGCCGTTAATGATGCGTCATTAACGAGTTCAAATACGAAAATGGGTGCAATTGAGTAGCGGCTACGAAACAACCAAAAATTAGCTATTTAATTTCCAAGTTTTTTTACATGGACTTTACTGTTGTGTTTAAAAAGCACAACCAGATTTAAACAGATAATTACTCATGCGGCTAGTCGGCCATTCATTAAAAAATCTATTAATCTGATTTTAATGAGAGCTTTTCATATCTAGAACTGTAAAACAAAAATTCCAAAATTTTTTTTATTTTGGATTTTTCGCTTCAGATTTTGTTCACAAAAATAGTACGCTGCAATAAAAAAAACAATACCTTTAAAAGACGAACTCAATGTAGTATAGTTACTGCTGTCATAGCCTTCGCAAAAATAAATTTTATGAAAATGAAATCTTGCAAGATGTCAAAAAACGGAAGTGTAATCGGTTAAGACTTTGTTGAAAATTTTCATTCAAATCTATAGATTTTGTTTTGGTGTAAATGCCCCATAAGAGGTTTTGCATTGTTTCTTCAATTCAAAGCACACTAGTATGCTCCTGATGTATACATTTTGATTACAAGTAAAGCCCGTATTGAAAAAATCGAAATGTTTTGAAACACTTTCTTAGTCGCATTTCTCTAGGAACAAACAATCACATTTCAAGAGAAACCTTCGCGTTTCTCTCTCTTAGAAGTATGCAGTTTCGCTTTCGAATGGAATTACTTCCTATGTTTTAGAGAGCACTTGCATAGTTCCGGAGGTAAATCAAATCGGTATGATGATGATTATTGAAAATCACTTGCCGTTGACAAACTATATTAAAGTTAACAGCTTTGTTGTTGTGCAAAATGGCTAGTATATTTACCACGTAAACTCTATTCTACCTGAACAAAATAAAAAGAACAATGCCGAACTAATTTTTATTACGAGTAACTTTGAAGTAATAAAATAGTAAACTCTGTAAGTGCGAATCACAGGTAGCCAAAACGTATTGTGTTGATTGTATTCCTGCAGTTTTGTAGACGAGTAATTAATTGGTTTATGAATGTAAAGTTAGACAACTTGCTGGGAAGACATACTCACTTTCGTTTCGAAGGTCATTTCGCCCTACCCCAAAGAAATTTAATAAAGAGAGAGAGAGAGAGAGAGTGAGTGAGAGGAAAACAGAAGGAGAGGTAGAAGCCAAAGGACTGCTACAGAACAAAAACAAAGCTGCCAGATTTGACGAAAATCGACATTTTGACAATTTTCAGGCTCAAATTTATTAAAATGACAATTTAACAATTCTTGTTCTGAAAAAAAATATATATACATATATACGCTATGAATTATGTTAATGTTACTACTATGTTTAAACAATTGTTTCTCTATTTTTTCGTTACATCAACATGTTTTCAATTTTATAAAACTTGTCAACAAAAAATCTAAAAAAATTTTCCAACAACAAGTGACCTCAAGCTCATTTAAACGACAATTATAATAATGAAAAACATGTAAGTTTCTACGTTGAATTATGTAATTAAAATTTAGTGAGATTTGATTTTGAAAAAAACTTTAAAATCTTGCTACTCCTGATAATGTTACCAATATAAAAGCAACTTTCTTTTAGAACTCCTTCAGGAATTTATTTTCATTGATTCGTCAGTAATACAATTTAATAATTTTATAAACCAAAATGAAAAACTAAATTCTGAGTTGCAAGAATTATGTTTTTTTTTAGAATTTAGAGCAATTTTTTCAAAAAAAGGAATAAATTTATGCAATTTTGGAGTTGGAGCGCGGTATTTCCCAAAAAGCATTTTCAATCACTTCAAAATGTATTCAAAATACAATGTCATTGCCTCATTCTTCTGCAAACCTGGAAAGAATATTTTACATAGTTGAATATGGAATCTTTACATACAATATTCCAGTTGAGTAAAAAATAATTATATAATTAGCATTTACTTTTACTTGAGTGAAATAAAAATTTGAATACATATTTATGTGCTGTTCATAGAACACAGACGAGCAACGCGTCTAAAAAGTTTTTATGAAAGTTACTCAATTTTTTGAGTGATTTCCATAAAAATTTTTTAGACGTGTTGCTCGTCTTCATTCTATGAATAGCACATTAATGTAATTTGATATTATGAGTATTTCATGAGAGCTTTACAAATAAATTGAAAATAAAGAAAAACATGAAATTAAAATAAAAAGAAATCTCAATTAGAAATATATTTGTATTAATACCTGATTACCAGCGAGAGATTTTTCCCAGTTTTCAAAATTAAAAATATTGTTTGAAAGGTACTACTTTCACTTGGGTCTCATTAAATATTTTTGAACAACAATTTAAGTTGTTGGTTTGAGATGAATGTGCAATGGCCCACAAAAGGGTTGTTGTAGTTTTAGATCGGCCTATAAAAGATCTTAAGATCAATTAATCGATGGTGGTACTTTTATCTGGTGTTTTCAGAGAAATAAATACATGCTTGAAAGCACTGTGGATACACAAAGAAAAGTTCATCGTCCCACAAACATGATCAGACACAATATTGGCGTAATGCTGCTGCTCTTCTACAAATCGGGGAAGATCGTACAACGACAGACAATAATAGTATGATGACTTTAAAAAGTGATTTCGATAAAGTTGCCCAAAACACAAATAGTTTTAAAAGCAATGTTTATAATATGTGAAAGAGCATCGACTATTGGAATAGAGAATTTGCTAAATATATATTCGTAGACAATGCCATGGACACTGATTAAATTGTACCCTGTAGAGTTTTTCAACTCATTAGTGCTAGCTACCAGTTTGTACTTTCCCGTAATATAAAACTGAGAGTTAGCGTGCGCAGATTTACTTACAATAATAAAAAAAAATAGAAATCATATAAATATAATTACGCAAATAAAGAATATGTGCTCTAAATTTTAGCCTATTTATAATCTGCCTTAAATCGAATCAGTAAACACAAATTTCTTGGCTGAACTTGAGGTGGAGGTTTCTGCTATTAATGGTTGCAGATTTAAATATTACCAAATAAAAATGTTGTCTTAAGCATACGAGTACGGCCAGTCGAATATCTTTGGCGCTGTAGCAAACTATTTGAAAACATGTACAGAAATTCATAATAAATAAATTCGGTTTAAGCAGCTAAGGATCGAGGACAGGTGGGAAATGGCAAATGGCAGCGTAGCGTCTACGAAGGAGTTAGTTGTCTCATAGTTTTAGTTTAAAATATAATTACACTCTGTTTTAGAATTTCAATCGCAAAAATTTTAAATGGAAAACAAACACATTTATAACCTTAAAATAACATATTTTAAGATGAGTTGGTAAATTTTTTGCTACGTTTTATTACATTATGCTCGTGTTACAAACGCGAATAGTTTTCACATTTCTTACAGGGAGCAAAGCTGACCGGCCTTCAAGTTTTGGAATTAAAATTTCTAAATATCCAATCTAAAATATTTTCGGATTTTAACAATGGATTTAGAAAAGATTTGCACGTACACACTCACATAACTTGTTTACAGCAGGTAAACAATTTCTTGTCAGAAAATAAAAGTGCCATAAACACTCGGAGTTCGCGGAAACACCCGAATTTTAACCTGCAGAAATTATAACAAACTGATTTAGATCAGTTCGATCTTTATTTTCAACCCCTAAATATATACATATGTATGTATGTTTCGCATGATTTATAATCATTCGATACTGGAGCGTGTTGCAGTAAAGTTGTATTCAGTTAAGTTAGATAATTAAGTATTTCGAATATGAGTTCGGATAAGGTAAGTTTAAAAATAAATTGAGATATTCGTATGTAGTGATATCTAGTGCGATACGGAAAATTAGTTAAAAGCAATATTGGAATTTTTTACTTACACTAATTTTTTTTTTATTAGGATCAATGTGTAACGGAGGAAGAGGCCGCTTGGATTCTATTGCAATTGAAGTATTCGAATGCAAAAATAATAAAAACACATTGCCACACAGAGCAAACAGACAAACAGCAAACGACAGCGTTAAATAATATTCCACAGCCAGCGCCAGCTGAAAGACGTTGTTGCAGTAGGGACGCGAAGGCGCCAAAAGTAGAAACCGCAATGGTTTCAATTGGGCCCAATAACACACGCATACCAGCTAAAGTTTACGAGAGTATAAACTGGAGTAAAGCTTCGAGAGCAACTAGAAAATTATTAAGGGCCACTTTCGATCGCAATGTCTTGGCCACACACTCGATGACCGGTAAACCTTCACCCGCCTTCAAGAGTTTTGACAAACCAATTAAAGGAAAGTTGGATCCTTGCATCATTGAGGATATAATACATGTAGTTCATACGAAATGTAACGTTTCTAAGAAGGAAGTTCGTAATGCAATAACCACCAAATGCGCCGATGAAACCAAAATGAGGAGACTGCGGCTAAAAAAACCAACAAAAAAGAAACAAATTGAAAAAGAAAATCAAAACCAAGAAATATAGCAAGCTACAATTGTACCAATAAAAAGTTTAGAAATAAAAACCAATATATTTAATAATTAAAATTTTGTATTAAACTTGCAATTCCTTTTATTTTTGTTAAATGTCAATATTAGCATCACTATTTGTGTAACTAAGTAAGTCTGATTTAGTTAAAGAAAACATATATCCCAATTTATCTTCACTTCTGTGATCTGTTGCCGTACAAAAAAAAAAAAAAAAAAAAAAATCAAACTTATCTTAATTAGTATATAAAGCATCTTGACAAATTAATTGATCGCAAACCGGTTAAGCTGTCACTCGTACTCGTATTTTCATCTTCATCGCTGACTTCAACTTTGAATGCGGTTTCCTTTAAATATTCTTATACGAGTATCTTAAGACAATATGATTAGAGTATGCGAGTTTGTGTATAAATGACATAAAAGTTGTTATTATTTTTCATCCATCATCTCAAATTTGGTCACTAAATTCATTTATCTGAGTTTCAACTATACAATTATAATCCTTTTAATTGTTGTGTGTAATTTTTGCACATATCTGAAAGATTTGTGTTGCCATTTGTTGTTAGCTACTCCTAACACATTTGTTTCTTATCGATTAAGCTTTTAATACAGTCATTTGTTTGTACATACACAACATTTTCAATCAATGAAACCATTTCGATCTTAGTATCAATTAAAATAAGTTTTTAGTTAGGAGCATTAGTGCTAGATTATATTCTTATACGATTACATTCTTATCAGAGCTTAACCCTTATATGCGTGAATTTTATTTATTTTTTGTTTTATTAAAATTAGGTTAATTGTCTGGAAAATTAATGTAGTTAAAGGAAGCAATAAAATAATAACCAATTTCCTTTTTATTAAAATCAAACATACTGATGTACATATATTTACGTCATCATGCACAATCTTGCAAAAGCATGCCTTGAGTTTTTATAATAAACTATAAAAAGTAACTATATGAACTATAAAAAGAAATTTTGGTATCTAAAAATAATTGTTTTTCTGTATTTTAAGCTATTTTTTTTTTTAATAAATAAATCACGAACTGAATTTTTCCTATTAGAATGCGTACAGATAATTAAATAAACTTGTTGAGCTTGTTGTTGGTCATGATAACGATAAATTTGTTCTGGGGAATTTCATATGTATAAAAAAAAAGCGTTGCAAATGTAGTCAGATCCAGAGATATAACGGTAGATCTACACCACTATGCCTTTAAGGATTGAAGCCGTAATGATACTTATTTTTTTCTGACTTTTTACTATTTTGGAGAAGAGTATAGATATATTACAATTGAAATTATTATTAAGAGCAAACAGTTCGGCAAAATGTAAAAAAAGCTAAGAACGTCAAAAGTTTTCAACATGTTATCAATAAAAAAAAGTAGGAAGTGTCAAAAAATCCAAAAAAAAATTTTTGCTTAAAAATTACCTTTGCAGCTTAAAATGCTATTGTGCTGCTACCTTTTTAGTTTAGTGCCTGAATGTAGAGACTTTTTCTCAACTAAGCGATTTTTTCATGCATATAATAATGACGCATCACTGAATGTTACAAAAAATAAACAAAACCATTGTTTCAGTTCAATAATTAAAAAAGGGCTTTCGCCTCTTTGGCTATTTTGTATAATAATTTTTAAAATTTTTTTCAAGAGAATACATGAAAAAGTTTACTTTTGAACAAAATTGCATGTTATGTGTACATACGTTATTTTGTTGTAATTTATATAATCATCTCTTCCTATTATTGACTATTTCATATATCATTCTTTCAATTTTAGATTAAGAAAAGTTGAAAACAAATTAAGTGTCATTGCAGCTTAATGGTGTTTTCTTTTCTGATAAAAGTGTTACATCTATGCTACATATAGTGGTTCAAGACGCTCTTTTCTAACAAATATGATACACTATTAAAGGGTATCATGTTCTTTTTAAGACATGTTGCACTTAAAACTGGCAAAACATGTAGCATGTCCTACACTGTAATTCGAGTAAGGTGGAGGGAGATACTGCCCGTTTTTACATCTTTGTTTCATATGTGCTTATGCAAATATGAAATTCTTTTGTTATTGCAGATGAGTAAACGGTGCTGCTGACAAAAATAGTGATTAAAACGTTGGTATGTTAAAAGTAGTCATGATATATTTGAAACGCTAAGTGTACACTATTATTAAATGGCACTTTGTTAGCATTTTTTGTTCTTTTGTGCTAATAACACATGTACAACATCTTAAGGGTGATGGTAATCGGAAAAAAATGATAAACATTTAAAGGGCAGTATTTTTTATCAGAAAAGAAAAAATTTTAATATGTGCATAGTATGTTTCACGACTACAACCTCTAGCCCAACACTCGTATGTCGTTGTTACAATTACAGATTTTTATCGAGAACACAACTATTGTGAATCGAAAAAGAATAGATTTAAAAATGTATTGTATTCAATACACGAACCAGATTGAGGAGAAATTCTCATACATCAAAATTCATCATTCACAAAAACGTTATGGCTTAGTTGGAAATTATGCCAAGTCCACTTTTTATACAAATCGATTTTTTGATAAAGAATGCTAGCGTTCTCGTGGCTAAAAATATAACACTTTTCAAAAATAAAATTAGGTCATGTTGTTTTTTCTTGTTGTAATGCAGTGGTAGGCAAGTCTGCAAAGCCTTAATATAAAAATTTTATGAAAATACCTGTTAAGTCCAGCTGAAAACAGATTTCATCTAGTGTACCTGTGTATACTACACAATTAACTTTTTTGTGTGTGATATTAAATACACTCTAAATGGCGATATACAAGTATAGTTTAAGCTTCAGTTTTTTAAAGATTAGAAAACTTCGCCTCAAGAGAGAGATACAAAATATAAAGGCTGAGGACTTGAAACAACTTTACCAATAACAGCTGGAAAATACAAGGACCATAATAAAATAAAATTTTTAAAACAAACTTTATTCATAAGTCACCATATACTTATGTGCATATCGCTCCTTTATTGCAACATAGTCATAACTAGAAAAAAGCTTGTTTCGAGAAAAACACATGTAACATTTTTAGTTTCCACATGTAAAATTTTAGTTTTAGAAAATATCTCCTAAAGGAAACAGTTTAAAAATAATTTGAATACATTTTTGTCACAATATAAAAGGTAGTACTGTTAACAATTCCGCATTGTTAACTCGAAAAGCTCATTTTTGAGATATGACTATGTTGCAATAATGGAGCGATATGTTAGTTGTGTGATAATGGACTTCACCAATGAATTGTTTTTTTTAATTATAAATTATTTCAATTAAAAAATACACACATGTATAAATTCATGCAATATATAATTGCAAGAAGACTGTGAACTGTACTGAAGTAAGAGCTTATTTAAACGATGATTTAACGCCATGTCTTCTTTCGTAAGAGTAAATTTTTACGATGACTT
Source organism: Thecocarcelia acutangulata (assembly GCA_914767995.1). Classification (NCBI taxonomy): domain Eukaryota; kingdom Metazoa; phylum Arthropoda; class Insecta; order Diptera; family Tachinidae; genus Thecocarcelia; species Thecocarcelia acutangulata. Next base: position 1,364,611 of record OU612097.1, read on the forward strand.
AAAGCCGTATCTAAGAGGTATGTATACCTTTCCTTTTGTACTGAAAAAATAGTCACAACGAAAAAGGCATGTTTTCGGTTTTTTTATGTTTTTGTTTCTAATCTCTATCTTAACTCATTTATTATTTTTTAAATTTTCTTTCGTCGATAAAAAGAGATAAACGATTTTTTTTTAATGACAACGTCGTAAAAAGGTAGCTTTACCAGGATAGTAGTATAAGCACAACTTATACTACTTTGTTTACAAGATACATAATTCTGAAAAAATCGTGTATGTAGACTTCCTTGCTTTTTCAAACAAAAGAAAAACAGAATTTTGAATACTTTTCGTCAACAATATAAGTACATGTGATCAACAATATAAGTACATGTGATGTTTTTTGGTGTTGTATTTATTGCAATTCTGCCAATTTGATTAAAGCTGCCTTGGATGCAGCTTTAATAGATTATCACAAAAATGGCTTTAAAGTCAAAATGAAATATGAAAAACATGAATTTCTTTCACTTTTAACCAATTTTCAGCTAAAAAAAAAAAAAAAAAAATTAAAAGACACGACAAAAAAAAAAAATAAAAAAGCAAAAAAATTTAGAGAAATACTGCCTCAATTTTAAATATAAAATCATATATAGGAAATATGCTAATTCCAAGAGTCCGAAGAGACTGTAAAAAGTTTGCAAAAGCTTGTTTTGGAACCCCTCGAATATGTTTTATTCAAACAAGATCAAATAAAGAAGAAATTTGAGTTTTCAAACTTAAAAAAATTAACACAAAAATAAGTTACGCAAGTTTTTCGTCGCTCCTGATCAATTTAAAAAAGTGAAGTTAGCATATGCCGACTACAGTCTAGTACTGAGATTGAAAGTACGAAAAATGTTTTTGCGATATTACTTTTTTCATAAAAAATTAACCCAATATTGCACTTTTATTCAGTTTTCTTCATAATTTTAAGTATGTATGTGTGTAAGTGCTTCGTGCGAAAAGAGGTTTACTTACTTATGTTATTTGGAAGGCGAAAAAATAAATGATCCCAAAAACAATTTTAATTTAAAACATGTTGCGGATGCATACGAGTATTGCGTGTTTTTCGCTTAAAGAACTCAGTACTACATTTCCGCACTTATTTCGTACGAAACACTTTTTATGCAATTTCAGAGAATTTAGCACGAAATTTGGAAATTAAAATCAACCTTAAGCCAACGATTTGATGCTTTGAAGATATTTATATTTTTATTCTTAAAGTTGTTTTTGCAGGAATTGCCGCTACACTGAAGAAAGAATAGAGTTTGGAACCTCTTTGAAAGATAAGAACAATAATAATAATTTTGACCTGACCATGTCGGGGAGTGGGAGAGAAACCCTATATATGTAAAAGTAATGGAAAAAAGAAAAGACAGTAATTTGTGTTCTTGATTTTTTACTTTTTATTTAGACTACAAGTTGAAAAAAGAATTAAAGTAATAAAAACTTAAGAAAATAAACAAGAAAGTTAGAGGGCATTTGGAACGCGTCATTAGCTCTTTCATCAATTGATAATCACTGTATGTACAACAAGTAGCGATAACAATTCGTACAAGAAACTCACCAGCAGCCAGCCACAAAGAGAAGATATTTCAAAATTTCGTGTGCTTTGAGTGTAACCATGCATCTGTTTAGTAGATGTATTTATAGTAATTTTAATGACTTCTGAGCAACTGCAAAAAAATTTGTTTACAGCGGACAAGTTTTTCCTTTTAAACTTACCTGCCTAACACGTCGTCGCGCAGCACACAGCCAAACCCAGACACATGCACACACATACTCGTACAACTACGCTCGTCTTGTACCAAAAAGGGATTACCAGAAAACATGAACTATGAAATTGATTTATTGTTAATTTATCCACCATTTTTTTGAATCCAAAAAAATTAGCGGGCACATAACGCACAATGGGAAATATTGTATTGCTTTATACGAGTACCTCTTGTTGCATAAAGCCATAAAGTTTGAAGATTTAAATAAGAATTTTTGTTTTGCACAATAAACTAATAATGATATTGTAGTTATTCGGAAATCCTTTTGGAAAATACTGCACTTTGAAGGTTACATATAAAGGTAATTTAATGAATATACGGGATGACGATGGTACTCGAAATATGAACACGAAACAAATAAAAATTGGTAATAAGGACATTTGCAAAGTATTTCTCGTAACATGTCAATAGAGGAAGATAAAGAAATTTTCAACCGAAATTATGCGAGACAAATAATGCAAAGTATAGCACTTAATGAGAAAAGTGGGGACAATAATGAAACAATTTTAGAAAATACTCATATATGTATATAGACAGATTCGTATATGTATATGGAGTCTTCTCACTTGACGAAGAAATTGATTTATCCAGAATATATAGTCTAAAATAAAAGCGCATGGAAAGTACTTGTGGCATTTGGTCAGTGTCCGAGCCAATACAAGACTCAAAATTAATATTCCATAACCAAACATTAAATTTTTAAACCTTTTTAGACGTTTTAGCTGCGCAGCACACATTCATATATTTGGGTATACTTTGGGGGTTGAACATAACGATCGAACCCCTAAATCAATTTGTCATAATTTTTGCAGGTCGAAATTCGAATATTTCTTTTTTTTTTTATTGGACCAGTACTCAGGGGATGACCCCTACATATGCAGTGCATTGTACCAGAACTAGGAAAATAGGTTGTGAGGAGGGGGAAAGCGGGAGTAGTATTTGTGAACATTTGACTTGAATTTTCCAACGTTATAACAGACAGGAAACACTTCTGCAGGCAACTTGTTCCACAGACAAAGCGTGCGGCTGAAAAACGAATTCTCTCTGTAATGCGTAGTACGATTCCCCGGGCAATCAACCACAAATGGATGAGCTCTAGAGTAGTGTTTTGTTTGTCGTCATGCGCATACACGTTTTTAGTGTCGTCCGTGGTTTAACGTGTCGTTGTTTTTTTGGTTAAACAGTTTTTTTTTTCTAAATGCTCAATATAAAATAACTTAACAGAACACCAAAAGAAATATAAAAAATAAACAAAAAAAATAATAATTCGAATATTTCTGCGAATTAGGAAGTTTTAAGTCACTTTTGTTTTCTGGCAAGAAAATGTTTACCTGTAGTAATAAAGTTGAGTGAGGGCTGAAAAGACAGAACTCTTTCGAAAATTTCAAGATATTTTTACTTGGATATTTAGAAAGGCCAATTTCGTATTAGAACTACTCAAATTTATATTAATTGTATTTTAAAGTACTAATATGGAACAGATAGCTGCTTCGTCGTCGCTACACTGTTCACCATCGGGGTCAGGTATATCTTACACTGTTTCAAAAGTAAAGACGTTGAGAATTTCCATTCCATGAACATCCAGAGCGTCTGATTCTTCAATATCTATACCATTCATGAGCACAGACGAAGCAGCATTCACGGTCATGAAGTCGAAGTATGAAGTCGACCACAATCGTATTTTATTCAGTGACTGCCAAATGCTGCTGCCATCTGTAATACAGTGGATAGAGATAGTTCGATATATGAGAGAGAAAATTAAGAACAAAAAAGAAGTAGAGTAGGTGAAAGGGGAAAGTTGTGCGCACACACTAACAAATTTAATATCGCAAGTTTTGATCTAATATTAAGTTTAGTTGCAATTTATATAAAACTCCATTTGTTGGCGCTCCTGCTCAAATCAGTTATATGCATTGTATATATCACAACCAGTTACTTTGAAGAATAATCCCTAAGTGTATGTATGCTGCAGTTGTTGAAGTTAAGGTACTCGTATGTTGTCTGAACCGGTTAACTACTGCTTTATTAGGGTTAAAAACTAAAATAGTAATTAAATCTCTACAGTCCGTTTTTTGTATGTTTTCTAGCTGCCTATATGTCGATATTTGATATGCAACAAACAGACAATCACTACCCTAATAATTATATAAAAAACTTATGTACTTATATCTATTTTTGAAATTTGGCAGATTCTTCATAAGTTTATTCCGATTATTGAAATTGGAGTGTGAACTTGATATACAAATTTGGCAAATCACACCGAGATCGCATGCATATGCTGAAGAATATTCAGTCGAGAAAGTGCAGCTGCTTTCCGAACAGATGTCATAGAATTTGCTGACATTTGGTCGGTTATTGGACACTAAGACTCATGTTCGTCAACGAATCAGTTGGCTTGTTGAAAACATTGCTGCCGTAAACGTGAGTGTCGAAATTGTTGAACGGCATTCGTTACAGTTATGTGATAAAGTAGTTGTTGTGCCCTTAATTGGACTTTGTGTATGTTCAGCAACACGGCGCTGCCTGTCACACCACGTATTAAATGATCGGTTTATTGCAGCAACGGTTTCTAGAACAAATTATCCCAAGAGATTCTTATGCCAATTGCCCACCAAGATCATTAGAATTAATACCGTGCGATCTACGAGATACGGCAGCGTCATGGAATATTCCAAGCAGAGAGTAGCAAGCAGCCTGTATTGTTTATGAATACCTTAGGACAACCTCTTTATCCGTGACCATGCATGTGCGTGCGTTGTTTTCAGCACTGTGTTGATGAATACCGCAATTAACACGGATAGGTTGGAAGTTTTTCTCAGTTTTGTGTCTATAATTTTTTGTATTAATAACTAAACACAAATAAAAATACTGTTGTATAATAAACAGTAAAATATAAAGTTTAAAGTAAATATACATACAGACACATAGATAAATATATATATTCAGCCACCTGTACAAATTGAGAGAAAAAAAATCTTTTGCTTTAACATTCCATTTGTATGTACCCGTATGTTGAAAAATATAGAAAATTGAAGACAATTGTCATGTCGAAAATATTTCTTATTTATTTACATACATACATATAAACTCTCGAGGGCAAACTACTTTATTTTTGTTATATTTTGATATTAAAATTTATTTAAGTTTTAATTTTGACAATTTAAAAAAAGTCATAAAAATTACCAAAAACTTTAACAACTACATAAATATTCTGCATGGCAAGTGCGTTAAAATATATGTATCTGCTTAGTTGTGTATTAAATCTAATTTATAGTTTCATCAAAATTTTATAGTTTCAGAGAGAAATTACCTTCTACCATCCACTCGATTTTAATTTTCAACAATTATGTTCTTTTAAACACACTTGTGTTTCATCAAGATCAGTTGTATAGCTCAGGAGAAGAGATTGTGTCCCCAAACTTTCGCTATCCTAGCTTAGAAGAAATGTAAACCCTTTTAATATCATGAAAATCAGTCAACTGGTTTAGTCATAGTTATAAATTTGTCTTATACTCGTATATCAAATTTCATCAAAAATCGGCTAAACCGTTAAAGCGTAACAAGCGAGCGCACAGAGTTATTTTAGCATTTGGTTAGGGGACGGCCGCGCGGACAGACCCGTCGATTAGAAGGCAAACAGCAAACTCACGTTAATTGGTCTTATTCTTGTTTTGAATTTTGAAGCTGTTGTTTTACTAAATTTCTTTTAAAACAATAATATATATTTTCTAAGTATGGGGCCTTACTGTTAATCGGCATTACTGTTGCATCGGAGCCAAATAAATTAAATTTACTCTCATCGCACAAGATCTTTGACCACTGTTCAGTAGACCAATGCTTGATTTTGTTGATTCTACTTATCAGCAAATTGGCTTCATTTCGCCTACGACGTGCAGTGTGTACCCTAATTGAAACACCGATAGGGTCGATAGCGAATTTGCATCGTCGACTGCCGTCTTTTGTGGAGAATAATTGTATCCGTTGTTAGTAGTTTCTAGTGCAAAGTAAATATTAAAAGGTTTCGAAAAGAAATAATTAACTTACTTTTGTGCTTTCCACTGTAATTCAATTATTATTTATTATTAATATTTATTTAGGTAATGGTTTTACCAATTTAAATTTTGTTTTTGAAATTTTCGTCTGCGGTAAACAAAACAGAATTGTGATATATAAAAGCAAATGAAAAAACATTTATTGTCAACTAAAACTACTTGAAAACTGGTGCTATAAAAAGGGGACAGAGCGGGAAAATGGAGTCCATTTGAACTTTGTCTTTCACCAAACTAAGTTTAAAATACTTTTAAAACTTCTATAGCATGGGTTGGTTCAAATTGCTGATAGGGATTGTTATATTCATCGTGGTTACCTGTTTTTATGCAGACGCCAACAAAATCGACAAAGAAGTGTCAAAATTTTTGAAAAAAGTCAAACATCGTCTTGGCGAACTCTATGATGAAGTAAATTTGGCCGAATGGCAAAAGGAAATAAGTGGTGCCATGGATCGCAGTGATATCAATCTTGCTAAAAAGAATCTAGAAGATTATTTGTACAGCATTGCTGAGAACATTACAAAATTTAAAGCTCTGGCTGAAGGAAACTCAGCTGTGCAAAGAGAGCTCCGTCATATACCTTTGACTTATCAAGTACTGCCGTTAAAGGAATTCGAAATCATTACAGCTCTTGCCATAAACACCACAGAAATTTATCAAACAATAAATGTGTGTTCCTATGAGGACAGAAGTCTTTGCAACTTGACCTTTTACAATGACGTAGCTCCTGCCCTCCTCTATTCAAAGGACGTCAAAAAAATGGAATATTATTGGATGCAGTGGTTACGCAAAATAACCGATGTAATAAAGGAAAGTTATTTAAAATTTGTGGAACTCTATAGAAAAGCAGCCAAGCTTAGTGGTAAGTAAGAAAAAGTTATAAATTTCTTCCTGAAATGAGATATGTATAACGATACTTTAGCTATGGGTTGCTTTTATTGTTTTTCACTTCATCTATTTCACCAATGGGCTAGAAGACTAGACCTAGCTTAGATCATCTATTACCACGCAATGCCCTCAAGGGTACTCACGCTTATACAAATTGAGATTTCGCTTGGTGGGGACTACTGTTATAGATTAAATTAAATATATTTTAGTAAACATCAATTTTCCAACGGATACTTAAAAGCAATCTGAGACGAGAAAAACCGCTACTAACAAAATGAATTAAAATTATTTAAAGCAATTAATATGAATAACGTAGACTCACTTTGTAACAAAGTAGCATACTTTGTAACATGTGGAGATGTTCATATTTATAAAACAAATCATTGCAGCATCGGCTAAAACAAGTGTGCCCAGCCATATGCGCTTGATACTCAATTGTTTTTGTAAATGCGCTTAGCTATAGGGCTGTGCTCTTTAATACACACACAAAAGCAAAGTAACAACACTTTCGCATGCTTTGCTTTTTACAACAAAAAATATTAAATAAAATTAGGGTTTCCTTAATTGTATTGGTGTTTACTCTTCCATATAGAACTTGTGGGGACCACTGGCCTAAAATCTCAATTTCTTACGCTCGCAAGTATACACGAAGTTTAGCTGCTGCGATGGCCTCACATGTAAACTAGACTTCGTGATAATCATTCGGTTGATGTTTTGTTTAGATTGCAATAAAGATAATCAAATTAGGTGCTCTTTAGACTTTACTGAAGTGAGGTTACAAAGTAAACGGAGAAGTTAAAAATTACTTTGTCAAAGGCCCATATCAGTTGGTAGAGATTTGTGTTATAGAGACATCTAGGATGACTATTCTGTACTAATTTTTCAGAAACAAACACGTTTTAAGTACAATTTGTATAAAATCCTTTGTAGAGAATAGTTTTTATTTAATAAAAATATAAAATTTTTTACAAATGAGTGAAATGGCCAGAGTTTTTAAGCTTACTCGTATTAGTTATCTCTTTTCCATCGCGTTTCATCTCTTTTCTGCTTTGTGGCAACGTTTCACTGTGTAGTTTTTTTGCTGCTACTAATTTAAGTATATAACTATTATATCTGTATGTGTGTGGCCATCACTGCACTAAGGGATGTAAGAAATTTCATCAGTTTCAGTAAGTAATCAATGAAACCATTTAACCAGTGATGAAAGCAGTGTGGAAATTACTTCTAAAATATAGAGGCTTAAGCCTTAAAGAAAGCAACTAGTATTATATGAATTCGATCAAGATCCCAGCTAAAAGTTACATACTCGTATATCGCAAAGTAACTAGTTAAATTGCTAATAAACACACCCTTCTTTTACTGCGAAGATAATGTGGAAATTAGTTCACGCATTCGAATCATACCAAATCAAGATTAAGAGAACACCGGAATAAGTACTGTTTTGTCTCCCATCCTGTGTGTACAGAAGCTTTGTTTTTGTTGTTTTTTTCCTAGAAGATCAAGAAGTTTAATTAAACAAGTACGCATATGTATTTATTTTAACTTTTAGGGTATTCGAATGTTGCCGACTTCTGGTATAGAGAACTCGCTGAAGAAGGATCTACTGTCTCTCGAAATTTAAATAAATTTGTCCATCAAGTACAGCCATTATACAAACAAGTTCATGCGTACTTAAGAAAGCAATTGCGTTCAAAATATGGTCCTGAATTAATTGAGTACAACAAGCCTGTGCCAGACTACTTATGGATGTCAGTTGTGACAAACATCAGTTTGTCAAAAGACAATGCCGAAGCTTTACCTTTTAGCAGGATACGGTTACCAAACATCACCGACATATTGCTTAAACAAGGGTTGACTGCCAAAGATGTTTTTGAAAGGGCGCACACATTTTTTACATCATTGGGAATGCCACCATTAGAAAAGTAAGTTCTTGAGAAATCTTTTAATTGTTTTTTTTATTTCTATAGTCGTATCATGGGCCTCGACGTAAGTCGGGCTTCGAATAATTGTAAAAAACTTTTCGAAAAGAAACGAATTCTTTTAACCGGTGCATAAATAACGTAGTAAAGTTTTTTTTTATTGGACCAGTACTCAGGGGATGACCTCTACAGATGTAGTGCGTTGTGCCAGAACTAAGAAAATAGGTTGCAAGGGGGGGGGGGGGGAAAGAGGGAGTAGGGTTTGTGAACATTTGACTTGAACCTTCCAACGTTATAACAGACAGGAAACACGTCTGTAAGCAACTTATTCCACATGCGAAGCGTGCGGCTGAAAAACGAATTCTCTCTGTAATGCGTAGTACGATTCCCCGGGCAATCGACCACAAATGGATGGAAACAAGATCCCTAATCTCATCAGAGCAAATTCCACTGTAGTAACGATAGAACAGAGTAACGCACCCCACACTGCGTCCATGCTCCAGTGAGTCAATAGAGTCGGATACCCTACTGTCACTGATGAGCTTCTTCGCCCTCTCCTGCACACGGTCGAGTAACCTCAAAATAGACTTTGAGGCACCGGCCCAAACATTAAAGTTGTATTCCATTTTCGGTCGGATGTAGGTGGTATAAATAGTAAGGCGCAATATAGGTAGTTAAATATATAGTAAATATCGGCTGGTTAAATTTTTTTTCTGCATTTCATTTGACATTTCACAATTTCAGCCTAAAGAAAGATACACAGTCGAGCAACGTATTGATTGAACTTATTCAGGCCTGTTATGAAAATGGGCGTTCTAATCAAAATGCATATCGTTCACTTCGTCAATTTAATCGTCCAAATGTGCATACGAGTACAATCGAAAAAATCGTGCAATGCGTCGTCAATGGTCAGAATGGCGGCAAAAAATGGCAACAGTGGGTGATAAATTTTTGAAGAAATTCATTCATCTTCAGTGATGAAGCACATTTTCACCTCAGTGGATTCGTCAATAAGTAGAATTGTCGCAATTGGGCGAATTACAATCCAAGAGTGATTGTCGAAAAACCAATGCACCCACAAAAAGTGACTATTTGGTGCGGTTTATGGGCTGGCGGCATCATCTGGCCGGTCAGGAAGTTGCTGTGAATGGTGTTAGAATGTTAGATGGTGTTTCGTGAGAAGATAACGAACAGGTTGGCACTAAGTAGTAACTCCAAAATTCAATCGAGTATAAGCCGAGTTAGGCTTTTCACTGCTATCTAAAGTGCTGGGTCAAAAGTAGCAATGGAAATAATCAAAGTCGAGGTTTTGTCACTGAATATTCAAGTTAAGAGCTTGATTATTAAAAATAATATAAATAAAAAATAAATATTTTGGCGTTTGTTGTAAAATAAATTTGGGTTGATCATTGATATACGAGTCCGAGTACTTCTGTTGCTATCATACGATGGAGACTTCACGAAAAACTCAATAATTTTGTCATAGGACTTATTCAGTTAGTTGCGTCCGACTATATTCGCGCAAGAATTTTTATTATAGTATAGAAGGTATTATTTTTTATTATTCCAATTTAACTGATTATAATATTATATAACATCTTTTATCTGACTTTTTTATGTAGCTCCTTTTGGGAAGACAGCTGCACACAAAAAGTAGATCCGGACGAATATCAAATAATGCCTAAAGCTTGGAGTTTTTATCAACAGCGTAGTGTTAAAGTCACTTATTCACCTGTTGTTGAGGAATTAACATTTTTTGGCACATTCGGGGTTCTTTCTTATATCCATTATAAGCGAGCCTTTGCAAATCAGGATTTACTTTATCAAAAACCAGCTGTTCTAGAAATGGATATTGCTTTGGAACAATTTTTCCAACTTGCAGCTTCATCCCCCAAGTACTTGGAAAGCATTGGAATTAATTATCCCGATTATAGAAAGAAAGAAGCTCGAATAAATAGACTATATTTAGAAGTAAGTAAACTGAAGTTTCATCTGAACAGTACAATAATACTTATTCGTATATTATATTTATTTAAAACAGGGGCTTCAAAATACATTTGATTTAAATATGTATTACATATTTGAGCGAATACGTGTGGGTTTCTTGGACAAAAGTCTTGATATTAATAATAACTGTGCCATCGTAAATTTAATCGAAAGTATTCAGGGTGTCCAACCACCGGTTGCTAGATCAAAAAGCGATTTCGATGCTGCAAGAAGCCTGATAATACAATATGATGCGCAGGCCGCCACTAATATGTATGCAATTGTTTTCAAATATCAGTTATTTGAACATTTCTGCCGCTTAACTGGCGAGTATAAAAAAAATGATCCAACAAAACCTTTGGACTTGTGTGATTTAAGCGGACACCCTGAAGTTGGTGAACAGATTTAGTATGGTTTTACTTTTAATCAGCTAAAAAGCAAAAAATTTATAAAAACCAGTTTTGGTTTTGTGTGTTTTTTTTTAATAGCAAAGCCATGGCATTGGGTGCTTCGGTGGACGCTGAGGAATTCTTAAAAGTCTTGGCTAACTCAGAAGAATTGGACACCACTGGCTTTTTGGAATACTACAAGCCTTTACTGGAATGGTTTGAAGAGACAAATGGACAGAACAACATTGAAGTTGGTTGGGAAAGTGCAAATAGTAAGTAACTTTAAAGGAACAACTTTCCAACTTCATAAATTCATTATCTTTTTGTTTTTTCAGAATGCCATTGAAGAAACGAAACTTAGTTTTTGAATAATTTACAGTATGGATATATAATCGTAAAATTAATAAAAAATAAAGATTTTAGTAGATACGTTATATAAAATTCACACATTTGCATTAATTTTTCAGATTTGTTAGCAATCGTTTTGTACGTAATTACGAAATATACAAGAATGTAAAAAACGCTTAAATAAGACAGAAAATCACACAGCCTGAAAAAAATTAAGCCTTCTAGTCGTTGAGGTTCGTGAAAAATTAGTGAAAGAGTTTTGATATGATTTGAAAGAATTTTGATATGATATATAGTTCTAGAGCAGTGCAAACAAAGAAAAGTTCTTTTGTATGGTAGCACCCTTTAGCCGTTTAAATATTATAATAAAATAAATATTTTTCATATGTCAGAACGATTTCACTTGTTGACAGTTTTGGAACAACATTTCTGTTACATGATTTTTCGTTGTATAAAAGCGTTGACAATTAGTTAGTCTTCTCAAAAACAGATCTGATGTTTAAAGGTGAATTAATTGTATGCGTTTCGAATTTTTTAAGACACGCCGCTTAGTTCCCTTGGGACTTTCGCATCACTTTTATTATTTAATATATATTTTGTAAACATTGCATGAGATTGAAGAAAAGGCTGAACGAGTTAAGAAAAAAGCTAAATAATAAGCTACGAGCTAAATGAAAAATAAGTTAATATGGTCACATTGATTGTTAGTAATGAAAAAAATTATAGTTACCACAGGTTTATTTGACAACTTTCTGCACAAAGTTTTTCAAATAAATCATTAATAAACAAAATATATTTTATGAATATCGATGTATGAAAATATTTAAATTTCATTCAAAATATTTTTACCAAATTTGTACGTTTCTAAAGGGTGATTTTATAAGAACTATCGGAAATTAAAAAAAAAAAAACATAAAATTCAGAAAAATGCATGAAATATTTATTTGGATCGATAGTTGGGTCGATATAATTTAATGTTTGAAGATTATTTCATGCAAATGTTGGCCGCGGCTGCGCCTCAAATGGTCCATCCGCTTAGTCCAATTTTGGCATACTCTTTCCAACAATTCGGCCGGTATCTCACGAATAATGTTGGCAATGTTGGCTTCCAGTGCGTCAATCGAAGCGGGCTTGTCGCCATAGACATTAGCCCCACAAAAAATAGTCTAGAGGCGTTAAATCGCACGATCTGGGCGGCCAATTGACTGGTCCCAAGCGTGAAATAAACTGTTCACCGAACTCGCCTCTCAATTGGTTCATTGTTTCGCGTGCTGTGTGGCTTGTGGCACCGTCTTGTTGAAACCACATGTCATGCAAGTCAAGCTCTTCCATTTTGGGCAAAAAAAAAGTTTGTTATCATCGCACGGTAACGCTCACCATTCACAGTAACGTTGTGATTCGCATCATCTTTGAAGAAATACGGCCCAATGATGCCGCCAGCCCATAATCCGCACCAAACGATTGTTTTTTGTGGATGCATTGGTAGCTCTTGCAATGCTTCTGGCTGCTCTTCACTCCAAATACGGCAGTTTTGCTTGTTCATGTATCCATTCAACCAGAAATGAGCCTCGTCGCTGAACACAATTCTTCGATAAAAAAGTGGATCTTCATCTAACTTTCCATTCACCAAAAATTTGGCGTTGTGGTAGGTCGTTTGGCTTCAATTCTTGCACCAGCTGTATCTTATAAAGCTTCACACCCAAATCCTTCCAATTGCAAAAGACCCAATTGCTGCGAACGGCGCCGAATCGATAATTCACGGTCATCACCAACACTGGCCGATACGGCTGCGATATTTTCTTCAGTTCGCACTCTACGTAAGCGTGTTGGTGGTTTAATGTCCAACAATGTAAATTTGGTGCGAAATTCTTTTATAATAGCCCGAATAGAAGCCTCAGTAGGTCGATTAAACTGACCATAAAATGGAAGAAGCGCGCGATGAACTTTCTTAACAGAGCACGCATTTTGGTAATAAAATTCAATAATTTGCAAGCGTTGTTCGTTTGTAAGACGATTCATGATTAAATTATAGACCAAACTGAAGATGTTTGACAGTGACACAAGATACAAAACGTGCGTGAGCTGTCAAAACTAGTGTTGCCAAAAAGATAATAGCAAAAAAATCACTCGTTATATTATTTAAATTTTAATTTAAAGCACTACAACATTTTAAGCTGAATAGATTTCGAACGATGTATCGAAACATCGATGTTTTAAAAAAAATATATCGATACTCCTCAAAAATGTTGATACAATCGATTCTTTTTTTATTAGCTCATTACTACAACGAATCAACAGGTTAATGTGAACTAAGTGATAATAAGGAAAGATTGTGAATTGAACAATTTGGTATAAACATTTGTTCGTTTATTGCTTGTTTTTAATAAAATAAAATATTTAACAAATTTGATGTTCATTATTTAATATGACCAGCATTTCAGAAGTGCCCATGATTTCTTCATAAAAGCGACGATTATCCGCATCGATCGGATGCCAGTCGTGCGGGGCAAAACATTGGCGTTTGCGTTGCTTGAAAGAGCCTGTAGTTTGACTGATTTTGTACACCATGTACAGAGGCATCACAATGTAAACGAAACTTTGTGTCAAAAGTATAAGGACGGAAGATGGATCACTAGTGAAGAAGATAATTTGTGCCTAGAAAAGTAAAAATACAATTTTTAATATACATATGTACTCGTATGTGTATATAGGTAGTATTTAACAAATTTGGAATTTATAAATCAACAACAACAATTAGGAACATGTTGTTTACAAGTTGCTAAAAGGTAGAATGATAAAGATATATTGACATGTTCTAATTCACAATTATTTTCGATAAAGAAAACGTGTTCGATTGGTTTGCCAAGTTTCTCCAACATGTCATTGAGCAGCACATTTGACTTGGTCACCGTAGTTTCATAAAGTGTTTGATTTTTTTCATGTTTACAAACTTAACATACGCACACTTACGATTTCTGACACTAAACAATAAGCTACAAAGCATATGTTAAGAATGAAGCGGCTCAAGGCCGTAAATTGAAGAGGATAGTGTATCAGGACCTTAAGTAGATAACACGCGATATGACATATTTTTAGCAATGTAGATGTAATTTTTCGTACAAAAATTCCAAAACCAATCTTAGAATTTGCTCACTGCAGTTTTAGTTGGGCACATTTTGACCTTGTAGAACAGCTCGGAAAGGGGAATGAAAAGGGAGAAAATACTGCCGATACGCAGCAATTTCATATTGATTTTATTGCGTAGTTAAATATTTGAAATGTTTTTTTTTCTACAAGGTGGCACAAACACATTTGTGCCTGTTTTATTACATTTTCTATAACTTTCCGCTTTAGTTCTGGAGATAGCTGCCACATTATTGTCGAATATTCTCCTTAACGCTGCTGTCTAGGGCTTGTTGGCATAAACTGGCGACTTCAAGTAGCCCCAAAAAAGGAGGTCTGGGAAGTTAAATCGGACAAACTTGCTGGCCACGCTAAAACAGGAAATTACGCGACCATGAATTACACCCTTCACTATATCCATTGCGGCTCCTGTTGTGTGTGCACAATCTGTGTGTTGTTGCACAGTCTCGTTGAAACTACTTTATTTATTTATTTATTTATTTATTTATTTATTTATTTGATAAACTAACACAACAAGATATACATCTTATAAATGACAGTGTTAGTGGTAAGAGCAAACAATTACAATGAATATACTCGTATGTATGTAAATTTAAACAAAAGGGAAAAATTAAAAGTAAAAAACGGAACAATTTATGTTATCACTTAAGTTAAAGGAAAAACATGAATCATTATTGTACTTTGCAAAAAGAAACCAAATTTATCGTTAAAAAATAAGTTACAAAAATAAATTTTTTAATAAAAAAAAAAATAAATTCTATTTTAAACCTATTAGCGTTGCTTATCTTTTGAATATGATTTGGTAATAAGTTGCAAAGACTAAATGCATGAATTAAATACTGGCGTTGCGATAGAAGACTCCTATATTTTATTTGAATAATTTTCCTACCACGATTTGACCTAGCAAATTTTATTCTATCATAGATATATGACGGTTGTTTTGAAATGATTATTTTATGCAAGAAGGTTAGACATTTGTATTTTAGCAGATCATCAAATTTGAGATGAAATATTTGATATGAGTATTGTGAAATGTGATCAAAACGCCGCTTCTGGAAAATATACCGTGCTATATTGTTATAAACCACATTTAGTTTACGTCGGTCTTCGCTGCCACAATTTGCAAAGATTTCACAACCGTATAAAAGAGAAGGAATAAGATACGTTTTTGCTAGTAACATACGTATGTTAAATGGGGTGGAGTCTTTGACAATCCACAAATTCCTCAGCATACTATACACTCTACTTACAACAATGCCAATATGTGAAGACCATGTCAACCTTTCATGAAACATGACCCCTAGATTGGTTGCTTTGGTAACAAAGGCGATTTCGTCATTATGGATCCTAATGTGAAGATTCTCACGCATAATTTTTGATTTTGAAATTACAATACATTTGGACTTAGAGGAATTTATATTCAGACCATTTGCCTCGGCCCAGTTGTTAATTTTATCCAGGTCGCTATTAATCTTGCTTATACAGGAAGTAGCATCATCAATCGTGCAAAAGTTATAAACTTGAACATCATCAGCGTACATATGAATTGAACTGCTGATATGAATGTCAGGGAGGTCATTAATGTACATACAAAAAAGAAGGGGACCAAGTATCGAGCCCTGTGGAACACCTCTTTTAACATTAAGTCGGTCGGAAGTTTTGTCATTAAGCTTAACTACTTGCGAACGATTTGAAAGATACGACGCAATGAGTCTACAAGCTGAAGTTGAAAAATGGAAAAGTTTTCTAAGTTTTGATAACAACACCTGGTAGTCCACCGTATCGAATGCCTTACTGTGATCTAAAAGAATCAGAAACGATATCATATTGTCGTCAATTTTAGATCTTATGTCCTCAACGACATCCACTAGTGCTGTTATACAGCTTCTACCCTTCATAAAACCAGATTGTTTTACTGAGATCAAGTTCATGTTGTTCAAATATTCGTTTATTTGTTTAGAAATAAGGTTCTCAAGCACTTTAGATAAATACGGAAGTATAGCTATCGGACGGAACTCATTATTAGGTTTTGGGATTGGTATAATTCTTGACAATTTCCAAGCTTCTGGGAATGTAGATTTTGTAAGAATTGTGTTAAAAAGGTACGTTAAAAAAGGTAAGAGTTGATGAATTAATATTTTTACAAACAGGGTATTTATACCATCCATGCCAACTGCATTGGATTTAATCTCAGAAAGACTTTTAAGAATTTCGAATTGATCGACACAACGAAAACTTAATGTTCTTTCGAAATGCACATAACATAGGTCAGAGTAAATATTGTTTTTAAGAAATGGAACATTGGCCTTTACAAACAGTTCGTTCAGGGAGTTTATATCAGTATCTTGAGGACATGTGTTAGAAGTTCTTTGCCCAATCCCAATTCTACGTATTTCAGCCCATTTTGATTTGCAATCAATTGCAGAAGTAAACTTTCTTCGATAATGATTGGATTTGGCCTGATTAATTCTTTTTGTAACTTCCCTTCGAGCTCGTTTATGTGTGGCTTTAAGCTCGCTGGTTCTAAATCTCTTCCATCGATTATAAGCCTCATCGCGTTTTTTGATCAAAACTTTTATTTCAGTATTAAACCATGGTGTCTGACCGGCTTTAATTCGTTTAGTTACTACTGGGACGCACTGGTCATATAAATTTTTAATAGTTCCCTGAATAAAGTAGAGTTGCTCGTCAGCGGACTCCATAGTATAGATTTGATTCCAATCTATATTTCCTATGCATTGATTTAAAGTTGTGTAATTTATGTTACGTAAGTCTCGATAAGATATTATAGTGTCATCATAATGCACTGAGAAATCGTAAGTCATAAAAAGTATGTCATGTTTTGAAAATACTGACGCTGACAGTTGGTCATAAAGCAGCACTTTAGATTTATGATTAACGAAAGCAAGGTCTATTAAGCTACTACAAGTTGTATGAAAGTGAGTGGGATAAGTCGTATTAACGGGATAAAGATCAAGAGCGTTCATTGGTTCGACTAGAGGATTGTCACTCAGAAGATTATTGTTGAAATCGCCAACAATCACAATATCCTCGTATTGAAAGGACACTTCTTCAAGCACTGAAATAAAAGAATTTACACTTAAGCCTCTGTTGGCACGGTATACACTACCTAATAAAATTTTTCTTTTAGCTTGGTTTGATACCTCGAGGAATAAATACTCTATTTCACTACCTACGTTGTGTTTTAAAATTTCCCTGCAAAAAATATCATTACGAACGTATACTGCAACCCCACCACCCTTTGCTCTAATCTCAATGTTGTCACTAGCGATTCTTCTATCGGAGCGAAATAGTTTATAGCCCTGCAGTTTGAGAATTGAATCAGATATATAAGATGGAAACCACGTTTCCACATGTGTCCACATGTATTACCGATTGCGTCTTCAATAAAATACGGTACAATTACTTCTTCCGCGTGAACACCACACTTGAGTGGGTGTAACGGGTTTTCATGCATCTCTCGCGAATTTTAAATATCCTCCCCAGAGCTATTGAGTTTGATGATGGTTCCATTTCTTGACTGCTTGTATTCTGTAGCTGTCTAGTTCCATAATGTCAAATACGAGTACGATTGACGTAAACTGTTATTTACAAAACTTATTATATCTTACGACAGGATGATTAATTTTGCATCACCCTGCATATCTTAAAAACAATTGAGTTAGAGAAAGTGAAAAAATACATAATAAAAAAGCATTTTGTGTAAACTCCGTCCTTGAATGTGGTATTTTTAGCGTTTCTAAATAATTTTCATTTTCTCATGTTTCACTAACTCGTTTACGACAGTCTAACACAGTTGTAACACAACAACTTCTAATGCCACCAGCTAATGTTTCGCTCATGATTTTATGATTATGGCATTATGGCTAAATTATATTTAACAGACCCTGAAATCAACAATTCCCATAATCGGTAGTTTCGGCTGTCCTGGCTGTTACTTGGTCAAGTTATACCCGAGGTTTTTTCCAAATTTGCTCTTAGTTGTTTTTTTCAAGTTTATTATTTTGATTACAGATGAAAAAAAACTTTTATATGTATTTGTTATTACGATATACAAAATTTTTTAATTTTTTTTATTGGACTTACAATTCCACAGCCCAGGAAAAAGGGCGTCACAAAACGCAAAAGTATATTAATTTTAAAATTCGACACGGTTTTTCCCAACATAAACTGAAGGTCACATTGAAAACGTTCTCGTCCATAAACCCATGTCGTTATCACGACCAAAAATATGGATATTGTTAAGTGTGTAACAGCCACAATGTCTGGCAGGAGATGGAGCTGTTCGAAGCCTTGCTAAAAATAAAAGATAAAATTGCATACATATATGTATGTGTGTATGTATAAATTATAAAAAATATTAAAACTTTTCATTTTTAATATGAGATATTTGACACAGAACACTATGACTTCAATATGTGAAACATAATACACTTATTTACATACATATGTATGTACTCGTATATGAGAGTTATTGTTTTCATGACAAGACAACACGGCTGTAGGTTTGTTATCTGTGCTGCCTTTGCAGCTGTAACCAAATTAAACTAGACTT
The DNA here is from genome assembly GCA_914767995.1 of Thecocarcelia acutangulata. Lineage (NCBI taxonomy): Eukaryota > Metazoa > Arthropoda > Insecta > Diptera > Tachinidae > Thecocarcelia > Thecocarcelia acutangulata. The sequence goes on from OU612097.1 coordinate 1,383,700, forward strand.
GCGGCATTCACGAATGAATTTCTTAAATAACTGTCACGTTTGTGATTTTCGATTCTGTCGCTGTTGCTGTTGCTGTCAGGATGGGCAGCAGTGTTATAACTTCAAGAAAAAAAAAAAAAAAATGACCAAATAAGCGCGGTTACACAATTAAATCTAAAAATTGAATTCACTACTTTCGCCTGCAACAACGCTGATAGAAAATATCGTCTTATAGGTGTCAACTCTCACTCCAGTCATTACGTCACTGACAACATTGTAAGCTAATGCACTGCTTTGGCTTTGGTTGTAGTGACTGAGTGATCCCGGTAGGATTTAGACGATCCAAACGGTACAATCAACGCAAGCAAAGTTTTGCTTTTTAAAACATTTCAGATTAATACACTGCACATGTGTAGGCCATTCTCCAAGTACTGGCCCAAGATAAAAAAGAAAAACAAGATTATATTTGCAGCACTTTGAGACATACAAAAATGAGTGAGTGATTGAGTTTATGTATTTTTTTGTTTTGTCCTTAAAAAATTTTACATATTTTAAGTCTTACGTGTGTCACTATTTTATCTTATGATGGACCAGAGGAAAGCTTTCCGCTTTGTGTAATTGATTTTAGTTTTAATATTTTCTTTATTTATTCAGTTGGTAAATGATAGTATTTACCTTGGTACAAAAATATACAGACGTCAGCAGCATAACCAGAACCAAGCCTGTTGTTATACTGGTCTTCCTCGTTCGTAGTTTTTCAAATTCGTCGAAAACGGCCGTCAAAACAGTCATCATTTGTATTATCTGTAATAAGAAATTCTCAATTTAGAGACTTTATTCGATGAAAATGAAAGTTAGTGGTTAAAATTTGCTTACAACGGCTGAGAGTTCTGCAAAAAATAACATGGTAAAGAAAAGAAAACTCCAAAAATTTGGCAGACTTATAAAACTGCCGAACAAATATGCATAACAAATGTATACAAAGCGCATGTTGTGCTGCTCTTTAATATGTTCGTGTAATATGGCGACATGATCTAAAAAAAAATAAAATAAAAAAACAAATGAAAAAAGGTAAAATATATTTTATAAAGCGTAAACGTTTCAGAAAAGTGTTATTTACAGTTCTAAGCCAACTTCAAAAAAGACTACCGGTTCTTATTCCAACATATCACTAAATGAGAACGATATTTCATAGCAAATTTAAAAGCGAATTAAGAAAACGCGTCGTGAGAAAACCATCTTATAAATTGGATGGATTTCATGTTATTAAACATATAATAGTTTTATCGCAATTTTGTTCTGTTCGTTTAACTTTTTATTTTAGGTTCGACTGATAGATAGTTTTATTTGGTTCGACTAGCTAGGAAATCAATCAAGGAGTAAAAAGTGAAATCAGCAACAGCCACGCGAACAACTCAGTTCAGTTGAGTTTACAGCGAATTCTATCATTACTTACAATTTAGTTAAGAGAGAACGCAAAGCCATCTTAACTATGCACATGTATTGATAACATTTCCTCTTCCAATAAATAGTCTGTTTTATTTAAAAATACATATGCATTATGCACATAAATAAAACATCTTACCCTCAAAATGATCAAATGCTATATGGGAACAGAGAGCTGCCATTTGAGTCATCAACAGGAACGTTAATGCAGTCCAGTAAACAGTTCTTTCACTGTCATGGCGAAAACGATTATGACTGGCCAATTGCAAAACACTGCCACACCCAGGACCCAGTAGCCACATGGGCATTATAATAGCTGCTCTCACACCAGCCCATATAGCGGAATGGTTTTCCGTAAACACATAGGGCTTGAGGTAATCAAATAATGTTTCCCAGGTAAAACCCACATGTATCAGTAAATGCGTGAACACCACCAAAAAGATAGTCATCATTAAGATACACAAACATCGCAGAATCTGTCCTATCTGAATAAAATCAAATGACACAAATTATTCTTTCCATGAAATTTTCAATCAAAAATGACTTACAAATGAAACCGGTTTCAATAAAACCAACATGGTAAGTAACCAAATGCCAATTACTGCCCATAAAATTGGCCAGGAGATCGTTAAAGAATTTAATGAGTTATCATCTGAACGTACCACAAAGCTTCAAAATATAAATACATATATACTTAATTTCTAAGCTACTTAAAATAAAAAATAAAAAACACACAATAAATATTTTATTTACCGAAAAAACTCCACTGTGGCATGTGGAAACAATTCTTCCTCCTTATCAAAAAACAACAACGAACCGAGAAAGGATTTCAGAAGAAATAGTTTTATATGTATAGAGTGATTTTTTTTAGAGTTACACAAGTTTAAGTCACAACAAAACAAAAAAAAAAAAAAAAACAAAAAAAAATATATTTTTAGTATCAATGAATCGGGTTTTATTGGATAACAACTTTAATGACATTAATGTTTAAACATGATGGCAGACAAGCAAGACGAATGAAAAAATTGCCACCGACAGTAGAGAAAATATTTTCGGCGCCGGCAGCAGCTATACGGAAATTTATAGTAAATTATCCTGATACTAAGTACACTACATAATAGAAGTACTACATAATATAAATGTTTACTTTTTGCCCCTATGTCAGATGAAATACTAAAAACAAGTCATTAAGAAGTGCCAACGTACAGTAAAAGCTTTTACAACTATTCTAACTTCTAAAGTTAGTTGCGTTATGTAACGATACGTGGTAGTTTTTCGGGCATAAAATGAGGAGTAATTGCGCAGCTAGCCGGCTGTCACACTAATACGGTTTGCTGCTCTTGAACATCAACTTTCACCAACTTTGTGCAACCGTATTTGTAGAATAGCTCTGCGAATGTTGATTTTCAGGTGTTCGATTGTCTCCCTCCGGGGAGCAGATTTTTCCTTGGCGTATTAATAATTAGGTATTCTGGGGGTATAAAGAAATAGGGATTCCTCATTTATTGTAGCAAATATAACTCTACTCGTAGGTTGTGTTGGGATTACCGGGAGTCTTGCAAGCCACACAGGGGCGCTTGTGAACCGTGAATTTCGTTCACCGTCAGATTAGGCCATAATGGTAGCTGCTGTATAGTCGTAGACAAGTGATACAAAGAAAATAATCCAATGGGTTAAATCCCATGATCTTGATGGCCAATTAAGTGTAGCATTACGTTAAACTAATTTTTCATACATTTTTTCAATTGTAGCGCACGCTGTCTGGCATGTGGCTCTGCCTTGTTGGAAATATTTAGCTGCAGCTAATTGAGATACGAAAAAATTTCTATTTATGTTCCTATACCGTTCACCATTGACAATAACATCGTCACTTTTGAAGACAAATGACCCCACCAGTGCATGAGGCGCACCACGCAGTAGTTTTCTGTAGATGTAATTTTGTCTCGACAAAAGCTTGTGTATTAACCTCACTACAAATACACCTAGCCTATTATTTGCCTACTAATTCTATGAAAAGTGGGCTTCATCGGAGAAAAAATGTTTAATGGAAATTCAATACACTCGTAAATTTGTGCTTCTTCGAATTGGCGGCGCATACGAGTATGTGCATCTTCATAACGAAATGTCAAAATAAATTAAGCCAAAAGCAACTTTCTGCTGTTAAGTGGATTGTCACATAAAAACGGTGTTGGCAACTCAAAGATGTGAACCTCTATAAAAAACACACATTACATACTTACATCTTCATTGTAAACATCATGAGTCGAACAATTGACAGTATTCCACGTGTTATTGCAGCTCATCCAGGGAATCACAGTATTAAAAGAATTGGCAGCGTAGACCAAAGGAACTGCAGCAATGATGGCATAATATGACAAGGAGGCTAAATTAAGTAATAATATTGCATAGCCCATTCCTAAAATGAATTTCAAATAAGAAATCTACTGTTAAATATATTTCGGTATCTGTTACAGCTAAACGATGCAAAAAAACTTACCTTTAAAAATTGGAGCTACCCGGAATACCGATATGGTACCTGACGATGAAAATTGCCCTAAGAATGTTTGTATGCCAAATATCGGTATGGCATATAAAATTATGCCAAGTATAAAAGGTATTGGACCGTACCCTGCAATGTAAAGAAATGATAAATAAATTTTCATATCCAGCAAAAGAAAAAAAAAATTGACTCGCGACCTATTCGATAAACTAATTAATATTAAATTTCATTAAACAGATAAGTTTTATATCAATTTGAAGCAATTCTGATTGATCATAAGTGCGTTATGACGATATACGATAATAAACTGCAAAACTTTTGCGCTTCCAAAACATTTTTTTCACGATTATTCTAAAACCCGTTTAGCATCCATTTGTATTGCATTTGTGGCAACACTGGTAAAAAGCCAGTTCAATGGAACACCAAAATCAAGAAAACTACTGAATGTACTTCGGGCTTCTATCCGAAGTCTGCCTTTTATGTGTGTTTGGATGAACTCAAACTACAAACAAATTTATTTCTTGTGTTATTAAAAGTGTTAAGCCTCTCAAGACTTTAGTGTCGCATACACAAGGCATTGTGAACATAGTTTTAAATAAAATGTTATAATGAGTTCAACCCATTTAGTCATTTTGGGCCACCCTGTGTTATTATTATTTCAAGGAAAGAGCACACAAAAGGAAGAAGAACTAATTGAAAATATTGAATTGCTGCACTAAAACATAACAAATTGATTTGTGCATTTTATAGTCCCGCGATGGCATATGAAGAGGTCACACGGTTGCCACATTGTGGATGCATTTGGTTGGTCAAAGTTAGATCAATATTGGGTGTATAAGCCAATTAATTGTATAGTCACACAATGTGCGAAAATTGTTGCTTTGCGGCAATCGTGTGATTCGTCCTTTTGTTTGGAAACTGGTTTTCATAATTTGACGTACTAAATCGTATCCGGGCGAACAGTTGTTTCGAAAAAAAGTCGCTAAAAAATAAATTTATATTATTATTTGCATTTTCAATTTTAGTAGTCTGTTTGTATTATCTTTATTTATCAAGCCAATTTAAATCATTCAAATAAATTTTAAGCAAAAATAGACAATCGCCAGTGATTGAATCTTACCTCCCAAAAACGATGATACGAATAGCGTTAATTCAGAAAATATGACTGTTCCGAATGCATGACTAGTACAGGCGAAATAAAAGTCAGCGGACAATGACCAGTGACCTCGCAGCTTATCATATTTAAATGGTTTCTGGAGTGTATCGTATGCAGTTGTAGTTGATATAAAATTATTACTAAGGCCAATTGTGGGGGGCGTTGATTGTGAACGTCTGCGATGACAATTTAAAACAGATGATCTTCTAGTCATTGTTTCACGATCGTAATCACCACCACCACTGTCACTACCATTAATCACACTACTATTCGCACTGTCATAGTTGCATTCGTCATGCTCCAATGCCAACTCATGTTTATCATTTGAACACGCACTAGAATCAGTTAACGTGGCTGGCACACAATGAGTTATATGTTGTTTAGCTTCAGAATACAGTGATTTCATGTCTTTCGTATTGCGAGTACTCGCAGTCTGGTTGTCCTCGGTAACTGAAGCAGTTTACTCGTACTTATAAACAGCATTTAATAATTTCTTTACAGGAGAGTGAAATAGAATTTGCACTGGCGTTATCTTCCGTATGGATGTTATAATTTTTGCAGTCTGAAAAAATAAAAAAAATTTTATAACTATTAAAATAATTTAATTTCTCTACAATAATAAGAGAATTCGATGAGCATATTATTGAACACCAACAAATGGATGTTGATTTTTCGAGCGTAATCATTCTAAGCGAAGAAGCAAATGTTTATCTTTATGGCCAAAATTGCCACTTTTGGGGTTTTGAGAAGCCCCATGGGATTGTCGGAAAACAAATGCATCCCTAAAGTCTAACTGTTTCGTGTAGATTTCCGTCTGGAGGCATAACTGGGCAGTACTGTTTTGAAACTGGAAGTCACTAAGCAGTGGAACACGATATCGTGATATGTTGACGCAGTTATTTTTGCGAAATTGATATTACTCGTAGTGATGGGGCCAATATCTGCGTTCAACAAGACGGTGTCACATGCCATACAGCCTGCGAAAATTTTAACTGCTGCTTAATGGTTTTCTAGGCCGTGCACACTCTTGCTTAGGTGATCAAAATTGGCTCCTAGATCGTGTGATTTAACACCATTAGATTTCTTTTTATGGGATTATTGAAAATCACACGTCTATGTCAAGAAGCCTATCAACCGCCCGCGCATTAAAAGCCAGCCACATTTATGCAAAATTGTCATGGAAAATTTCGACACATTTCCTTCAATATGTTCCAAACAAGTTCTATTTGCCTCTATCAACACATTGATTTCCGACTTCAACTCTAACAAATTAGACTTTCTAGGAAAGTCCTTTAATTTGACACTCAGAAGTGAGCACATTTTTCCCAACAAAAAACGTGTTGGGAAACAAAGCTGTTCATGTTTGACATAGTTTTCTTCTGAGGTTCGATTTTTTTCGAATTACTTTAAGCTCTGGATATATAAACTGAAGTATTCGTTTGTTACTCATGTGTTTCAAAGCACAGTTTTAGGCGTGCACATAAAATCTAAATTATATTGGCAGTACAGTTCACAGAATGTTAACAACAGCAACAATTTATAAGAACAACACAACCCAATGGAGAAACTATCACGTCGTCAAAATATACCAACAACATCATTTCAGGAATATGTAAAAAATACTGACTAAGGATACTTGCTGAAGGACTGCCGTAAGACAGCGATGCATTAGCGACAAAAACATCAGCAACTCAACAAGTCGTATGGCAAATAAAGTATACATATGTATATGTATGAGCATACTGTGTATGTAATGCAATTAAAAATGCGATGAATAACAACAACAAACTTTTTAAACAAAATTGAAGTGGACTACTAACTACCACTGAAAATGGTGCCAGAAATTTTCGTCGAAAAATCTTCAGTTTCCAAAAAAAATCTTAATTTTAGAAACAATCTTAAAATGCTTTTGCTTTTTTTCTATGTCAAACGCAAATTATAAAAGGATGGTTATTCTAAGGCAGGATCACACGATTGCGGCAATATACTAATTTGTACAAGCAATCGTGTGACTAATTGATATACAATCGTGCGGCAATAAAAATGCTAGAAATGCACCAATATTCACTTAATCTACTTTTTTGTGTGTGCTCCTTTTTTTTGTAACACTTGTAATAAGAATTTATGAATTAATGTGTACAATGCGATATTATCGCTTGGCAAACTGTTGCAGCAAATTGCTGATGGGCGTATGTATGTACATAAGTATGTACGAACAGCATCTGTACAAATTTCTTGACAACTATAACTCAGAATTCATGAAACAAACTAAATTGAATTTTGTTATAAGATTTTTACGAATGTGCTATTGCCTTGAAATGTATTTGAGGTTAAAAGTTGATAACAAAAATGAAAATAAAAGTTGATAACAAAACTGAAAAATACCATTGACAGCATTTACCAAGCGAATATGAAATATTTTTATTCTGTGAATACAAATTTTTTCTATTTTTACTATCTACAATACAAACATATGTATAGACAAAGAAATGAATGCCAACGAACATGATCAAAACAAAAGACAGCATTTTTTGCGTTAAATATTTTTCACAACAAATGTAAGCAAGTTTAACGAGCTTTTAGCTATAAAACAAGCACTAAGAATAAAAGATTACAAACTACGAGGGCTGATCAGAAAATAAACGTTATTTTAAATTTGTTCAGAAAGCATTTATTTATTCATCAATAACTAACTTTAACCCTTTAAAGTAATCCCGCTCAGACATAATACACTTTTGTTTTTGCCCAAAAACTCACACAAAAGCATTGATTTGTGAGCTGATGCGCTATCATGGTGCAAAATCCATGATGGGTTTTCCACAATTCTGTGCGTTTCTGACGAATTGCTTCGCGCAAACGGGGCATAACTTCAAGGTAGTATTCCTTATTGACCGTATGACCTTGTGGCAAGAATTCATGCACCACGCACCACGCCATTGCAGTCGAAGAAAAGTGAACAAAACCTTCACATTTGACCGAACTTGACGTGCTCTTTTCAGTCTTGGCTCTTCTGGACGCTTGCATTGGGATGATTGGGCTTTGGTTTCAATGTCATAGCCATACACCCATGATTCGTCACCAGATATGACCTTTTTGGATCGTCGTTGACGATGTTCAACAGCTCAGTTAACAAATAAATAAAATAAATGAATATCCTTCTTATCCTATCTAAGAATTAGATAGGAGTATATAAAGATTTATGAATAAATATATTTAATATCACGTAAATATATCATATACTCGTAACATTAATACGTACGAGTATTCTTTGTGATATGGGTATGCGATACGCAATAACGAAAAGCAAGAGTAAGTACTTCAGCTCTTTCGCGAATGTTTGTATGTATGTATGTTTGTATGTATATGTAGGAACATACATACTTCACATAACTTCAACATTTTATCCTGACTGTTTTCCATACAATTTTTTTTGGGATTGAGTTAGAAAGATTAACAATGTTGCCAACGCCAAAGTTTTTTCCGCAAACTATTTTGCAAAACTACCTCACTACAATTGTCATGAGAATCAAGTAGCGTAAATGCTAGTGTTTATTTTCAATTAAGATCGTTGTTTTATTTTTCTTTTTTTTCACTTTTTGTTTTGAAATTTATCCTATTTAAGTTGATTCTGACCGCAATTTTGATATAGATATGATCAATAGTGGATGAAAACTATTATTTTTAATCATATACCTATTTTTATGAATAAGTTTACCGTTATTTACTCTACAAGCTGTAATTAAGTGTATACAAATCAAAAAATGTAGCTGAATACATACGCTTGTAAATTTCTCCCAATTTTATGAACTTTATTTATTTACGCAGAACCATTCCGAGTAAAAAAAGAAATTTTACTCTTAAAATATATTCATCTTTCGGGCAAGCAAATTATTTATAAATAAAAAAAAAAAAAAGAAAAAAAAAAAAAAACTAATATAAAATAAAAAAGAACAACAAACTCACGATACCGATTTGAGGTTGGGAATAAAAGCTTGCTCCCAAAAAATTTATACCTATAACATTTGAGATAAGAGTGCTAAATTATACTTTTATTTTAAGTACTCTTTGTCATTCTCTGCAGACGAATTCTTGTCAATAGAGTTGGATCTCTCTTTCTCTCTCTTCCTCTTGTACACTGTCGATTAGCTCCAAAGTAAACTTTGCGGCACTGTCCCAAATAGAAGTCGTATTCCATTTTCAATCGGATATCTTGCACCGCTTCAGAAAACCAAGGCACTTGAATGCTTGAATCTTCATTCCCAGAACATCAAGAACATCATATTCCTTAAAATCTACACCATCCATGCGTACAGATGAAGTAGCATTCGTGGTCAAACGTCTGTGTGTTAGTAAACAACACTGGTTATTATGAGTGTTGAAACCGGACCCATTTTTACGATTCCCTTCGAAAATCTTTCATAGTTTACTTCTTGGCACCTACATATCACGGCAGTCATCTGTAGGGGTTTTGAAGTAACTAAAAACTAGAACAATTCTTTTACATAAATAAATACTTGCAAGTTACACAAAAACTGGTTGTTTAAGTTGAGCTTGTAATCAGCATACAGAGTAGTAAAAATTAAAGTTGAGGGCAAAATTTGCTTCATACTCGTATATAAATAAGCTGCTTTTAGAAAAGATGGCATTTTTTGTTTATATGAATGTAAAAACGGGCAAAGGGCAGAATAAATGCAACTTTTTTTTCTTAGAAAAGAAAACGTCTTTAAACATATTACGAATAAAACATATTACGAATCAAAAAGCAAAATATAAAAACAATAATAACTACAATTTTTCCCCTAATGAAAGAATGAAAAATCAACTTACGAGTAAAGTCAATAGTATACAGATTATAATTACGTGTTAATTAACTGAGTTGTTGTTATGTCGAAAATGTTAAGCCGTAACAAAACAAAAAGATTTCTTTCTTAGTGTTTTCTATCATTGAAACATATCATTTTGCAAAGTAACAATTATCTACATATTATAAAATATTTGTTAGCTCTTGTAAATTTGTCTGTTGCTCTAATTTTTGTTTTTTCACATGTATGCCGCAAATTAAGAGTGGGCGTTCGTTCGTCTGCTCAAACAATTTCAATTTGACTGGACTTTGTGCCAGTTAAAGCGATAAACAACAGTATAAATAGAAGAAAAAATTAAAAGTCAGCGAAGCTACATTTAAACAAACCGATGAATATTTTTTGTACGTATGTAGATATATATGTATGTATAGGGTGTTTTTTTAAGCTAGATAGAACTTTAAATTGTAAAAAGTAACACAAAAAATTAAATTTTGATGAAACATTTTTTTTATTTGTTTCAGTATACTCTGACAAATCATCATGAATAGACTCACGCTTGAACAACGCTACGAAATTATCTATGAATTATTATAAATTATGACCCGTTGTTTTATCGCAAAATTGTGTTCAGCGATGAGGCGCATTTTTGGCTTAACGGGTTTGTTAATAAGCAAAATTGCCGCATATGGAGTGAGACCAATCCACAAGAGACCCTACAGACTCCATTACATCCAGAAAAATGCGCTGTTTGGTGCGGTTTTCATGCTGGTGGCATCATCGGACCTTATTTCTTCAAAAATGAGGCCGGAGCTCGCGTTACGGTCAATGGAGATCGTTACCGCACCATGATCAATGATTTTTTGTTTGAAAATATGGATGACATTGATCCGGAGGAGATGTGGTTTCAACAGGATGGCGCTACGTGCCATACGGCGAACGCAACCATCGACTTACTGAAATCAAAATTTGGCGATAAGTTGATTTCGAGAAATGGACCTGTCAATTGGCCTCCAAGGTCGTGCGATTTGACACCTCTCGATTATTTCCTGTGGGGCTACGTGAAGTCACTGGTTTATGCTGATAAACCAGCAACAATTGACGCCTTGGAGGCCAGCATTGTTCGTGTTGTTCGTGACATACGGCCAGCAGTGCTCGAAAAAGTGGCCCAAAATTGGACGTCCAGAATGCGCTTCGTCAAGAACAGCCGCGGTGCCCATATGCCCGAAATCATTTTCAAATGTTAATGTCACGTATTGATCTTTCGAATAAAAAAAAATTTTGATTACAATTTAATTTTTTGTGTTATTTTTTACAATTTCAAGTTCTATCGGGCTTAAAAAAACACCCTATATCTATATAAAGAAAAAAGCAGGAAAACATTTAATCCAGTCCAAGTACAAATATTTCGCAAAAAAATCTCACTTATAAAAAATAAATAAGTAGAAATCGGCGCCATAGTTATTTTTTATCATTCAGTTATTTTACATAATTATTCGTATGCACTTATCGTAATTGGCTGCAATGGAAAAATAGACGCCCTACTAATAGATTTTGATAACTAGAAGAGAAAGAAAGTTGTGTATCCGAGTTATAAAAATGATCTGTTTTGTGACGAAAAGTTGGTTCATGAAATGCTCTTTTCTTCCCACATTCTTGTTTTGCATCTTATACACGCAGTGGCTCTCAGCTTATTTGATACTGATAAGTATTATGTTTATACCCATTCGCGAATAAAAACTATGTGTAAATAACTAATTCATTGACTATACGTCACCTGGCTATGAAAGATTTTTTAGTTTTAGTTATGACAAATGACCCATAACGTTTCCAAATAGTCCAAATGTACCATTAAATAAATCAGTTAACAAAGATAACACTCAGTATGCCAATGTATAAATGCGACTACCCTTGCGGGCATTGCCTGATGATCAATGCATTAAATTGACTCGCATAGATTTTTTACCGATCACAGTCCCTATACATATAATACGTATGCATTTGTTCATATTGACTGCACATTTCTCAACAAATTGTGCTGGAATAAAAAATGTTGTATTACCGGCCAAGGCGAATTCATTTTAGCAGATGCAAATGAAAAAGCAAATGTTCTACTTTTTTTTCTATTTGTAAAGCATCAAGTGTCAAAAGTTGTTTCCGGTTTGCTCATATAGATGCATATTTAAAAGTAAAGTGTGTGTGTGTGTGTGTACACCACGTTGTTTTTGCATTGTTGTACATATTGTAATCCCAGTTTCACCTGGTAAAAAAAAATCGTCTTGTTACCGGTCATTGTTTGAACGTTTTGTTTGGGTATACATACATATGTACATACATATGTTCTTGTAAAGACAATTTCATTCAGTAAATATAATAGTAAGAGCCGAATAATTTATACCAAGATTTCTGAACGAGTAATCTGTGTTTCCAAATAGTTTTTAATCAAAAATTAAAGGGATATCACAAACATCGGACTGGTGGCGCCGGAGGTTACCTCTTACAAACATGATTTCTTTATAGTATTACAAGTATATAAAAAATTCAAACAATTAAGTTTATCATTCGCCTTAAAGCTATAAAAATTTATATTATATCAACAAATACCGATAGCAGCTACTAAATGTTGACAAACAGGCAGCTGGAAAACATAAACAAAAACACTTCTCTTTTCGCTGTGTGGTTGTTTAGCTTTTTGCTAAGCAGAAACCAGTTTCAGAAATTAAATTATTGTAAAAAATTTGAAACTTAAAGTTCTCACAAGTTTTGCTTCTCACTCACAATTCAGTGCAATTCATTTGGTTGTTTACTTTTGTTATTGGGTTTCCTAAGTAGTTTATCGATTTCTGTGGTAAATTATGTACTCAGTAATTTATTTGTATTTTTATATTTTACACTATATATTTTCATATTTTACACAGCATCAGCAACAAAAATTAAATTGATTTACACTACTTTATTTAGTCTTCAGTGATTTTTGTTTGTTTTTGAACAATGCGAACTTTAATTAATTAATTATTTCCCATTTTTCTTATCACTAATTGCTTATCAGAGCCAATAATTAACACACTCTTTAATTCACAGTTATTTTAATTATTCCATTCAATTTAATTCTTCTAGTTATTATAGTTAGTTTGATAACAATAATATTTTAATCGCGCCGTGGGCAGAAGACACATACTTCACACTTGTTGCACGTCTGAAGCGCAACAACAAATAAGTTTCACTGCTCAGTACCCAGTGATGTCTTCCTATGTGAAGCTTCATTTTACTTGTTTTTTATTTATTTATTTTATTTTTTATTTCAGTTTGTTTAAAATTTTTTATTATTCCCCATTGGACTGTGAGAAACAAGCAAAACTCTGTTATGGTCATGTGTACGAGACATCCAAATACGAGTACAAAACATTGCTACATTAGCAAGCCATAAAAAAACTAAAAAAAAAAGAAAAAATTAACAGAAAGCTTTACTCACAAGCAATGTCGTCATCATTAATCATTATCGCAATGAAAGCAGCAACAAATTAAAACACAAAAAAAAAAACAAAACAAAAAGAAAAACAGTTTTTGCTTTAAGGTGACCAACGGTTTTACATATATATAATCTCCTACGTTTTACAGACGTTCAATGGTGTAACCTACATTGCCCTCGAAATTTTCAAAAAGTGACACTAGAAGAGTGTTTTGAAAAAAATGTGTCCCCAAAAGGGTGTTTTCAAGAAAACAAGGGTAAAGTTTTTGAAAAACAATAAAAACTTAACAAGAATTCTTCAAAAGTTAATGTCTTTGAATGAAAATATAATGTAATGATTACGTCGAAATTTTTCAAAAAGTGGCGCAAGAAGGGTGTTTTGAAAAAAGATGTCACATTAAGGATGTTTTCGAGAAAAAAGGGTAAAGTTTTTAAACAAAATAAACAAGAATTCTTTAAAATTTAATGTCATTGAATGAAAATATAACGTAATGATTACATTTAGAAAAATGATTCAAATATATTTAACATCTACATCAACAAATTAATAATTAACATCACTTTAAAGGCACGTTTACATGGTAATACAAGATATTTAGATTACAACAAAAATGTGTTGTACGTATTTTTACGTAAGTATAATGAAAGTATTATTGTGAACATCTAATAAAATTACTGATGGTTACAATTCTACAACATTTACAGAAGCAACATGCAATATTCTTGAAGTGTAATTGTTTGCATTTATAAGTGCTGTACCACCTTCAATAACTACTCGAAGTGCTGCCCATGTAAATTAAAAATACACCTCTGACGAGTTTTTCTGAAATGGTTTAGAAAATGAAGATTTACCGACCGCTTGTCAATTTTGTGCATTTGAATTTCTCTCCTTCTGAATACATGTTTTTACACGGTAAGATTTCTTTTATTCTACACACATTTTTAACGGATCTAAATATTTCTATTACCAGGTGCCTTATATGATATTAATTTTACTCAGGTCCATTTTAATATATAACAAGGAGTACGAGTATATGTATTTTAGTCAATCTTATAAAAATTCATAAATCAAAGTCGAGAAGAAAACACTTCTTTAAGATTAATATAAACTTACGAGTATCTGAATTTTGTTAATGTGCACATTTTGTACAAAAGTAATCACTTATTATATGTATTTACTCGTAATGCAAAACAAAACAAAATATTTTTTCTTTAAAAGTGCTTTTTAAAATATAATTTATTCGTTCCCTTTTGTAAAATACGAAAACCTAATAAAATTGCAATTGCGTATTTTTGTAAACAAATACATAAATAAGGGCTTTTCATTTAAAATTAATGTAATTAATGTCTTCACCTGCCAAAACTTTGTGAAAATGAAAATTATTTTGTACGAGATTAACTAGTTGTGAGTTCGAGTCCAACTTCAGTCAAGAAGACTAGTCACAACTAGTTAATCTCGTACATATGTATATAACTAAAAAAGTTCACTCATTAATGATTTACATGAAAATAATTTTGTTTTTAAAATTTATTTATTTTTAAAATTTAAGCTAAAGTTAGACCATCATTCGCATTTAGGAAACCCCTATTGAAACGAATCATTAGAATTATATGGTCAAAAACAAAAAAAAGCGAATTATTTACAAAAAAAAAAAAAAAAAAATTATAATTGTGATAAAAGTTACGAAATCAGGATACTACATTCCTGATGTTGTTATATTTTTGTAATTTTGCTCCAGCAAATAAGAAAATTGTGCTATATGACTGATTTATTTTATTCTGACTAATACACTTCAAACAAAAGAGTTTATTTGTGCTTTGGCCCACAAGAAAACTTTGCTTGATATCTCTTAACTTAGGCGTCGCAGGCTCAAGTTTCCTGTAAGTTTTGCTTTCAAATTTTAATTATCTCCCTTTGTTTTCACCCATACTCGTATAATCAAAATTTAAGAGAACTTGCTTTAAATTTTTCATTAAAGAAAACAGCTAATCGCTATTTTTTTATTTTTAATCGACTGAAGTTTTCTGCATTATGCCGTCTTTCTAAAAAAAGCTTTAATTTAACACAGAGTTAGACAAAGCCGTTGTACTTACGTCTGGAACAGAGTCAATAATACCGCTCAGTAGTATATTTTAATATAAATATTAATAAATATTAAAGGTGGCCACTGCAAAAAAAGGCATCACACTCACTTTTCTCTATCGCCACTTGTAACGAAAAAAATCTGAAAAAAACTATTCCGTTTTCATTTTCAATTACAATCTTGAAAAAGAAGAAAAAAGTGAAATTATATAAACAAGAAATATGAATGAGAAACCCAATGAAGAAAAGCGAATGTTGTCAACTGAGAGACTGCTGACTGTAGTTATTATTTTTTCAGCTTCTCCCTCTATAATTTTTTCAACATTTTTGTGGTGGCTTTAGCAGGTGTAGCGGCTATTGTAGAGCCGCAAAAACCAAACAACACCAAAAA
This sequence comes from Thecocarcelia acutangulata, assembly GCA_914767995.1. Classification (NCBI taxonomy): domain Eukaryota; kingdom Metazoa; phylum Arthropoda; class Insecta; order Diptera; family Tachinidae; genus Thecocarcelia; species Thecocarcelia acutangulata. Next base: position 1,399,523 of record OU612097.1, read on the forward strand.
ATATCACAAATATTTTGTCCGTAACAGAGCTGCCGCTTTTGGTTATCTCTAACCAAAACTTATTATTATTTCAAGGTGGATATAAGAATATTTTTTTTTTTTTGTGGTTACCTATTTTCTCAAATAATAATATATGTAAATGAATAGTTGTTATTTAGCTTGAAGAACTTTCAAATAATTTTTTTTTTTTTTAATATTAAACATTACTATTTAACCATGTACGTTTCATTTGTTACGCAATGCTGTAAATTGTCAGCGAAATATATATGTTACGTAAAATTTGTTTATATATAATTTTTAAAACTCGATAACTAAATCTGTAAAAATTACCTTTTTCGACAATGGTAGGTAATAGGGTGATGGACGGTTATTATTTGACCGGTTTTTACCGGAAGTATTTTTATGAGAGTGTAGAGCATTTACAAAAACAATTGAGTATCAAGCGCATAGGGTTGGGCATACTTGCTCTAAATCAAGTGTGCCCAGCCCTATGCGCTTGATACTCAATTGTTTTTGTAAATGCGCTTAGCTATAGGGCTGTGCATTTTTTTCCTATCCAATCTCTTGTACTCTAGACTTTTAAAGTCCTAAAGACAAGAAAACTTTTTGTACAGCATGATTACCTTGAAAACATCCTCAATGCACCAAACCATTAACAGAAAACACTTTATTTTAAGTAATAAGAATTAAATTAATAAATTTTACGAAAGAAAAATTTACTAAAATTGTTCGCAAGCAGAATGTTTCAAAAATTCTTTAATGTTAAATTCAAATGACAATAAATTTTGACGTTTTGTGTCAGCAATAATTGCAACCACTGGCAATAAGCAATAACACAATTTTGAGGTTTGCTGCCATAAATGTTAACATATTTATTACTAATCTAGACGGGGAGTAAATAACAGCTGCTTCTGCTTTGACATTGGATTTCGGGCACGAAATGTAGTTTTTTGTGTTCTTAACTTTTACCTTTGTTACTTTTACTTTTACTAGATATTACCCGGAACAAAGATAATTTATTAACTGATGCAGCGAATTTCGTTACTGAACATGAAAGAATTTCTGAGTGTTAAAAAACTGTTTGTAGGTTTTTGGTAAAATCATGTTCCCGCGGACTACTCGTATGTATAATGGAATGATGGACGCATATGTTAAATATTTGAAAGAATAAATCTTTCAGTAGAAGTATTTACATACTGTTAACTTTACGGAACTTATAAATCAAACGTGGACAAGGTGTGGTCAATTGAATTGAATGGGCGTCGTATTGTCACTAAGCTATTAAAACATACCACAACTTGTTTGCAACCATACGACTGTTTTAAACAGCTGTGTGTCAGTTGGTCCGCTTTTAATTTGTGTTGTTCAGTTTGTGTAACTTTCAATAAATAAAAATAAAATAAAAAACAAACGATAATCGCAATTAACATTTTTGTAGAAATGAGATAACGAAATGTGAAATGCAAGAGCACTTATACGGTTCGAACAAACAAAAATTATCATTTTGACCACCTCAAAACAAGCAGACAATCATAATAAAACAATATTATTAAGCAAGCTGCTTTAAACAATAAGGATTTTTGTTCTAAACTTTTTATTTTTTATTTCTGAATCAAATGAAGTATTTAAATTGCTGCATTAACCGGTGTCTCTCATCGCTACAAAATTTTTTTGTAATTGATCCGCCAGCGAATTGGTAGTCGACTACAAATCAATTAATAATACACTTTTTAGCTCCAATGTAGGGCAGAATTTACCGCAATCTAATTACTATGCACACTTATCTTACTTGTTTCATTAGTCAATTGTTTGATCTACTTCACATGTTTATGATAAAGTCAAAGGACGATGACGCATATACTCATAGTTATACGTTTGTATTATTAAGCTGAAGGTTCATGCCACGCGTTATATGCGATGTACTTTTTATGCGTTTCAATCTTCTACGCGTTCTACACGTTTTTAAACTCAAGTTACATGAAACGCTTTTCGTGGGATAATTTTTTTTGTTGTGTTTGAACTATTTTTTCAATAAAAACATTCTTTTCTTAAAAACATTTTTGGCGATAACTTTGAAAAAATAAATTGAATTGTGATCTGCGGCTATCAAAAACGACTGACAGTTTTTATAACGCTTATGACGCGTGTAAAAGTAGAAAGTAAACCTTCTTTTGGCGTCGTGGGCGTTTGACGCGCTTGCTACGCTTTATGCTGTGTAACCTCTCACATAAAATTACACTGATACTGAACAAAAATGACATATCAATTTGAGATACATAAGTCAAGGCAGCTTTAATAGGTAGTGGCAGAATTACAATAAATACAGCACCAAAAACATCTACATGTATTTTGTTGGCAGAATTTGCGAACAGTTGTCAAAAATTTATTTGAAAAAGCAAGCAAGTCTATGTGTTTTTTTTGACAAATTTACTCAAAGGAAATGAAAAACAGCTGCGCTTATACCACTATCGTATTAAAGCTGCCTTGAGATAAGTCAAGTGTGATCTGATAGTAAGGATTCTTCAGTTTCAAAACTTTGCATTTCTATTAATTTGTAATTTTTTACTTTTATATTTCATTTCTATTTGTCTGCGGCATATATTCTACATTTGGAACATACACGAAAAGTGTTCAGATATCTGCTTCTGTAAACTTGTTGTCATTAATCATTGCTACGAGTGCAAACGTTTTGAGCCATTGGAATAACCGTTGGGTGTTGTTGCATGTCTTGTTGAACAACTTGCAAGAAAGTTAAAAAAAACGCTAAATAACAGGAATATGCTCTGAAAACAAGACTTTTTTTTAACAATGCAAAACAATATTTTTATAAAAAACGACTGCATTTAAAATTAATAATTGTACATATACATTAGTACATGCACGCTTTTATGTGACTCGAAATGGCCAGTCACCGTGAGAAATAGACAAATTAATGAAGCTTCTGTGTGAAAAATAAATTATATATCTGATATATCTCTACCAATTATATGTGAATTATTATTATGTATAATTGAATAAGTATGATCGTTGAAAATTACTTTTTTATAGGAAACGTAATATTCGAAAATATGCATCAAATACATATATATTCAATTTAAATCAGAAGCCTCATATAGCATCATATATCGTTTAGAAAACTAATTTTCTAAAGATCAATGCTTAAATATTTATCTTTCGCATATGGGTAAATCGTTGGTGTTGAACATAACATTCGTATATGTGGAAAAGAAAATAGCATATATATATATATATATATATATATATATATATATATATATATATATATATATATATATATATATATATATATATATATATATATATATATATATATATATATATATATATATATACATATATATATATATATATATATATATATATATATATATATATATATATATATATATATATATATATATATATATATATATATATATATATATATATATATATATATATACCTATGTATTCTTAAGGGATACGAGCGACTTCAAGTAGCCCTAGATTAAATCAAACGATCTTACAGGCTTTGCCAAAATGGAAGATTACGCGACCTGGAAATACTTCAATGTTGTGGCTCTTGCTGTGTGTGCGGTTGTACCGACTTGTTGAAACCACATGTTTACCAAGCCCAGCTTATTCAATTGTAGCGTTTTCAGTAACTGTGAACACCGCACCACACAGTAGCCTTGAGTGGACTCCCGCGGAATAGGGTTTGCCTTGCCGAAGACCAAACCAAGGCGCTCTGTTTTCTAGGGGCATAGAAGGAAAGGAGTCCCTCTCTTGTTCTAGGAAACAAAATTCTAGGAAACCGTATTATTTATGTTGTGTTAAGGACTTCTGAAACACGTACCAAGGGTTAAATTTGGCAGAACGGGGAGGTTCTGCTTTGCAGACATCGTAGTGTTGGTCATGGTTGAGGTGCTGTTGTGTTGCAACAGATACTTGTATGTTAAGACACCAGATAGTTAGACGGGTGAGTTGGTTAAAGGGCTGATGCTGTTAATGGGCTTCGGCCTACCCAGTCATTACGTATTGTCTTCCATTGACTGTTCGGAAATTGCTTACAGGAGGGATTAGAAAACCCGAACTCTTAAACAATGGGTTTGACTATAGGGCTGCAAATAGGTGCTGATAGATCGTGAATAATTCACCCCGTGTATTTAATCCATCATCAGATTAGACCGTAAACGCAGATGATAATGTAAATAAATTTCACAGTAGCCTTAAGTGGATGTAAAATTCGCGTGTGCATCACACGATTAGAATCGTTAAATTGTGTTCACCGCTTTACTGCCTGAAGAAAGACGAATAATTCTTGTGTCATGAATTTGAATATAAATTTGGTACTTGGAAAACGCACATACAGTACATACGTACATATTCGCAACGTTTGGAGTGATCATTAATTTATGATTTCGAACTCAATCTTGTTTTTGCCCGCAAATTGTTGTTAAATTTTTTATTATAATAATTAGAGGTTTATTAGCTGAAGCTTGTAATGTTGTGCATTTTTAATTAAGTTCTTGTGCTCTGAACGTGTTGGTTGGTTACAGGTTTGAAAAATGTTTTAAGTAAAACCACATTCTGCACTCGTACTTTCATAAAGAGCTGAAGGTTGTACAGGTTTCCTTGTTCTTCTTGTAAGTTCTGATCTAATTTGATTGCAACTATTAATAGTTATTTACATAGGTGCTCGTATTTATTTGTTTTTTCTTTAATTTTCTATTAAAGGAATTAAAATAATTTGCCTTTTCATGATTAGACAAATAAGAATAGTGTTGGAGTTGGGTTTTACGAGTGATATAAAATAAGGGTTTGAAATGAGGGAGAACAGAATTAAACTTGTGCTCAAGCAAGCAACACACGGTTAAAATCTGTTGGAAGTACTTTAGAAAATGAAAGTAAGCTTTAGTTTTCGTTTTTATTTTCTATAACAAATAAATGAAACAATAAATCTATTTGTAGTTTGCAATTGTAAGTTTTTTCACTTTGGCTTTGGCCTTGGGTGCTCAATCTTCAGTAATTCCATGGGGCAATGTAATCACTGAAATCGCTGGCGGCCCACTTTCCTTTACTGCAGTTTCATCGCCAGTGGTACCTGCTTGGCCCGGTGCAGTAGTAGTTGGTCATGCTCCAGCAGCTGTCCCAGTTCCCGTTGTAGCTGCTCCAGCCGCCACCTATGTCGGTCAAACTCGTGGTGCTGTTCATGTTGCTCCACTGGAAGGCCATCTGAATTCAGTAGCCAATGTTAACGTAGCTCCCGCACCTGGAACCATCTGAGAAACTAAGCTTTAAAGTCTTTATCATAGTCATTTAAGAAGTCTACCACTCACACAGAAACTGTTGTGTGATGATGTTTTAAATTTTCATTTCTTCCGAAGTGCATTCGTTTAATTTGTTTTGCTTTTTTAAAATACAGGGTACAAACTAAAATAAATTTTTTGCACTTTTATTATTTTAAATTGTAAATCCTTCGAATTTCAACCTGTCTTTCGGCAACACATCTTTTTACACCTTTTTCTACTTCTATTAATAAAAAAAACTTTATTCGAAAAAAGTACAATAAATGGATTTTTTACTTACATATGTATATAAAATCTGGCTTTAAAAGTGAATTTTACTTGTTTTGATAAAAAGCAAGAAGTTTTAAAGGGGACAAAAAAAAAAAAAAAGCTGCGAGCACAAATGATAAGCACTTGGCGTCGCTACATTAGAGCTGTAAAACTATCGATGGAACTATGCCAGTTCAAAGATATTTAGCATTAGGACGGGTACGAACCGAATTTTTAGAAGACATGACCAGAATTTGACGTGCTGCTGGACAGAAATGTAATGCAGTAATGGCTGCGGTACAGTGGACAAAATACTCAAAGCGCGGTATATGTAGATGTGGCAAAATAATTAAAAGTATATTTCTAGTTTTGTTTTTACATTATCTTTAATCTTCACTTAGCGTCCACACCTGCGATAATATCTGAGATGAGAACGTCAAATTCAATCGCAGAGAGAATTCTGTTACGTGTAGACTTAAAATCAGTGTTATCGCAGTCTTATAATAATTTTTATGAGAGCGTTCTTATGAGAAATCTTATGGCAACGATCTTATAATAAGAGCTGTCCAAAAAGCGATTGTGTGTGTGTGTTTGTTTACAAAAAGACGCCATTGCAATTTTAGCGATTATTAATTTTGCAAAATATCTTTTAAAAAACTATTTTAAATGGAAAATAATTTACTTTTATACATTAAATATATACTATAAGTGTTTATTTTCGTACAAAATGTGTGCATTTATAGAATTCACATAAGCTTTTATTCATCGCAAAGATGTGTTTTCTTCTCGGCTTTCATTGATATATGAATTCTTATAAGACTAACAAAAATACGTGTACTCCTTGTTAGACATTAAAATGGACATAAAGAAATTCGTTCTCTCATTCTGCCGACGTTTTGTCAGATATTATCTCAGAGTTAATCGCAGTAGGCAAGAGGTGACTGGCACAATTTTTTTTTGTATGGAAGACACTATTGTGTACAGCTTTTCTAAGACTTTCAGAAAAATCATTAAATTCCTCATCAAAGTTCTGAATGCAGTGAGTGCTTCACATTTTTTTATATAATTTATTCATTTCACTTTAGAGACAGACGTATAAGTCATCAGCTTTTGGGGAAAGTATGCAGAAATAATAGTAGGTGAGTGATCGGAAGACAATTCGAATGAAAGCTCCGCCTGCAGTCATTGCATTGCAAATATTTTTTACAACTCCACCGATCTGATAGCCAGTAGACTGACCGCTAGAAGTGGCATTAAGATCCATTTTTTAAGTAGTACCAAAAAGTACACGATTCGGGAGATTAAGTGTGAGCCCCAAAATGTCTGTTTAGCGTTATAGTGACCAGGTGCTAGGAATCTATATCAAAATGAACTAAAAAAGCTGGAATATTGGTTTCCTGTTATTGAAAACCGAAGAGGCGAATAAATCGGAGAAATTACCAACTTATTGCCAATATATTCAATGAAAATATTTGTTGCTTGATGAGAACTCTCACGTACATCGTTCAGTAAATAATCTTTAATTCTATTTTTCATCAAAATTGACGATCCTCCACAAGAACATAGTCATTCATTTTAAAACAGCTCAGGAAGCGTTCAAGACGAATATTTTTAAATCTTCTTTTGACTCATCACGTTGCGATGTACCGTGGAGTTCACCACATAGAACGCAAACTACAGGCAATTTACGTGACTAAATTCCTGACAGTTCAGATATTGAACGGCTCCGCTACGCCAATATTACGTCGTAAAACATATTTCATTTACAATATTGGAAACTTCAATTCAAATGTGTATAAAGACTCCTGTCTCTTTCTTCGTCCTCATAACATTCCCAGTTCCGATACAATGTATTGCATACGAGTACGTATGGGTCGGTTCTTATGTATTTGCCGAAGAAAACAAGTAAACGATGGCATAAATGTTTGTAGGGACAAAATTATTTACACAACGTTTTAAAATTAACATTTCTGAACAATATTGGATCACTTTGCAAGAGTTATAATTTAGAGTGACTAAGTTTTGATCTTAATCAGTAGTTTTCAAAAAAGAAAAATATTACAAAAATCCTTGCAATGCGGCGTCAATAGAATGAATCCTCCGAGGAAGAGAGAAAAATAACAGTGTAGTTTGTAGAGATAGTAAAAAGGAGATGATACATCATTCATACATAGACGAGTATAAAAGAATTCAACTTTTAAAAATTGCAATTGTTAATAATCGCCTGCTTGCTGGTAGACCTCACAAATTTACTACCAACAAAGAACGAAAAGTGGTAAGAAAAATCAAGAAGAACCCAAAAATAACTTCCACATAATCTTTACTTTTAGCAAGGCAATGTTGTTCATGGCGTGCGAATCTCGATCATTTTCCACGTACGCATTTTGATTGAGGCGCAACGTAGAGTAAAAACGAGTCAACTACTTCCAAGAGTTTAAAAACAAGCGAAAGAGCAGTCTCCATTTGCGTAAAAGTGTAAAAGTTTGTCGCGTATATTTCAAGTGAGAAAATTCGAATAACTCTGAGAAACAGCGTAAAACCCAGAAAGAAAATTGTGAAATGATCGAAATATTGTTGGAACGTTTTATTCAAATAACACTAATTTTGTCACAAACCGTTTTCTTTCTTAAATTAACTTGACTTAGACCGTGTTATTAAACAACTTTTTTTTTTAGATGGTGCCAGGAGCTGGAGCAACATTAACATTGGCTACCGAATTGAGGTGTCCAGCCAAGGGAGCAGTATGCACAGCCCCACGTGTTTTGGCAACATAACCAGCGTGGCCAACAACAGCAGGAACGTGAGCAGCATGAACTGCTGGCAGAGCATGCACAGCGGGAATAGCGGCTGGAATATGAGCTGGAAGAGCAGCAGCATGAATAGCAGTGGGAATGGCACCAGGCAAGGAAACAGCTGCATGAACAGCTGCTGGTGGATGACCAACTACAACGGGAGCATGCCAAGGCAAACCAGGAGCCACAACTCCAGAGTGAGCCCAATGACCGCCGGCAACTTGTGTGATTATTCCTCCCAAAGGAATAATGGACGATTGAACGCCTAAAGCCAAGGTGAATAAGACAGCAGCAGCGAGCTATAAGTAAAGTTTAATGAGGAGATTAAGAAGTTTCAGAGGATTTTTCAAGCAGAATTTTTTTTTCTCTTCGACAAACTTACTTTCATTTTTAGAGTTTGTTTTTTTTAAGATAGGATGGAAAACTAACTTTGTGTTGTTTATTGGAACTAAAGTTCTATTCTGAAACTATTTGGCAAGTCTTCTAGTTTTTATACGATTTTTTCTTTTTAGTTTTTCAATGACACGTGCGTATTTTTTTTAGGAGGAGAGAATTGTTTTAAACCTACGAGTACATACTCGCTCATGTTGTTTTTACAAGAATTTTGAACACGATGTCTTATGCAATGCGCACTGCATTAAAATCATAATTTTTTTTCATTGCGCCAAGTTAGAGTATTTCATTAAAAAATAAATAAACTAAACAAATATCCAGCAGCTGTAGGGAACAATACTTGATTAGAACACTTTGGGACAACTCCCTCATTACACTCGAAAAATATTGTTCATAACATATTTCTCTGCAGCATAATCAAATGTGAGTTTAGGATGTTATACACTTCATCATTCTTTCCTTCGAATTTGGCAAAAAACTTTTCTGTCATGCGCTTTCTGTCTAAACTATTCAAGAAGTGGCACGACACGCGGCACCCCAAAGCTCTCTTATAATAATGATCATCGCGATTAATTTTCGTTGCAGCTCTAAATTTGGTATTCTCTATTGTTGAATTATCAGCAAGGCTGCCGCAATAAAATGTTTGTGACCTTCTCTTCAAATTCTACCAAAACCTGTCCCGAACCAACTAAGGCTTTTATTACAACATCTACATAACTAATAGGCAAATACATTTTGTTAAAACCCCTTTTGTAGCCGTAATACTGTACCGATTTAGAAAAATTATATATATGTATATCGTTTTAAAGTTATTTCGCAGAAGGAACGTACTCAATATCATTTTGATCGGTTCAGTATTTTAGGAGTTCCTACAAGTAAAACAAAAACAGTGTGACCAAATATAAGTAAAGAAAATATTTCTATGTATAT